>OY728123.1:999106331-1000356331 GCA_963277665.1 Viscum album | reverse complement strand
CAATTGATATTTATAAATAAATTTCTAGAAGACATGGGATTGGATGTGATATAACATATTGAAATAAATTATGAAAACTCGATTGATATCATTATTAGAAAAAATATCATTCCTCATTTAAGAACAAATAATATTGAGATCAAATACCATTTCATCTAGGAGAATTTTGAAAAAATCATGGTGAAATTGGAGTATGTGGCCACAAAAAAGCATATTATCGATATCATGATAAATGAATTACCTAAGGTGAATTTTGAAAGGTATTTAATGGATATTAAACCCTTATATATAAATAATTTTATAAGAACAACCTCTAATCCCCCACAAGAATTTCTATTTTCAGTAAGGTATGAATTTTCTCATAAATTAAATTCTTGTATTTCTAACCCTCATTTGTGACTTTTTAGAGAAGTTCTATTTGGTTTTTTTAACAAAGGGTTATAACTAGTCCATAAATTTAAAATAGAGAATCTTTTAAAAGTTGTTAGCTATGAATGTTCTTCCTATTGAAAAAGGGGGGAATATTTTACTAATATTTGATCAAATGAGAGTTTTATTCAATTATTATATAAGGTAAGTCTAATTTTTGGTTCAGAGGTGTTAAAAAACATGAATAAAAATGAAGTATATTCATGAGAATATTTTCATTTATCTCTTGTTTCTCATGTCACTAATAACTCATGTGGGCTTAGAGTTGATGATTAGTAAATCATTCATATGCATCATGAAGGAAAGAGTTGAAAATAGTGATATATATCATATATAATTAGTTCTAAATTTTTCTAATTAAATTGGTGAATCTTCTTTGGAATTGTCAACAAACCCAAAGGGGGTATTATTGGAAAAAATATATTTTTGAGTTTTGTTTAGGTTGTGTTTGATGAAAGTTTTATTTGAAGGATATTTATAAGTCTCTCAAAGGAATATTTAATAATATAAAGAGGAATGATTATGTTTTGTTGTGGATAAATTTATATCTGTAGGATAAAAACCATATAGCAACAAACAAAGTTTCACTATGGATGGAGTTTCATCTAAGTGTGTAAGGTGTTCAATAGAGTTGCATATGATGATTTACATCTCCATTTAAATTTGAATAGGGGTGTGCACCATGGAAGGATTGATCATTTTGAAAAGGGTTTGAGGTTAATTTTTGTGTTTATTATAATTTTGGTTCCTTTATGTCATGGTTAAGGAATCGTTCCCCAAAGTCATGGTTTTTAGAGTTTGGTGGTTTTGGTGACCAAGTGTTTATGTCGTGAAGAGGATTACAACATCACAAAGGAAGTATGGATGGATTCCAATGGATATTTAATTTTTGATTGGTCCATATTATAGTTACCATAAACATACTAGAAATATCAAAGAGTATTTTTCCATGTTATAGAGTAAAAGGAACATGCTGTATCTAATTCAACGATTGATGGATATTGAGAAAATCATATAGAGATCATAGGAGAATTAAATTTAAGATATTCAGTGGAATTTTTGGATCTAATTATTGAATGAACATCAAACTATATAAAGTAATCCACACCATATAATTAATAAATTTGAGATATTCTTTCTCATTAGAAGTATTGGGATATTGTGGTTATGTTTTTTTCCAATTAAAGCTGGAATTTGAAAATTAATGAGATGGTATAGAGTTCTAGAGGTTGACTCGGCCTAATTGGAATATTATAACCACATTAAAACATGTGAAAAACCTAGAATGATCTTAGTGGTTTGTAAAATGAGATTCAATACTAACTTTTATATTAAGTGTTGGATTCTTATGAGATTACAAAAAACTTCTTATAAAAGTTCAATAAATATGTTGGAAGAATAAAAGAGAGAAAACATAGGATTGTAAAAGTAGTGGAAAAGAGAGGAGGGGAATTTTATACCAATACATAAAAGTAGAAGGAGGGGGAGGAGGAGTAATAGTTTATTCTAGTAGAATTATTACAGAATTTTTTTTGATTCCATTCTAGACAAAGAAGGTGGGGAAAATTGATACATCGAATTTCATGTTACATAATTTTCTCTTTGTGAAGCTTAAATATAGTATAAGTTTGAGGATCAGCGCATTCCTAGAGTTCTTAAGAGAGGTGATATTTAATCTAATGTATGTTGTAATCTAGGAGGGTTAGTGTAGCCACTTTGAAAATATAATCAAATAAGTGACATTAGTGATCCAATTTCATTAGTTCATTTCCTCTGCATGTTCCTTGTATTAACCAATTTATGGTGAACCAAGTAAAATATCTTTTTAATTTACTTTATGGCTTGAGTCACTTTATATTTTGAATGATTAAAACATATATGTGTTCCCATTAATTATACAATTGGATCATTATTGAGGGAAAAATTATGAATTTTCATACCTTGATTCACCCCCTCTCTCATAGGGGATTAAACTTGTTTAGGACTAACATTTCCATAAAGGAAGGCCTCAAAAAAATATTTCCTAATGGTTTTTTTGATATCGGGGTATTTTGTTTACCATTGGGTGGGGTTTTTAGTGAGATTTTATGTTAGTTGATTTCTAAGTGAATAAATAATATTTAATTATTAAATTAATAATTTTCCCATATGTGTAAACATTAACATATCCTAAATCGATCCCTATATACAAATTCAAACACCCCATACATGCTTAAAATTAAGGTTTTTACCTGGAGGGGAATAATTTATCTATGGGTATTGGAATTAGGATTGGTATCATTTCATGGATTTAAATTTTTAACCATATAATTCTTGATCTAGCATTATAAAAATTCTTTTCATCCTATAATTAGAGTATTATCCATATTTAGGAACCCTAAAACTAAATAATAGATATTGGAGGATCCTTCTTCAAGGATTTTATGTATTTTCAAACTAAGGAGGTATTCTGAAGTGAAAAAAATCCAACATCTAGGTGGGACTTTCTATATTTATTTTTTCTCAACTCTTAAAGATTTTATTTATTATTCAAGGATTATTTTTATTTTTACCATTTTTTTGAAAATTGTTATGGAATAATACTTTTTTATTTAATTGTTATAATTATGACTACTATTATGGATGTTTAATTATTATTTTTACTTCAATTACTATTGGTTTCCATGTGGTATTTGTTGAATAATGACTTCCATGGATGAATAACAGTTATTGGAAAATCCCTATTCACTATCACTCTATTTCCCCACCCCAGTAACACATCGAGTATAAAATTGTTACAAAATGACACTTGGTTCATCTGTGATATTCTTAACTCAAAGAAATATCACTTTCTCGCCCTTTTTTTCTTATTCTCATGATTAATAGTCACCAATTTCCTTTCCAATGGACACAAGATTGATGATTACATCCCAAGGTGGAAAGCCATATGGAGACATGGCAACGATGGTGGGAATTTAGGCAAGGTGGTGGTGAAAGGGGGATTAATGGGCCTAAAAGTTTCATATGGATGATGTGGGGGATTTTAATACAATCTATTATAATTATTTAGGGTGGTGTGTATGATTTAAAGATATGTGGTGGTGATTATGGGATATAGACGGTGAATAATTGGGCATGGGTAATGGTGGAAAAGGTAGCATTAAAGGAAGATCTTGGGGAATAGGGTTTAAATGTGAAAAAATATGATCCATGGAATATATATATTAAGATGGGCACTATGACTAATTTTCAAGTGATATCTGGGGGTTTGTGGTTGAGTTAAATATTACATTATGTGTAACCACTTAAATATACACCAATTGAATTGATTTTTATAAACCAGGGGTAGTGAAGCACATGCCAAATATAACATCCAAAACCTAACCCATTGGCCTAGGTAAGAAAAAATACCACTAAACATAGTTGCATCCCACAGACACCAAGTATTGGAAATAAATACCTTGGGTATGAAGCATCATTGGGGGATTATTTACCCTTATATAAAACTCAACCTGCATTAACAAATGATAATGACATAATATAAACATTATGGATGAATAAAACAATACCAAAATCTATGAACATAACACAAAACTAATCAGAATATTGATGTTACATAATATAATTAAATATGATCAAAATACCAAAAGTCTCATGAAGACAACTATGGTTCCAAACATGACACTAACCAGACTTCATCTCAGGACCACCTTCAAGTTCTCACCTCCAACATCCATGACCAACGCATCAAGGTGCTCCACTAAAAAAGGAATAGGTATTTCCATTACCTATATCATAATGAAAAACATATACATATGCACTAATGTTTATATATAGTTTGTGAGTATACAACCCAGTAGTTAATCCCTATAAGGATTCCCACACACACTACTAAGACAAGAATGAGTATGATCACAATACAAATTTACAGAACCAAGAGAAATCATAATGACCAATGCACAAGAAACATATAAAAGAAAAAAATTATTTTAAATAACTAATAAAATTACGAAATAATTCCTTATGGAATCCATGTCACGAAATCAATGAATCGACCATAAAATGAGACTCCCTAGAAAGACAAAACACATGATTGAACACTGTTATCTAAGTCCCAAGTCATCACATAGTAATGCATATCTAATGTGCCACTAAATTTTATAACTAGAATGCAAGTCCAAACTAACAATGTACAACACATGTATTTCATTAATTCACACCATCCCATGATAATGTAGATTTTAAAAACACCAAAAACAATTATTTTAAAAAACGCTTCTCTGATTCATTTTTTCATAGAAAAATTTCAAAATTGTAGTGATATATATTTGTACTTTTGAGAGAATTTATCAAGAGAATTATCATAATGAACACACAAATTAAACATCTAAAACTGAAAATCATTAGGTTATAGAAATAGTATATTAGGAATAAAATCCACTTACCACAAACACAATTATATATATAATCAAATAGGAAGAGCTTTAGAAGGAATATTGTCACCCAAAATTACATATTAAAACCTATAGTTTGAGTTACCTATATAGGGGATAGAGATTGATAGTTTTTATAGAGATTTATATTAGTTTAAAATCCAATTTATAAACACCTAAAATAGCATTCATGGTTTCCCACTATAGCATATGTCTTCCCATAAAATCCAACAATTGTTTCATTTATTTTAAAAAAACTAACCATCACCACTGTGTGTTACTCCCCAACACTGTCATGGTGACCCTTAATATAACTTTTGCATAGATTATCACCATGGAATATATAAATTACCTTCATTAATTCTATAACACTACAGTAAAGACCATGGTGTGGTGGATCCTCCCTCACTATTTTGAAAACACTTACAAAAGGTCAACCACACCTCAATACAACCACTATGTCCACAAACATGGGGGTATTGGCCTTACCATTTCTTATAGGTAAACCATACAAACATTATGACAACAGAATTCCTATCCCCACATCATGGTTACATCTAGTTTTTTTGGTCAGATCACTATTCCCATAGTATCAAAATGCATAGGACTGTGACCTA
This sequence comes from Viscum album, assembly GCA_963277665.1. Taxonomy (NCBI): domain Eukaryota; kingdom Viridiplantae; phylum Streptophyta; class Magnoliopsida; order Santalales; family Viscaceae; genus Viscum; species Viscum album. The sequence goes on along the minus strand of OY728123.1, from coordinate 1,000,350,873 downwards.
CACCATGGTCTCCATCATGGTGTGGTGATGACTAGAGATCCAAAACTCCATTATCTAATAGTTCCCCTCTCTAAAACTTACTGAAACCAAACCAACCTACCTCATAACACAAAAATAGAAAATAAAATTGTAAAATACCTCAAACCAAATTTTTCACATTTTCCCCACAAATATACTTTTAGTTTTAAGAAAGATATAGTAAGGTAGTGTTCTAGAATTGCTCTAATCATTGGTATTTTATAAACTTTTCATGTCCCCAAGTCTCTTATTATATCAAAAAATGTTTCCATAGTATACTCACTAAATATATACGTATTCCTCACATGATCATGTCCTACCTATCCAAAATATAAATTAGGTTTTGAATGAATATAGAATCTGAATCAAGTGTAATATGATCCCATTTATGCACATGAGTGGCGTTTGGATGGTGATTCTTTAGTTTAGATATGTGGAAAACATTATGAAATGGTTTGAATCTCGGTGGTAAAGTTAGTTGATAACACTAATGTAATTTTTAATCTCAAATGGTCCCATGTATCAAGGATCTATCTTTCCCCACTTACCTATATAATGGTTCCCCGAACTTATAGATACTATCAAGAAAATGTGGTCACCAACCTCTAAATATAATGGGAGATTATAATGATCCATATATGATTTTTGATAGCTCTAGGCTATTCCTATATGTTTCCTAATCATCTGTATTTTCTTAGTTGTCTCATATAAAATGATAACTCTAATAATTGAAAACCATTTGGATTATTTCAATTGTTCAAAAATATCATTAATTTAAGTAAAAAGGATAACTATAATTTATCATAACTTGATTCATATTATGATAATCAATATAGAATCATATTTCTCCATAAAAATATTTTCAATTAGTACCAAGTCTCTTCTTATATCAAACCACATTTCCATAGTATGCTCAATAAATAGATAAATCATCCCCACATGATCATGTCCTACCTATCCAAAATATGAATTAGGTTTTGAATGAATATAGAATATGATTCAAGTGTAATATGATCCCATATAGACACATGAGTGGGGTTTGGATAGTGATTCTTTAGTTTAGATGTGTGGAAAACATTATGATCTGGTCTGAATCTCGGTGGTAAAGTTAGTTGATAACACTAATATGCTTTTGAATCTCAAATGGTCCCATGTATCAAGGATCTATCTTTCCCCACTTACCCAGATGATAGTGCCTCGAACTTATAGATACTCTCAAGAAAATGTGGTCACCAACCTCTAAATATAATGGGAGATTATAATGATCCACATATGATTTCTGATAGCTCTGGACTATTTCCATATGTTTCCTAATCATCTAGATTTTCTTAGTTGTATCATATAAAATGATAACTCCAATCAGTGAAAAACATTTGGATTATTTCAATTATTAAAAAATATAATTAATTCAAGGAAAAGGATATTTATAATTTATCATAACTTGATTCAAATATTGTTAATAAATATAGAGTCAGAGTTCACCATACAAAATATTTTCAATTAACACCAAAGTATCCTAAGGAAATGTACTTGGTCTAATAAATCCCTTAATTTTCAACTCTTCAAACTGGAGCATTAGTTTAAAAAATTTTGTGAGTTATCTATTATATGATAAAATTGAAATAAAATGAATTCCAAAAAAGTATGTTAAAAGTGAGTTAAACTTCCATTTCAAGTGTTAATCTAAATAAATAGTTCAGGTAGACATCAGGGTATCAATATTTTATCATGTAGAGATCTTTATTCTCGATCACATCCATAGTTGTCGAGGTTAATATTTCAAACTCATGAGTGATGGCTCCAAAATATTTTTCTATAGGTACTAATATTATAGTATTCATGTCTTATTACCCTTTAAAATGATGTATGAAACCAATAGGATATGTGAAAGAAACCCATTGAGAGTAACAGTCAATATTATCCTTTAATACTACCAAATAGTCTAACCCCAAGATCAAGTTAAATATTTCTATATCAAAAAGAGTGTAATCCCTAAAAAATGGGTTGTTTCCAAGTTAATATAACATTATTCACACCTAAATCACCTACTTTCCTATTTACCAAGAAGTTTCTTGATGCTTATAACATGAGGCATAATTTCTACATGAAATCTTATTTTATTCACAACATGATAATAAAAAATGATTGGGATGATCCAGTTTCAAAAAATATTCATTAAAGTTGAATTCATAAGAATTATACCTCTCAACATCAATTTACTTGGTTATTCATTCATGAAAGTATGCTACATTGTGAAACAAATTATGCTAGTTCTGTTAAATGATTCCCTCCTCCTTGTTATGATGGTGCCTATTGGGATAATGATGTGTTGATGGAATCACCTAGACTAATTCAATTTTGAATAAGGAAACTTCTCTAATGAGATCATCCTAGTTGATTTTTATAGGCATGATTCGTACTATAACTATTTACACTATTCAACCTTGGTGTATTATTGCAACAACATTTGATATTTGACATGACCCGACCCACCAGATCCCACCAGGTCGGCGGAAGGTCAAGCCTCAACTACCATAAGCCAGGTTCCATTGTCCAGGGGTTGGACACAAGCATCGAAAGGAAAAACTAAAATAGGAAACATTTTCCTAATTTATCTATACACACGCACCCAACCATCTCAATGAAGAAGTGGATAGGAATAAAAGAAAAAGTTTTAACAACTAGAGTGATAACAATTCATGTATATATCCACTAAGGAATACATGAGTACAACAATGTACACTGAAAGGAAAAGGGGGAAAAATACATGCCCAACAAGAAAGATTTATTAATAAGACAAAACTAGAAAAGTAAAATACTGAGAGATCCCAGGTCATGATCTTTAAACCTTAATCACTGTATACAGTCTGATGCACCAAGTATACCTAAGTTCCTCTGAAGATAAGATCGACCCGTCTGTCGTCTACAAAAGACACGACACATTTTGGAAAAATCTCGTGTAGGGGTGAGTATAAACATACCAATTAGAACTCCAAAAAAGGTGAAGGGGGAGTAGTAAGATATACAGTTAAGAGGAAATTAGTAGAGAGAACAAGGTACAGTAAAAGATTATAGCTCAACCCAACAAGAGAGTGGAAGTAAACTCATCCAAACACAATGATCTCAAAATGGTGAGGAGATAAACTCCTTATTGAGTATTCACTACCAATAGAAGGTGAGTATAATCATCCAACTATGAGAATCTAGACATAAAAACCACATGGGATACCCCATGCATCTTCATCTCTCCTGGAAGGAGAGTAACAAAAACTAAAGTAGTGGGTACTGAAATAGGATATATATATATATATATATATATATATATTCTCAATCAAAGAATCCCACATGATAGAGTAAGGGGGTCTCTATATCACATATCATCCCAGGAAGAAGAGTATCCAACAGTTCCAAAGTAATTCCATCTATGATGTCCAACACCTCATGCGTCTTCTCAGAACAAATAATTCAAAGGGACTCAATCACTACACCTTAGTACTATCTTCTTTGGGCGACACTAACTCACCGGAAAGGTTTTAGGTCACGTCACAAAGTTTCATCTTAGTGTAAAAAGTTTACCTCTTTCTCAGGAGTCTAAAGGCACATCAAACCATGTCCTTTCATTGTGTCGTACAACTGAGTGGCCACAAACTCAAAATAGAGGACCCATGACCTAGTGCGTCAAGGGGTTCTACTCTGATAGTATTCATGGATGACCTGAACACATGCGAATGGGTGGTTCCACTCTGATAGTAGTCATAGAGTACTTACACCCAGGTTTATGGGGGTTCCACTCTAGTGTCGTGGGAACACGCACCCCGGTACAATAGGGGGGTTCAACCCTGTTTTTTGAGGAACCACACCCTATCTTATTAGGGGTCCACTTAGAAGGTAGAGTACTCATGTCGATGCCAATGGGGGGTTCCACTTTGAAGGTTGAGGACTCGTGCCTTAGTATCACAATGGGGCTCCACTCTTTGTCATCAAGGAAACTTTCCCAACCAAGTAGGGGTTTCCACTCAAAAATAACAATATAGGAACTACATTGCTCATCCTTATTGGTGGGTTCCTCTTAGAAAACTCTGATATGTATGTGTCAGATCACTATCATTGTCGGACATCACCTGAATAAGAATCATGTCCAGAACATTCCACACCATATCTCAAAATCCACTAAGAATGGAACCATCGCCTTATATGAGAAAAAACACTCAGTATAGGCTACTCACGAGCCAAAATATGAGTCCAAATGAATAAGATACAAGAGGTAGAAGATTCATATTTAGGTACACAATGCATAGGGGCTCACACGATGTGTGGCCCTACCTAATATCTTTTTTGTGTGCCTATCTATACTCGGGTATTAAGTTGTGTACATGTACCCCTAGGCATGCCAGTATACTCCTAGAGTACATGGAATATCTGGAAAAAAGGTTGATGAGCACACAATGATCGTCATTGATCTGAAGGGTAAAAATGTAATTTCACTAACATGTCTCCTCAAACATCCCTGGATAACCAAACTAATAACACCCCTATGATCCATACAAAAAATCACATATGATCAACTATCCATTCACTCGAATCAGACATCCGGTGAAGAAACTGCATTTCATAGTATTGAGCATGAATAATTCCTCATGGGTCCCATGTCTCGATCCCAAAATAAATATATGGGTCACACCGCTATGATCCTCTTAGAAAAATGCTCAATATAGGATATTCACTTGTCCAAATCAGACACCCAAATAAAAATCTCATTTCACCGCATCACACTAAAATGGAATCTTTGTGGGATCACACCTTGATCAAGAATTAAAATCCCAATATTGGTCTCAAAATGTTTTCCTCAATATCAGGGTCACAAAAAACTCTGACGGCTCGCCAATCCGATTTTGTATGGAAGAGTTACAACAGATGTAAGATTCCGCAACAATAGTAAAAAAAATACTATTGGGTGTTTTGTGGACCCAAACCATGAACCCAAATTCAATATTCAACATTTGTCTTTAATTTACCTTCTTAAAGATAGGGTCACGCTGCCGCTGACGACGCGTCAATTGGACGTTGTATGCAAGAGTTATGGCGGGTCAAGTATTTAATAATATTACTAGATTTATTACTTCATGGGCATTTCATGGGCCCAGGTCACGGGTTGAAGAAAACTTATCTGAAATCATCTTAAAATGACCATATCGTAAACGGGGTCACGTCACCACATAATATCCATGAATCGGACCCCCCAAGTGGGAGTTATTGGGGTTTAAATAAATAAAATCATTATTATTATTATTATTATTATTTTCTTTCTATTTTTCTTTTTCTATTAGGTTTTCCCTTACCCCTCCGCCAAGGAACCCTAGCCTCCCCACACATCCTCTGTCGCCACGTCTGTCGGGTCCACCGCCACTACGCGTACCACCTCCTTGCCCTCCAGACCGATGCGTCACACCACATCATGCCGCCATCACCACTGTCTCACTCGGACCAGCCGTCTGTCGCCGCCCTGCATCCTACCACCTCAGGATGCCATTAACTGGACTATCTTCCTCACTCGGAAGCCACCGTGAGCTGGCGCAACCCCGCCAAACCACCTCGACCTCACTGGACGCTACCGCCGCTTTCCTTGCTTACACTGGCTGAACCGCTCGGCCTCACCCTTCATTCCACAGAGCACCACACCTCCGTTCAAACCTGATCCAACCTAAAACCTTTGGATTCATCATCCATTCATCGCGACAATCCATGATCTATGATTTGCTCATGGTTTTGTCATCGTTTCATAGTTCTGCCACAAATCCGGGCAGTCGATTGGGCTCGGGTTTCCCAGGAAATGTTGAACCAGGATCCACAAGGATTCCACAATGAAGAACATGAATAACAGAGGGAGGGATGAATAAGAAAAAAGGTTTTGATGAATGTTGTCCAAGCATTCTTGGGGAAATGATCAAGAATAGGAAATTTGGATTAGGAAAGTAAATAAATAGGTGATACAAATTGAGTTTCAATACTTAGGCTCATAAAAAGGGTTGCAACAAGAGAGTAGGTCGAAGAAAAACGTTTGATATTCTCAAATAGTTAATCAAAGTGTAAAAATACCAATTTAAGAGACCTACCAAGATTGGATCGATCGTTTTTTATGAATAACATGCTCCCCAAGATCTATTGCGTTCGTCACACTTTGAATCACCTCGATCCAAAGTTCCATCATCATCTGTTGTTTTTCATTGTGGTTTTCCAATAGAAATGAGAGGAGAGGTTTCCCTTGACTATCTCAGGGTTATGAAGCTAACCCTAGGAAAATTTCCATAAAAACACCTTTATATAATAAATTTAGGTTAGGATATTAATAAAATAATTTAATAAATAAATATTTAATTGTTTAATTATTCACCCACGATGGCACATAATCCAAACACCCGATGATGACAAAGGTTATACTCTACCTAGGTTAAACCCTAGGTTCCAAACTCAACGGAGGTCTCAGATTTCTTATCTGAGCCCCCATAAGTGAGTTATTTGGGCATGAGATATTAAATGAATTTATTTATCCATTTAACGTACCTCTAACAAATGACGGATCTGAACATCCCGTGCCAACATATTTTATGTCATTATTAGGGTAAAAATTGTGTTCTGGACCCAACCATGTCGTAGAATTTTTTATCTGAGCTTTTGTTTATGAGGTATTCCATTATTTCTAAAAAACTGCACATGTGTAATAAAAATACATTTAATATTTTTATAAAACTAATTTCAGGCACGTCGGGCCTCTAAATCACACGTTGTCTCATCACCTGGCTCCAAAAATATTCTTAGGAATGTATCAAATTCTTACATAGCAAAACCAGAGTCTCTACATTATTCCCTTCTTCAAATCTTTTCATCCCCGAAAACCCCTAACTAAGAAAAGAGGTGGGGATACTGATCCCAAAAATGGATTTTCCATACATCTTCCCTACACTGGGATGTATATCCAAAGGAGATGTAGAGACCCGAAGCTTGACGTACATGGACATTAAATTACTTTTGCGGAATACTTAATACAAAAAAAAACAGACACACAAGGACCGTTATAGTTTAGTGTCTTTGGAAACTCGTAATATAAACTTCTAATCATGTTGAAATATCATCAAAAACTCCCATAACGATCTTCCCCTTTTTGTTTCCTTACCTAAAACATTTCCTTAATTCCTGGGGAAAATAAAACATAAAAAGGGTGAGCTCAAATTCTCAGTAAGGGCAAACATAGATTACATAAAACAATCCAAAAACATTTGGAAGCAAAAACTTGAACATGAAATTTAAACATAAAAATCTTGAGCAAAGACATAAATTGTGGAAGTACGTAAGGCATATATCATAATAGAAAATCAACCATGATAAAATGGGAATAAAACATGTAATTGTGGCAACCATTCAGCACATGTCATGATTTCCATAGTAGCCAAGGTATTGCTACCAAGACCATCTTAGTGTACAAAGTCCCTTTCTGAATCGAGTTCGCTCCTCGTTTCAGTCCTGTAACACTGAACCGGATTAACTTACCATTCCAGCCATGTCTATCTCATGAGATATAAATCTTTACCCAATGCATTGGAGGGAGATATAGGTCCCACCCATTTCATAATGAAATCATTCTTACTTGTGCCACAAAATAAACTTAAAACATTCATCATAACCCAATGAATAAAATGGGTTTCATAAACATCATCCAATCATCACATAATCCATATAAAACAAATGGATATTTCATCATAAGAAAAGTTAAACCATGTAAATCATAGAGACATTATAATTGAAACATACACATATGAAATAATGTCATCTTAGATGGAAAATGGTTTTGATAAAACACTTGAAATGAATTCTTGAGGAAAATATCTTTTTTTATTCAAAATCATTTTCTTTTCACAAAATGTCATGAAATTTTAAAATAAAGGGATTATTTTGAAAATAGTCATGAAATATTTTGGAGGAAGCTTCATGAAAATAAGGCTTTATAAAATCGTAAAAATCCTTTCATGCCGTATACGTTAAAAAACATTCTTCTCGTACTTTTGTCGAAAAAGTCAAAAAGTACCTTGTAGGGTAAATAAAACAAAGATTCCTTCCATACCATGGGGTAAAAGTCAAAATGGGTAAAAATGAATTTAAAAATACATGAATACACTTTTATAAAACATGGACATGGATGATATCAATAACCCTAGTAAATACTTATGAATAAACAATCTCGGATAAAAATGAGATTCGCAAAATTATCCCTTACCTTTTGTCTGATATGCTTCATATGTATCCGAACCTCCTGTATAATGATTTAAATAATGTCATTGACTTATTACAGAATCGTATTCATTGTTATTATATCATATATGGTTCACTTATGACTTTATATTACCTGTTCTTTTGTAAATTCCATGTTAAAGAGCGTTTTGGGTAAAATAGTTTCATTTATCGTATGTGTTTCGACTCGTCGTTCTTGATAGTATTACTTATATCTTGATTTACATAATTCCAGAATTTAAAACATGATTTATATATAATATATATTCATTATATACATATATATTATAGATCGATAAAAGGAATGAAATACACCGTTCATGGAGACGGTAGGCCGTACGTACGCATGAACGCTGTTTTCATTTCCTTATTGAATTGAATGGAATTGAGTATATGAAATACATATATATATACATAAATCCAGTAGCATTATTATTTCATATATTTCATTATTATTCATTATATATACTTTATAATCATTCTTGAATGGTTAATCATGGAAAATGAATCTCATCGCGTTCGTGGAGACGGTAGTCCGTACTTACGCACGAGCGATGATATCATTCCCATGATTGTGGAATTGTATTGGAGTGTATGTATACAATTTAAGAATAAATATCACTGTACAATAATCATATATATTTATTTATTTACACCATTATACCCATCCATGTAAGGTGGTGGTGGAAAACAGATTACACCACGGCGTGGAGACGGTATTCCGTACGTACACACGTGTGGTGATTTCGTTTTCCGTAGGATGGATAGATGCTGAAATAGGTTTGTTTCATAATTATAATAACATATCATTATATTAGTGATACTTATTTTATAAGTTCATAATGAAACAACTAAATAAGAAGAAGTGGAAGAAGAAATAAAGTTGAAAGAATCGGTAACGGACATTACCTCTTCTTTGAAGTGCCTTTTTTAAACCTCCTCTTAGGGCACTAATATTGGTATTTGGAGAAGACCAGAACCTCTAGGATTTTTCTAGGGAAGTGGAGAAGAGAAATTTATAGGGGTTGGCCGAGCTTTAAGGCTCAAAGTGGTGTGAGTAAGAGAGGGAGGAGGTGCACTTTTATAAGGGAGGAGAGGGGAACCTTTGGAAAAACTAAAAATATTATTTTATTATAAAGTCATATTCGGTTTTAAATAGCTCCAAATTGATTTATTTCAAAGCTAAGGTGGGGATGGGTCGAAAGCCTCTCATCCAATAGAATTTAGACAAGTTTAGGTTCCTATTTTAACCTTATCATTTAGATTTAACTTTAAGTTAGATAATTTTACTTTTACCGTGTCTTTTTGTGTTCTTACACTATAAGGTTAATAAACTTACTATAAAAATCCAAACGAGCCCCAAGTTGTTTATTATTAATATATATAACCTTATATAAGTCATTTTTCTGAACCCTAGATTTTTAGGAATATAATAACAATTAATAATATAATATTTTTTTCAAAAACTATTTTATGTCAATTTTGACACTATTTGGTAATTGATTTTTTTGAAAATCATAACAGAATGATTAATTCTAAAAAAGTTAATTAAATCACCAATAACATGTCATATTAACATAGAAATTTTTTTTAATTCATAAAAAGTCTAAAATTACATTTATTTGGGTATTTATAACATTAATTATTTCAATATTTCATTAATAAGATAATTACTGCATCATCATTGTGTCATAAATAAATTACATTATTTAAAGTATAAAAATTACAAATAAATTATAATTATGTAGGAAATATTTTTATCTTTCTAATTAATATTTATAGTAGAATTTATCTTATTTATAACCCTATATTAAAAATGATTTACTGATTAAACTTTGATTTTAACTATTTTAACCCTTCTTTAAATAAATTAATAATAAATGTCCTAATCTAATCCAAGTGGGCCTAAATGGTCATATTTTATTCCTAAGGTTGTTTTTGGTCGAATTAAACTTATCCAATAGAATTAGGACATGTGTTATGGTAATAATAATATCATTTTTACCCTTAATTACCCTATTTACTTTTAACCGTGGTAAAAAAAAGTAAAAAGTTACTATTCACCAAAAAAAATTATTTTCATCTCATTGAACCACATTTTACTTGATGACATCAATTGTTTCTCTCAAATTTTTGAAATTCCACTCACAGAAGCGGTAAAATTATGTTTTATGAAAAATTCATTTTTTTTAACTACCACTTAGTGGTTTCACTATTCATCAAAAAATGAAAGTTTCCAGAAAAATACCAAAAATTAGGCCTAAGATATATTTGATATTATGAACTAAAAAATTACTTCTATTTTACCAAATTCAAAACATATCAGTTGCATTAATTAATTTAAAAACTAATTCCCATCAACCAAACAAATAGCGTGTTCTTAAGAGATAATAACTATCAAAAGATTGACACTTGTTTATGTCTGGTTTAAATGTGAAATTACATCCAATGACCAAAATTGTATTAAATTTTAAAAATATATTATAAATATACTTTAAAACCACTCAAATTAATAATTTATCACTATCAATTATTTCAATTAAAAAGGTTGTTTTTAATTAAAATTTAGTAATTTTCACTATTCATCAGAAAATGAAAGTTATCCGAAAAGTACCAAAATTTCACCCTAAGCTAATTTCGATATTACGAATCCAAAAATGATGTCCATTTTAAAAGATAAAATTTATAAAATTTCAAAAAGTCGGTATTACTATTCATAACGGCTAGTTTTAATAATATTTTAATAGCATATCTTTGTTTAGCGAAACTCGGTATTGCGTACAACACACGCTATTATGGAAGGTCGCGCTTGCGTGTAATGCAAGCCAAGTCATGGATGCGTGTTGTGAAATCTCCTTTTGGTTTAGCTTACAACACAAGACATTAATGAAATTAAAAAGAATATTTTTCATAAAATCTTGGGGTGTTACATTCTACCCCCCCTTAAAATGAATTTCGCCCTCGAAATTCGTCGGGGTTATAAATGGTTTACTACTAGAAATTTTCTTTAATAGAAACCCACATCGTAAAAAGGAATACCAAAACTTGACTTTAAAAACTAATGTATGAAATGTAATGGTTACCCAAATTAACTAATCACTGGGTTTCCACATAGGAGAACATAGGTGAAAATATGGATATGGAAGAGAAATCTAACCATCATGTTCTGATGGAGAGTGGTGGAGAACATGGCTATAAAAAATCCAACAATCACAAAGCCATAAATTTGTGATGATCTAGGGTACCATCTGATTCATCGGATATAAGGGCACTAGGACAATATTTTTGGTTTTCAAGATCATTTCCCTAAAGTTGAAGAATTTGAATTAGAATAAATACTTACTTTATTTTGGTACAATCTCACTATTGTTCATGCTTTGAACAATTTCCACTTCATCTCTTAAAGAAATGAAGTTGAATTTGTTATTCATGAAGTGTTAACAGATCATGTGATAGAATGATGGGTCATTCCATCTGTTTCAAACAAAAGGTTAGCAAAAGTTATCAAATATACATAAGACCATCTATGGTGAGGTTAATCTTATATGATTCCAAAAATGAACTTATAATTCATATATCATAACGCGTAATAAAATAAAACTAGTTTCTACTAACCAGGGACTTCCTGTAGTCCAATGGTAGGCGATAAAGGTCAGTCGCACTTTTGTCGTGGGTTCGATTCCCACAGCCTTGTCCGACGCGATGGGTTGTCGCCCATCCTGCAGGTTGTCCTTTTTCTAAAACTATATTACTATAAAATCCCATCAATAATATCGAAAAAATTTCTATCCTTAAACAATACTAACTTATGTCCAACATAATCCATTCCAATCTTTAGGCTTATCTAAAATACTTCGGTCCAAGCTCATAGTATAAAGAAAATTATTACTTGAAATGTCACACAACAATCATGTGAATGTCATCATTTATCCCCAATATATCATAAGATATATCTTGTTGGTAAAATTACAAACATGTGAATACCTTAATCATGTGTTCTCTTGAAGAATGAATACCCATTGAACCTTAGTGAAAACATGAATGCAGTTAAAAGTTAACACTTTACACATACCAAAATCCTCAAAATTCATTATACTCAAACCATGATATCACTTAGTCCTTATATCAATCATGAGCTCATGAATACAATCAAACATCTCATTATCTTCTTATCCCTTTATTATACGCATATCATCTTCTTACCAAAATTTCTCAATCACTTTCCATGGTTACCGGTACCATAAAATTATTGAAAACCACAATAGACCAATACATAAATATTCCAATATTCCATGATACTATATACAATATTATTTTGGAATCCTATTACATAAACACTTAATCATTCCACCACATCGTTGTCATATTCAACATCACCAATAGTGATCACATGTGACTTCCCTTTGTCCTTTTCCTTAAGTGGTTGCTCATGTCGATCATCACTAACCCTTAGATTAGGGCATTTATTAGTATAATGTCCCATTTCCTTGCACTTGAAGCATTGAAGTGTTGTTGGTGCATTCTCTGCAGTATTTTCTTTATTCACACCATTAGCAACCCTTTTTCCATTACTTCGACACTCAGCTGCTCGATGAACTTCTTTTCCACACTTAAAACATTTTCTAGTCCCTTTAAGACAATCTCCACCATGCTTCTTTCCACACTTTGATCATAAGGAAACATTCATCTTCTTTTCACCATTATTCTGAGATTTATCCTTGAACTCCATCTTTCGTTTCTAGTAAAAACCATGATATGGATATGTAACACCAAATTCCATTTCTACCTTGATAGCACAACGCACAATTTCTTCATAGCTACTGAAGTCTCTTATAGCTAATGCCCTTTGAAGATTTGGTTTTAAGCCACTGAAGAATCGATCGATCTTACTCTCGGGTTGGATAATAATACCAGAAGCATACCTTGAAAGTCTTGTAAAATTTGCTTCATAGGTACCAACAGATTTATCATCCTTTTTCTTTAGTTCAAGAAACTCCTTCTCCATCTTTGTTCGGAGAATACTAGGGAAGTACTTATTGAAAAATAAGTTCTTGAACTCGTCCCATTCCATGGACTCAATTTCATCTCTTTGCCTCGTATTCTTGATAAGATTCCACCATTGATCAGCTTCACCTTCTAAAAGATATACTACTAAGATGACTTTATCATGTTTAGAACATTGAAGAACAGAAAATATCTTTTCAGTGGTACTGATCCATTGTTCAGCAACAAGTGGATCAGAAGACCCACTGAAAGAAGGTGGACGTTGCCTCATGAAGGACTCAATAGAATATTGTTCCCTTCTCTGCTCATTTGGAAGTCCAGAATGATTCATAGCTTGTGTAAGTATAGCAATAAGATTTTTCACTCCATCTCCCATAACATTTGTTTTTTCAGGAGGACAATCATTGCATTGTCCATTACATTGATCAACACGGTTCCTTCGGGTTCCATCCATCGTCTAAAACCCAAAAAGAATAGTGTGAGAGGCAAAAATCATGCTAGGGAAAACAACATAATAAAGGGGCAGTACCTTCAATATCTAACATCTTAGGTTAAATTCTAATATCGTTACAGTAGTTCTAGGACTATATATTATACGTATACTTATCCTTAGGGACATCCCTAGACATACCTTAGAAATATCTCTAGGGATCTCACTAACATTTTCGCATCCTAGTTTCCAAAGGTTGAATAAACCTTTTCTCTAATACCAAATGTAGAGACCCGAAGCTTGACGTACATGGACATTACATTACTTTTACGGAATAATTAATACATAACAAAAACAGACACACAAGGACCGTTATATTTTAGTGTCTTTGGAAACTCGGAATATAAACTTCTAATCATGTTGAAATATCATCAAAAACTCCCATAACGATCTTCCCCTTTTTGTTTCCTTACCTAAAACCTTTCTTTAATTCCGGGGGAAAATAAAACATAAAAAGGGTGAGCTCAACTTCTCAGTAATGGCAAACATAGATTACATAAAACAATCCATAAACATTTGGAAGCAAAAACTTGAACATGAAATTTAAACATCAAAATCTTGAGCAAAGACATAAATCATGGAAGTACGTAAGGCATATATCATAATAGAAAATCAACCATGATAAAATGGGAATAAAACATGTAATTGTGGCAACTATTCATCACATGTCATGATTTCCATAGTAGCCAAGGCATTGTTGCCAAGACCATCTTAGTGGACAAAGTCCCTTTCTGAATCGAGTTCGCTCCTCGTTTTAGTCCTGTAACACTGAACCGTATTAACTTACCATTCCAGCCGTGTCTATCTCATGAGATATAAATCTTTACCCAATGAATTTGAGGGAGATATAGGTCCCACCCATCTCATAATGAAATCATTCTTACTTGTGCCACAAAATAAACTTAAAACATTCATCATAACCCAATGAATAAAATGGGTTTCATAAACATCATCCAATCATCACATAATCCATATAAAACAAATGGATATTTCATCATAAGAAAAGTGAAACAATGTAAATCATAGAGACATTATACTTGAAACATACACATATGAAATAATGTCATCTTAGATGGAAAATGGTTTTGATAAAACAATTGAAATGAATTCTTGAGGAAAATATCCTTTTTTCTTCAAAATCATTTTCTTTTCACAAAATGTCATTAAATTTTAAAAGAAAGGCATTATTTTAAAAATAGTCATGAAATATTTTGGAGGAAGATTCATGAAAATAAGTCTTTATATAACCGTAAAAGTCCTTTCATGCCGTATACGTTAAAAAAACATTATTCTCGTACTTTTTTCAGAAAAGTCAAAAAGTACCTTGTAGGGTAAATAAAACAAAGATTCCTTCCATACCATGGGGTAAAGTCAAAATGGGTAAAAAGGAATTTAAACATACATGAATACACTTTTATAAAAGATGGACATGGATGATAGCAATAACCCCATTAAATACTTATGAATAAGCAATCTTAGATAAAAATGAGATTTGCAAAATTATCCCTTACCTTATGTCTGATATGCTTAGTATGTATCCGAACCTCCTGTATAATGATTTAAATAATGTCATTGACTTATTACAGAATCTTATTCATTGTTATGATATCATATATGGTTCACTTATGACTTTATATTACCCGTTCTTTTGTAAATTCTATGTTAGAGAGCCTTTTGGGTAAAATCGTTTCATTTATCGTATGTGTTTCGACTCGTCGTTCTTGATATTATTACATATATCTTGATTTACATAATTACAGAATGTAAAACATGATTTATATATAATATATATTCATTATATACATATATATTATAGATCGATAAAAGGAATGAAATACACCGTTCATGGAGACGGTAGGTCATACGTACGCATGAACGCTGTTTTCGTTTCCTTATTGAATTGAATGGAATTGAGTATATGACATACATATATATATACATAAATCCAGTAGAATTATTATGTCATATATTTCATTATTATTCATTATATATACTTTATAATCATTCTTGAATGGTTAATCATTGAAAATGAATCTCATCGCGTTCGTGGAGACGGTAGTCCGTACGTACGCACGAGCGATGATGTCATTCCCATGATTGTGGAATTGTATTGGAGTGTATCTATACTATTTAAGAATATATATAACTTTAAAATAATCATATATAGTTATTTATTCACACCATTATACCCATCCATGTAAGGTGGTGGTGGAAAAACAGATTACACCACGGCGTGGAGATGGTATTCCGTACGTACGCACGCGTGGTGATTTCGTTTTCCATAGGATGGATAGATGCTGAAATAGGGTTGTTTCATAATTATAATAACATATAAGTATATGAGTGATACTGATGTTATTACTTCATAATGAAAAAATTAAAGAAGAAGAAGTGGAAGAAGAAATAAAGTTGAAAGAATCGGTAACGGACATTACCTCTTCTTTGAAGTGCCTTTTTGAAACCTCCTCTTAGGGCACTAATATTGGTATTTGGAGAAGACCAGAACCTCTAGGATGTTTCTAGAGAAGTGGAGAAGATAAATTGGCAGGTTTTGGCCGAGATTTAAGGCTCAAAGTGGTGTGAGGAAGAGAGGGAGGAGGTGCACTTTTATAAGGGAGGAGAGGGGCACCTTTGGAAAAACTAAAAATATTATTTTATTATAAAGGCATATTCGGTTTTAAATAGCTCCAAATTGATTTATTTCTAAGATAAGGTGGTTATGGGTCGAAATTATCTCATCCAATAGAATTTAGACAAGTTTAGGTTCCTATTTTAACCTTATCATTTAGATTTAACTTTAAGTTAGATAATTTTACTTTTACCGTGTCTTTTTGTGTTCTTACACTATAAGGTTAATAAACTTACTATAACAAGAAAAACGAGCCCCAAGTTGTTTATTATTAATATATATAACCTTATATAAGTCATTTGTCCGAACCTTAGATTTTTAAAAATATAATAACAATTAATAATATAATATTTTTTTAAAAAACTATTTTATGTCAATTTTGATACTATTTGGTAATTGATTTTTGTGAAAATCATAATAGAATGATTAATTCAAAAAAAGTTAATTAAATCAACACTAACATTTCATATTAACATAGAAATTTTTTTTAATTCATAAAAATTCTCAAATTACATTTATTTGGGTATTTATAACATCAATTATTTTAATATTTCATTAATAATATAATTACTGCATCATCATTGTGTCGTAAATAAATTAAATTATTTAAAGTCTAAAAATTATAAATAAAATATCATTATGTAGGAAATCGTTTTATCTTTCTAATGAATATTTATAGTCGAATTTATCTTATGTATAACCCTATATTAAAAATGATTTACTGATTAAACTTTGATTTTAACTATTTTAACCCTTCTTTAAATAAATTAATAATAAATGTCCTAATCTAATCCAAGTGGGCCTAAATGGTCATATTTTATTCCTAAGGTTGTTTTTGGTCGAATTACACTTATCCAATAGAATTAGGACATGTGTTAGGGTAATAATAATATCATTTTTACCCTTAATTACCCTATTTACTTTTAACCGTGGTAAAAAAAAGTAAAAAGTTACTATTCACCAAAAAATTATTTTCATCTCATTGAACCACATTTTACTTGATGACATCAATTTTGTCTCTCGAATTTTTGAAATTCCACTCACAGAAGCGGTAAAATTATGTTTTATGAAAAATTCATTTTTTTTAACTACCACTTAATGGTTTCACTATTCATCAAAAAATGAAAGTTTCCAGAAAAATACCAAAAATTAGGCCTAAGATATATTTGATATTATGAACTCAAAAATGATGTCTATTTTACCAAATTCAAAACATATCAGTTGCATTAATTAATTTAAAAACTAATTCCCATCGACCAAACAAATAGCGTGTTCTTAAGAGACAATAACTATCAAAAGATTGACACTTGTTTATGTCTGGTTTAAATGTGAAATTACATCCAATGACCAAAATTGTATTAAATTTTAAAAATATATTCTAAATATACTTTAAAACCACTCAAATTAATAATTTATCACTATCAATTATTTCGATTAAAAAGGTTTTTTTAAATTAAAATTTAGTAATTATCACTATTCATCAGAAAATGAAAGTTATCCGAAAAGTACCAAAATTTCACCCTAAGCTAATTTCGATATTCCGAATCCAAAAATGATGTCCATTTTAAAAGATAAAATTTATAAAATTTCAAAAAGTCTGTATTACTATTCATAACGGCTAGTTTTAATAATATTTTAATAGCATATCTTTGTTTAGCGAAACTCGGTATTGCGTACAACACACGCTATCGTGGAAGGTCGCGCTTGTGTGTAATGCAAGCCAAGTCAGGGATGCGTGTTGTGCAAGCTCCTTTTGGTGTAGTGTAAAACACAAGACATTAATGAAATTAAAAAGAATATTTTTCATAAAATCTTGGGGTGTTACAGGAGAAGTGTGAAACTCCCTAATCACCTCCTCTTGCATCATGACCGTAATCATTGTACATCCCTAAAAAAGGATGGTGTGATTCTCTTCTTTAGAAAAATCCATTAGGAAAAACTCCTAAGGATATCTGGTCACACAGGATATCACAGTTGATGTCTCCTAGATGAGACTCTCTCACATGCTCAAGAAGAAAAGGAGTAGACACCATTAACTGAATAAAAACAACACCCTCTTACTTCACTAGGGTCAGCTATAGGGAAGTTAACTACTCTGAAGCTTCTTGCACTAAGCAAGCTTGAGACTTCCTGAAAATAGAATCTACTACAATGTGGCCCTTTCTTGTAGTAGAAACTATCTTGAAATCATAGTCCTATAGGAATTCCAACCAGCGCCACTGTCTCAGGTTCAGGTCTCCCTAAATTAAGACGTACCTGAAACTCTGGTGGTCTGAGTAAACCACAAAGTGCTCTCTTAGAAGGTAGTGTCTCCACATCCTCAAGGTAAAGACTATTGCTAGTAGTTCTACGTAGTGAGTCACTTAGTTCTGTTCATGGGGTTTCAACTGCCTAGATCTATATTTGATAACTCTCTATCATTATATCAAGGTTGACGTCATGCATGTAAGGGTACCAAAGAACAAGGCATGTGAGTATACTCATCCAACCATGAGAATATAGACATGAAAATCATGTGTCATACCTCACACATCTTCTCCTATCTTGTAAGAAAAGTAAACCCAACCTAGGAACTCTTCCACACTCACTAGTGGCATCCCCAATCAAAAAAAGGTTAAGTACAAAAAACTAATGGTAGTGCTAGGACCTGCCCCAACACTCCATCGCACAACACTGACACAGGGTTACACCGATGCCCTGCGTCACCCAAATTGAACCTCAAGCAAAGAGAGGAAAGAAAAGAGTACCTCACAACAATTTGTACAAATTTTTACTAAATACGGTAAAAATTTAAAAGAGTTTACCTCTTTTCATCTTGTTCTTTTTGGTGTCATAAGCCTCCAAAGTCTATATTTGTCTATGGCTCTAACCACCAGATCCCTGATCCTAGCATGGGTAGATTATTGGTGGTGGAAGGATCTTGTATCTATTTCCACCACCCATAGCTCCTCATACTCCTTTTCCAACATTGCCTCCCTAATGACCACCCTATCCATGCCTGGGAGATCCTTTCTCATAGCACTATCTCTTCCATGGTTGTCTATCAGTTGTCTCCCTATTCTGCTCAGCACATCTGGTCGGGTAGTCTCACATTATGTGACCTCATTCATCACAATAATAACATCGTACCTCCTTGTACTTCCTTGGTGCTCTACACTTCTTTTTCACTGTACGACCATGTGCCTAAGCCAGCTCACGAAAGGGTTTACTACACTGAGATCCTGTCAACTGGCACCTGCTAGTTATTACAAATGAATTAGCTCTGTAACACCCACTTCCATATCTATTTGTATGGAATACCTTTGATATAAATCTATCTATAACCAGTGCCCACTCCATCACCCAGGAATATATTTAGATTCACCATGGAACAACTATGTCATGGATCTCTCTATGGAGTCCCTTCTCAAACTTCTCTGCTTGGAAGTAGTCATCACAGATCATGTCGAGAGAGTACCACATAAGGTCTGTGAACTTGGATGCATACTCATCCATCATCATCCCTTTATTCATTAGCTCCAAATTATCTTAGACTATATTGAGCTTAAGAAGGAGGGGTAGTACTTCTCATGAAATAGCTTCAAGAATTCATCCCACGAGAGTGTCGACTCATCGTGAATCTGTGTAACTAGGATCCACCAACTTCCATCTACTTAATGGAAAATATTGGATTCCAAAGCCACCATCTGATCTTTTATGGTTTGAAAAACCTTGAAAATGCAAACAATTGACTCTATCCAATCTCCTGCTGCCTGGGGATCTCTCTCGCCACAAAACCTCAGCGGTATCTGAGGTTGGGACTCATGGAGTGCACTCATCTTGTGCACATCCTCAGCCTACTCTGTTGGAACAATATGTTTCTCAATAGCTGGAGGTGTTTATACCTTCCCGCCTAGAGAATGGGGATAATGATATGGGCCCTGAATTGAGGTCTCATCGCTCACTGGATCTTCTTCGTGAATCGAAGCTGTTATCCTGTCTGGATTTCATCATTGAGGTATCTCAAAAGTGTCTGAGATTTACCACGATCATTTGAGAATATATATATACATAAAAATGGATATTTGACTCAAGAAGAAAAATAAAATACTCAAACTTGTATGATACATGAACCATTGATCCCTGTAAAAAATGTCACAGGGTGCCGAGTCGATAAGGAGGTAGTCAGGGTCCTGTTGAATGGCTCTGTTGACCACTGCACGATCACTGGACTCCCTAACCTGAGAGCCGCACTTGATACACTTTGACACTATTTCCCTAAACCCAACCAAGACCATTTTAGGGAAACATCCAAACAATTTCCCAAGGGTCGAACCCCCTCTAATACCAATCTATCACAACCCAACCCACTAGTGCCCACCTAGTCAGCGGAAGGTGAATCCGCAACTAACCCAAGCCCGCCTCCATAGGCCATAGGTTGGTGAAAAGTGCCAAAAGGCATAACTAAAATGGGATGAGTTTTCCTAATGTACCTATAAAAATGCACCCAATCATCTCAATAGATAATTGCAGAGGAATAAAAGAAAAAGGTGCAACAACTAGAGTGATAACAATGCACGTATCTAACCACTACGGAATAAAAGAGTAAAACAGTGTACACTGAAAGGAAAAAAGGGGGAAAACACATGCCCAATAAGAAATATATCCCAACAAGACAAAAATTGGAAAAGTAAAATGCTGAGAGATCCCAACTCCTAACCTCTAAGCCCTAACCATCGTACGTGGTCTGATTCACCAAGTATCCCTAAGCTTCTCTAAAGTCATGATCAACATGTCCTCCATCTATAAAAGAGATGAAACATGTTGGGAAAATTTAATGGAGGGTTAGTATATACATACCTAGTATAATTCCCTGAAAAGGTGAAGGGGGAGAAGTAAGAGATACATTGAAGAAGAAAGAAGTAGAGAGAACAAGGTACGATAAAAGAGTACAACTCAACCCTAGAAGAGAGTGGAAGTAAACCCATCCAAACACAAGTACCACAAAATAGTGAGGATATTAACTCCTCATCGAGTCTTCACTACTTATATCACGATATTAGACTCATACAACCATGAGAAACTAGACACCTAAAGCACGTGGCATACCCCACACGTCTTCGCCTCTCCTGGAAGGATAATAACCAAAACCCAAGGAGTGGGTAATGAAATAGGTTATATATATATATATATATATATATATTCTCAGTCAAAGAATCCAAAATGAGAGAGTAAGGGGATATCTATCTAACAACTCAACCAAAAAGAAGAGTAGCCAATAGTTCCAAAGTAAGTCCGTCTATGATGCCCATCACTTCATTTGTCTGCCCAGATCACACAAGTCAAAGGGAATCAATCACCATGCCTTGATACTATCTTTTTTAGGTGGTATTAAATCACCCGCATGTTTTTAGGTTGAGCCACAAGTGCGTGTCTTAGTGAGGAAAGTGTCCCTTTTCTCATGGGTGCAAAGGCATGTCAAACCATGTCTCATCACCATACTGCACAACCAAGTGGAAAAAAACTCTAAATAGAGGACTCGTGCCCCAGTGCATCATGGGGGTTACACTCTAATAATATTTATAGAGGACCCATGCCCATGCTGATGGGGAGTTCCACTCTAGTGTCCTAAGGACCCACACCCAGGTACAATAGGGGGTTCCATCCTATTTTTCGAGGACTCGTGCCCTATCTTATAGGGGGTTCCTCTTAGAAGTTAGAGGATTCGTGCCCATATTGATGGGGGGTTACACTCTTAAGTTTGAGGACCCACACCTTGGTATCACAAGTGGATTCCACTCTAGTTCATCAATAACCCACTCCCTACCTAATTAGTGGTTCCACTCAGAAGTAATTGTAAAGGAACTATGGTTCTCATCCCTATTGGTTGGTACCTCTCGAAAAACTCTAATATGTCTGTGTTAGATTACTTCCATCATCAGAAGTCTCCTAAATAAGTTTCACACCTATAAAATCCTACATCATGTATCAAAATCCACTATGGAGGGAACCATTACATTTTACGTAGAAAAAAACATAGGATAGACTTATCACGGTCCAAAATATGAGTCCAAATGAAGGAAATAAGAGAGGTAAAAGATTCATAATGAGGTACACGGCACGTAGGGGGCCACACGACTTGTGAACCTGCCTCATCGCCTAGCTACATACCTATCCATACTTAGGTACAAAGTTGTGTACATGTAACCCTGGGCATGCCAGTGTACTCATAGAGTAAATAGAATATTTGTCCAAAAGGTTGATGAGAACATGATGATCATTGTTGATCTGAAGGAAAAAAATTTAGTTTCACTCACATGCCTCCTACAATGTCTCGGTTTAACTAAACAGATCACACTGCTGTGATTCTTGTGGAAAATCACACATGATCGAATATTCATTCACCTGAATCGTACATACAGTGAAGAAACTTCATTTCACAGTATTATGCATGAATAGAGCCTCATGGGGCCCATTTATTGATCCCAAAAATAAATATACGGGTAGCACCATTTTGATACTCTTATAAAAGTGCTCGAGATATGCTATTCACTTTTCCAAATTAGACACCTAGTGAAAAGGTCTCATTTCACCACATCACTCTCGAATGGCATCTCATGGGGCCTATACCTCAATACTTAATTAAAATCTTGATATTGGTCTCAAAACGTCTGGCTTAATATCAGGTTCCCAAAGCTGTTGATGGCTCGCTAATCTAACATTGTGTGGAAGAGTTATGACAGATGCAAGATTTTGCAATATATATATATATATATATATATATATATATTATTGGGTGTTTCATGGACCTAAGCCATGAACCTGAATTTAATATTCAACATTTGTCTTAAATCGACCGTCTTAAAGATAGGGTCATGTCACCGCTAATGGCGCGTCAATTGCACGTCTTATGCAGGAGTTATGGTGGGTCAAAGATTTAATAATATTATTAAATTTATTTCTTCACATGCATTTCATGGGCCCAGGACATGGGTTAGATAAAAATTATCCTAAATGGTCTTACAATGACTGTATTGTAAATGGGGTCATTCCAGTGTAGACGATTCATGAATTGGACACCCCCAAGTGGGAGTTACGGGGGTTTAAATAAATAAATATTATTATTATTATTTTCTTTTTATTTTTCTCTTAAGATTTCCCTTACCCCTCTCCATAGGAACCCTATACACCCTACACATCCTTAGCCGATGCTTCCACCAGGTCCGCCGCCGCCACCACTGGACGCGGTCGCTGCCTCCTCGCTCACTGGACCACTGCAAGCCACCGTGTCATGCCGCCATCACCCCTATCTTTCCCAGACCAGCCTCGTGCCTCCACCCTACTACATTCCACCTTGGCTTTCCACCACCTGGACCGCCTTCCTTTCCTAGAAGTCGCCGCGAGACTCCGTCGTGAGCCGCCGCCCCACCGGCCTCTCCTAACTACCTCGGCTTCACCGGATGCTGCCACCACTCACCCTACTCACCCTGGTAGAACTTCTTGACCCCTCTATTCATTCTACATGGCGCCACACCTCCATTCAAACCTGATCCAGCCTAAAACCTTTAGATTCTTCATCTATTAATTACAATGATCCCAGATCTATGCTCTGCTCATAGTTTCGTCGTCGTTTCATTATTTCGGCACAAATTCGGGCACCTGGTCGGGCTCGAGTTGCCCGGAAACTGTCAAACCAGGATCCACAAGGATTCCAGGATGAAGAAAGCAAAGAATTAATGGAGGGATGCATAATAAAAAATGTTTTTATGATCGTTGGCTAACTATTTTTTCACAACCGATCAAGAACGGTCAATTTAGATTAGAAAAATAAATAAACAACCAATACAAATTGAGTTTCATTGCTTAGGATAATGAAAAGGGTTACAATAGAGGCGCATATCAAAGAATAATGTTCGATATTCTCAAATATTTAATCAATGGGAGAAAAAATCAATTGAAGATCCCTTCTTGGATTGTATTGATCACCATTGATGAAGAACACACTCACCAAGATTTTTTGCGTTCATCGCCCTTAGAATCATTTTGATCCAAAGTTGCATTGTCATCCATCGTCGTTCATTGTCTTTTGTCAATGGAAAGGAGAGAAGAGGTTTCCAATTGATGATACTAGGGTTATGAGGCTAACCCTGGGAAAATTTCAAAAACAATACCTTTATAGTATAAATTTAGGTTAGGTTATTAATCAAGTAATTAAATAAATAAATATTTAATTATTTAATTATTCACCCACAATGGCATATAATACAAACACCCAATTCTAACTAAGGTTATACCCGACCTAAGGTAAAACCTATGTTCCAAACTCAAAAATGGTCTTGTATTTCTCATTTGATCCCTCTTTCTTGAGTTATTTTGGTTTGAGATATTAATAGAATTAATTAATTATTTGATTAATCCATTTAAGGTACTACAAATGAGCGAGGGGTCTGAATGTCCTGTGCCAACATATTTTATATCACACCTAGGGTAAACACTGCATTTCGAACCCAATTGTGTCCTCATATTTCTGATCTGAGATTCTTTTTAGGAGGTATTACATTATTTCTAAAAAACTACGCACGCGCAATAAAAATAAATTTAATATTTTTATAAAATTAATTTCAGGAACGTCGGGCCTCAAAACCGCAAGTCTTATTAGTGACTGGCTCTGAAAATATTCCTAGGAATATTCTGAAGTCTTACAAGGGAAAAAATATAGACTCTACAATATTCCCCATTCAACCAAATATGTGTCACTCTTGAGGTGTTTTTGTAAATTCCATTTTGAATTTGTTTAAATATCCACATCATAATCAACCCATGTAGTTTTTTTTATATAGTTGAAAAGAATCTAACCATGAATATTATTTCAATGGTTCTTTTTTAACCTAGGAGTAGTTCTCCCTTACATTTTTATTTCCATCATTAGTGGTTCAATCTATGTTTATGTGTAAAACGGTGTTCCCTCCACTAAGGATTCTAGTGATATAATTTTTCACCACTATTTCCTTGTTCACTAAGTTTGATTATCTTTCAATGAGGAACATCACCACTCTAAACTAGATGTTTAGTCATAATATTAACTCTAATATGCTCACTTTGAGAGATTAACTAGCATACACATCCATTGAAATATGGTATGAGTAACTAAATAGATCTCTATAATCCGTGACCAAGAAATTTCCTTGCATAAGGTCAAAGAAATTTATTGTCCTTGATATGAGGAAGGTATAAAGATAGAATTTTTTATTAAACAAATACTTAAATCCTTCCCAAGTTAGGAATTATTCAACCTTATCTTGGAAAACTAGGTTCTTATATTATTATGTCAAATGATCAATCTTGTACATCGCTTTAATGTTAGTTAGAGTACCAAGGAAATTGAATATTTGATTCATCCTATTGATCCATTCATTGAACTATTCATATCTTGAGTCACCAAGAAAGATTGATGGGTTTTAAAAAGATTCTAAAATAATTATAATGAGCTCTTGATTTACTTGCGGTTTAGGTGGAGTAACATTTTCAGAGGATCCTTCTTGTTGATTTCAAAGTCTCCCAACTGGTGGAAATTTCTTACATCCATATTTAAAATTAAAAATAAGTCACCACCTGAATTATAGTCATAGGTTTCATAATATATAGTTCCTTAATAAGAAAATCATAATATCAAAATTTTAAATTGTGATCTATAAATATCATATAAATGATGAAAATATCATGGGAATTCTCTTTATTAATGCATGATATACAACTCGCATCGGTTAAACCCACAATGATTTGGTGAAGGTATGATTAGAAGTTCTAAAAACATGTTTCATACCCAAAATACCTTGGTAACATGAACATCGATATAAATAGGTTAGATATGCCTATTTATACTCTATATTTCAAGTCATCACACATCATGTCTTCATTCCTACCATCACAATTGACAAACCATATGAAATTCATAACATTTGTAACATTTTGAACCCAACCTGTTAGCTTGATTAGGACCATAATTGCACTATACATATGTGCATACCTTGAACACCAAAGATTGGTAATAGATTCCAAGTGTATTCATTGTCCTTAGGGTATTATTTACCCTTACATATAACTCAGCCTATAGAAATAAATGATAGTAACATAATATAAACATAATGCATGAATAAAATGAAACCAAACTTCATAAACATAACATAATTCTAATAAATTTCACAATGTTTCATTATATAACTAAATATGACTACAAGACCAAAAGACTCCTAAAGAAAACTCAGGACTAAATGAGGAACTTTCTAAAATCTATCCCATGACCACCTCTAAGCTCCCAAATCTAGAATATATAAAAAAACATCACGGTGATCCACTATTAAAGGATGAGTTATTCCCCTTACTTGTGTCATGAAAAATAATATCTTTATATGCACCAAGTTTCAATTGAAGTGGTTGAGTATACATCCCAGAAATAATTCACTTTAACACTTCCCAAACATACCACTAATACAAGAACAAGTTAGATCACATTAAAAATAAAAAAAATAAAAAAAATCATGACCAGTGCATATGATATTTATAATGAAAACAATTTAATGTAAATAACCAATGAAATTTACATTCCTCCCATATTGAATACATGTCATGAAACCAATTCACCCCCCATCAAATGGGACACCCATAATAGACTAAACACATGAGTGGAACCCAATTATCCCTAGAAAAAGTCTTCACTTGGATGTGCATATCCAATGTGACACTAAATTTAAGTACCAAAATACAAATAAAAACCAATAAGGTCCCTCAAATATATTCCATGAATGCACACCATCCCATGCTAATGTATATTTTAAACACACACATACACACCAAAAACCACTCTTTTAAACAAAAATCTCTCCTGTGTATTTTTTCAGAGAATATTTTCAAAAATCATAGTATAGTATATTTATTCTTTTAAGAGGATTTATCAAAGTAATTCACACAATGAACACATTCCTTAAACTTCCAACACTAAAATCCTTTAAGTTCTTGAAATATTAGAGTGTGAGAGAATCCACCAACCTCCAACATTATTTTCTAGTAGAATCCAAGAGGAAAATATTTAGAAGTAAAAGTACCTCCCAAAATACCCTATTGAAACACCTGGTTTGAGTTCCCAAGTGAGGAGAGTAAGAATGATTGTTTTTTATAAAGAATTAATCGATACAAAAATAAAATTTATAAACCCCAAAAATATCAGATATGATTTCCCTCTATAGCGTATATCTTATCTAAAAATATGGTAGTATTTTCAACTATTTGAAAAAAAAAATCACCACATTGTGTTAGTCCCCAACACTTCCATGAGGAGCATGGCCAAGACTAACCCACATAGGTTTACCAAAATATAAGTAAATTCCCTTCATACTAAGACCTTCAGGTCATGTAATATCCTAAGCCTATGGGCCATGTAATCTCTGAGCCTACGGGACTTGTAAGGGTTCCCCATTATCCTTTGAAAGGGGGGTTATCAAAAATCAATAAAAAATAAAGGCCTTCGGGCCATTCAGGCCCTTCATAATTTTTATCTCACCATTGGAAATCAGCATTCCATAGTGGATCCTCCCTCACCCTTTTCAAAACATCTGTATATGGCTAACCATACCGCAACACACCCACTACGCCCAAAAACATTGTAATTTTGGCTTTCTTATTATCCATAAGGAATCCTTCCAAGAACCATTCCCACAAAACACCTATCCCCATGTCATGGGTATGTCCTTATCTAATAGATGGCTCACCACACCCATAACACCAAAAAACATAGGATTGTGACCTACACCATGGTCTCCACCATGATGTAGTGATGCCCAAAGATCCAAAACTCCATAATCCAATCAATCCCCTAACTAAAAGTTCCCAAAACTAAACCAAAATTACTCATAACTTAAAAATATATGATAAAATAATAAAATATCTCAAAATATTAGTGCCACACCTAGTCACATATTTTGATACACATCATTTGTAGTTAAGAATAGACACTATATCCAATGTACTACATGAAGTGGGTCATGATTACATGCCTGGAAAAATTTCAAGACCCATACTTCCTGTTATATATAAGGATATATCATGTATGCTGACATAAAATGAATTGATGATGATGGTACACACTAATAAATTTCTGGAGGATCATACACTCCATCGAATAAAGAACATGTCATGTAGTGATGGGTATGTCCTTATCTAATAGATGGATCACCACACCCATAACACTAAAACACATAGAATAGTGACCTACACCATGGTCTCCACCATGATGTAGTGATGCCCAAATATCCAAAACTCCATAATCCAATCAATCACCTATCTAAAATTTCCCAAAACCAAACCAAAATTACTCATAACTTAAAAATATATGATAAAATAATAAAATATCTCAAAATATTAGTGCCACACCTGGTCACATATTTTGATACACATCGTTTGTAGTTAGTAATAGACACTATATCCAATGTATTACACGAAGTGGGTCATGATTACATTCCTGGAAAAATTTCAGGACCCATACTTCATGTTATATATAAGGATATATCATGTATGCTGACATAAAATGAATTGATGATGATGGTACACACTTAGAAGTTTATGGAGGCTCATACACTCCATCAAATAAAGAACATGTCATGTACTATATTTTATTTTTTTTGTTTCTTGCATCTTCTCACCTAGGTCACAAAATTGGATAAGAATGTAGTCTATTTAAAGTTTTTTTTATATATAATGAACTGATATAATCATATTTATGATCAAATTACATTTTCAAAGTTTTTATGGAATCATGAGGATATTAACCCTATAGTGGTGATGATGGGGTTGAGGAAAGGAATTCAGAGTAGACATCGAGTTCAGATACTCCTTAGGATACATCATTATTCCAAGGTATAGTCTCTTATATGAATGATGGGTTTCATGTACTCCCCTGGAAGCATTATTATTATAGGGAGAAGTACTCAACACAAAATATGTGTTCAGTAACTCCCTAATGTGCATTGGTTTAATCCTCCATGAGTACGGTTTCAAAACACCCCTGTTTGATACCTTACCCATCAATGAGGTGTCGTTTCCTACTATATTTACATAGAGGTAGTGTGGATGTTATGGATGTTTAGAAGATAGAGTTCATGTAATTACACATGTAATGGGCCTTAGTCCCCTATTTATGGGGTTTGTTACTCCCTTGATCGAAATACTTCTCCCTCAATGAGTTTTAATCCCACACAATAATTCCAAAGGTGGTGTAGTACTTATAAAGATGTGAATTTCAGGTAGTCTGGATGTTTTAGGTATTTTGATGCAATGTAATATATGGTTTCCTTTGAGATACGACGTCTATTTGGGATGTGAACATTTTATTTCATCATAGTAGTGGTTATCTAATCCTCAAATCATATCCTGATTTTTTATGGACTCTATTTTTTTCTATATTTATTGGGTTTTGTGATAAATTGATGTTTTATCCTTACTTTTTTTTATTGAGGAATCCTACTGGGAATTTTTATACTCACCCATCTATGGGTATTCAGTTCACATGTGTTGTGTCTATGTAGATACCATGTATCTTGGATGTGACTACAATGGATGTGTAGCTTATGGAATTGGTGCTTAGGGTTGAAGGGTGGCGCTTGGTGGTTCTTGATAGTGCTAATTGCTAATGTAAATCATACCGGGAGGGATATAAGTGATGATCTGTTTTAAATTTCCATGTTCTATCATACATTAGAATATTGGGGTCATGTATTTTCCTTTATTATTAGAGTTTACCTATGTGGTATTGTTCTAGAAAGTTAGTTTCTCATATACCCATATTAGAAAATAGTTTTGTATTTTATTAAGGTTATCATTAGGTTATTTATTATATTTTATCATGTTGGATTTATGTGTTTTGCTATAGGTTATAATTATTCTAAGTCCTCTCATATATGTGATAAGAATTTTTGGTGCTAGTCACCATCCCCTAGCCTATTGAAGGTGGGTTTGGGGTGGCACATTTTTTTGAGTCTATGAATCATTTTCATCCTTTGTATTGAAAATCACAATACACTAAATGATAAATTGATTTATCTTGATTTTTTTTGTGGGATGAAAATCTAGATAATGTAATTTAAGAGGATTTTAGTTTGAGTTGAAATATATGAAAATTAAGATAACTGAGTTTTCATTCCATATTACAATCACCGAATATTCATGAACTGTAGAAGTGTAGGATTGAACTCATAGAATAGTTAGGTCTTAAAAAAAATTCATCATAAGATGATGAACAATCTTCTAATGTATTTTCAACTAAATCTAAAAACTATAGAATTCAAAAACTGTATTTTTTTATAACTTCTTTAATAAAATACCATTTCCTCAAAGATCAGAAGTGCACACATTGTGATAAGATTACTCTAAGATCATTAAATAACTTGAATTATACAAATCCTTTTTTCATAAGCGTACTTGAACTTGTATTTACTTTCTAATGGTTTTACTAATATTTCAGCTTAATAGGCTTTCATTATAAATATATTATCATTTTTTATCATAATTATTGTGTTTATGATCCTTCATGATTAAACGCTTCAATGTAAAAGATAAATATTATTACAATCATTAATATTGTGAGATTTTTTGTTATGGAAGCATGCTTCTTATAATTAGTGTAATATAGGTATTCCAAGTTTGGAAGATAATTATACCTTTTGACAGATTAAAGTCAAGGGCTTATAGGGATGGGAATATGAACTGATTGATGGGTTTATAGTCAAGGATACTCTGGTGTTTGGAATGAGGATATATTTTATTAGGATTATTATATTGGATATTCACTAAAACAACCACTGCCATAGTTGTGGTGGTGCATGTGAAGGCATGTTCTAACATGGGAACCACCACACCATGGTGGTGCATATGAAGTCATAGTCAAAATACACTATTTTATTAATGTGCATGTGATTAATTTCATAGTTCCATGTCTTTATCTCACGCATTTCATCATTTAAAAATAAAGTATTTTATTCATTTATGGTTGGATTACTTCATTCATTGAAGTGTTCAATGATTAAACATCAAGGGATTGTAACAAATGGTATGGAACCAATATTTTAATACACTTTATTTCATGATTTATTACATAAATATACACTTAATAAACACCAAAATATCATCAGGACTCGTTTATTTAAGAAATTAGGTTCATAACATAAAAACATAAAACATGAGTGACACAAAATTATTTAAAAAACTCTAAAACATTCCATTATATTTCCTTTATCCTCTAAAACTTCCTAGGATAACCTGGTAACATACATAAGAAATGGCTGAGCTATAAATCCCAATAAGGGAATAATAAAATCATAACATGATAATAGTAATACATGTGACTCAATAGGATTATAAATGGGATATAAAAGGTGTGATAATCATAAACATGAATATCAAAGTATGATATACGATGATAACATGAAGGCGACATAGGAATGTGGAAACAGCATAAAACATGACATCGTAAACATAATTCAAGGATAACCAAAAGGAGATGATAAAATAGTGTTCTTATGATAACCTCCCATACACAATAAATTTCATCTCATGAGATAAAAACATTACTCAATGCATTGGAGGTCTATATAATTCAAGGCCCACCTGACACATTCATATCATGTACATGCATAAGTGTCCTCCATAGATCATACAACATAAGGATGTATTTCATCATTTTAAACACCATGATTAAAGATTTTGGGTTACATATAATGAAATACCTAATAAATTAAGGATAGATACAACTATTTAAAAACCTTTTAGTGTAAATAGTAATGGGTACTCACTGTAAAAATGTTTGGCATGGAAAATCAAAAATGATTTCTCTAGTAAAACGGGGGTACATAAAGATCCTTGGAAGGGTTAAATGTGACTTAAATGAGAATATAATCACTTGGAAATCATAATAAAAATTATTGAGATGTGTGAAAACGTACCCCAACATAAATAATTAGGAAAAATGCATAATTTAATGAAGGTGTTTGAATAAATAGGAGAAGGAGAGGATTTCTTACCATGAGAGGGCACTTCTAAAAGCTTGAGAGGAGATTATTAAGAGTTTAGGGGAACCTTAGGAGGGATATAGAGAGGTAAGGGAAGATTGATTCCATGATCCAATGGTTTTGTGTGAATAGTACTTTGAGATTGTGTGGGTTTATATAGAAAAATAGAGGAGAATTATTTATTAATTTCCACACTTAGGTTTTGGACTCTAATTGATAAAGTATTCAAAACTACAAACCTTACCATAGTTTTTGACCATGGTTTCTATAAAATAGGATTTTTCCTCATTATTTATATGTCTTAGAACCAAAATAATTAAAATAATACCATTAGTGATGTGGAAGTGAGTCATGTTTATAAAGAATTGATTTTAAAACATTAAAATATAATATACATTTTGGAGGATTCATTAAGGGTTTATAAAATTAACCAAATAAATTCAAAAAACATATTTTAAAGTTAAAATATAATTTGGGTTGTGGATACTCTTTATAATATTTATTACATCCCTTTTGGGATTTTACGATATCATAATGCATATCGTATAACTGTATTGTCTTTAATTTTTACCCAAAAATTTGATTATCTTATAAAATTACAAAAAAAATTACTCATGGACAATTTCAAAGGGTTTATTTGAAAAATAATTATTATTTTATCAAAATAATTCTATAAATATGATAATTTACACTTTTAAATAAAAAAATCATCATTTATTGAAAAATATTGGGGTTTTTTACAATAGCAATTTTCTGAACCTTATAAAAATTACATTTGACTTCATAAAATTATATTATAATTTATACATAATAAATATTATTTAATAAAAATATTTTATTAAAATGTCATTTATTTCAAAAATTATTGAATTCCTCAAAAAGAGTATCTTGATTGAAACAATATATTTCCAAAAAAAATAATTTGTGTTTCTTCGTATCAAAATCTATTTTTTATCAAACTTATTGTTTAAACATTATAAGGACTATTAATAAAAGGAATAAACATAAACATTATTTTATTGAAAATAAAATAAAAAAATTCATACTATTAGGGTCTAGATACATATCCCTTTATTACACCAGTGAACTCCCTAAGCGTAAGGTGTGCAATGGTGAGATTTTATTGGGGTGATTCATTAAATATGGTTTAGTACGTGATATCAAAGAGCTTGAACTTATACCATAAATGGTTTCACTAATGCTTTAGTTATTGAATCTAGTCTTGGTATTGGTTAAGGGAAAATCTCAGTGATGTTATCTCCCTAATAATCTCTGATAAATGTATTCCAAAGGGTATAATCCAACTGGTCGAGGCCACCACTTCTTCTGTCTATATCAATTATACTTTATCATAACCCGTAATTTACTAAAATTAATGGTTACTATAAAATGGATATATTATCAACTATTAGGATTCATAACAATATTTTAAATTTGACAGACTATATAATGGTCCAAAATAACTAAATTAGTGCATGTGTTTTCTAGAACACCATTTCTTAATAAGTCATTTACTCATTTAAAAAGGGAATTTCATTTATAAATGTTAGGTCCATCCTAGATGGATTCCATGTGATGGAACCAGAGTTGTTTCATAAGGCTCATGCACTTCATGTGTCGATGATGGATATATAATAGGATGTGATCCAATAATGTGGTGTGTGTTGTGTGTGTGTGACTATTGTGAATCATTCACAATAAAGTATAAGCTCTCTTCCATTCCAAAAGTTTGTTCATCACTTGTTGAATCCACTAGCTCCCATTTGAATGTTCATGGGTCCTCATGAAACATTCATGTATCTATTATCTTGTGTATAACCCTAGAAGGTGGGAGAAATTAAACTTTTTATCCTCATGATCATCATCAAGCTAACTCCATGAACAAATAAGATGTAATCTACTAATGTTGGGGAATTTTAGGTATGTCGTTCACATGCCATCTCTTCAAATACAATTATACCTTTTATTTATTAGAGATAGGTCTTTTTTGGGTATTATTTAGATACCATGTATCATTTGATGATCCAATGAAACCCATCAATGGTATAGAGAAATTTTCTGTATGATTTGAACAAGTTTGATCAGAGTTTTTGAAAATCGGTACCATCACTGAGGCATAGGATTGACTGTAGTGCAGCCATGGTGGATTCAAAATGGATAGATCCAAAACACCATGACATATTAATTCTCATGTTGTTTAATCAATGGGATACTCCAGGATCCATGGCCAATTCCTAGACACCACAACAAAGTGATGATCGTAGTAGTTCTTCATAGCGATGGGTTGCACCATAGCTTGGCTTCCCTGTTGTGTACCGCATTTTTTATATCATGATAGTTCTATCCAAAACAGACAGAACATGAACACAACATAATTTTTAATTTTTGGTTAAAGCCTCAAAAAGTTTATAAGAATTGTCTTTATTATTTTGATTTAAATGGTTTTTAAAATTTTAAAAATAATTAGAAAAGGTATTTTGGGATATTTTAATTTATAAAAGGTTTATAAATTAATGAATTATAAATTTTTTATAATTAACTAGGTGTTTTTGAAACATTTATAATATTTCAAAAATATTAAATGTTAATATTGAATATATGTTTTTTAAATTATATGGTATATCTTATGATTTAGAAAGAAGATGTTTATTTATAAATCATAATAAATAATATATAAAGGTTATAAATTACAAGTCTAAAATAAAAAAGGTTTTATATTTTACAATTATGAATTAATAATAATTAAAAAATCTGAAATTATTTAAATTAAAAGTTAATATTTTTTAAAGTTATTATTTAGACTACAACAAAATGGTTTTGCTGATTATTATGATTAACGGTTTGAATAAATATTTTTATAATTCCATATAATGATAATGTGAAAGGGTTCATATTGTTTTGAATGTAAAATGTTTATATTTATGATTTGGATAATTTATAAAATGTTTATAATTAAATTTTTAAGAAAATTTGAGGCAAAGACTCTTTATTAAATTGAAAATGAAAACATGGAAGATGATAGAAATAGGGACATACAAGACAAACTTCCCTCATTAAATAACATAAAATGTTAATAACATTAGTAATCAATTTCAAGAGGATTATAATCATCATAATCCCAGTTGGATTCATCTTATGAGGGGTAGAAAGAATTACCTCGAGCCTTTCTCCCACCTGAGATGGATCTAGTCATCATGGTGGGATTCATATGTGATTAGTCCTTTCTTGGGCTTGACTTCTTGAATAAGGAAGATGAAAATCCTTCATTGTCTTTTATCTTACCATTTTTAGAAGAATATTATAATTTACTTTTTTTATGATTAGTTCATAAATGTATCATGTTTTAGAAATAACTCATAATGTTTATTTATTTGTTAAATTCCATTAACATTCATTTTTAGGAAATTGTTTATTAAAGGCGAATATTTTATATGCTATAGTATAATTGTTACATTACTTATAGGATAGATCCTTGCATGTCATGCTTGGTTCGATATCATAAATTTTAGTTTTCATCTACCTTGACCTCAGTTTATAAATATAGTAAAAATCTTGAGAATAGTTATTGAATATAGTTTTTTATATTAGGTATTAGATTTATCATGGATTTAATTATCTCATTTGTAAAGTCTTCCTATGTATAGGGCCTTGGGGTCAAACCACCTACTATCCTAGAGGATATTCCTTGTCTAAAAAGGTAAATGGGGTTGTCTATCTATCTCTTTGGGCTTACTCATGTGGATACTTTCAATCTTATATAAGTTTATTCCTTTACATAAATATTTCATATACCTTTTCATGTGATGATTTTGGATATGTGTGAATATACTTGACTTCTATTTTGTGTGATTAAAATAAACTTTAAGGTTATATAAAGGGTTACTAATTAATGTTCTTTGAACACACTAATTTTTTGATTAAATTAGGGATTCAAAAACTAAATTATTAAAACCAAATATACAAAAAAAAAGGAATGAAATGGGAGAAGATAATGATTATATAATATGTAATAGTTATGAATTTAATATGGATATGATGTGTATTAAATATAGAGATACCTTAAAATGTAAAACCCACCATAAAATACTAAGTGTGAGATTCCATCAAAAGAAACACTTATCAAGACCTCAATCCTTTAACTAGGTATTGATGAGATCTGCATGAGTACTCCTGAATTATCTTATTTCAGGTAAGAAATTTATAAGTAAATCTATATTTTCATGTGGGTGGGTTGAGATTATCATGAGTATCCCTTGAATTTACTTTGTTATCTTATTCTTGGTGTTTATTTTGGGGTACAATAGATGGGAAGTCCTAAGGGTTAAGATACAATAGGAATATAGTTGAGTGAATCCATAATGATGGATTTTGATAATTGGGTATCTTCTCAACTATCCAAGAGTCATAAATATTTTGATTAGGATGATTACCTACCAAAATAATCATAACTTTCATACATGGTAATAATTGTAAGTAATGATTAAATATGAATCGTGTCTCTCTAAATAGATATGATGTTTGGGATCATAATTTTTAGTGATATAACTTTCGTTTAAAGTTCTTAATGGAAATATATAATACATGATACTAACATAATAATACGTCTTTGATGTGGATTATGGAATAAATCAAATTAATCCTTTTGAGATCATTAATATGTGAGACTTATAAGAACTTCAATGATTGGTATCTAGGATTGAGAAGTGTTCTCAAGGAGAAACATTCAGAGTACCAAAATGTGAATGTTATTGAGAACAATTTAGTCAACTCTGACTCATTGGTACTAGATATTAGGTTTGTTTCACACATTTATGCTAAAAAACATAGTCTCATAGATATGAGTGAATTGATGAGGGGTGAGGTAGATCTTAATACCAATAATGAATAAATAGTTATTTAATTATATGTAGGCACCTATGGTCGGATTTTTTCAATTAGATTGACCCTATAGTTAAAAATGTATTATTAGGTTCTCACCATAAACATGAATTTTATTTTTTTATCATGTTTGGAAAAGATGGGATTTTTATTAGTTATTAATAATAATAGATTTTTTATGTAAAAGTATTAAATGTTTTATGATTTTTGGAATGTAAATAATTGTTTATATATTCTTGATATAGATAATTCTATTTATAACATTCAGAATAATAAGGCCAAGGTTTATTCTAATCCCACCTACCTTTGTCATCACCACCTTGAAGATATAAACTATAAACATGTTCAAAGGCTCCATAAATATGTATTTTTGGACTCATTTGGTTATGAATAATTTGATACATTCAAATCTTTTTTATTGATAAAAATGAAAAATTCACCTTTTGGGATAAAAGTGTAGGATTTGGTGTCTTAGAACCAACTATTTGTACTTTAGATTGCAAGTATATTCAAATAAGTGAATATAAGTAAAATATCTTATTGTATATCATTCATAGTTCTTTTTGACTCTAATGTAATAATTTCTTAGTGTATTTGTCACATTGAAAAGGGTCATAACATCTTCCCACTATGATTAGAACCTTGAAATTATATGATAATATTATTAATTATTATTCTATGGTCTGAACAAAACTCTATAATGGGATGCATAGTATGCTAATTATTATCTGAGAGTATTCCTTAGTATATGAGAATTCATCTTATAAATTTCTCACTTGGTAATCTCCAAGATAAGATATTATAATAACAAACTCACCTATAGAAAATCCATATATTTATATGTCATTGGATATTCATATCTGTGAGCATGTGTAATGATACTTAGACTTTAAGATTATTATTAATGTGTGTAATGAATCGGGCCCTTTGATTTATTATCATAAACCATGATAATATATAATCATACTGAAGTTGCGTATATTAGGTGTATAATAAATGATGTGTTATTAATGACTAAGTTAAGGAAGAATTTGTCTCTTCCAACTCTATAGAAATTGATATCTCAACCCTTTAAATGAAATAGAATAGTAACATTAAATTTCATGGTCATGGTGTATAGATGAGTTCATTTTAGATGGTAAAAGAAATATGTATCCATCATATAGGTTGATGACATGGATGTGCAACCTTCTTGATGAGATATCATGACAAAGAGATTGTTGTTCAGAGTAGAGTACTCAAGAGGGGGGTGAATTGAGTATCTATAAAAATTTCTCTAAAAAATAATTATTTGAAATTCCCCCAATATTTAAAATTCAATTACCTAGTTACCCAGTAGTGGATTTATAAGAGCTTTATTGTTCAATTAATTTCTCAAAATATTGATTAGTACTCAGTTGTATCACTTTGATAATTAATACAGCTTTTAAAACTAATCTAATAATTAAATACTGTTATAAACACTTGTTAATACTAACTATCAGAGTTCAATTTAGTTTTATGAAATATGTGATAAAATAGAGTAAAACTAAAAAGTAAAAACATAGTGGAAATAAAACAAGAGGTTCATTCTCAAGAAGAGACTTATACTTCTCCACTTGGTGATCATTTTCCACCAAGCATTTTAAATTAATAAACAGTTTTATCCACACCCTAGATCAGGGTTCACAACATCACATAGATATTTTCAGGTTACCCTTGCCCTCTAACATTGTTCTTCATGGGAAAAATAACAAATAGGTCACACACAACCTCTTCCATAGTTCTACATGGGATATAAAAGGATAAAAAGTCTGTAAGATTGAGGATTTCAAGTATCCTCTAGTTACGCACAGGAGTCAATGTGTGTGTGTAATAGAAAAATTTACACTACTTAGAAATGTAACTAAATGAAAATAATAGATATAACGATGTAGAGTTATGTTTATAAGGTTTTGTGTGTTATGTGATGCATCTCTGGACTCATTTGATGAAGTGAATTTGAAGTTTGAGCCCTCTTCTAAAAATTGACATAAAACAGAGTGTCGTATTCTGACTTCCAACTATATGTATGGTTGTTCAGGTATATTATTCTCCTTCCTTGATATATAGAAATAGTTTTTAAATTTTATATTCAGCTCGGTTGAGATAGCCTTGTGTGTTCTTCTATTCTTGATTTCATAGTTGTTTCATGAGAGTTGAAAATTTTATTCATTATTGAAGTCACAGGCATGCACCGCATGGCTATCTTCATCTATCTATATTCTTTATTTTAAAATACTTCTTATTTTTTAGGCCTGAAAAAGAGCATGTACATTACACATGAATTGGATCATCTTACCTCATACTATATGATAAAATTCCTACAAAGGATGATAGAATATTTTAGTATCATTAAATGACACAAATATGACCATTATAAATAATATTAATAAATGTAGTTTTAAATAGTATATCGGTGACTTGTCTGTCGGTGTCTCCTTCTGTCGGTGTCTCCTTCTATCAGTGTCTCCTCCTATCAGTGATATATTTGATTTATCGGTCACTCGTATCAATTGGTGGTGAGTCCTTGCATCGGTAGCACCATGCAATGGTAGGTCACTTAGACTAATGGTGGTTCATCTGCATCAGTGAGTCATATGAAATGGTGAGTCTTCTACATCGGTGCCATGTGCAATGGTGAGTTCAGTGAGTCTTTCCAATGGTGTTAGCTTCACATACTTAGAACATATGCATGTTTGAACTATCTGTTAGAGAGTCATATTTATATCGGTGAGTCATCTATCTATTGGTGTTAGTGACTTATACTTAGATAATTTTAGATATTATGTCTGTCTTACAATTCATCAAAGTCATTGAGTGTTAATGTCCATAAACACATAGATAATCAGTTATAATCTTGTTTAGACTTAAACACACATAAATAGTTATATGATTGAAATGATCTGAAATTCAAGATAATGCTTTGACATAATTTATGATCTGACATGAGGTAAGATATATGTTAATATATGACATGATTTGTGATAATTAAAACCATTATAGTCAAAGATAATGGCAAAAAGTATCTATGGACCAACAATCTCACCCTTTTTTATGATCACAAATCATGGAATTATTAATTACCATTGGAGAATGATTAAATTAAACAATATGATTAGTATCTCCCATAAAGATAAAATAATGTATTAGAGATAATATTAAAATAGTTTATCATAGATAATAATGAATAAACACATAATAATTCTTAAACTCATAATAATTTTTAATAAAGTTCTATGCATTTTAATAATACTTAATAAAATTCTCCCTCTTTTGGGATTAACAAAAATTGGAAGATGGAAAACTAAAAATAGGGAAACATAATTCATAAGCAAAGTACACTGAATTAGAAAAAGTATAATGACTCGTCCCTATCAAAAAAATATCACTTCGCACTACATGGTAGGGTCAAGCGGTTCCTTCCCGTTATTAGAAGGATCAATGGATGGTTCATCAGGAGGTTGAGGCTGAGAAGCAGGAGGGTCTGAATGGATTTTCAGAGGAGGTAGAGGCACTCCTTTAGGAACAATTGAAGCTAGAATAGGTATGTGCTGAGAAATAATCTGAGGCTGAATAGTTTTTATAACAACAGTTCTGATCTGAGATAAATCTCGAGAAACTAACATCTGAGGTTGATCAGGCACTGAACCATCAAGGACAAGTGGTGCAGTAGGAGGTACCATAATGGATTCACTTTGAACATGGAGATATGGTTTTAAAATCTTTATGAACTCTTTAATGATCTCACCGCCATATTTAATTGCCTTTTCAAAATCATCCTTGTTTTTTATAAACTTGTACAACAAGGGAGTGAATTCTTTCAGCTTCTGAATCTGATCCTTAAAATCCTTTTTCACTGGAGGAAGAGTAATATTGGGGTCCAAATACCTAAATAGACTGTTCATTTGATACTTTGTGTTGATTTTGGAGAAAAACACATTAATATTTTTGGTCATCTATTCCTGAGCATGTGAAACACTCTTTGTATAATACTTCACATGGTCATGCACCTTATCTGAAGTGT
Organism: Viscum album; assembly: GCA_963277665.1. NCBI lineage: Eukaryota > Viridiplantae > Streptophyta > Magnoliopsida > Santalales > Viscaceae > Viscum > Viscum album. The sequence goes on along the minus strand of OY728123.1, from coordinate 1,000,309,492 downwards.
CCTCAACCTTGGCCATACTATCAATTAAAGCTTGCAGTTATTCTTTTAAAATTGAACTAATAGTAGTAAGATCTATAGATTATGAAGACTGAACTAGTGGAGCAGAGGTTGAAGCAATAGAAGAGAATTAAATTTCCTTAACTTCTTTTCTTATCTTGGAAAACTCAAGAGATTTAAAGTGAGAAACAATATTCTCAAGTACTTTAATGATAGATTCCATTGTATTTCTATACTCGGTGGTCAAATCATTGATATGAGTGGTTAACTTATTCATCTCATTCTCAAGCTTGGTGTTTTTTTTCACAATTGTAGCTCAGTTGTAATTAAATTTGGATGAATTTCTTTAATCACTATCTTGGAAATTGAAGAAGAATAATTTTGAGAAACATTGATTGAGACAATAGTAGAACTAGAAGCTCTAGATTACTTTACACTATCAACCATGGATCGAATAGCTTTCAAATTTTTATTCAACTCATTATTCTCTATCCTAGCTTCACCAATCTCATACCTCATTTGAGATTGTACTGAGTGGCTTATGGAGGCACATATGTCTTTCTTGAAGTTTTCAAAATCATCCTTAGTGACATAATCACTAAAAAAAGGTCTCAGCATCTGGTTCCCTTGCAGCAAGTGAAAATACTTCATCATCAGAATCTTCATAATCCAATCCCAGTTCCACATAACTAGGATACCTCACCCATTCATCCAAAATATCAAAATCTAGAGGAGTAACAGTATCAATCCTTACTCTTACTATTTTATTCTCTTCATCAGCTTGACCTACCTTTTCTTGAGGCTCCCCCTCGGTGTCATCCTTCTTGGTAGATTTCTCCCCCTCAGTCGAAGATTCCTGTCTAGGTTGCTTCTCCTTATGTAGAGTTCTTTTTCTAGTATATACAGCATGAGATAATGGTTCATCTGGAGTAAAATTTTCATCTTGAATACCACCCTCAATACATGCACCAAAATTAGTTTCAAAAACATCCATACTAATAGCATCTGGATTTTCATAAGGATGTTCAAATTCACTATCACTTCCACTTTCACTCCTTTCTTCATTATCACCATCTTCATTCTTTTCATTTCTATTATCATCATCAACTTTATCAACATCTTCTTTATCTGATTCTGTATCACTTTCACCACTACCATCTTCTTCTTCATTATCTTCTTCTTCACTAGATTCATTGAAATATTCTATACTTCCTTCAACTTCTGTTTCTTCACTTCCAGTAGATTTGAGAACAGGTTCATGATAAGGTAAGTATATAGGTGTACTTTTAAGTCCAATAGAAACTCTTTTTGTTAGTCCAGTTGTGTCTGGGTCACTTCTATCATCAACTGGTGATCCCACATCTCTGACAGGAGTAGCAGGCTCCTCTCCCTAATTTGAAGAATAAATTACTTGTTCATCTGGACCGAGGCCAGGATCCACTAGATCCCTTAGTCTAACTGGATGATCTATAGGATTGAAATTTTCATAAAATCTATCTTCATCACCAAATCATTCCTTTCTCCATGGGTTCTATTTAATCTTTATTCTCTTAAAGATGTCAAAACTTAAACAGAAACCACTACATTCACTAACTACAACATCATCAACTTCACTTACACAACCTTTCTCCTTCAGCATTGATGAAATAATTCTGGAGTAGAAAAGATAATTTGACTTAAAACCAGGTTTTATCATCTCATTTGTGTACACCAATATATATCTTCATAGATTCCATTTAACTCCTTTCTGCAGCAAATACACCAAGTATACATCCTGATACTTGAGAGAAGAAAAATTCCCTTTCCTGGGACAAATATGGTACTGAATAAACTTAAATAAAATTCTGCACTCACCAATCAATTCTGAGGCAATGGGTCTCCTATGTTTCTCATTTCTAGTTAGCTCTTTCAGAGCTGTCTCATAGAAAAATAATTCACTTTCAGGAGGAGAAGTACCCTAATAATAATCAAACATTCCTTTGTGACGAACCTTAAGACATTAAGACAAATGTCTTGAAGAGAAAGAGATTATCTTCCATTTTACTATCGACTTGACCCAAGTTACATCACTTCCTTCCAAAAAAAGTTCCATATTCAGGAAGAATCCATATACTAATTTTGGGTAGAAAACTCTGTCATTGTTTGTGAACCAGTCAATCCATCCTTGATCTTGCAGCACCTTCAACAACAAAGGCTTTCTCTTCAAGATCCATTCCACCAGTACTTCTTTCTCAGAGGTTACAACATTGTTTACCAGAATAGGATTTTCAGGACCAGAAGGTTTTCTCGATTCACCTTTCTATTTCTTGGAAGCATGAGACTCACCCTCTTCTAGATATCATTTCACACATTCCATTTAAAATAGTTTAGTCTAGAGGTTAAAAGTTGAAATGTCGGGGGTAAAGAAAGAGTAGCGGTAAAGGAGTATAGTGGATTGATTCAAATTTATAACATTTAGGGCTTTTAAAATTACACAATCATTAAATCATGAACTAGGTTCACTGGAATTAATGAAACCATGTCATTTTTTGATAAAAACATAAAACATATAGAAACAATGAGTCATCGGTTTCAGCATGGAAGACTTTGTATAACAATAACGGTGTAGGCATGACAATGGTGTTAGTGTGACAACAGTGTCATCATGACAATGGTGTTGGCATGACAACGATGTTGGCATGAAAATGGTGTCCATATGAAAAGGGTTTCAGCATGACAGCGGTGTCAACATGAAAATGGTGTCAGCATGACAACAGAGTCATCATGACAATGGTGTCGGCATGACAACTTCACAGAAAAATATCAACGGAAAGGCAACCCAGGGTCTTACTGATTGATCATTCCTAACTCATGTCTGATGTATTTCATACTTTCAGAGTTTAATGGATTAGTGAATATTTTAGCGAGCTGGTATTCAGTGCCAATAAATTCTAAAGTGATATCACCCTTTTGATAATAATCTATCAAAAAGTGATGTCTTACATCAATATGTTTTGTTCTAGAATGAGAAACTAGCTTCTTAGAAATTTTAATAGAACTTTTATTGTCACATTTTATAGGTACATGTCTAAATTGATATTCATAGTCTAGAAGAGTGTGTTTCATCCACAAAATTTGTGCACAATAGCTACTAACAGCTATGTATTCAGCTTCGGCAGTAGAGAATGCAACATAATTTTGTTTCTTATTACACCACGAAACCAAAGACTTTCTCAAAAAGTGACATGTGATAGAGGTGATTTTTCTATCTAACTTGCATCCACCAATGTCAGCATTAGAATAACTCACTATATCAAATGATTTCCCTTTGGGATAAAACAAACCTAAATTGATAGTAAGCTTGAGGTATTTGAAAATTATTTTAAAAACATTTAATTGATAATATTTGGGATTAGCTTGAAAACGGGCACACATACACACATTAAACATTATATCTATCCTATTAGCAGTCAAGTAGATAAAACTTCCAATCATTCCTCTATAAGTGGTTTGATCAACAGATTTACAATCTTCATCAAGATCCAACCTTACAAGTAGTATTCATTGGAGTATCACTACTTTTAATGCTATCAAATACAAATATTTTTAAAATATATTTTGTGTATTTACTTTGATTTAAAATAATACCTTATTTATTTTGAAAAATCTGAAATCCCAGAAAGAATTTGAGTTCACCCATAAAACTCATTTCAAATTCATTTTGCATCATCTTTGAAAAATCAATACATAAATAATTTTTTGAAGATATAAAAATAATATCATCAACATAAATTTGAACTAATAAAATATCTTTAGAAATTAGTTTTATAAAAAGAGTATGATTAGAAATTCATTTTGTAAAAACTTTTAAAACAAGAAAACTACTTAATCTATCATACCAAGCCCCTGGAGCTTGTTTTAAACCATATAAATCTTTTGTTAATTTGAAAACATGATTTTGAACGTGAGGGTTTATAAAACCAGGGGTTTTCAACAAAAACATTATAAACTATATAACCATTTAGGAATGCACTTTTAACATCCAATTGATAAAGTCTGAAATTAAGATGGGCAACATATGCAAGCAGAATTCGGATGGCCTCAATTATAGCAATAGGTGAAAAAGTTTCTTCATAGTCAATGCCTTCTTCTTGATTATAACATTATGCAACCAATCTAGCTTTGTTTCTAACAATATTACCAAATTCATATACTTTATTCCTAAACACCCACTTAGTGCCTATGGTTAAGGTGTCTTTGGGTCTATCCACAAGTTTCTAAACTTTATTTATTTTGAATTGGTTAAGTTCCTCTTGTATATCCATCACCCAAAATCCATCTTTAATTTCATTATTGATGTTTTTAGGTTCAAGCTATGATAAGAAGGCTAGATGTTCAACCTGATTTCTAAGAGAAGCTCTAGTTTGTTTCCCTTTATCTAAGTCTCCAATAACAGCATCTAAAGGATGGTTCTTAAGAGTTCTAGTTGGTCTAGAAAAGGAGGGGCTAGTAACTTCAGGTTCATCTACAGGTTCGTGTTCATCATGTTCAAATTCTAAATAATTTCCAAAACTGTTTGATTTAACAGATTGATTGATAGGAGGATTAGATAATCTTGAATTTATGTCCAGGTTTCACATATCATCTTTAAGGTTTTTTATAGAGATCTTAGGTTCATGTGGATCTGTTTCATCAAATTTGATATGTATAGATTCTTCCACACACTTTTTTCTTTTATTAAATACTATATAGACTTTACTAGAGTTTGATTAACCTAGGAATATTTCTTCATCACTCTTGGATGATAATTTTTCAAGATTATTCTTACTATTAAGGATATATACTTTTCAACCAAAAACTTTAAAATAAATAACTTTGGGTTTTCTATTGTTCCACAACTCATAAGGAGTATTTTTGTGGATAGGTCTAATTAATACTCTATTAATTATACAGCAATTTTTATTTACATCCTCAGACCAAAAGTAAACAAGTAGATCATATTCATTTAGCATTGTGTGAGTTATCTCTTGTAAATTTATATTACTTCTTTCTACAACTCCATTCTGTTGAGTTTTCCTGGAGGTAGAGAAGTTAGGACTATAGACATTGTGTGAGAAAAATGATTCAAAGTATTGATTTTCAAACTCAAAGCCATGATTACTTCTTAAGGATTTAATTCTAATTCCACTAATATTTTCCACTATTTTGACATACTTGGTGAAGTAAGCATAGGCTTCACTTTTGTGAGCTAATAAATAAGTCCAAGTAAACCTATAATAGTCATCTAAAAGAATATAAACATAGTACATCCAATTTAAAATAGAAACTCGATATGGTCCAAACAAATCCATGTTAACCAACTCTAAAGGTTGAGAAGTTGAAACTTATTTCTTTGATTTGAAATATATATTGTATTGTTTACCCTTTTGATAAGGATTGCAAACTTTTTCATTTGTAAACTCAAGTTTGGGTAGATCCTTGACTGGTCATTTTCTAATAATATTTCTAATAGAGTGTACATTATAGTGTCATAATATCCGATGTCAAGGCCTATACTCTTTATGAAAGGCACTTAACCAAAAACATTTTGAGAAACTTAGGAATATAAGTTAACATAATATACATTTTAATTTATAAAAGTAGAAAATAATAATTCATTTTTACATTTAAAAACATTGCAAGCATTATTTTTTAATTTAACATGAAATCCATCATCACATAATTGTGAAATAATAAGCATATTATATTTTAATCCATCAACAATAAGTACTTTAGAAATTAAAACTAAGTTAGAGTTACCAATCTCGCCTAAGCCAATTATTTTTCCTTTAGAATGTCACCAAAAGTGACATATCCACCATCAATATTGATTTGTTTCTTGAAGATTGAATAATATCCTATCATGTTTCTTGAACATCCACTATCCAACTACCATTGACTCTTGAACAAGCTCTTCAAATAGCTTTCCTACATGATAATCAAACAAAAATAGATTTTGGTACCCAGACTTGTTTGGATCTAGTGACATTAATAATCAATGATTTAGGTACCCACATTTTCCTTAAGGGTTTCCTATAAGAATTATGTAACATATTTTAAAAATAAAGTCTATTTAGTCCAAATAAACTATAGGTAGTAAAGGATTTTTTAGAACTGGTACTAGCAGCAGAATTTTGATTTTTAGGTAGAAAAAAAGATTTTCTAGATTTAGTTACAAAATGTGTTTTAGATAGGTTTCTCTATTGGGGATGATATCCAATACCATAAGTGTACTTAGGAGCTATATATTTACCAATTATTTGAGTAAGAGTATCTTTTCCATTGGTAAACTTTTATAGATATTTCTTTAATTCCTCATTAGACATTTTTAATTCAATTTTTTCTTTGAGCAGTTGAGCATTCTTTTCCTTTTCAGTAGTAAGTTTAGACTTAATAGTTACAATAAGAGCATGTTGTTTCTTTAAAAACTTATATTTATCTTTTAGTTCATTACAAGTCTCTTCCATCATGTTGCAGTATTCAAATAGTTCATCACTTTTCATATTTTCATACTCACTTTCATTTTTATATTAATAGGAATTGTGTGCAAGAGAGTCTAAGTTTACCTCAGATGTGTTTTTTATAAAACACATATTTTCCAGGTCATCTTTCTCATCATGAGATGATGCTAATTCATTGGATCTATCCTCAAAGGAACTCAAGGTGGACTTTATAACTTTATTATACTTCTTATCTTTGTTTTTGTACTTCTTTTTGTATTTTAATTTTGGATAGTCATCTTTGAAATGTCCTCTCCTCTTAAAATCATAGTAGAAAAGCTCTTCTAATTTTTCATTTCTTTTCCAGTCCATTTTTCAATTTCCCTTATTATCATATCTTACTTTATAATTGGGCTTCCTGAAAAACTTTTTCTTTCTATAAAATTTCTTGAATCTACTAACCAGCTGAGCCATCTCTTCATCACTATCTGATGTTGAGTCATCATTACTATATCTCTCAATAGAGGCTAGCACCTTATCATTTTCCTTCTTCTTAGAGGTATTAGTCTTAAAGGCTACAAATTTTCTCTTAGGTTCATCCTCTTCTTCTTTGTTTACTTTCAGCTCTTCCTCATACATCATAAGATTTCTAATGAGTTCTTTGACAGGTAATTTGCTGATGCCATGTGATTCTCTAATTGAGACAGAAGTTCCTTTCCATTTATCAGGTAAGTATCTGAAAATCCTCAGAATTTGTTCTTTAGTAGTAACATATCTTCCCAAAGAGATCATAGTGTCTACAATTTCATTAAATTTGGGATACATGTCATAAATTGGCTCATCAGGCTTCATCTTAAAATTTTCATATTTAATATTATATGTTTTAAGTATCATTTTCTTAACACTATAAGTTCCTTCATGTGAAAAAGAAAAAGTATCACAAATTTCATGGGTTTTTTTACATGAAGAAATTCTATTAAACTCTTTATATCCTAAAGAACAGTATAAGGAATTCATGGATTTGTAATTATTATTATAAGCAGTCTTAGTTGGGTCATCCCAAGAAGTTCTAGAAGTATCATAAATATTATACTCATCTATAATTGAAGACCTAATTTCAAAACCCATGCTTTCTAAGTGCATTTTCATTTTAATTTTTCATTTGTAAAAATTTATTCCATTAAATAATGGAGTTCTTTTGGTATCATAACATTCCATCCTTTTATCCATAATAATATTTTAGAACAGGATTTTAAATAGATAAAAATTTAGTATTAACAGAAATTTTAAGATCTTTGAAATACAAATAAAATCACAGTTGAAAAAGCTTGAAAAATATTTGAAAACTGAAAATTATTAAAACCCTTTAATACCAAATGTTGGTCAGAGTAGATTACTCAAGATGGGGCTGAATTGAGTATCTATAAAAAAATTTGTAAAAAATAATTATGTGAAATCTCCCCAATATCTAAAATTTGATTGCCCAATTAGCCAGTAGTGAATTTATAAGAGCTTGACTGTTCAATTAATTTCTAAAAATATTCATTAGTTCTCAGTTGTATCAATTTTATAATTAATACAACTTTTGAAACTAATCTAATAAGTCAATACTTTCATAAACACTTGATAATACTAACTATTAGAGTTCAATTTAGTTTTATGAAATATGTGATAAAACAGAGTAAAACTAAAAAGTAAAATCACAGTAGAAATAAAACAATAGGTTTAGTCTCAAGAAGAGACTTAATCCTCCTTACTTGGTGATCACCTACCACCAAGTAGTTTAAATTAATAAACATTTTGATCCACATCCTAGATCAGGGTTCAAAACAGCACATAGGGTTGTCTAGGTCACCCTTGATCTCTACCACTATTCTTCGTGGAAAAAAACAAATAGGTCACACATGACCTCTTACATAGTTCTACGTGGGATATAAAAGGATAAAAAGAGTTTGAGATTGAGGATATCAAGTATCCTTTATTTAGGCACATGAGTCAGTGTGTGTGTGTGTGTAATAGATAGATACACACTTCTTAGAAATGTAACTAAATGAACACAGTAGAGCTAAAGATGTAGAGTTAGGTTTAGAAGGATCTATGTGTTATGTGATGCATCTTTGGACTCATCTGATGAAGTGGATTAGAATTTTGAGCCCTCTTCTAAAAGTTGACACAAAACAGAGTGTTGTATTCTGGATTCCAGCTACAGGTATGGTTGTGCAGGTATATTCTTCTCCTTCCATGATATGCTGAAATAGTTTGTCAATTCGATGTTTAGATCAGTTGAGATTTCCTCATGTGTTCTTATGTTATTGATTTTATAGTGGTTACATGATATTTGCATATGTTCTTTAGTATTGCACTTGCAGGCATGCACCACACGGCTATCATCATCTATCTATCTTATTTCTTTCAAAATACTTCTTATTTTTTAGGGTTGACAAAGAGCATGTACATTCCACTTGTATCGGCTCATCGCACCTTGTACTGTCTTCTAAAGGTCCTACAAAGGATTATAGAATATGTTAGTATCCTTAAATGAAACATATATTACTGTTATAAATAATATTAATAAATGTAGTTTTAAACAGTTTATCGGTGACTCATCTATGGGTGTCCCCTTCTTTCGGTGTCTCCTTCCGTCAGTGTCTCCTTCTATCAATGTATCCTTCTATTAGTGAGACAGTTGATCTATCAGTGAATCATATCAACTAGCGGTGAGTCCTTGCATCGGTAGAACCATGAAATGTAGGTCACTTGGACTGACGGTTGGTCATATTCATTAGTTATTCATATGAAATGGTGAGTCATCTGTGTCAGTTCCATGTGCAATGGTGAGTCCAGGGAGTCTTTCCAACGGTGTCAACTTCACATACTTAGAACATATGCTTGTTTGAACTTTCTCTCAGTGATTCATATATCTTTCATTGATTCATATGTATGTCAGTCTCAATGAATCATACTTAGATAATTTTAGATGTTCTGTCTGTCTTACAATTCAGCAAAGTCAGAGAGTGTTAATGTCCATAAACACATATATAATCAGTTATAATCTTGTATAGACTTAAACACACGTAAATAGTTATATGATTGATTTTATCTGAAATTAAAGATAATTCTTTGACATAATTTAGGATCTGACGTGAGGTAAGATATATGTTAATATATTACATGATTTGGGATAATTAAAACCATTATATTCATAGATAGTGGCCAATAGTATCTATGGGATAACAAATATTATATTACACATTGAGTGTTTGTATATAGTTGTTTTTATCGCAACATATCTTCTTCCTTGGTGGGTGCCATAACCCATTGCTAGATAATAATCTTGCACTTTAGTTAAGCCTACCTAGTTTCACTAAGAAGGAGACCTAGAGGGTCACACTCTATGTGTTTCTATCAACATTAGTTAATTTTTATTTATTTTACAATTGGAATAAATATTATTCTCTACACCAAGAAATAATATTTATTCAAAATTTATTAATTAATCAAAAATATTAAATAAATATTTATTCATGGTGTAATTGTTTAATTACATGAATATATAATATTTATGTATCTATTATTATTTATAAGATAATAAATAAATTTTACTCATTAATAAATCATTTATTTAGTTACATGGATATTTAATAAATATTTATTCTCCAGACTTCAAATAGAATATTTATTTTATTTATTGAGGGAATAATATTTATTTAAATAATTATTTTAGAATTAAATAAATGACAGGGTGTATTAACATACCAAGTTTTATGTTTGATAATAAATATTTATTTACCGGACTGTAAGATAATATTTTTCACTATGTGGGTTTGTGTACATCATAAGTAAAATAATAATGGTATTATTATATACAAGAAGTCGGGTTTATTTGGGATTAATTCATAATTAAGGGAATTTGGTTAATTAATTAGAATTAAACCCTATCCCTAGGTCTATTTATATACTGCTATGTAAATCATATGAAGGTTAGTCATTGTTCACAATAATTACCTCTCAAAATTTTCTTCCTCTTTCCTCTTAAGACTGATAAGAACAAGGGAGACTCTTTTAATCCTGAAGGAACATGAATCTCTCAAGGTAAAAAATGAAATACGATCAATCAGTCATGCTATCACTCAGTGATTTAATGATGTTGTTCGAATATTTAAGGATCGCGTGTTTATCACCACTAGAGGGGCTCTATTTTGGGCCCTCACTATGAAATGAAAATACACCGATTAGGTTATAATGACTAAAACCATCCATGAATAATTATCTCAATATCTAAGTAATATTTCTTCCAGTGCTTTAAAATTAATTATAAATAAACATGAAAATATCCTCTCTCACTTGGTTCCATAAAAATCATTTTTCAATATTCTTTATAAAAAATTTCATTGGTCAAGGTGTTCACTTCATATAAATTGTGGATAATATTTTGAATCTGATAAAAATATGATTTATTCATAGGCCTAATAAGAACTTCTGTTGTGTCTGAAACCAATAAAAATATGATAGGTCTAGTAGGATATTGGATCCTATACATAGTGATGTATATAAAACAATGTTTACAAAACCAAATGGTGGTTTTAGGTACTTCATTACTTTTACCAATGACTTAAGTCAATATGGATGCATATTTCTGATGAAACACAAGTATGAATCTTTTGAAAAGTTAAAAGAGTTTTAAAATAAAGTACAGGATCAACCAGGAAAGAGTATTAATATTTTATGATATGATCATAGTATTGAATACTTATGCTAGTAATTCATAACTCATCTGAGAGATTGTATAATTGTTTCACAACTCACTCCTCCTATAACACCACAATATAATAGAATATCTAAAAAAAGGAATCATAACTTGTTGGATATGGTTCAATCAATAATAATTCTATGTTACCTTCCTATTTAATTTTAGGGTTATGTTATGGGACTACATCATTATTAATAAAACAAATTCCATATAAAGAATTCATAAAGTCTCCATATTAGATATGATATAGGAAACATCCGAAAATATCATTTATGATGATTTGGGATTGTGAAGAATTCATTTGATTATTGGATTTATGAAAACATGACAATAAGTCTTTAAAGCGTTTATTTGTTGGTTATCAAAAAGAAAATGTGGGAGATTTATTTTATAATATTATTGAAACAATGTGTTTGAAGCCTAATGTGGTGTTTTCATTGATATGGAACACATGATTCAAGGTGTTAATTGGAGTAGAGTTAAAATTGGAGAAGTTCAAGGAAAAAAATAGGATGTGTTCTTAATATATATATTGAGTCGATTCCACAAAGAGTTGTATAAAAAGAGCTAAATCAAGCTACACAAGAACCTTGATGGTTCTGTAGGATTCTTCAAGTGCTAGTGAGATATGGATTTCACATAGAAAATGATAATTAGTTAATGTTAATAGGTGATGAACCTACCAATTACCAGGAATCCATTGAGATTTATGATTCTAATAAATGGTTAAAATTCATAGAAAATTAGATGGGTTCAATTTACACTAACCCAGATTAGAAATTGGTGGATTCACTTGAAGGAGTAAGACCTATAGGGTATAAGTGGGTTTTTCCTAAAAATGATTACATGGATGGTATATTGTAAACTTATAGATAATTCTTGGTAGAAAAGGGTTATAGATATATTCATGGTATTGACTATGAATATATATTTTTCAACTTTTTTGATGAAAATTTCTATTTGGATTTTTCTAGCCATAGCATATCATTATGATTGTGATATATATCTAATGGATTTAAAAACTTCATTACTTGATGGAAATTTAGTCTAGGATGTGTATTTGATACAACATGAAGGTTTTAAAGTTCCAAATGATTCTGCTAAAGTTTTTAAGTAGTAATTGTCCATTTATAGACTGAAGAAAGAATATCAGAGAATATTCAGTATGATGATGCAATAAAAGAGTTTGGTTTCATCAAGGGAGATGATGGAGAGCGTGCATGTAGAATATCATCAAAGAAAACCAAGCATGGACTCTCAATCCATCACAAACATTTTCATTGGGTGGGAAGGTCCCAAATCTTCAATTCGTATCGAGCAAAAAATATATCGATATAAGGGTTTCTCAGTGGTCACTTTCTCTAAGTAAGTGATACTTATCCTCTCTTCCAATATACACCTTTTACTTGGAAAAAATTTCAATCATAGACCTTCACTCACATTTCTTCGGAAAACCCTTGAAGCTATCAGCTTTATTGTCTTTCACATTAGTTTACTAAACTTATCACATGTGGTTTTCTGATTCTCCTCTAAGAATGAATACTAATGACTATGGAAAAGACGATCATGGTCTTTTGGCAGTTTCCCCATGAAAGTTTTGAAGTGGTCTCTAGACTTTTTCACTGATTATAAACCTCCCATTTCCCTTGTCTAGTTAGGATTACCTATATTTCCACTCCATTTGTTTAAACAAAAGTCCCTATTTTTGATTTCTAGTTTAATTGGATAACCACTAAAATTAGACTCTTCTACTGAGAACATGTTTAGGCCTTAAATTGTCATAATTTTTCTAGATATGGATATATACCAACCTTTTCCTTCCAAGATTTGGATTCAAAATGGTGACTTCATTTTTATACAAGAGGTTGTCTTTGAAAAACCTCCACATTACTACAGAAAATGTTCTACAATTTGGCGTTCCAATGGGGTATTTGAAATTAGGATTTCTCCTCCTCACCCACTAACTCAACATACCTCAATTTCAGTAGAAAATTTAAATAATAAGGGGATGGCTACTAACTCTATTATACCTACTGGGGATCTTGTTGATAAGAATGTTAATAAGAATCCGGCAGGACCTTCCATGACTCACCTCTCTCATGATTACACTTCTAATTTTGTGTATTCTATTAAAAAATCCCTACCTATAAATAAATATAAGGAAAATTATAACAAGAATAAGCCTTATGACCTTGAGACACCAGGACCTGTACCCATGCAGGAGGTGGATCAGGATACCACTATGTTTTGGATGAATCACTGCATTTTGCTTATAACCAACCTTGTAAAATTGATGATAATTTATTGAATTAATGCTCGAGTAATGGTAAAAAAAACCAATGGTTTATTTAGATGAATTTATTAATCCTAACCCCAAGAAAAACTCAGAAACTTCAATATTACTCTAACCTTAAGAGAAAAATAGTTATTATATCTTTAAAGGCCTCTATGAATGAAAAAACGGATCCCCATAGACAACTTGTGAGTCAAACTCCTGGTGAAGATGATTTAGAATGTTTTTTTATGAATATTTTGACCCTAATCTGAAGGGTTCTTACATCATTGAGGAGGATCTGAGGAATAAAATCTTTGTTTCCTAGTTGTAGGAGCAAGATTCTATTTTTCTGAAAAAGTAAAAATATGCAGAAATTTATGTGGAAACATACCTCCAAATCATAAAATTTATGATAATTACAATGGTTTATTATTAAAAATTAAATCTTGAGCTTAATGATAGGGACATCCCTTATAAATTACATCTATTATTTCTTTCATAGTTCTTTTTTGTTTTGAGGCTATAGTGAGTTCTACCCTTTTTAAGGCTTTTTTAGTTGTTCTCTGGAAATTTTGAACTGGTGAAATTTAATTAATATAATGTTTAAGTGTTTTTTCACTATTGAAATATTGGTATTGGGGATTCCATTGTCTTATAGATAAGTTTATTTCAATCTTCTGGTTCATTTTCCTAAATTTCCTATTTCACAATGGATAGTATTGAAAAAAAATGAATCCCTATTAGAACACCATTAATGCACATGAATATCATTTCTTTTTTTCCTATTGATAATAATTGGTTCTAGTATACTAATCATGGATACTAGTTGAACATATTTTTGGATGCATGTGGGATGTTATCAAATCTTTGAAAAAAAACATGTGTCTTCGTAGAGAATTTTCTTGAAATTTTTGATTTATTCAGGCTCTATCAGGATGCTACAATACATGGTTGTAGGTACTGGATACTTCATCAATAATTTGGGTGGAAAGTTCTCTCTTTTTTTATTAGGTGTTTCTAGTTCACCTCGTTTGATGGTTTGGAGCTACAGACTTTTTATACTTCTTACTGGAGACTTTGATGGTTTTTCTTCATGTGTTTTTATTATAAAGGATTGACTGCTACCCATGAAATTATTAATATGAGGATCAATCTTTATTTTTTTAGGTGCTGCAATATCAATCATATACATGGGTTGTAGAAAAAATAATAGCTTCGGTGAGTTTACTTGTCTACTGTAAAGCTCTTATTTTGGTTTTTTTCATCTATATTTTGTCATTTTTAGTAACTCTTATACTGTTGAAAGTTCATTGAACCTCATGTTTACATTGTAACCTTTCATATTTTAATAAATTCTTGAGAAGTATTAGTTGGATCTCCTACTCATACTTCATTTTCATAAAAAAAAATGTTTAGTTTCATCAAGAATGATGATGATTCTTGTGTGTAAAAGTGTTCTGGTGAGAGTTTCATAGTATTTATGATATTATTTTTAGATTTCATATTGTTTATAAAAAATAATGTTTCAAAAAATAATTTTTTATAGGTATGGTTGGGTAAATATTTATCAATAAAATAAATGGGTGACGCTACCTACATACTCAGTATTAAGATCTATAGAGGTAGATTTAAGTGGCTTCTTAGATTGTGTTGGAACACATATAATGGTAAAGTGCTAAAGAAGTTTATTATAGAGAACTCCAAGAAGGTAAATTTACTATTGTTTCATGGTATGAATCTTAGGAATATTCAGTATCCTTCTAAAGAGTTTAAAAGGATTGATAAGATTTCTTATGTGTCGGTCATAGGATCTATCATTTATTCCATGTTGTGTACTTGAATAGATGTTTTTTATTATTTGATCATAACAAGTATAAACCAATAAAATCCAATTGAGATTCATTATATTAATGTGAATAAAATTCTCAAGTAATTAATAAGTAATAAGGATTTTTTTTCTTGGTATTTGGATTAAAGGATGATAATTTTGTAAAGGGTTACGTAGATTCCAGTTTCCAATCTTAAAAATAAGATATAAAATATCAATATGAATTATTTTTTTCTTGAATGGTGGAACTATTAGTTGGAATATTCAAAAATAATAAAATTTATAAGGCTCAAAAATATAGGTAGAATATTTAACATTATCATATGTTTTGAAGTAAGTTTTTTGGATCAAGAAGTTACTTTATGAACTTAGATTATTTTCTCACATTAAGGGAAAAACTGATCTACATTATGAAAAAAAAAAGTGGGGGTATTTCTCATTATAAAGAACCCCAATCTCACAAAATTACCAAAAAATACTTTTTAAATGCCATATCACACAATTTATCGTTGATAGGGGTAGTAGTGATGTAAAGATCAGTTTGGTGGCTACTGAGGAAAATGTAGCAGGTCAATTGATGAAACTGTTATCATGGTAGAAGCATGAGGGTCATGTTTAATCTCTAGGAATATGATACTAGAGAGATTTATGTAATGTTTTTAAATTTATCATGTTATTATAATAAAATAAATCTCTATTTATCATTGATTTATGCATGCTAAAAAAATTTAATATAAATGGTCTAATGATAATATCCCCTAAAAGTATGACTTTGAGTTGTCCCTAACCGATTATAATCATAGAGTATTATGGTTTGTAATGATATGTAAAGGTTAGATTCAATATATTCATATACTCATTAAAAATATTTTTTATTTTAGTTATGTATAATGGATTCATGGGGAAATTATTAGGGACTTATTACTTGGATTGATCCACTAAATAATATCTCATGTAATTTCATATAGTGATCGATATAATTTAGGGTGTATACTTATTATCAATCCTTCTTACATGATGTTAGAGATTTAACAAGCATGGGAACCTTTATACTTTGATAACCTATATACATAATTATATATATTTAATTAGTAATTCAAGGGGTGGTTGGGTATATTTTTGAATATCTCATCGGTTTGAGCATAACCAAGATGGACTTTTTCCACTTGTATGAAAAGAAAATAAATCTCAAACTTGATTGAATTATACTATAGAAATGCATGTTCATTATTAGTTGTTACACATATTATGTGACCAACTACTTATATAAGTGATATATTATGTGATTATAACATAGATGAATGACATGTGATGTATTCATCAACTTGGTCAACCTTATTCGATGAATCAAGAAATTATGAGAGGAATATATTAGACTAAAATGTTCCATTTCTAGTGAGTTCTTAATGTCATGAAAAAATGGATTATATAGGTATGAATATGATGTATGTGATATATCTTGTAGTGGAAAAAATTTTATAGAGATATGAGTATATTTGATGAAGATCACACCATATCCCTTGGTAGATTGAGTATCACTGATGATTTTCTATAGGATTATCTTTGCTTACATCTATAAAATAGGGATTTCATATTTATTTTCCATTATATTAAGTCTTGTACGGTCTCATAGTTAGGCCCTTGGATAAGGATAAAGTTTTTAATAAATTAGTTGTTACAAAATGAAGAGATTTTGGGGAAACCATATCCAAAAGGAGTTTTTTATAGACACTAAAGGAGTTGTGGAGTTTTTTATAAATTTATTATGGGATTTTAGAGAAAGTGAGATATTTTTGCATATGAACTAAAAAGGGAACCACCATAGTCATGGTGGTGCATGTGAAGTTATAGCCTAACATGGGAACCCCCAAGTTGGTGTGGTGAAAATAAATTCATGGTTGAAAACCATAGTTGTATTGACATGAATGTGATAAAAATATTGGTGTCAATTCTTTCCCCTATATGTTTTATTGGTTATGCATCAAGTAATTTATTCATTTACAGTTTGTTACTTTATTCATTGATTTTTTTAATAAATGAACACCAGTAGATTGAAATGGATGGATGTTATATGATGGTGCCCAATTTGTTTCATATGTTTGACACACTTGATGTGTAAAGGATGGATATGTGAGAGGATTTAATCTACTCATGTGCTGTGTTAATTATATGTGTGATTATTGTGAATCATTCACAATCAATTAAAATATCTTTTCCATTCCTGAATTTCATTTCTCACTTATTGAAGGTACTAGCACCCCTCTAAACATTCAATATTCCTCATGAAGCATTCATGGATCAATTTCCTAGTTTATACACCTTAGGGGTAGGATCCATTCATCTTATTCTCCTCCTCATCATCATCAATCCAACTCTATCGATGAGAAGATGAAATATTTTGATCCTTGGGTATTTTAGGTACACCATTTACATGATTTTTTTAATAAACTTATACATTTGACTTCTTGGAGATAGATATTTTAGGTTTTAGGTTTTCTTCCATTGTTAAGGGATATATGATGATCCAATGGAACCCATCATAGATATCCTCCTTTCAGTTTGGATTAAAAGTGAAACTTTGGTAATAATTTCCTTTTATAATTTTATGATTATTGTCCTTACTCAATGAATTGTTTTTAAATTTTATAGTGTTTTTTTTGTTTTTATTATCCAATTAAATTTGTCTAAAGTTTTTAAAATTTATACATTTTAAATCCCCTTCGTGATTATAATTATTTAAACTGAATTTATAGGATAATTATAACTTTTTAATTCTGGTCAAATTAGACTGGTGGTGGATGAAAATTTAGGGTTAGTTTATAAACTACAATTCACCCTCCCCCCACATATAGTTTGACTTATCTTGTTTATCTAGATAATCACTTAGTATCATATCCTATCTCTATATATGAGATAAAGATTAATATTATTATTAGAATTTCCCTTAGCTTATCATAATTTAGTCTTTGGTTTCTTTACACTAACTGTGATGCAGAGAAAATATCTTATTTATTTATAATATTCAAGGTGTTATACAGGTTGGTATTTTGGATAATCTAAATCAAAATAAAAGTCCAAATTTTTATGATAATGACTATGAGTATTGGATAAAATGGATAGAAATATTTTTTATCAATATCTGTGTATAGAATTTTCTTATACTAACCAGAAGATATAAGATTTTGGACAAAGTGGTTAAAAATTTTCCAAGATAAGATAAAAATGTGTTTTAATTAAATTTTCACATTCAAAACACATTTATATACTCAATTAATAGTAATACAAATAGTCAAGTGTATTTATGTAGAATATTTTATTGTATTTGGAAAAAAAATTAACTTGCACACTTTGACACTTAAAGAAATTTGGGGAAAATTGATCTATTCTTAAAGATGACTACCAAAGTTTTGAATTTTTTTCCTTGGAGAATCTATTACTCAAATATACCAGATATTTATAATGACTTTTAATAGTTTACAATTTTTGGTGAGAAATAATTATCAGATGATCATCTGGTTAAGAAAATAATTGATATACCTCTAAATGAATGGGAGTCTAAAAAAAGTGACTGTAGATATGAAGAATATTACTAATCTATGTATTGATGACTGTATTGGAAAACATAAGTAGTATGAGATCATGTTAAAAAGTTATTCTAAAAAGTAAATTAATAAAAATGGTGTTTCTTTTGGGTCAAATTATAGAGATTTGAATTCCAGATCTTGTAATAGACCTAGAAAATCTAAGAGATATTCAAGAAAGATTCCTAAGGATAGTGATCTTAAACCTATAGATGGAGAATTTTCTAACATAGTAAGAATAATGTTTAAAAATTATAATTTAAAAATATATTACATGGAAGATAAAATAGAGAATAAATATAATAAAGTCTTCTCATAAAATATTTTTTATGAGTGTAGAAATCATGGTCATATAAAACCAGACTATCTTGATTTGAATAAAAATGATAGAAAATATTATAATAAATCCACCAAAAGGAAGGAAAAAATTGAAGTCCATAGACACTTGGATTCCAAGTGAAAATGATAGCTTTTATAATAGTTCATCAGATGAAATTAGTGATAATAAAAAAATTAGGAATTTTATTAAAATATAAAAAATTCCAAAAAAATGTGAAATTTTTTATGTGAAAAATTACCAGTGTTGAAGATCTATTGGGATATTCATTGATCAACAGATTAATATATTTATCTATTGAGTAATAAAGTGGTTATGAATATTTATCTTATTCTATTGATAAAGAGATAGTTCCTTTGACATATGATGAAATGAAAACATATGTTATTTAATGTGAGTACATATTTCAAAATTTGTACAAGAAATACTTGAGTCTTAAAAATGAAGTCGTTGAAAGTAAGATAAATTTTACTGATACTGAAAATAAATTGACTCAAGTAAGAAAGGAGAATGTTATAATGATATTAGAATTAGATAATCTAAGAAGTTAGGTAAAGAACCTAACTTTTATTAAAATAGATAGTGGAATTGTTAATTCATCAAATGATACATATAAGAAAGGTAATATTTTAGTCTCTGATAATATTAAGAAAGGAAAGGATGTTTCCTTTTTTATAGGATAATAACAAAGTTTTAAAGATGAAATACAAAAATTAAATTATGAAAAAAATATCAATATTTAATATGAGAATAAAATATTTTGGAAAGATGTATGGATAGATAAGAACAAAATATAATACTCTTACACATGGAAGTAAATCCATTATAAGATCAACATATTAGAAAAATTATTTTGTACCTAGCTTAGCTCCTTTATTATCAAGGTGTCAGAGAGGAGGATATTAGAGAAAGAATTTTTATCTAAATATAATTCAATATTTCAAAAGTAATTTTATTTAATTTTAATGGAATTGGATTCCTATAAGAACCAAAAGACCAAAAAAATTGGGTACTGAAAGTCCAATTCACATCTACTTCTAGACCAAAGAAGGTCAATTTTCCGAAGAAGTGATTTCTAAATAATTGAATTTGATGCATACTAGTAACTAAAATATTATTTATGGTACCATGTAACTTATATTTTTAAGTTTTTCAGAACTTTAATCTATAATTGATGGGTTAATCATAGAATTTTTAAAGTTTTTATTAATACTTAGCATTAAATCCTTTTATTTAGGGTGAGTTTTCTTTTTTATTTTTAGAAAAAATTACAAGAATATTTAATTTTAATTTATGAAGAGTTATTTTTTAGATAAAATTTTATAGAACCAACTTATATGGAAAAATATCAATATAAATTTATAGAAGATAATTTCTAGAGAAATGAATCATTTTTTTTAAACCTATGAATTTTAGAGATGTCTATTTTTTAACTTTGAACATAATTGTATATTTTATTGTGTGAAAAAATTATTTCATTGGAAGATAGTAAATAAGGAAAAATAAATTAAATTTTATAAATTAATTAATTAATAAATTGAAGTTTTTATCTTTTAAATAATTTATTTCATTATATGTTTTGGCAGGAATTGATCTATACCATCCAATTGAAAATGATCAATGGTGGGTGTAAGTCATATTTGGTGCCTATATGAAGGAGTAAACCTAGGGGATTTGGACATATTATGTTCTGAGCTGCTTAAACTTATAGATGTCTAGTCATTTTCCTTTTATTAAATAGAATCTTATGGTGATTTTTATAAAAGAGAAATCACTTGTGAGAGATTAATTGATTGAGATTTTTTTTCAAAGTATAAAGTTTTGTTGGAGGAATTGATAAAGTTTCAAGGATGAGAGTATTTATATTTGAAAAAGTAATATCATGAGTAATTCAATCCTCTAATAATATTATATTTCTATAGAACCATGTGATTTTTAAAAGTAGGATTTGAGAAAAGAGATTCATTTACATCTTTTATAATCCATTAAGTCCTTCTTTAGAAAGGTTTATAAAATTACTGGAATATATTCTAGAATGTGAATCCCTGTTTGTGTCTTATAAACTACAAAAGGTTAGAGGGTTTTTTTAAAATGCTATATCTAAGGAATGTATTTTTATTTATAAACAAAAATTTCACAAGAGTAACCACATCTAATAAGAAGTAAGGATAGTGCTTTAATGGGTACAGTACTTCTTGTTTACAAGGAAGGTTGAAAGGGATACTATAAATATTCAATATGTTTTTCTCTTGGGATTTCTTTTGAATTTGAAAATTTTTAATCTTTTTCTATTTTTTGGACTTATATTGAGGATATCTATATGGGAATAGTAAAGGTAAATATCCTTTTATACTCCCAAATGCTGAATAGAGAACTGTTAAATCTATTTAAAGTAAAAGGCATAAAGAATAAAGAAAATTAATAAAGAGTTACAAAAAAATTATTTCAATATAAAAACTATTTCTAAAATGAGATTGGTATATGAATTCAATGAGAAAATATTTCTTGAAAATTTATCATATGTAGCTTCATCGGATGTTCAAAAATTCTTGAATAAAATGTTGGTGTGAAGGGAATGAAGACATCAAAGGAGAAGATAAATGATATGAAAATATCTTATACATCAAAGTTTATGCCACAGAAAAAGAAGAATGATGGAGAAGCTAAAGTTTAATATAATTTCTTTTCAACAAAGGGTTTTTAATTATGATAAAGATTTTTAGAAGTTTATTGAGAAGAATAATGAATCTTGAAAATATAAAGATGAATAAATTAATAAGAATAAAGAAAAGAAAACTACTAGAAATCCTTATTTTGGTTTAGAAGATGAAAAATAAAAGGCTTTGAAAGAATAAGTTCATCATAAGTTAATATAGGAGAAGAAAAAGAAAAGTTATTCACAAAAGGTGAAAGATTCTAAGTTTTTGAAGGATATTCTATATTTTTTAACTATCAAAGATAACCTTGTCAAAGAGTAGTCAATATTGTGAAAATTTTATTTCATACGAAATTAAAAATTGATAGAGATATAAGATTATTAAAGATATACATCACTCTCATCGCCTCGTAGAGAAGTTTGTGAAGATACTAATAAGGCTAAGTAATTTGTTCGACTGGAAGTTATTTCATAAAAAGTTCCTCCTGTGGAAGTTCCTCCAGAAAAAGTTCCCTCAGTTAAAAAATATTTATGGATAAAAGAAATAGAGAAAGAAGGTAAGAAATATGTTTAGAAGGAATATAAGAGACATTATCTTCCAAAGGAATCTACAGTTTGTACCTTTATAGATTGTACCTCATCACCCTCTATAGACTCAAAAGAAATAAGTTTTTTAGAAGAAATTTAAGAGTTCTAGATTGAGTTCTTACTCATCCAGAAATGTTAAAGGAAAAAAAGGAAAGTATCTATGGATTTAAATGTACAAAATGGAATTGATATTGAAAAAATTCAATAAACCCATAAATTTTGTTGATATTTCTCCTAAATAAAATAATACTTCAGTAGTTCAATCAGAATAAGTTAGAAATTAGGAATAAAAATTAAATAGTTCATCAAAATCTTCCTCTAGCACCAGATTATAGAAAATCAACTCAAAATAATCAGTTGAAGAAGATTTATAGTGTATCTAATATTCTACAAAAATTAAATTCTTGGTTAAATTTGATTTAATATCAGATCATTAACTCTAAAAATTTAAAATGGAAGAAGAATATTATTTATTCAATAGCATAAGTTAACAAAATTTTTATGAATGTAAAATAATAATGTGAGTTTCATTATTAGAGTATGGGGGACTTTTCTAATTATTTCAAATACTGGGAAAATGAAATCATATTTATTAATGAGTGGAGTATTTTTTTCTTGAAAATTTTGAATCATTATGAAAAATAATATAGGAGGTTGAAAAAAGTAATTAAGGAACATGGTGAAAAGTTTTATGAGTAATCTAAATAAGTCAAGGAGATAAAGTAGTTAAATTTTTTTATAATAAATTAATCAAATAATTGAATCAGTGGTTTGAATATCAAGAAGAAAGGATGGATAATCAGGGTCATAAGATAGTCTCCCAAGAAGAGAATCTACATGAGTAGAAAAAGAAGGTCAAAAATTGAAAACATATGATTGAAAAAAATATGAATAAGTATTAAATTTTTTAAATTTTCAATAATTGTATAAATACATTCAATTTTAAGTCTAATCATAACATTTATTATTTTGGGGGAAACTCATTTATTTAAAAAATGATGTTTTATATTGAATTTTTTATTCTTTGTTGTATTAATATTTTATTTTCTAATGCATGAATAATTCTATTTCATAAATGTTTTAGTTTTAGAAGGATACATTAATTGTTAATGATCTTCCTTATCCAAATAGAAATAGAGTTATTTATTTCTCATTTCAAGTTATCATGATAAAATTTTAAGGGGGAGAAGTTACTTAAATATTATAACTTTCTACATAGGTTGGTTTTCTTAAGCTCAACATATTTTACTCTTAAGGTAAAGTTTGTATTTAAAATCATAAAATTTTGTTCTTTTCGAAACAGTTTCAATTTTATTTTCCTTATTTTTAAATTTATTTTTGATAATCACAAAGGGGGATAATTTAAAGAAAAATTTTATAATCAAAAATAATTTTATGAAAATTTATAATCAATTTATTTTAAAAATTGGGTTATTTTATTTCTAATAATTTTCTATATTTTTACAACGGGTTAGTTTGTTTTTAATTTTTCTATGTTTCAAGTATTTTTTAAAATGGGTAATGTTGTTAACTATATGACTCATTTGCATCCTTTTTTTAATCACGATACACTTAATGATAAATTTATTTTTATTGAATTTTTGTTTATGTTTTTTTTATTTTTAAGATTAAAATCTGGTAACATTAATTCTAGAGAATTTTAGTCTAATTTTAACTACATAAGAAACAAAAGAACCAAGTTTACACTCAAGATTACAGTCATTTAATGATTTAACACTATTGTGTTGTATGATTGGATTCATTAGAATATTATGAGCTACATAAAATTCATTATAATGTGATGAAGAATATTATGATGTAGTTAAAACTGACTCCAAATATAATGGAATTCAAACATTATATTTTGTTAGAACTTCATTTTTAAAATGGTTGTATCCTTAAAGATCATAAGTACGTGCATTGTGAAAATATTACTCTGAGATATTTCAATCACTTGAAGTGAACAATAGAATTTTTTCATGAGAGTGCTTCCAATTTTATTTTATTTCCAAGTGTTTTATAAAGATTTATTCTTTATAGGATTTCATTGTAAATATATTATAATTTTCTATTGTAATTTGTGTGTTTATGATCCTTTGTGATTGATGGATTCTATAAGGAAGACAAATATTTTTATAATGGTTAAAATCTTAATCTTTTGGATTGTAAAAGTGGGAAGCTACTGATCTATGTAATCAGGGGATTTTGTGTGTGGAATACTTATATAAATTCTGATAGGATATAGTTGACGACATATAGATATTGGAAGACAGAGATACCGATATATGGGTTTAAATTATAGGATATTCTAATGTTTGGAATTGGGATACATTGGATCAAGTCTAGATATCCTCCTTTCACTTTTGATTAAAATTTTCTCTTTTGTAATAATATCCTTTTGTAGATCATCCTTTCACTTTACTCTATGCATTTTTTTTAAACTTTAAAGTGTTTCTTTTATTTTATTTGGGTTGTTATGTTTTGATGAAGTTATTAAAATTATGAAATCTTAATTTTCAATTGGGTTTATATTTTTTAACTTTAAATTTAGGGATTAATTGAAACTTCATATTTCTGATCATTTTAAAATCAAGGTGTATGAAAAATTTTATTTAGTTTATAGACTAAAATTAAATCCACCCATAATGTAGTTTACCTTCCCGTGTTTATCTAGGAAAAAATAATATACCAAATTGCTAAATCAGGAGGGTACCCAAGGGATATAGTCATGTTAAAGTGCTATTAAAGTGGTTCATTCTTAAGGAATAATTTTTTATTTTGGAGTCTGGTAAGATTTAGTTTAGAAAAAATGAAATTCAATGATATATAGGGGGTTTTTTATTCATTAATCACACTAAGAAACACAACATAGGTTTGGTTTCTAACGTATCTATTCAACAGGACTCAGATAATCTATCAATTGACTAAGAATTATATATCATAATTTATAGGGAATAAACAAGTTGATACATGAATATTTTAGTGTGTTATTTGTTATTTTCACTATTTAATTCTTAAGTAAACTCAACTATATATTCTTTAATGAACTATGGGTTCATTATGTTGAATACAATATTCCAACTCGTAGATAGACATATATGATTCATAGGTATGGTTGTGTAAATCAACTATCATTGATAGAACCTATAGTAGTTTATTAGTATAGTGATGAAGTATCCATTAAAGGACCTGATCAAGTGGTCTTTGTACTCATGAGTAAAGGGTAGACCCTCCACCCATTTTTCAGAGATAAGAACCTCCTCCTAAGTTGCATATGGTAGTTATAAATATTAAGGATGTGAATACCCATAGGATGAGATAACATTACAAGTTCTATCATTAAAGGCATCCAATGTTTCAAGAAAACCCTAATCCTTATATGGTATAAGATTGGTTAGATTCATTGAATATCATTTTCTATATACTTCATACTCTTACTAACTAAATGGTGATTATTTCATTTAGTTTCCTATATGGTATGGTCAGACATCATTGAATGTTGATTACCCCGAGTCACAATGAGGATACCTTACCATGGTCAGAGTTTGAGTTCCTTTTTAAGGATGAGATTCAACCAGTGACATTTATTAGTTCAGGATGTTTATAAGTAATATAAATACACAAGATGGGGTGAATTTTTCACTTCAAAAACTTTGATGAATTCTTCACACATCTCTTATTATGCAGAAAACCTTTCCTTCTCTCAAAATGAGTGAGCAACAGAAAATAAATAAAGGAAAAAAATGATGTATAGTGGTTCAGGGAAAAAAGATTCCTTAGTCCACTCCACCAACACTCAACTCCATAAGATTCGTGATTTTACTATCAGGTCCTCTTATCTGAAAACCTTTAAATATAAAAATGAGTATAAGAATTTGACACCTTGTAATAAAACTTCACAAATCCTTTTGGTTCTTTTATAGGGAACCATAAATACATAGCTTAGTATAAGAATAATACACTTAACAAAAACTTAGTATAAGTAGTTGAAACTTTAATAAATAAAAAGAGTTTAATTTTTTGAATGGTACAAGTTGAACTTTACAAATTATAGCAGCAATTGAAAAATGAAATAAGATCTTCAAAATAGCACAGAATCAAATAGATCTTCAATGTTACATAGGGTTTCTTCAAATATCAGTAAAGAAAACACCAGATAGATTTTTAAACATGTATATCTATAAAGTGTTTCTTTACCAAATGCATAATCATTCTTGTTGAAAAACGTGTAACAATAAAGTGTAATATAAATTACACCAATAGTAGTGATTTAATTAGATAGATCAAAACATGTATGTTTCCAAAGTATGGCTCTAAAGGAAAAAACACATGGCTTTTTCTTATTTATAAATACTCCATATATTTTTAAATATTTCTATCTTTATGTATGTACATCCATCGTCATTTTTCTTTATGAAGAGCATCTTGATATCTATACAACAGATCAAACAAATCCAGGTTAAACCAGCTCTAGAAATATCGCATAATAAATCATAAATATTTGAATTCAAATTCTTTTAAGAGCATTGTAACTTCCTATAAGAATATAAATGATTTACTTTATTGAATACGAGCCTTTAAAACAATCATAACAAGCCTTTGAATCAATTGTAAAAAATATTTGAAATGATATCTTCTTTCATCAAGAATGTTGCACAAATCACAGATAATATCACGGATTTAAAACTTCATCATTGAATAGTAAAACATAGGGTTCCTCCATGTAACGAAAAAATATCAAACATAGGGTTGACAATGAAGGATTGATAACATAGGGTTGATATTCCATGTGTTTTTTTCCTAAAACATAGATTTCTATCCTAATTTGTGTTTTTTGATCTATACTTTCCTCACAGCGTTGGATTGATGATCCATACACATTGTTCTGAATATAGGGGTTGTTCCTTATGCCTTTTTTTGAATATAGGGTTCATTCCTTATGCTACACTTACCAGTGTAGGGTATGAACAGTGTTTCCATAATAAGTTAAAACATGTTCCCAATGCTTCAGTGAATATTCCTCATGGATCAATGACTTGAATATAAATCTAAAATTACTATTCCAATGGATAATAATTTTCTGAAAAGTCGCTTAAAGTAAACTTATTAAAAACATAAATGTGGGAATTTGTTAACATCAAAACCAAAAAAAATAACTGAAATTTTTTAATCAATATTTGCTCAATAATATCCACTTTTTTATTATCATAAAACCCATGATAAAATAAAAACCATACTAATAAATTTCAAAATAAATTTTTCCTTATAATATTTTTTCATAAAATAACGTTCTCCCCCAGAAATACATATTAAAAATTTTCTTTAATATAAAATTATTATAGAAAACTTTTCTACCATATGTAGATATGTAAGATTAAACTTCTCACCTAATGATAACAAAAATAATAATAAAATTTGTCTACTTTAAAACATATAAACATCTTCAGAATAAAATTTTCTAACATTCCCAAGGCTATTTAAAACATTTAAACTTCTCCCCATTTTTTTGACATCAGAAATATAAGAGTAGGAAACTTAACTCCCCCTCAAATTATGCTTTCATAAGAATGAAAATATTTAAAAAATAATCATAAAAAAATTATTTTCTTATAAACTCCCCTTAAATTATAGAATACAATATTATTTAAAATAATATTTTTACATAAATAAAAAACAAAATTATTAATTATAATAATAAGATAATTTAAATAAATATTTGTATCATGCGTATGTATTGAAAACCTAAATTATGAATTAACTCATAACACTATTTTCACAACACAATTCATATATCATTTAAGCATAAATAAAATAAAATGGTTAAGAATTAGGCTATTCTTTTGAACTTTTTAAATTTTAAACTTTTTCTCTTAAAGTAGCTAAAACTCTTAAAAGATCTTTTAATATGTTTTGAATATATGTTGTACATTTATTTGAAGAAGACAAACATTATTCAAGCAGAAACAACTTCATCTTATCAAGATCTTTCTTCGTAATAGGTTATTTTCTGATCATTTCTATCTGACTTATAATTTCTATTCTGAATTCTTAAAATTATACTTTTGAGATCTAACTATCATTCATATTCTGATATTTATTCTTTAATGAATCAAAAACCATCTTTCATATAGATTCTTTCTACATATCATTATATGACTTTCTAGCTGTATCCAAAGAATCTTAAATCTTAAATTTTTATTCATTCAAAATGTTGACTTTTCATATAATCATTTCATTAGTCATTTGAGATGAAGAAACTTCCAGTTCTTCATTATAATGAACTTTAATATTTATTTTATAATATTTTTCAAACAAATCCTTAACAAACGAAACATATTGTTCTTCTAACAAATCAAAAGGATTTCCTTTTGTTCTTTTATAATAATGATTTTAATCAAAAAATGTAGATCATGATCTTTTCATCTTTTGATGTTTTGGTTTTCTAGAATTTTTCAAACAAAACATTCTAAAGAATAATATAGATGAATAAAATTCTAAGAAGAATAAGATATGTTCTATTATGACATACTACAGATGAGATTTTATATTTCTTAGCCACAAAACACAGAATAATCATTACAAATTTTACGTATGTAGAGACATGTTACATATGAAAGGTATTCAGGTTTTATAAAAAAATAAAATAAAAATATTTCAAAAAAAATTAAAAATAAAAACATAAACTTTTCAAAATAAATAATTATTATATTTTACAAAAAGTTTTGATAAAAATTTAAAGTTTTAACAAATAAATTATATCTTTAAAGAATATTTTTTATCAAAATTTGAAAGTTAAATTTCTCCTTATATAAAAGAAGTTAATTTTTCATAGGTATATAAATATTACAACAAAATAATTTTTAGATCAGTGTTTCTAATACTGATGTTTTTTATAATGAACTACTTGAGAGTTGTTCACTCTTTCAATTCAATCAACCACTCACAGATTTTAATAATATATCTTCATGGTGTAATCCTTCAAAACATCAAATTCAAGTTCCTTTTGGTACCCATATGCTTTTGGGTCTAGCATTGTTAGAAATTAATTTTATCAGTAACAATATTTGGTTAGTTTGAGTATACATTATACTATCAAATTGGAATAATTATTTTGAACAAAAATCATCTTTAAAACTTGGAATTTTAGGTTTTTTAAAACAAAAAAAAAATAATGAACATTAATACCACAATAAAAACATTTAACAGAATACATTTTCTTACTATTTACACCATGAATAAAATAATTATTATATATTTTTGGTCTTTCACCATTGCTTACAATTCCAAGTTTTCCTTTTTGAACTTTATTTTTTACAAAGATTTGATTTAATTATTTTTCTCCTTTGATCAGGATATTTAAGATAGTTTTAATTCATCTAATTCAATCAATAATTATTTAATCTTAATATCATGTAAATCACATGAAAATTTAAAATCATCAGATTCTAAATCTAAAATTTGTTTTGAAAAAAATTCTTTATCCAATAAAATAGTATCATAAGTTTTTTTAATTTTTTTATGTTTTTTATTTAAGGGCTCATATTTATCTTCTAACATAAAGAAATATCTATTTAACTCATCATAAGATGGTTTTTTATAAGTATAATTTTGAGAATATGAAGATTTTACATCATTATCAGTGTGATCCATAAGATATACAATTTTCCGTTTATGACCATCCCCAAAATCTGTAGACGATTCATCATGTGAACTAAAAAT
The DNA here is from genome assembly GCA_963277665.1 of Viscum album. Lineage (NCBI taxonomy): Eukaryota > Viridiplantae > Streptophyta > Magnoliopsida > Santalales > Viscaceae > Viscum > Viscum album. The sequence continues at coordinate 1,000,279,303 of OY728123.1, read as the reverse complement.
ATTACTCCAAATAGATTTTGCATTTTTATTTATTTTTATCTTGTAACCATATTTTCATTGTTCTTTCAGAAAATGGAAATTATCCTTTATATGAACTTTTTTCTTACACGCACAACATCTATTTTCTCTAGTCTCATTATTTTTCTTTCTGTATAGATTTTCAAATTGCACAGCTAAATCTTATAAATCTTTATCCAAATCAAGATAAAATTATTCAAATGATTCATCCAAAGTAATTTTGATAGCATATTCTTTATGTAAAGTATGATTCTCATCTTCATCTCATATCTCATATTTGTACATCATTAAATTTCTAATAAATTCCTTTATAACAAAATTCTTCACAGGTGTAGATTGACATATAGCTATAGATATTCCATTTCACTTTGCTGGTAGTACTCTAAGTACTTTAAACACTTGATCTGATTGTGAAATTGAACCTCCTAAAATAGAATTATTGTTGAAAATATCTATTAATATTCCATTCATTTGATTGATAGTTTCATCCTCATATAATCTAAATGTATCAAACTTTAGTTTCACAATAGCATACCTTAATTTTATGATATTTTCAATTCCTTTATAGGAAACAGAAATAGTTTGTCACATCTCATATGTAGTAGTAAATTGTGATACTTGATTATATTCATCAGATCCTAAAACACACACAAATTCATTCATAGCTTTAGAGTTTAGATCATATTCTCTTTCTTTTTCATCATTCTAATCTTCCAATTCCTCTTTAAGAATCTCATAAGGCTTAATAGCCTTTAAATAAAACCTTATTCCAATATTTTTGAAATAGATGATCATACGGGACTCCTATCATCCATAATTGTCATCATTAAAATAAAAAGCATGAAATAAAAACATACCTTCTTTGGAATAAACTATTTCTATATGTATTCATCTGAATATTTAACTCGGGATTTTTAGAGATGGTAAAATTTTCAGATATCCCTTGTTAATATAGGATAGAAAAAAAGAATTTTCAAAAATAAAATATACCAAAATATTACTACCTTTGATACCAATTGTTTGTTTATGATGTTTATAACGCAGTGTTTCCCCTAGGTTCGATGTAAAATGAGTCTGTATGGGACGTCTAGACCTCTCACTCATTGGAGGAATGTTTAAGTAATTAAATGAATTAATTTAATTAATTACTTAAATATTATCTTAACCTAATATAGGTTTATAAATTCATGTTTATGAGGTTTAATCCTCATAATCTTGTTTTTTCAAGGGCATCTCTTCTCCTCCTCTCCTTTCCATTGGTGAAATGATGAATGAATAATGAACGATGAAAAAACCTTGGATCTAGATAGATCAAGACACAACGGATCCTCCTCCTTCATCGATGAACAAGTTATTCATCAACAGTGATCCATCCAATCCATATAGTACTTTCTTTCATGTTTTTATGCCTTAGGTTAAATTTTTGATCATTTTGAAACTAAATTCTTCAACTTACGCCTTTGAATTCGAACCTTGCATGAGCCCGAGTACTGGTTTCAATTATTTTTTGGGTGTTCTAACCTGAATTGCACAATTACGGTCGGTTTTCCAACAATGCTTGTTCAATGATCCAAACCCTTTTTTAAATCCTTTTCCCCCTCGATTATTCATGTTCTTCACTGTTGAATTCCTTTGAATCCCAATTTGATGATTTCTGAGTGACTCGAGCTCAATCGGGCATTTGGAAACGAGACGGAATCATCGAACGGAAATGGATTTGCGGGCGAGGAACAGATCTAGAAATGGCATGATGTGAAAATGATGAATCTAAATGTTTCATGATAATCAGATAAGGAAAAAATCCATAGAGGCATTCAAAAGAATCGGCCAAACCCTCGTTTTTGAATGATGTTGGTTCACAATGAAAAGAGAAGCAATCTCGGGTTCTTCAGCTAGAACCAAAGTTTTCAAAGTAGACTCAGGTGACTTTTACTATGGCTGGAGCATATTCAAAGTTTGGATGAATATTTGAGATAAATATGAATTTTATAGAAAAATCCCGACTACATTCCTTGTTAAGTGAAGAACACATGGTGTGTAGCATCCCTCGGTAGTGGAACTGGGATTTGGGAAAAGATAAGGATGACACGATGTGTACTCCCCTTGAAACATTGTGTACTACCTTTCCATATGAGGTGAGCCATGTGAAGGAACACATCGCTAGGTACACACCATGTTCCGAGCACATAGAAATGGGTTTTCCACATGGGAATCATCATGTGTTGATCAACACATTATGTAACGAAGTACATGGACACGGAGTCTGAGTACATAGACATGACCAGCAGACACAGCCCCAGTCCCTGGATAAATGGAACATGTTGTGCAGTCCACATACACGGCATGCACTACTACATGGGATGGGACACATGTCAGGCCAGTGACATGGCTAAACAGTGAAGAGGGGTCACACACCATGTGGGCCCACTCACACGTCATGTACTGTTTGAGCTCCCATGATAAATCTTCAATCCTCCATATCTCCTTTGTTTGAACTCAGATTTCAGCCCACAAGATTCCTATCCTAAGTGTTTCTTCACATGGAATTAGATATTTCCCTCAGAAGCGTATTTTGAGATACAATGTGGATGTTCCAAGTTTGGCACTTGTAGAGACGACACTCGATGATAGCAATGATCAGACAGGATTACCAGAATGACCTTTCGGGCTGACCCTCTAGTTGTTCTGGGTAGTGTAATCCCCAACGATGATTCTGGGATAACCCTCTAGCTGGTCTAGGTAGTATAGTCCCTGAAGACCTTCTGGAATGACCCTCTAGTAGGGCTGGGCATTGTAGTCCCCGGTGAAGATTTCGGGCTAACCCTCCAGTAGGGATGGGTAGTGTAGTCCCGGACGACAATTCTGGGATGACCCTCTAGTTGGGTTGGGTAGTGTAGTCTCTGACAATGATTCTAGTCTGACCCTCCATATGGGCTTGGTATTATAGTCCCCAATGACCTTTTGAGCTAACCCTCTAGCTGGGATGGGCAATGTAGTCCCCAACGACCCTTCTGGGCTGACCATCTAGCTGGGCTGGGCAGTGTAGTCCCCAACAACCCTTTCAGGCTGACCATCTAGCTGGGCTGGGTAGTGTAGTCCCTAATGATTCATAGAAGACCCTCAACTATGTGACACAATAGAAAATCATGGTTTGAATTACTTAAAGAGTCACAATAAAGAGGGTGTTTTCCCTACTGAGACACATCCTTATGACATGACCTAAAACCGTGCGAGTGAGTCAGTGCCAACCAAAGAGAATAGTATTGAGGTGTGGTGATTTGAGTCCCTTTGACTTGTGTCTCTTGGGAAGACACATGAGGTGTTGGGCATTATATATGGTTTTATCTTGGAACTGTTGGATACTCATCTTCTTGGGTTGAGCTATGAGATAGAGATCCCCTTACTCTCTCATATGGACTTCTTTGACTGAGCATATATATCTATATATCTTTCTACAATACCCACTCTTTGGGTCTTGGTTACTCTACTTCTATGAGAGACGAAGATGTGCAGGGTATGCCATGTGCTTTTTGTGTCTAGATTCTCATGGTTGGATGGGTCTACTCTCTGGCTTTAGGTAGTGAAGACTCGATGGGGGGGGTTCACCTCCTCACCATTTCGAGCTCCTTGTGTTTGGATGAGCCTACTTTCACACTCTTTATGGGTTGAGATGCACTCTTTCCATCCTATTTTACTGTACATTGTTCCATTTATTGATTCTTTTTATTTGTATATCTTAATCCTTCTCCTTCACCTTTTTGGGTAATTCTAGTGGGAATGTAAATACTCACCCCTACATGGGATTTTCCCAACACATGTCGTATCTTTTACAAATGGAGGACAGGTCAATCGTGACTACAGAAGAGCGTAGGGATATGGGTTGTGTGGACTATGTACGGTGGTCATATTTGGGATACAAGAACTGGGCTCTCTCAGTAGATACTCTTTTCCAGTTTTCTTCAAGTTGGGATTGGATTCTGGTTTGGGCGTGTGTGTTTTACTTTACATTTTAGTATTCACTACCATACCCTTGTACTATCTAGAGGTTTAGACATATTTATGTTACTTTACAGCAGTTTCATCTTTTTATAATTTTCTCTGCACTTTTACATTGATTTGTTTGTGTATATGCGTATATGTTATCAGGAAAATTCCTCCCTAATTTTTTTGTGCCTTAGGTCCTTGTCGCCAACCCCTATATTATGGAGGCGGGCTTGGGGTAGTTGCAGTTCGAGCCCCAGGTTGGTTCGGGTCGTGACAAAGACCCTCGGTTTATAAGTGATCTTCCTCAGTCTATAAAATATCCATTTTCTATCTTTTTCTTCTTATTATTATGATAAACGGTTACTATTATCATTTTAAATGGTTGAAGGATCAACAAAGACAGTCAGGGTCAGTAAGTTGGGCAGTAACATTATGAGGGTGGTACTAGTTCAGGTGAGTTAGCAGTGAATGGGGAGATGATGATTATAGTGTAGAATTGATGGTCGTATAGTGGATCATCTCAGAGGAAATTGGGATAAAAGAGGGCAGTGTGGATGATGATTAGTGATTAATTAGTCATTTCAGGATATAGAAAATAGTGTGTCAGGTATAAATAGTCATGAAAAGGATAATGGAAATGGTGGATCTCAATGTTTATGGTTTGGATGTGAAAAACATATTTTCACACAACATTTAACCATTGAGGCATATACCATGCCTCATTTTCAATTAAAAGATATGATTTCATAGATGAGTTAAATATTATATAGTGTGTACCAGATTAAGGACATGTCATGCATACTGAGTCACACTACTAGGGGGTAGTGAATTCAACACCCAACCACCTCATTTATTATACATTTCATGTATCCAAAAGCACGCGCCATGTCCAATACATGATATAACACTGTCCATTAAAACACTCCTATATACTTTTCAAGATCAACACTTTATGTTATATAAAATTACATGTCATGTAGGATGATATGAAATGATTTTATGAGGTAATTACATACCAATCTACTACTTAAATCTTACACATTATGTTAAATAAATTACATGTCGTGTATTATATATTATTTGTAATTTTTTACATAATCTCACACATGTGACATAATTTTTAAAATAGATATAACATTATAAGATTTTTTTCCATGTAGAACACACCAGTATAATCCTATTTATCATAAGAATATGTTTATAATAATTTTATGTTAGTATAAGGATATTATTCCTATAGAGGTGATGATAAGGTTAATGTGAGGTGTTTAGAGTGGAAATGGGGTTCAAGAACTCCTATTCTAGCATCCTTATATCAAGGAATATTCCCCCATATAAAAAATGGGTATTAGTTATTCCCTTGGTGGCATCCTCACTCCAGGTCATGGTCCCCTATGTGATAGATAGAGTTTAATTATTACTCCAAGTAACATGGTATGGTCATATATTCATAGGATTTTGGTACTCCCTCAATTGATACATTACCCTTCATTGATTCATAGTCCCCTACAACATTTATATAGAGGTAGTGTGGAAGTTATAGAGGTTGATAAGATATAATTGAGGTACCCCCATGTGATGGGGAATAGTCCTCTATCTATGGGGTTCAGTACTAACTAAATCAACATACATTCCCATTGATGAGGAAAAATCAGCCACTATAGTAACATAGGTGAAAATTTATTATGAAGTTAGGAAGTTTGGGTAGTTCATGTATTTTAGGTTTTTTAATGTATTGTCTTATAGGGTTTCCTTTGAGATATGACATGCACTTAGGTTTTGAAATTGGGGTATCATCATAGTATTGTTTTTCTAACCCTCAAATCATATCTATTTTGTAGGACTCTATATTTATACATGTATCTTGATATAACCTGATGTTTTATCCTTCCTTTGTGTTTCTAGGGAATTATACTATATATTTTTAAAATCACCCCTAAATGAGAATTCTACCAACACATGTTGTGCCTATAAAAATAATGTATAAATTGGATGTGACAATGATGAACATGGAGTTGGTACAGCTAGTGTTTGGTGGTGTTTGGTGGTACTTATAAGTGGAAGTCACTATTGGATGTCATACAAGGATTGATAGTAGTGAGGAAGTTTTTTCTCATTTCATTTTCTATCATACTTTGGGATATTAGGGTTATGTATTTGCCTTTATTATAGAGTTCATCTATGTGGTATTATTCTTGATATTTGGTTTCATATGTATTCATATTATACTATAGTTTGGTAGTTTTTTATGTTATCATTGGATTTTTTTTTAATATTGGATCACATTAGAGATGTATGCTTTGTCGCTGGTTATCATTAGGATAAGGCATCACATATGGGTGATATGCATTCTTGGTGTTAGTCACCAAGCTTCGACCTATTGAAGGTGGGATTTAGGTGGAAAAAATAGCCTAAATACTAATCCATTCAGAATACTTTTGGGTCAGGTTGTGTCAAAACATTTTTTCTCACACTAGGTCTACCAATAAAGAAGTCACATAGATTCTAGAGCGAACCACACTATCCATTGCCTCCTTCACCTCTAGGTGAAACTTAACTAACAAACCCATTAACTATTGTTACTCAGTAGCTTTCTTTACTTGTTTTATTATAGTTTTTCTACTCAATGTGTCTATCACCATATCTCACTTTCCTAGTGTATTCATGTGTTTTAAATCAAAGGTTAGAAGGTATTCAAACCACCTATGTTGTCATTTTAATTATGGAAGAAAATATACTTACAACTCTTATAATTTTTATATACCAAGAATTTTTCAGTGAAGATGTAATGCATCAAAATGTTTATAGAATGAACAACAATAACTAATTGCATGTCATGAGTAGGGTAATTATTCCCATTATTCCCTATCAGTCTAGACCAATATGATACAACATTACTTTATTACATCAAGACACATCTCAAACCAAATCCCAATGCATCACAATACACTTTATACCTAACTCCAAATTTAGAGAGAATTTGAATTGAATCTGAAATAAGCCTCCTCTTTAACTTCTCAAATACCACATGGAACTTCCTATTACACTAAAATTTCACTCTTGTATGAGCCAATGTCTTCATGGGAGAATAGGATTATGAGAAATTTTGGATTAATATCTTGTAATATACTACAGATCCTAGAAAACTCTACAAATCAAATTTATTTTTTTTCTTTCCCCTGATTTCACTTCCATTAACTTCTAAGGGTTTATAAAAAAACCTTTTTCTGAAATAATATGACCAAGGAACTTCACCTCTTGAATTAAGAAAAAAGGATTTAGAGAATTTAGTGTAAATCCTATACTTATGGAATATCTCCAAATTAATATCCACATGCCTTCTATGATATTATAATGAATTTGAATAAATAATCATTTCATATATAAATGAAATGAAAAAGGAATCCACAAATTTACAAAAAATAATATTCATCAATGCTATAAGGATAGTAGGTGTATTGATAGCTCTAATAGGTTTCAAAAATACATAATGGTAATATCAACTTGAGGAATATTTTTTCAAAATATCCTCTTTTTTACCCTTAATTGATGATAACTAGATCAAATGACAATATTATAAAATCAAGGGGCTCCCTTCAGCTGGTGAAACATATCATAAATTTTAGTTAAGGGATATTTTTTCACTATTACATGTTTTAGATTATGATAGTTAATACACAAACTCAAGCTAAAATTTCCTTTATTGGAAAACAAAACTAGTACTGTACAAGAGGAAACACACAATTAAATAAAAACCTTTTACTTTAGCTCATCCGAACACACCTTAAATTCTAAAACTTCCCCTAGTTCCTTGAATTATTATGGAAATTAAATATGATTCATTCTAGGAACCATGTTATTTGAAAAATACACATCCCTTGTAGATGGTAATTCAGAGATATCCTACAAGAAATAAACTAGATATATATCCATAAATCTATAAATAAAATGGGATTATTTCCTTCCACGGACCCAAGAATAAAGTTTTTTGACTAACATGGTATAGATCCCACTGAAAAATCCACCAACCCTCCCTACATTATCTAAATATTTTACTCTACCCTCAAAGTGTGGTTACTTCCATTTTATGTTACAAATAAAACATTCCAATAATAATAATCAATTTGGGTCGTGAACTTAATCAATAAATATATCCCAATGTTTAAATCATATATTTCCATTTTAAGAACCATAATTTCCTATGATATTTATTAATTTCCAATCATGATTGAATATGCTGGACACTTAAAATACTTTCTTAATTATCTCTCCTAATGTAGTGACAACTATAATTGAATGGGTAATTAATTACATATGTAACCCAAAAATTTCAACCAATAATATAGAAAAAACATAATGTGATGATCCAAAGTATAAATAATTTAGAAAGTAACAAAAATTGTTATTATAACCATATAAGATCATGTATCACTCCTAGTTTCATATTATTCATGCTCAACCCTAGAGACTTTCCCAAAATTATTATGAGATATCAAACTATACTCTTAATAAATCCTTACCACTCTACTGTAAGACTCTAAATCATCCTAACCTAGTGTATCAACATACATCCTTAATCCCAACACCTGGTTGGATGTGCTACAAATAATTTCTCATGAGTAATTATTATAAAATTTCTTTATATGTCCCAATATCCAAAAATAATGACACATATAAGGAGGATTCATACAATTTAACTTTGAGTTCCCTAATTCTATTCATTTGAAGCATCCCAACTACCACTTTCCTTAAGAAACATTAGAATTATTCTTGATCATATCTCAAATTGAAACCTTATTTCAAAACTATATGCCTTTATGTTCTTATTCATAACCAATTTTGACATGTATTATATATTCTTAGTGAATTTAGATGAATTAAACATCAAAAATAAACCACCCTACATGAAGTATAAAAACTATAAAGTCCTATCTAGATTCAAATATTGTAGGAAATACTGATAATTAAAGATCTTTTGGAATCCCTTCCAGGATGGTTCCTTATCTTTACCTAATTTCTATATATATTTCCATTAATTCTTAGTTTGTCCCTCCATTAAATAAGTCCCAAAATCAATCTTATATGTCTTTGAAATCTATAATAACTTAATGATTTAATTGATATTCTAAAACTAATCATGTATTTTCTTCGGTTCAGTATCCCAAATAAATGATGGATGGTTTTTCTTTAGAAACTCCAAGGCCCTATCCACCTCCCTATAATTATCTTGATTAGTTTACCCATCGATACCGTAGATATATTTTTCAATAGATTCCTCTATCCAAGGATCCAAAGGAGCATATTACACTGCTAAATTCCCTCCTTTATATCTAACTATAGCACTCCTAGGTGACATATTATAAATCACACAAAATACCCCCATTAAAACCTCATATTTTAACTGTAATAAAATGTTCACATTACATAAAAAAAATTTACCTTCATATTCCATTAGATATTTTCATTCCTAACCATTTTCCATAATGGTTCAAACAATTTACGTAGAAATTATTCATTTCAAAAATAAATTTTTAAAATAAAAAATTAATTAAGTCATTAGAAATCCATTTTCATATAAGAAAAACAATTTTCATTAAAATAATTTCATGTGATGCAATACCTTATCATGACTACTATGACGTGTGAAATTTTTCCTATTTAAATCCATTATGGGTAAACATGATAAAAATAAAATTCTTGTAAGGTTATCACCAACCTCTATTTTAGATAGAATTCATAGTAACTCAAGTTAAATTATAAATAGGATAGTTATATCTTTTAATAGGTAAATTTTGAGTATAAACTATCCTATTTTCCAAGCCTACCATACTTCTTCATAAAAAAATTAAAAACTTGGCTTTACTACCATTTTGTAATACCCCATCCTGGGAGCCCAAATCTTAAGACCTAAATCTAGATTCCACATATCCTCAAGTGCATCCCCTAATTGAAAAAGGTTTCATAAACGTAGTGATGGATAAATTAAACTATTTTTTTAATTATTTTCCATTCAAATATAAATTGTGATAATACATGTGAATGTAAAATTTACTTTAATATAAAATAATTTGAAGAAAATATTGTATAAGATATAAAACTTATTTTCAAAATAAAACATTTAAATAATATAAAGAAGATACTGACCAATATAAAACTAATTTCTCAAACCCTGATCTATCAAATCCTACACCATTACTCCAATTTGAATCTAAAGTTCACCATAGATTAAGAATGGTGTCTTCCCTTTACATGTTTCAGAACCAATCATGTCTACATGTCCACTAAAGTGCACATGTAGGGGTGATTATAAACTCGATAGGATTTTCCAAATGACTCTAACACACTTATATGTATAAGTGATTCTAATATGAAATTATAATAAATGCTCATAAATCATAAAATTGTTAAACCAAAATAGTTTATTTATCCAAATATTTTCTCAAGCCAAAATCATGAATAAAAATTATTTTAAAATTTTCATAATTCTCTTAAAAAATAGAAACCAAGAATGTTTTCAAACATAATTTAATTTAATTTTTCACCTCAAAAATTATTTTCCTAAAAAACATCATTTTCATTAAATTCCAAAAAAACACCCATTTGCATAACCTGAAGTAAAATCCCTTCTTTCACAAAACCAAAGAAAATTTCATATTTACCCAAAATATATTATAAAATTCCCATTCTACTACATCAAATAGAAATTTCCCATTTTATAAAATACAAATATAAAATATCTATTTTTGAAAACATTCACCATGTTATGGTGTCCTTAAGAATAATCCAAAATTCTAACACTGTCTATCTTTACCATGATATATATCTTCATCTGTATATCTAAAACTCACATCATAGTGAGTATAATATTTCATCCCAGGTTATCTTAACCATTTATCATTTTAATTCATTCTATCTAATCCATTTCATGCCCATAGATGAAACATATAATTTTCAAAAACTGGTCTCACCAAATCCATTTTACACATACATACTCAAATCATGTAGTAAATCAATGAAATACAAAAAAAAAACATAAAATTCATAATAAATTTAATAATATCAAATATTCAAAATTTTACGAACCAAATCAAGCCCATTGAAAAACTTTTTTCAATTTATAATTTCATTCCAAATAAATATTGGAAATAAAATAGAAATTTTTATAAAAAACATCTTTTCTAAAAATACCATTTTTATTAATAATGATTTCACCCAAATCATGAAATTAATTTTAAAAATTTATCATGATCAATCAAAAATTATAATAAATTATCCATTCTCTTAAAATGTATTATATCCACCCACCTAGACATGTCAAGTAGAAACCTAGATTTTTCATTGGAATACTTCAAAAAAATTGAGTTGAAGGGTATCTTTGTGGTGTGATATATGATGTTGTTCCAAGATGGTTAACATTTCACCATAGTATTATAAGTTATGATATGAATATTTAGGGTAATTTTGGTTTAATTTTATCTAGGAGTCATTGTTCCATTATATTAGGCATTTCATCCTGGACATTTTTGGAGGTTGATCGAGGAGGTGTGTGGGTCACATTGTGATAATTGGAGGTTCAAGGATTATGTAGTGACACCTTGTGTTTCTCCAAAATAAGCTCAATATGCCTAAAATTAATGAGAGTTGATCAAGTTTAATGGAGATTTATAAAGGTTTTGAATTCATTGTGGTTTTTAGATCTCAATTGACCAAGGGTCATGGTGGTGTGATATTGCTTATTAAGTCATGGTTTTAGTCTGGCTTTGGGGAACTATTATACAATAGTTTAAGTTTTTACATGAATTTTTTGGACCGGATGTTTATTATAAATTTCAGTCAAAACCTCTCTCTATATATCATATTTTATTTTTTTACTTGACATAAAGGATTTTAATTATGTGATTTTGGATCCCTAGATGTCTTGGATAGATCTTAAACTATTCACAATCATGTGGTGATCTATTGGAACATTGGGAGTGATGGGATTCATGGTACATCTCAATTCCAATTTTTAGTTAAATAAAACATGAATTCCATACCCAATATCATACTGATACAAAACAACAGAATAAATGATAAAATGATCATATATGCATACCTCACTATCCAAGTTTTTAATCTTCATTAACAATGAGTTTGATAATGTTCCCTCAACAAAAAATAACAAGTTATTTCCTCTAATGGTATCCACCAACCACTAGAATCAATAAACACTTTGTTAGAACATCTTTTCTCCAAATATTGTGAAATAACCTCCTCTAAGTAAAATAGAGAATTGAGAGATTGAGAGAGATTAATCGAGGTCTATAACCACTTTCTCAACCTGAAAAGGGGGTTAGAACTCCCATTTATTGGAATCATGCATCAAATTCATATTCCCCTTTGAGTTTTTAATGTTCCAAAGATTATAAAATAATCAAACTATTTAGATCCTCTTTCTTGATTAATTTGAATTTTGATACTCTTTCTATGTTCAATTTATTTTTAAACACCATCTCATGATGTTTATCAACCCAAATATAAATGAAAATAACACTATAATAATTTTTTGAATGGTATCTCATACTATTCTCATATGTACCATGATGTGTAATTATAAACCATGAACAAATATAAACTATGGGGTGGTAAACTTCACCATGCCATGTTGTACTTTAGTGTATATTTTTCAATAATATCCTACTTTAACTAAACATTTATAAACTTTGTGCCAAATTTTACAACTTCATGTGAATCCATCCAAACTTATTTAGACATGAAAACAATTATCACTATGAAATTTTAGAAAAAACACTTTGTACTAAAATTAATCCTAGTTTCATAACCTTATGTGTAACTTTTTGGGACTTTATGGTGTTGAAAATAATTAGTAATTCCATAATAAATAATTATAATAAATGAGGGGTCTCTAGAAAAAATTTGTTCCACTAAAGGTATAAAGGGGTTTAACATGATCCTGTTCAAACACACTTATATATCCTATGAATGTTTCCAAAATAATATATATTTTATACATTGTATTAATGTTTATATATTACCTTTTTCTAAGACATCAAGTGACCAGTTGATATGGAAGATATAAATCTAGAATAATTCATCTTATGGATTCATGATTCTTTTAAATAGACTAACTAGTTTGAATGAATACATCATATGTCATTAAACAAAGTGGTTAAGCACATCACATTCCACTCAACTAAGCATGACCATGAATTTCATTAGTCTAATTCCATCATGGAACCATATTTCATATTTTTCTTCAATGAGTAAAAATACCATATTAGTTAACCTCAATATATTATATAATCAATATCATACCCTACAAACTCATGATTAGCTTAGCATCAAGGTTGGAATAAGTAAGGTGTCATAGCATGAAGTTTCACATGCTATGTTTATTTTCAACCTCATGTAATGGGGATTCATATTAAGGATAAAACCCTAAGTATATAAATGAATGTATGAAATTCCATGTGATATACTTTCATTGATCAGTACAGATAATAAGACTCTACTTATTATCACATGTGACTACTTTGTATCTCATAAGATATTATACTCATGCTAATCTCAAAACATCATCACAATCCATAATACTCCATGATGATCATCAATTAAGGACAAATCAAAGACATACTTTTAAGGGATATTTTTATTACAAAAATTATTTAAATATATGCAGTACACAAGAATGAATGATAAGTGTAGGTTTCTATTATTATAAAACCATGATACAACTCATGTATTTTATAGAGAGAGATTCAATGTGACCTTAATGGTTTTTTATGAACTAATATATTTATAAAATTATTCACTATATTTTCATATATAACCACCCAAAATATATTTACATCAACCCTCTCAATAATATCTGGATTGAGATGGTATTTTAGAAGGATGTGTTTGGTTCTTCAGTGATACAGGGTTTCCTTGGCCAAAAAAATATATCCACTATTATCAAAGTAATTCTCAAATGCTCCCCTAGTGATAGGAAACACTCTAAGTTTAGTAATTAACTTCTTGATCCAAATATCTTCCTTAACAACATCTGATATAGTGATATACTATACTTCTATTGTTGAGTGCACTATATTAGATTTTTAAGAATTCTTCCAACTGATATCTCAATTATTGAGGTAAAAATCAAACCTTTTTGAGATATTATATCATCAATTTTGGATTAGAATCTAGCATCAATGTATTCCTTTATAACTAGATAATCCTCACCTCTAAAGACCAATAACATATGATTACTTCTTTTATGTACTTAAGGATATTTTTTAAAACAATCTAATGAATCTCACTAAAATTTTATTTATATCTACATATTATCCTAAAATAATAAGAAACATCAAGTAATTTAAATAAAATAGAATGTATGATATATCATATGGTAGATGTATAAATAATCTTATCCATCCTTTCTAACTATTTTTAAGGATTGTGAATCTTTTTAAGATTTGTTCCATTTAATACTGTTAATGAAAATTTCTTGATGTTCTATAAGAAAAACCAATTTAGAACTTTTCCAATATATATGTTTTGACTCAATCCAAACAAAATGTTATATTTATCTATATAGATCTTCATATCCAGTATTTAGGCTACTTATACCATGGCTTTCATTGAGAAACTCTTTCCTAACTATACCATTAAATAATATAAAGTTGGGAAATTATTTATGATATGTATTATTTCATCCACATACAATATTATAAATACCAAAACAATCCCACTAAACTTCTTGTATATAGAATAATATCACATTCTTGATAAAACCAAAATCTTTTATTGCATGATAAAACTAGATATTCCAACTCTGAGACGTTTACTTGAATCGATAAATGGAACATTGCAACTTGAAACCCATTATAATCTCATTTGCTACTTCAAATAATTTAGGTTGTATAATATATATGTCCTCAACTAAATTCCCATTAAGTAAATTGGTTTTAACATCCATTTCATATATTTCATTATCATAATGATTTATTATGGTGAGAAATATATGAATGTACTTTATCATTGCAAATGGATAAAATGTTTCTTCATAATCAATACCATGAATTTATTTATAACTATTTTCTTCTAGAAAAAAATTATAGGTAGATACCCTACCATCCATGCTAGTTTTCTTTTGAAAACCCCACTTGTGTCCTATGGGTCTCACCCATTTGGGTGCATCTAATAAGTTCCAAAATTGGTTTATGTACATGGATTCCAAATTATATTTCATATCCTTCAACCATTTATCAAAATCATAACTCTTAATATCCTCTTGATATATAGTTGGATCATCATCCATGAACATAACTTCATTATTATTTTTTATAAGAAATCCATATCTCTTAGGTTCCTGATGAATCCTACCAGACCTTAAAAGTTTTTGTGTAACATGAGTCAGTTCTTCTTCCAAAACTCTTTTTAAAACTAGATCAAATTCCATGTCAGGGAAATTTTATGTTTTTTGTTATTTATATTCTCCAAGTTTAACTTTCCTTTCACTGAATCCTAAAAATATATATTCTTTGTTAATGAATATATTAAATTAGGACACAAATTTTTTCCCTAAAGAGGATAATAGAAATATTATACCTTATTTTATATAGGTTATCCAATAATTAATTTCTTTTCTAATTTCAGATCAATTTTGTTATAAATCGAATGACATATGCCTGATTCATATCCCAAAATACTTATAAAATAAAAACAAGGTCACTTCCCAGTATATATTTCATATAGTGTATTTATTATTAATTTAGAATGAATGTGGTTAAATATAAATATAGTAGTTTCCAGATAATATCACTCAAATGATATAAGAAGGTCACATCAACTCATATTAAATTGAATCATGTTTAATAGGGTATTATTTCTCATCTCAGGAATACCATTTCATTATGGTGTTCTAGGAGGAGTGAGTTATGAAATAATTATCTTATCTCTTTAATAATCAGTGAATTCCTGAACATGTATTCACGACCTCGATCTGATTAGAGAATATTAATACCTTTTCCCAGTGGATTCTATACTTCACTTTTGAACACCTTGAAATTTTCAAAGGATTAAAACTTGTGTCTAATTAAAGACACATAACCATATCAACTAAACTCATCAGTAAAGGGTAAAAAATACTAATATCCATAACTTTCTTGAGTACCCATTGGTCTAAATAAATCACTATGTATATGATCCAATAGTCCACTATCCCTCTCTCCTTTTCAATTAAAAGGTTCTTGGACTATTTTTTAAATTAAAAATATTATTATGTATCAAAAAATTCAAAATATAATATTTCCAACAATCCATCACTATGGATTCTTTGAATGTGTTTCTCATTTATATATCCAATGTAAAAATCCATAGATAAGTGGCATTAGAATAAACTTTGACCTTCTTATATTAAATTTTATTGATAGGATTATCCATGTCTGTAATGAATAAGCCATTCATTATATTCCCAATTCCCTAAAACATTTTATTCTTATATATTAAAAAACTATTTTTCTTAAAAATGAAAGAAAATACATTATTTTTTTTAAAAGATATAGAAATAAATTTTTGTTTATATAAGGAACATAATAACAATTTTCTAACTCTATAATTTATCCATAAGGTGGAATTATATCATAAGAGTTAACCTCAAACACAAAAAAAACATTCCCAATTTCCAACATGTAGATATAATTTACATTTCATTACTTATCTCCTATTTCAGAGTTTATCTTTATAAACACAAATGTGTGATGTAGACCCAATATCCAATAACAATGAGTAGGAATTAGAAAGATTTATTTCTATAAAATTTTCATATAAATGCTCAAAATAATTATATTTGATAATGATTCTCAACCTCAGATACCAATATAAAATTATATTATAGGACATGCCTATATAAGATCTCAAAATGATAAACAGGATGTATGTCATAATCTACCATAAAGACATATATATGGGTGATTATCATATTTTATATCTTTTCATTAAGAACTTTTAATGAAATTACTCCCACTAAAATGATAACCGCGTAAATTATTACCAATAGTGGACCAAAATCCATATTTCACTAAGTAATGAGTCTAATTTATCATTCGTTTCATCATATATTTTTTTAAGTAGTCCATCATGAGAATTATATCACATGTGATTCTTGGATATTAGAGTGGAAAACTATTTTCCCTAATATATCATATATATATAACTCAAATCTATTCCTTAGATATCCAAAATCTTAGGGTTTCCCAGCTATGTGTCACCCAAATCTCATAGAGGGATTTGGTTACCTAACTCATAAGGTTAGCAGTTTCCACCATGCCTTAAAGATGATAATAGATGGGAACCCATGTTTATAAGAACCTACTCTATTGGATGATTGATGTCTTAACATGTGTTTTCTTCAAAATGAATCTATAACTTAGTATTTGAGGGGTTTTCTTAGTCACAAAATTTAAATATACATCACATGAATATTAAACCCATAACTATTGCATCACATGAAATATTTATTATCTCGTATTTTTTTCCTATATGTGTGCATGATTCTAACCATTTATTTTTTGAAATCTCTATTCCATACACCAAATTAATATATTAAAACCATATTAATGTCTAACTTTTTATACAACTCATATATTGTTTTACTCACTTAAAAATATAATTCAAAAATATTTACACATGTTCAAATGAATCCCATGCATAATGTGCATGAACCCCTTTTCATTTAAATGTTCTGAATTATATGAAATTAATTACCCTCTATAGGAGTAAGGATAGATCAACAAGTAGACAACTACCACTTTTCAGGACAAGGATTAAGGATCCAAAACAGTCATCAATTTGACCCAAAGTCCCTCTACCCATGGTTATTTACTCAAGAGAGACTAAAATTCCATCATAGATCTAACAACTGGTATTTATAAACTATAATAAACATTTAAATCTATGTTTATAATGTTATAAAAAACTAAATTCAAGGAATATAAAAATTTAATCTTATATTATCATACCTAGTATGTGATTCATGGTATAAAAGTTTATATGAACCAATTTAGAAAATTTAAACTAAAATATTCACATCATATAAATATTTTATACACATGAATAATTAAATTATAATAACTTAAATAAAAAAATAATTTAGTTAGTTAATCAGAGATAAATGAATTTAGAAAAAAAATTATCAAAACAATTTTTGATATGATCTAAAGTTATTTGGATTCAATACAGGACTAAAGGTCCTGACTCAAAGAAGGTTTTTGATATTTTTAACTAAAATATAATTTTTTATAAAATTTCACCTCAAAACAGCTTGTGCAATGAAATAGTGCATGTTTTATTGTCTTTATAATTATACCATTTATTATACCAATTTTATAATCTATTTTAGTTTATCTTGGGAATTTTTTCAAGTCGTTTAAGATATCCATACCATTTTTTCAAGGAATTATGAGCATTCCATTTTGGGAGTCTATGGTTATTTTGAGCTAGTCTATGGTCCATTTAGGTGGAATAATTTTACTTAGACATGTTATGTTTGGCTGGTATTTTAAGCAATCAATCCATTTTCATGAAATGGATTATCATTTTTTTTATGTTTAGTGGTACCATGGCATAAAGCATCATCCTACCATGATCTATTTTGCAAGATTTTTTAGAAACACCCAAAATAGTTATTTCAAGTTCACTATGCTATGTTCAAGAAAAAAATATGAACTAAAACACCCATTTTTAAGAAGGTTATGTTATAGTCTTATAGAATAAATAACCAAAATTAATTTTTCATTATTGACTATATCATGGTTAACAAAACAAAAATTGAAAAAATTCATTTTAAAGGGGAATCTTTGTTGTGCATAGGAAGTCACTTTTTATGGATTACATGATGTATCTGTGTGATGTCAATTTATCAATAGTTATTGATCTAATATTGCTGATAGTATTCATGGTAAATTTAAATTCCCATTTTTATTATAAGAAAAAACAAATTATATACCCAATATCTTACAAATGAAAAATGATATAATAAATGATAAAACAATAATCCATGTGTGCCTAAATATCTAATTTTTTTATCCTCATTGGTAGTGGGTTTGATCATATTCCCTCAATAATAACAAATGGGTTCTTACCTTCAATGGTATCCACCAGTCATTGGAATTGGATAAAGTTTGGAAGGACCTATTTTCTTCAAATGGTGTGATAGCACATCCTCTAAAGAAAATGAATAACCAAGAGTTTGGGAGAGATTCAGTTAGGTTTGTAACCAATTAGTTAAACCCAAAAAAGGACTATAAATCCCATTTATAGAACTTATGAATAAAATGTATATGAACATTTGAGTTTATAATATTACAAACTTTATAAAAGTCTAAACTCTTTATCTTCCCTTTATTGATTAATCTAAACATTGGTACTCCTTAAATATTTAGTTTATTTCAACACATCATCTCATGATGTGTATCAAGACAAAAATGAATCAAAATCACATTAGAAGAATTAGTCAAATGGTATCTCATTTCATTCTCATATGCACCACAGTTTGGTATTATATACCATGACCAAACATTAAATATGGTGTGGTGACCTTCAACATGTTGTCTTATATTATTTAATTCATTTTCTCAATACATAATGTGGAGTTGAGAAACACTATCAGGAATTTTTTTTTGCAGAACTCATTGATTATCATATTATCTATTAATATACATTATCACTATGATCCTTTCTATAATCTCATTTAATGTTGCTTCATCTTGTTCTTTATAATTTAACACTGCTAAGCTTCATTGATTAGTATAAAAGTCCTCTTATTTAAAATCTATCCCTTATATTCTATTGTCATGTTTTTTAATAAATCAATTATTCCTTTTTTATTCAAAACTTTTCCCAGTTATGATTTAATAAAATAAAACCCATTTTCCATAAATATATAGGAAATGTATGATACTATAGGCATGACTAGAAAAGGGTAACACTAGAAAGATGGTGATAGTAATGAGATTACACTTTTTATATTCATGTTGTTCTAAGAAAGGTCATGTTATGTTGAAACTCATGACCACATGAATTTCCTAGTATTTGATGAGTAGAATCACACTTTGACACATTATATTTTTTTCATCATTACTCCATCCCAATGATGTATAAAATTAGTTTAGATAATTACTCTTCTAAGGAAAAGCTGCATTGTGACCCTAGTACTTAATGTCTATAACATGACTATTTGAGTATGAAATGGATAGATATAGTGAGGAATAATTAACTATATAAAGTGGTTATTTATTGTGGTGTAGATTTAATTGTTCAATAATTCTAGCATGATATTATGCATTTCACCATAATTGGGCTGAGCCCAAAGGGGCATAGCGTGATACAATACCTTTGTGGGTTTTTTCACATCTTTTTTCCATGTGTTAGATTTTGATGAGGGGATAGTATATCCTATAAAAATTCACATAGAATATGATGGTTCAATATTTTTGGCTATCTGGGTATGTTTTCATGGTGGTTTGGATAGATTTAGCTTTTAGATTAGTTGGACCGATGAATAGGATTGGGCATATTGATTAAAATAAGCATGAGGTTTGGGGATCTCCTTATAACATGTTAATTATAGATCGTGGGTAACATACACACTTTATGAAGTTTGGTACTCTCCCAAAAACTCAAGGTAAGGTTCATCCAGTTTTGGGAATGGGTTCAGTACTCCCATCACCCTAACTTTGTGCAGGTCCCCATCATAGACGATAGAGTCAATAACTCCACCACTAAGAGTGAATAGGTCATCTATCTATAGAGTTAGGTGCTCCCTTAATAAACATGCTTCACTTGATGAGGTACAGGTCCTCCAATGGGGTTAGTAATCCCCCATCCAAAACTATATACCTTGGAGTGGTTCGAGTCCCCCACTATCAGCTTTGAGATGTAACATGGGTTTAGTAGAGCTAGATAGCTTGGTTTCTTAGTTTTATCATGGTGACTGATCCTAATATAGTCAAGACATAAAAAGAGTGAATCCCTTATTGAATGTATTATCTAACATAAAATCATATCTGATTTATCTTTTACTTTTTATTTCTATGATAACTATTCTTACTATTTATCCTCTATTATTTTTGGGGAATCTAACTTAGTATGTATATACTTAACCCTACATGGATGTTTCGCCCACACGTGTCATGTTTTATGCTGACAAAAAAAGTTTTGTGGTGATCTCAGTGGACATTGTGTCAGTGGAGTGGGATATTAGAGGTATTCATGGGTTATGGGTATGGTATAATGTTCGTGTTGGTAATTGGGTGTCGAACAACTTTATACCTTTCCTATTATTAAAGGTTGATTTAATTTTTTGGATATTGGGATTTTGTTTTTTGAACTAGTTTATGGTACTTTATTTTCATATTATTTGGATCCTTATAATGTGTTGTATACATTTCTATATTATAGTTGGTTTTCTTATTATATCTTTAATTGTTATTATATCATGTGTGTAGACATGTGTTTCATTCATGTATTGTCATGACCCAACCCACCCGAGTTTGACTCGTGACTACCCCAAGACCGCCTCCAATAGGCTAGGGGATGCAGACCAATGGCAAGTAGGCATATCCCAAAAATATGAGAAATTATCCTAAAGTACATGTACACATGCACACATATACAAGACCACACAATGCTAAAATGTAAAACAACTGAAACAATGCATACATACATCTAAGATCCCATAGCAGATTATGACAGTAAAGTACTGAAAACAAAAAAGATTCCAAAAAAACTCAATCAAAATTGTAAAGAGTCCAACCTGCTCCAAGGATGATTACTAAGTCAAAATTATGATCTTGATAAACATCTAGTTCTATCAATCTCTAGCTACACTCCATCTAATCCTTATCCTCCTAGTACACCATCAAAAGGGTCGTCATCTGCACAAGACATGACACGTGTGGGCAAAGCCCATGCAGGGGTGGTATAACAATACTTAGTAGGACACCCTGAAAATAGTAAACATAAAGCACCAAGTATATTCATCTCAATACAAGATATAAAAATAAATGTATATTAAAAACAACTCAGATATACATAGGAAAGACACCTCACCACCAGGCATTCATAACCAACTATTAGTCATTTTTCCATGACTAAATAAAGCACACTGTTCTAAGAAGACTATGATACACATATAGGGGGTCACACCCAGAACCACTAGGTGACACGAAGAACCCAATCTTGATCAACCCGCTACGTAGGGGATCATACGTCAATGATTCCACCAACCCTAACAATGTGGAATTCTAGATAGATGATCAATTCTCTTCTTATGGAGGTATTGATGATTCCATAAACTCCAACTAGGTAACTAAGGATAATAGAGGATCACACTCCAGAATCATGGAGGGAAACAACAAGACTCTGCCTCTAGAGGGGATCAGAACCCAGTGATGTGGATGTAATGATGCATTGTACCCTTGAGAGAAAAGACCAAGGGAATGAACTCAACATATACTAGTCCAAAATAATAAAACAAATATCCTCAATCAATCTTCAATGGAGTACACGATGTGTCCCAAGGGGTACATGACGTGTCTAGTTATCCTAAGTTCTACTCGTGTGGAAGAGCCTCACATAGCAGGTAGTATCCATATACATGGCATGTAGAAGGATATACACAAAATGTAAAGACACGTATTATCCAACTTGTGTTTCCTTATCATGTCTGTGTACCAAAGTCATGTCTATATACTGGTCCGTGTATGCCAAGTCGTGTCTATGTAGGAGTACACAGCATGTCCATTCCTGTGTACTCCAACCTGTGTTCGTGTACTCTATAGAGTATATGCTAAGTCAAATGGGAAGGGTCTAATTTTGTGTGATATGGGTCACATGCCGTGTGATCCTTATCTTCCTCCCAAAACCCTATTTGACACTAAAGTGGGCTCACATGCCTTTTAATCCCGGATTACAAGCTGTGTTCTTCGGGATTTTCTAGAAATCCCAGATCTTTCTCTGCACACCTCAGTCAATCCTCTGGCCTCCAATCCATCGACTACCATGCTGCGAAACTCAATATCCAACCTCATTTTTTCATTCCATAACTAAATCAATATGTTTCATCACCATATATTCTCTCAAAATGGATCGAATCAACATTCTTCATTTCATGCTGAAGAACATGAAATCGGGGATCATTCATCATCCAAATCACTCCATCTTCATCATCGCACCTCCATCGAGCTGTGTCGATCCCAGATCAATGATATTGGAATTTTTTTCACCAATAAATAGTTTTGTAATGATCAATTGATCAAGAATAGTCAAACCCCAGGCCAAATGAATAACATATATGGTGAATTTCATAACTGGGGGAGAAAAGAAAAAGAACAAACGAGAGAAATGAACCTTGATTGATGTTCATGTCGATCTTGATTCATTTCTATAATATAAACAATGAAGATATTCAAAATAAATATCCCAAATAACCTCATAATTATACCCATCCCACAAGGTGACTGATCCACACATCAATACATTCATCGATTGATTTTCATTTATCACAAGAATTAGTAATGGGAAGAAATCCACATAAAAAACATCCTACCTCGATTTGGTTGGATCATTGAAGAAGAAAAATGAATCGTCATCATCTTTGGTATGATCCATTTAATTGGTTGCATGTTGATCATCAATTCATGATCTCATCATCGTTCTCCCGAGAGGATCCTCCAGAGGATCTTTCCAATGATGTTTATGTCTCCAGGGTTTAGTATCCAACCCTAAGATAATTACAATAGCCGTATATTTAAAGAAGATGCAGGTCATTGCACTGAACAAAATAAAATAATTTTCTAATTTAATTTATTTTATTAAGTTCACATCTACGAAAAAAATTCACAAATGACCTACGTTGGATAATGTTAAGTCACACCTAGAGTAAACCACCATTCTAAACTCAACGATGCCCTCATATTTTTGATCTGAGCATCCATTTTGGAGTTATTACACTTTTTTATGAAAAATGTGTGCACATGATATTAAATATATTTAATATATTTCAAACATTTATTCTAGGAACACCGGGCCTTGGAAATGCACGTTGTATCAGTTCTTGGTCTCAAAAATAATCCATATAATATCCAAAAATAATACATGGAGAATCTGAGACATTACATGTATATATATGATAAATCCTCCCATATTGTGTTATATGTCAACTCAGAGTTAGTCACTATCCTTGGATTATTTCAGGTGGTCTTGGGGTGTCAGACTTGGAATATTTATTGACCTAGGTGGGGTCCTGATGATTTAGGTCATGTTAGAGTGGTATAAAATTGGGTTTATCTTAGGGGATCTATTTGGATTAAGTTATATGTGAGGATTAGTTCAGGAATTTATGGAAGTGGTGTTTAAGGATATAAGTATTTCTTCTAGGATAACAAACCTAGTGTTGTAGCGATGGAAGAAATATTTATTCACCAATACTTTGATTACCTATTCATCAACTCAAAAATATAGAGCATAATTTGTGGGGTATAAACAGAATGTTACATGTATTATATAGTTTTTGGTTATTAATTTTTATGTCCTTGAGTTATAACACTAAATATGATTTAATAATTGAGGTTCATATTTTCAAATATGGGATGTACCTATATAGATAGTCTTCTAGAGTCCCTATGTAGGGTCATGATGTGCATATACCAACATTGGATCCTCTTGAAACTGATTAGATGAGTGATAAGGTTTACATCCATTGACCTGATTGAGAAATATACCCACTTGGAATTCATGAATAAGATCCTTCAACCATTTTGTAGTGAGTATACCCTCCACCCATAGTGTATGTGGATGATCCTAAACCTACTGAGTAGTTGAGGATTCTAGTGAGACATGATGAGTATTAATATAGTCTAAGTTTTCATTATAAGTTTTAACGCCAGAGAACACTTGGGTTTTGAGGTGTAACTGATCCTCAAGTAGTTGGGGATTGGATTCAGGTGGTGATTGGGTGTTTCTCTTAGTATGAATACCTATTAATAAAAAAATCCATGAATCTAGCCTTATTTATAGTGTAACAAGTCACTGGTGGAACCTGGTCATCAAGATCCATGAAGTTGAAACTCTAACATGGACACTGTTTGAGTGCCTTTTTTGTGAATAGTATTACCCAATAAGATTGAGGATAGTGTTTATCACAGATATTTTGGACATGTAGTATGTTAGCATGTTTTTCACGGAGTACACTCCAAGGATCACTAACCTTATGAAGAACTCTATTAATATTATTCATAATGGATCCTTTAGAGCATGGAAGCTAGACCATGTCCTTCATAGAGAGATCCAAGTCAAGGTTTTCCACCTTTTCATTCCCACATATTCTGGAGTTTTGGGAGAGATATAGTGATCTAAATCTTCTTGGATAAGGGGAAACTGAGCTTGGGAACTAGTACTAATTTTATAGGAGATAAATCGTTAGTTATGATTATTCGACATAAGTTATCTATTTGATTACATTGGATTCATATGCATGTGTATTCCTAGTCTTAAGTACCAATGATATTATATTTGTGTAGAGGATCTAGTCATTCAAGAGATAGGCTATGCTACAAAAATGGATGATGAGGAAACATGTCCCATGATTTCCTAACTTGATGTGTAAATATAGGAATTTGGAGTTTAACAGTGGATAGAACTCTTCTTTATATTCAATGACATGATCAAGTACCTCCTTGAGGTAGATAGAGTGGTCCTCGGGGAGAAGATTTAGATTGAGGATCTAGTAGTGCATCAGGAGGATCTACAGGGGGATATCATTATAATTTTCATCCAATACAACCACCTTCAGGTTTTCCACACTAGGATTAGGGATCTATCAGTCTCAGACACAGTTAGATGCAAGTAATGTAGGGATATGATCAGGTTGTTCTAAATAAATTTTGAGGTAAGTTTTGTGTATTTTCCACATAGTCACCCATACTCATCGATACCAATGTGATCCATTATTTTTTTTATAAATCCCTTGTTAGAGTTATAAAAATATTGGTGGATCCCATATCCTAACCCATTTAGCTACAAACTCTTACTGGAAGTGATCACGCACTCACCCACATATAACAACAATGTAATAAATCACTTAAAGGAGAGATATTTTTATAGGATCTTATAGTGTATAGGATGAAGCCCTATGATGTCATCCTTAGAATGGAATAGATCACTTAAATGTATGCCTAGATTGATAGCTACCTTCAGAGAGTAATTTCTTCTTAATATAATGGGTAGAGGTTTTCCTTCATGGGTGAGTTATACCTTTAGTCAAGGAAAGTGGGACTGATGCATGGGAAGTTACAACTGATCACCCATCAATTGGTAAACTTGGAATTGTTTGTGGTAGATTCTTAAAATGATCATATTTCTATAGTCATGAAGGAGTACATGGATATCTTTCTTGATGATATTTTAGGATAGACACTTCATTGGGAGATCTAATTATGCATAGATTTACACCATGGGACCACACTGATATATTCTATAGATTATTAGATATCCTCAATTAAGCTCAGATATTTGAAGGTGTATCTAGAGTAACTTATGAATAAAGGTTTCATTAAACACATTTTCCCCCTAAGAATCTCTTGTTATGTTCTCCAAGAAAGGTGATTGGATATTGAGGTATTATATTGATTATTGTTGTTTGTGCTAGGTGATAGTCAAGAACAAGTACCTTTCATTAATTATTAACAACTTCTTTGAATATATAGAGGGGGATTAGTGGTTCTCAAACATCTATATTATATATATGTATCACCAAATTCATATTCCTGGATTGGATATTTTGAAGATGTCCTTTAGGTGGCACTATTGGAATTATTAGTTTCTGGTCATTCCCTTTGATGTGAAGACCCTCCACCACCCCCAGTGGCATCGATGGGCCCCATGAATTTCATCTTCTAGTATTTCCTAGAATAGTTCATGGTAGAATTAATTGATGAAATCCTTATCTATTCAGGGTTAGAGGATGATCATGTTGAGTATCTATGGATTTCTTTGGACTTTCCTTGAGAGTTTTAGTTGTATGGTAAGATCTTGAAGTGCCAGTTATTGATTCAGGAGGTTCACTTCTTTGGGAATATCATATAAAATGGTGGAGTAGATATAGACCCATCCAATGCTTAGTTAATTCATTATTTGAATCCATATATGGGTATATCATAGGTATGTAGATTCCTTGGTTTTATAGAGTATTTACAAAGATTTTTGGTGGACTTATCAAGGATTTTAGATCCCATGACTACCCCTAACTGAAGGAATAATCCCTTCATATGTCCTAAGTGATATCATATATATTTTTAGGATCTAAATATTACATTAAAAATGATCATTTCCTAATGTTTTGTTTAGGAAGGAATCAATTATGTGGTGTTTTTTTATGTGTCTGGAGCTGGGAATGGTTAGGTACTACTGGAGAGGCAGGCAGTGATTTCTTAGGGGTCCAAGTAGTTGACACAACATGAGTATAACTATATGAACCATGATTTGGATCTCATAGAGGTAGTATTTACCTTTAATACCTAGATAAATCACCTTCTCAATTAGTGATTCGAAGTCTATAAATACCACAAGAGTCTCAAGGATATCTTCTTTCAATGAGATCTCAACCTGAGTCAGAGGAAATAGTTGGATTTCCTACAATACCATTACTTTAAGATTATATATACTCTAAGAAACTGGAATGTGGTGGATAATAACCTTATCAATATGTCTTAATCTTTTTTAATATATGAGTAATATAATATATTAGCTTCGATGCAGATAGATTTGGTGGAAGAGGAAGATGTTGTAAATCTTTGATCAATGGCAGTGGCCCCTCCAGTTCCTCAATGAGTGAGGGAAACCTAGTTTTTAGAAATCAATCATGAGGTCTCGTATGACTAGATAACATCATCTAATACACCTAATGGATGTTCTAAATGTATGGATCACATCATCCTCTTCCTGGAGTGGATGATGTTCCCAATCATGTTGTGTGAGGAGGTGTATGGGGAGTTTCACACATCCCCTTAAAGGTATATCCTAGAATTAAAAATATGTATCAGGGCCTTATGTGTCAGTTTTAATGTCCATGTATGAAGTGGAGTATTTTTGAGCTCATCTCTCGAGGAATCACCTGTCAGATAGTGAAGTCTAAGCACCAGGTTCCAGTGTGTTTGGCTCAACCCCTTGAGTTTATATAGTGGAAGTGGTATGGAATATTGATGGATTTTTCAAATAAATTATACATTCAATGAAGTTTCATGAAGCTATTTGGTTGATCATTGATCGATTTTCTATGTCATTCCACCACCTACCAATTTAGGGGGAAAGATCAATAGAGTGATTGGGATGATTGTACATGGATGAGATCATTCGATTTCATGGGATATCCTTGACCATTGTTTCTGAACAAGATACATGGTTCATGTATTAGCTATGGAGGATCTTCAAGGAGGAATTAAAGACTCGATTTTATTAGAGTATGATGTTCCACCCTCAGATATATAGACAAATAAAGTATCCCATTCAAGTTATTGAGGATATGATGAAGGAATTGGTCCTTGATTTTGGCCAAGGTGGGAGGATTACATACCTTTAGTGGATTTCTCTTACAAAAATAGCTCCCACCCCATTATAGGCATGGAAATTTTTGAGGCCCTATATGAGATACCTTACAAGTCACCCCTAGGTTGGATAAAGATTAGAGAGTGATTTATTATGGGTATGGTGTTGATGTAGATGATAACAGAGAAGGCACAAGTGATTTGGGAGTAGATGAGGATCTCCCAAAGCCATCAGAAATCATGTGTAGACTAATGATTTAGGCCTTTGGAGTTTGAGGAGAGAGAAAATGTATTTCTGAGGGCCTCACCATGTAACAACCCAAACTTTCATTAATGAAAATTCCTCTTGATCTAATTAAATGTTTATTATGGTTATATAAAATGTGAACTTCATTGGTTTTATGTTTCTGGATTTTAAAATACCGTTATGAATTGTGACCGTTTCTAATATAGTCGTTGAACAGTGATCACATGATTAGTATAAATATAGGGGTTTAACAAATCCAATTTACTCAGACAAAGGAAGTGATGGCCTCATCCAGTAGACTTGCCTCATAAGAAGCCCATTTGTTGGAGCTCAGAAAGGAGGTGTATTCATTGGGCTTCTCTCTTGACCAGGCCCAATCAGATCTTGAACACATTAAGCTTGAGTGGAACTGACTATGGGAGAAGTGGAAGTTAACAGAGATTACCACCTGAGCGATGTTATCCGAGCCTCCCCAAGAGTCTATCACCATCGCACACCTTACCCTTCGGTCTTATGTGGGTGTTATAAGGGGTTATGTAACAAGACCTTATCACTATTATTATGTGCATTATTTTGTATATAATATGAATATAAATTCATTTTATTATTGTTAATTTGTAAATAGTTTTTAAAGCGCAAATAGTATTTTTAGTTAATATTTAACCAAGAAATCTATTTTGATGAATTAATTTATTTTTGAATTAAATAATATTTTAATAAAATATTATTATTATTAAATTACTTTTTATTAAATATAAATTATTGTATAATTTTATGAATGTAATTGTAATTTTTATTAAGGTTTGAAAGCGGTTTTTTTCATAACCTGTGAATTTTTTATAAATGACGGATTTTATTTTAAAAATAAAAAATCACATATTTATAAAATTATTTAGATAAAATGAATATTATTTTTGGAATCAAGACGTCAAAATTATCCAATGGTGAATTTTTCATAATTTTCTGAGAGTTGAATTTTTGGGTAAAAGTTATATACCGTTTTAATAAATAATGTGATTTATGACATCATAATGACCCAATAGTTATGTAATAAAATACTATAAATGATATGTTTGTCCAATATATGTTTTAACATTATAATAATGTGATTTTGGGTTTGTTTTATTTATTTTAAAAATCTTTAGTGGACCCTTCAAGACTTATAAAACATTTTGTCTTTTTAAATTGTTTTCCTTGAGAGTGTGACTCACCTCCACATAATCAACCCTATTATTTTAAGAATATCGGCCATTGTCCTCATAAAATATTGTTTTCCACTCCCCTTTGGAAAAAATCATGGGAAAAAAACATGGTCCAATGTATGGTTTTGATTAGTTTAATGTGAGGTGTCCCAAACGTAAATAATAAAGAATTCCCTCTCCTTTCCTATATAAACCCACCCAAGCTCCCACTTCCTCTTCACTCAAAGCATTTGGAGTTCGACCAAACCCTGACCTCCTCTCTATAGAAGCCTCCCAAGGTGCCCCAATCTCCCAAGAATCCTCTATCAAGCCTCTCCCAAGCCTTTGGGATCACACTTCTAAGTAAGGGATTTCTTACTTTCTCATTTTTGTCTAATTTTCTTTGAGTTGTTATGACCTTTTTTCGATTAAAAATGTTGGGGTATGATTTTTCACCTCCCCCATACTGTCCTATTTATGTTTAGATGATGGTAGACCCCTTTCTCTCTCATTAATGCCTCCCAGGTACATCTGTTACCATGCTGAAATTCCTTGAGGGATTTCTCTCTCCTCTTTTACATCCAAGTAATTCTTTTGTATTATGCATATCAATTCCATTAAGTTTGTTGGTAAATGTATCTATATGAACCCATTACTTTACATTTCATGCATATATTATGAGACACAATTTTCTCTCTCGTCATCCATTTTCATGAATCCTTATGTCATGTCGTTGTGCTGCAGAAATTGCACCCAGTTTTTTCAATCCAAGATCATTGTGTAGTGAATACCATACTCATGTCTCTATAAAGGGTATTAACCTTTATACACATATACATATTGAATGGTAATTTCATGTATTTATTCCACATTACATAATCTTGGAATAACTTATGATGTTGATTGATTCCATGATCCATGTGGCACACTTATGCATGAAATGAAATGTTTAAGAAGGGTGTGCCCTGATAGCGCTCCAATGCATTGGGTAAAGTATGGTATCATGATACATCATGTAAAATGGGTTTTGACTCATGATAATTCAAGTTAAATGAGTTTTTACTCATTCTTCATGTGCAATGAGGTTTTACTCATGCTCCATGATCAATTATCCTTGGCTCATGCTAATTCCAAGTTAAGTGTTGTTGCCACATTTCCATGTTATGATTATCATGCTTTATCATGACTTTATGTTCATGTTTCTATTGTTCTCCATTGATATTCCTATTTCCTAACATGTATTTTAACCTTCATTTTATTCCTTTTTTACTCTCTTACTAGGCTTTATAGCTCACCCTTTTCTCATGCATGCCCTCGGGTTATCCCATGCAATGTTAAGTACGAGGGAATGTAGTGGTCATGTAAAGGAAGTTTTCAATAAGATGTTGTGTTATATGTTTTAAGTTGTTATGTAATGTCCCTAATACCCAAATACACTAGACCTATTGATCTTCCATGTTGTATAAATTTAATATTTTATATAATAAATCATGTTTTAGTGTGTAATAAATAGTAGGGTTGTTATAGTTGGTATCAGAGGATAGGTTTAGTTATTTTTGGGATTAAGATTAGAAAACCCTAGTGAAGACCTAGAGACAAGAATAATTATAATAAAAACATCCCTAAGTATTGGTGAGTTTTGAGTAAGTGGTTTATCAAGAAAATACATCCTTGTATGGATACGATCAAGTCGAGGCGGCTCTCGCATAGATGTATCCTAGGGGTAAAACCCGAAAACACCACTTTGAGATAAACTCGAAAGGGAACTGGTGCACGAAAACGGGCCTTGCTTCACTCTTGGTTACGAAACTCCCAGGGGATATGCTTTAGTAAATTCACAATCTTAGAATGAACCCTTATTAAGGGAATGAAAAAAAAATCCCCTAAGAATATATGTTAGGAAGTAGATCATGAATAGCATATATTGAAGCTTATGGATTCATAAGTTAAGGAAATAAAAGTTATTTATAAGTTATCAGTTTTGTCCTCGGATTACCCTTTATGTGTTACCCCTAACTTTACTTTTATTACAGCCAATGGACGGTAATAAGAGTACTTGGGCTAACAACCGATGTCAAGATCAATGTGATGACTGTGCTAATGAGATGTCCAATCTGATGGGAGCGGGAATCACAAACTTTGTCATGCTTCTCTCTTAGTTAACTCAAGCTTTGAATAGAAACATTGGTCAATAGGAACTTTCAACCCCCCTAAGAAAGAACAAGTCACTATTGATAGCTTCATGAGAAAAAGGCCTCCTACTTTTAATGGATCATCTGATCCCACAATCGCCGAACAATGGATCAACTCCATTGAAAATATCTTCTCTATCCTTCAATGTTATGAATAAGAGAAGGTTCTTCTGGATACTTATCGTATGAAGGGTGAAGCTGATCAATGGTGGACGTTGATCAAAAATACAAAGCCTGAGAAGGAGATCAGGGCTTTGGAATGAAAGGATTTCCAGAAGATGTTTTTTGATAAATATTTTTCGTGCACCCTCCAACTTAAGATAGAAAGGGACTTCCTTTCCCTCAAGAAAAAAGACGATGAATCTATCAGAACATGTGAGGAAAACTTCACAAGTCTTTCACGATACGCTTCTGACTTTGTCGTTACCTCCGAATGCAAGGTTTACCGCTTCTTTGGTGGGCTAAAACCTAGCCTATGGAAAGCGCTGGCAATTCGTGACTTCGATAGCTATGAGGAAATTGTCTGATGTGCCCTCAAGGTCGAAATAGAGATCGAAGAATATCAGGGGTATCATGGGGATAATAAGTGTAAGGTGGACTTCAATGCTGGTAGTCCAATGGATAAATCCAACGGTGCTAAGAAGATCCATCACCCCACTTGCCAAAGGTGTGGAAAGAAGCACCCTGAAAATTTTCTAAAGGGGATGAGGAAATGTTTTAAGTGTGGAAGAGAAGGGCACCTAGTTGTTAGCTTCTGAAAAGAAAAACCCGCAGCTAAAAAAGAGGAGAGGAACACTTTGTTCGAACCTCAATGCATTGTTCATTGCTACAACTTCAAAGAACCAAGGCATCTTTCAAATCAGTTCCCTAAGCCAAGGGTTTTCAGAGGCAACCAACAACCTCTAAGGCAGCAAGGGAGAGATTTTTCCATCACTACTACCGAAGTGAACCCCAATAATGAAGTGGTGATAGGTATGCTAGTTATTCATTTAAGAATAGAAAAAGTAATTTTTGATTTAGGTTTTACACATTCTTTTATATCCCAAAAGTTTAGTAGAACAATCCCAGCACCACCACAAATCATGGAATTAAAGATGTCAGTGAGTACGGCAAATGGGTCAATTATTGCATCCCATGAATATAACTCCTCCCCTGTCATAATATATGGATTGAATTTTTTGGTGAACCTTACCATACTCCTTATGGTGAAATTTTATTCAATTCTTGGCATGGATTATATTTCCTTATATAGAGCCAACATAAATTTTTGTGAGAGAGAAATCACTCTCCATGTGGAGAATCGACCCCCGATTCTATACAAGTGTAATGATGAAGATGAATCTTCTTTAGCTCCATCATATCAATCATGGATATTACTACCCTATGAGCACACGTATCTAGATCAGATGATTGATTCTAAGGAGACAACCATCCATGAAGATAGTCCTATTATGAGGGAATTCGTTGAAGTGTTTCCTGAGAAATTGTCTAGTCTTCCTCCTAGAAGAGATGTTGAATTCTCAATTAATCTTATACTTGGGGAGTTTCCAATATCCAAGACTCTATATAGAATGGATATTGTAGAGCTTGAGGAGCTAAAGAAACAACTACAGGAGAGTCTGGATAAAGGGTTTATATTCCCAAGTGCTTCACCATGGGGTGCACCAGTCCTCTTCGTCAAGAAGAAAGATGGGTCAATGCGCCTTTTTATAAATTATAATGAGTTTAAAAAAATCATGATAAAGAACAAGTATCCTCTTCCACGAATCAATGACTTGTTCGATTAGCTGTATGGATCACAATACTTCTCCAAGGTGGATTTGTGGTCGGGATATTATCAAGTAAGGGTGAAGAAGGAAGATATCCCCAAGACTATTTTTTGAACAAGATACAGGCACTATGAATTCATAGTAATGCCTTTAGTACTCACTAATACTCCAATAATATTCATGGACTTGATGAATAGATTCTCTAGGGATTACCTCGACCAATTTGTGGTAGTCTTTATAGATGATATTCTAATATACTCCAAAACCAAGTAGGATCATTAGGAGCATCTAATAAATATACTAGAGACCTTGTGGAAGGAGAATATCTATGAAAAGTACAGAAAGTGTGAGTTTTGGTTAAAGGAGGTCTCATTCTTGGGCCATATCATCACAAGAAATGGGATATCTGTGGATCCCTCCAAAACAGGTGCAATTGTGGGATGGTTGAGGCCAACATCAGTAACAGATATTCGTAACTTCTTGGGGTTAGCTGGATATTATCGACGATTTGTGATAAATTTTTCATGATTGTCCAACCCTCTTACCAAGATAAATCAGAAGGGAGTAAAGTTTTCTTGGAGTGATGAATGCAAAGAAAGCTTCAAGGAGTTAAAAAGGAGGCTTATCACTGCACTCGTGCTCACTTTACCCACAAGTGGAAAACATTTTGTGGTATTCAGTGATGCTTCGAAGAAGGTCTTGGGCTGTGTATTGATGCAAAATAACAAAGTCATTGCTTATGCTTCAAGGTAATAGAAATTTCATGAGCAGAATTATCCAACACATAATTTGGAGTTGGTTGTGGTGATCTTCGCTTTAAAATTTTGGTGGAATTATCTCTTTGGGGAGAAGTGTGAAATATATACGGGCCACAAAAGCCTCAAGTATATATTCACATAGAAAGAGTTAAACATGCACCAACGAAGATGGTTAGAGCTGATCAAAGACTGTGACTACTCAATCCATTACCACCCTAAGAAAGTGAACAAGGTGGCAGATACTCTAAGTAGAAAGGACTTGATGATTCTATCATTGATGAGAATTGAGAAGAATCCAATCTTCTTATACTTGATGAATATGGACATGGGAATCATAAATAAGGGAACATCATCAATCCTTTCACAAATTATTACTTAACCATCTCTTTTGGAAAGGTTAAAGGATGATCAAAAGGATGATCAAAAGGATGATGTGAGAATTCATAAAAAAGTGGAAGATATTAGAAAAGTGAAATACTCAGAGTTCAATGTTAATGAATTATGAATTATGATATTTGGGAAAAGACTATGTGTTCCATCAAGTCCAAAGCTGAAGAAGGAACTTTTGGATGATGCACACAGTTCAAATCTCTCTATTCACCTAGAAAACACAAAGATGTATCGAGATCTCCAAGATCATTATTGGTGGGGTAATATGAAGAAGGATATCACTGAGTATACATCAAAGTGTCTGGTGTGTTAGCAAGTGAAGGCTGAGAGGTAGAATTCTAAGGGGATGATGCAACCATTGCCCATACCAGCATGAAAATGGGAGAACATCACCATGGACTTTGTCACCAGACTTCCAATGACATTCAAAGGCAATAATGCAATTTGGGTTGTTGTGGATTATCTTACAAAGTCTGCATGCTTTATTGAAATTCAAGAGGATTTATCATTGGATCAACTAGAATGGGTATATATCAATGAAGTGGTAAGGCTACATGGAGTACCACTATCTATTGTATTTGATTGAGATCCAAGATTCACCTCTAAGTTTGGGAAGAGTCTTCAACATGCTCTGGATACTAAACTGAACTTTAGTACATCCTATCATCCTCAAATTAATGGCCAATCTAAGCGAACTATTTAGACACTTGAGGATATGTTGAGATCATGATCAATGGACTTTAAAGGAGGATGGGATCAACATTTTCCTCTGGTTGAATTCTCCTACAATAACAGTTTCCACTCGAGCATCTGAATGACACCTTATGAAGCCCTGTATGGGAAGAGGTGCAGAACACTGGCATGTTGGGATGAAGTCGGTGAATGTAAGCTGCTAGGGCTAGAAATGGTTGAAGAAATGGTGGAGAAGGTGAAAACCAATCAACAGCATATCAAGTCAGCCCAGAGTCGACAGAATAGTTATGCAGATAACCATCGACAAGAAATTGAGTTTAAAGTTGGATATATAGTATTTCTATGCATATCTATATGGAAAAAGGTCATTAGGTTTGTAAATAAAGGGAAGTTAAGTCCTAGGTACAGCGGCCCCTTCGAGATTCTTGATCGTGTTGGGTCTATGGCCTATTGACTAGCACTTATACCTATCATAGACAAAGTACATGATGTCTTTCATGTATCTTTCTTAAGGAAGTACATACCAGACCCTTCACATGTACTCTCTTCATAGGTAGTACAGCTAGAGGATGATCTTTCTTATGAGGAGAAACCAATGAAGATCTTATATCGTAGAGAAAATGTTCTATGAAATAAGACAATGCCCCTCGTCAAGGTGTTGTGGAGAAACCACAAGTTTGAAGAAGCAGTGTGGGAATCAGATGAAGTGATGAAGCCAAGTTACCCACATTTGTTTTAGAGTGGGAAAAGGAAATTTCAAGGGTGAAATTTCTTAAGGGGGGAATATTGTAATGACCCAAATTTTCATTAATGAAAATTCCTCTTGATCTGATTAAATGTTTATTATGGTTATATAAAATGTGAACTTCATTGGTTTTATGTTTCTGAATTTTAAAATACCATTATGAATTGTGACCATTTTTAATATATCCGTTGAACAATGATCAAATTATTAGTATAAATATAGGGCTTTAACAAATCCAATTTACTCAGACAAAGGAAACGATGGCCTCATCCAGTAGACTTTCCCTGTACGAAGCCCATTTGTCAGAACTCGAAAACGAGGTGGAATCATTGGGCTTTCTCTTGACCAATCCCAATGTGATCTTGAACACGTTAAGCTTGAACAGAACTGACTATGGGAGAAGTGGAAGTTAATAGAGATTACCACCCGAGCGATGTTATCTGAGCCACCCCAAGAGTTTGTCACCATCACACACCTTACCCTTTGGTTTTATGTGGGTGTTATAAGGGGTTATATAACAATACCTTAGCACTATTTTTATGTGAATTATTTTGTATATAATATGAATATACATTCATTTTATTATTGTTACTTTTTAAATAGTTTTTAAAGTGAAAATAGTATTTTTAGTTAATATTTAACCAAGAAATCTATTTTGATGAATTAATGTATTTTTGAATTAAATAATATTTTAATAAATTATTATTATTATTAAATTACTTTTTATTAAATATAAATGATCATATAATTTTATTAATGTAATTGTAATTTTTATTAAGGTTTGAAATCAGTTTTTGTCATAACCCATGAATTTTCGATAAATGGAAGATTTTATTTTAAAAATAAAAATTCACATATTTATAAAATTATTTAGATAAAATGAATATTATTATTTTAATCATGATGTCTAAATTATCCAATGGTGAATTTTTCATAATTTTCTGAGATAGTTGAATTTTTGGGTAAAAATTAAATATCGTTTAAATATATAATGTGTTTTATGACATCATAATGACCCAATAGTGATGTAATAAAACAATATAAATGATATTTTTGGCCAATATAATTTTTACCATTATAATAATGTGATTTTGGGTTTGTTTTATTTATTTTACAAAGCTTTAGTGCACCCTTCAAGGCTTATAAAACATTTTGTCTTTTTAAATTGTTTTACTTAAGAGTGTGACCCACCTCTACATAAGAAACCCTATTATTTTAAGAAGTTTGGAAATTTTCCTCATAAAATATTATTTTACACTCCCCTATGGAAAAAACCATGGTCAAAAACCATGGGTTGGTTTGTGTTTTTTATTAGTTTAATGTGATGTGTCCCAAACCTAAATAATAAAGAATTCACTCTCCTTTCCTATATAAACTGACCTAAGATCCCACTTCCTCTTCACTCAAATCCTTTGGAGTTCGACCAACCACTAACCTCCTCTCTCTATAATCCTCTCAATGTTCCCCAATCTCCCAAGAATCCTCCCTCAAGCCTCTCCCAAGACTTTGGGATCACACTTCCAAGTAAGGGATTTCTTCCTTTCTCATTTTTTTCTAATTTTATTTAAGTTGTTATTCCCTTTTGTTTTCAATTAAAAATGTAGGGGTATGATTTCAAACCTCCCCCATACTGTCATGTTTATGTTTTTATTATGGTATACCCCTTTCTCTCTCATTAATTCCTCCCATGTACACCTTTTACCATGCTGAAATTCCTTAAGGGATTTCTCTCTCCTCTTTTACATCAAAGTACTTTTTTTGTATTATGCATCTAAATTCCATTACGTTTGTTGGGACATGTATTTATATGGATCCTTTACTATCCATTTAATGTATATATTATTAGACACCCTTTTCTCTCTCATCATCCATTTTCATGAATCCTTATGTCACGTCGTTGTTCTGCCGAAATTGCACCGCGTTTTTCCAAGCCAAGATCATTGTGTAGTGAATACCATACCCATGTATCTATGAAAGGTATTCAACTTTATACACATATACATATTTAATGGTAATTTAATGTATTTATTCCACATTACTTAATCTTTGAATAACTTATGATGTTGATTGATTCCATGATCCATGTGGCACACTTATGCATGAAATGAAATGTTTAAGAAGGGTGCACCCTGATAGCGCTCCAATGCATTGGGTAAAGTATAGTATCATGATACATCATGTGCAATGGGTTTTGACTCATGATAATTCAAGTGCAATGAGTTTTTACTCGTTCTTCATGTTCAATTAGTTTTTACTCATGCTCCATGTGCAATGAGCCTTGGCTCATGCTAATTCCATATTAAGTGTTATTTCCATATTTCCATGTTATAATTATCATGTTTTATCATGCCTTTATGTCCATGTTTCTCTTGTGATCCATTGATATTCATATTTCCTAACATGTATTGTAACCTTCATGTGATTCCTTGTTTACTCCCTTATTGGGATTTATAGTTCACCCTTTTCTTATGCATGTCCTCAGGTTATCCCATGCAATTCTAAGTATGAGGGAATGTAGTGGTCATATAAAGGAAGTTTTTAATAAGATATTGTGTTCTATGTTTTAAGTTGTTATGTAATGTCCCTAAGCCCCAAAGACACTAGACCTCTCAATCTTCCATGTTGTATCAAGTGAAGAGTTTATGTAATAAATCATGTTTTAGTGTGTAATAAAGAGAAGGGTTGTTATACATCATGATATAATTTATGGAGGTTTTTTAGGGATATAAGTTATCCTTGAGGTTCATTGAACCATTATAGATCATTTTCATGGTGGTAGAGATTTTTTAACTCCTAATTCTACCCTTGTAGTTAGACTGGGTGAAAAATTTCATCCATGTGTCATAATTGAGGAGATATTTGTATGACTTATCACATAATATCAAATGGGAGATATAGAAATCAAGGATGATTCTACATTTGTAGAGTATGTAGTGGTGATTGAGGATTGGTAGGGGAGGACCCTTCAGATTTAGTAAATACCCTTAGTGTGTGTTTTTTGGTAGAATTGGAGCCATCTTGAAATCTCATGGGAATGAGAGAGTCTGATTCATTCCCAATAACCTCACCTCTTTGTATAACTTTTTTATTTTGGTATAGAAGCCCCTTAAATATTATAAGGATGTAGTGACAAGGATTTTTCATTTGAATCCTTCAGAATATTTTGATTTAGAGGGTCTCTTTACAACATTATATGTGAAGTTGTGTCATGATGGTTAGCACGGTATTATGGAGTTGTATGTTATGAAATAAAGATTCATGGTTTGTTTCAATTAATATTATCCAAGAGGTAGTTCACAATGATGGTATGCACTACATCATGACTGATGTTGGGGGTCAATTGAGGAGGTGTGAGGGTCACATTGTGATAACTAGAGATACATGGATTACATTATGACACCTTTTGTTGTGTTGTAATGTGTTCGCGCCATGTGAATTTAATTAGAGTTGAATGAGTTTAATAGGGGGTTATAAATGTTTTGAATGTGATTTGGTTTTCATAGATCATTTGACCAAGTTTCGTTGTACAATGATAGTTATTGCATCATGATTTTTTCATCTTTGTGGAATTATGTCACAATTATTTAAGTTACAGTGTGATTTTTACAGCCCATATTTTAGTTATAAATATTGGTTAAACCATCTCTCTCTATAATATTCTATTTTCTTACCTTAACCTATAGTATATTTATGATTTTATTTTAGATCTATGGATGGCCCAGATGTCTCTTCAACCATCGAAAATCATGTGGTGACATCTTGGTGCATTAGGAATCTGAGGTAGTGTGACATCGATGGTATGATTTCATAGTAGAACTCTTTTCATATCTTTTTCTATGTAATTTCATTTTATTATTGTAGTACTTTTTAGAATATTGTTTTTTTTTATTCATCAGGATACTAAAAATTTCACCATTACGAAGCTTCATCGATTTCCATAAAAAAACCATTTTGAAACTGATCCCTTTTATCCTACCATTATATTGTGTAATAAGCCCTATAATCAGGCCTTACTTTTCAATTCACCATTTTTCCATTTTAGTTCAACCAAGAAAACATTTCTGACCCTAATAATGGGGGATAATAGTGATAGTTCATGAAATCAGAAGCATGACATGAAATGGGTAGTGCTAGATATAGGATGACAGTAGTGAGATTGTACTACTTAGAGTCACACTGCACAACGACAGATAATGGAACCTTTAAAATGATGTCCTCCTAAATTTTATAGTCTTCAAGGGGTATAATCACACTATGGAATGTTAGGATGTGTCATGATTAATGCATCCTGATGATATATATGATTGGTTTATAGAATCATGTCACTAAGGATGAGTTGCACCATAACTCGGGTACTAGATGTCTACTATGTGAGTTTTTTATTATGGAGTAGTTGGTTGGTTAAAGTAAGCATTGATTATGTTATGTTGTTATTCATTGTGGCATGGATTCAATGGTTCAAGTAGTGCATCCTGACAATTCACATTACAATAAAACTAAGTTGAGCTTGTGTTCTATATCTTAATATGATCCCTTTATGGGAATTTTCACATTTGATTCCCATGTGTCAGATATCGGTGAGTGGATATAAACTCCTAATAATTTTTTCATGTTGAATATTTTGGTGTGATATGGCCTAAAATATTGATCTGATTTAAGATAAATTTGAATATATTTAGTTTCTAGATTTTTTTAGATTGATAATTGGGTTCAGGTGTGAATATATGAGCATGTACAAGGTTTAGTACTCCCTGTGTTGTGTGTTGATGATAGGGTACGGGACTCCCATATACTTAAAGTATTTTGGTAATTCCCCATATACTCGGGGTGTGTTCCCTCCAGGTTCACTCATGGGGTCAGTACACACTTGGTTCTTACAAGGCATAGGTCCCCCACATGGATAATAATATCAAGAACTCCCCCGATAACATGGTGTGGGTCCTCTAGCTATTGAATTTGGTACTTCATTGTTTAAAATGATTTTATCAAAAAGTATAATGTCCTCCAACATGTTTGGTACTCCCTCAACCAACACTCTATGACTTGGAAAGACATGGGACCCTCATTATAGGATCCAAGAGGTAACATGGGCCCGATTGAGTTGTGTAGCTTGGTTTCTGGGATTTCTTATAGTGAATGATCATAATGTACTTAGGATGTGAAGATTAAGAATCTACTAAATCTCAGGATCTCTATCTAAAAATTATATATGATTTATCTTTATCTTTTTGGTTCTAAGTTAATTGGTTTACTATTTATCCTCTATGGTTTTCGAGGAACCCTAAGGGGTATGTATATACTCGCCCCTGTAAAAAAATTCCCACACTTGTCATGTCTAATGTATAAGATGGTAGGTTTTATGTTGATCTAAATGGACAGATTATTGATGGAGTGGTAGATTAGCGGTGCTCATAGGTGACGATCATAGTACAATGTTCATGCAAGGAGATGTGTGTCTAGGAGTCTCCTATATTTCCAATTTTTTAAAGTTGGTTTAATTTTTTGGATTTTAGGCTTATGTTTTTACCACTTTAGTATCTATTATATCATTTTTAATAATGTCTGGATTTTTATCATGGGTGGAATACATTTATATGTTATAGTCGGTTTTTTCATTTATATCTTGAATTGTTGTTCTATATAGAGACATGTGTTGCATGCAAGTATCTGTAGGCTAAGGCCTCCAATGTTGTGTGATATTTCTACTCAGTGATTTTTAATAGACTTTGGCCTATTAGATCTAGCTTGGGGTGGAACACTTTTCCAATCCACCAACCTAGGTGTGGTCCTATTGGGTTAGGTCTTATAATGTTGATATTTAAAAAAAATCATTGATCTAAAGACACATAATTGAATTGAATCCTTCCAAACCCTAACAAGATAAGTGAAAATCATAAATATAAATCCTTATATTCATGAATATGACATAAACAAGCCTTTATATGAGAAAGATCAAGAGATTATGAGAGATACATAATGGGAGATCTAATAATCAAATAAATCATCAAAATATCACCTTTTATTCAATAATAATATGACCAATTCTCAAGAAAAATCTATTATTTTTTATTAAGAAGCTACAATTTCACTTCCAAAAAGTATTAAAATCAACCAAGTCTGAAGGAGGATGTTATTGAAGATTTTTGAAGACAAATCAGGCTTTAAAATAAAAAATCATGATTTCTAAAAATCATGGTTAGTCAAACTATGCTCTTAACCATTTCAAAAATACTTATATCACCTTCAAGGTCACATGTTTAGAACACATAGTATGCCTAATCATACATATGCTACTAGATATATTTTTCCACACATGATAAGCTTGCAGGGTTATCCTACCCATTATCTGTAACACCCCGACCCCTCTAGGCTGGAGCCGGTGCATTACTTGTGATATTGGCATGGTTATAAGGAATAAAAATCCCAAAGGAATGATCAGTTTAGTAGTCTTGAAGAAACTAGGTACATAGATGTTACTCAAATTACATTGGAAAAGTTTACAAAATACAACACATAACGACAACTAAAAACTACAACCACACGAACTCAATAAAAGTCCTTCTCTTCATCACCTGTTGAAGGTAAACAATGAAAGGGGTGAGCTCAAATGCTCAGTAAGGGTTACAAAAAGTGGAAGCATGAGTACAATAATAAGTGAATCATAATCAATCTGACATAATCAATATGGCATAGTGAATAAATGAAAAACTAATGCCATTATTAAACTGAGAATGAACTGCATCAATAGATTTTGTCATAGTGAAAACCTCATGGATAATAATAATAACTGATAATGAATAAAGAGAATGCTT
This sequence comes from Viscum album, assembly GCA_963277665.1. Classification (NCBI taxonomy): domain Eukaryota; kingdom Viridiplantae; phylum Streptophyta; class Magnoliopsida; order Santalales; family Viscaceae; genus Viscum; species Viscum album. The sequence continues at coordinate 1,000,235,930 of OY728123.1, read as the reverse complement.
ATTAATTGGACTTCATGAATATGGCACATGAAACCATAATATCATTAAAATGGTTTAGTTCTGTGGGTAGAAACCCGTCTAATTTTTTGAAACAAACTCGAAGGGTTTGTCGCCAACTGATTTGTCTCATGAGACCTACTCATGCATCGAGGGGCTATAGCAGGCCCCACCTGCCACTGTATGTCCAAAGCATTATTTATACATTGATTCAATACAAGTTCAATATTCCTTTTCAATATCCGTATAGAGTAGAGTATACGAATTCATCAATATTTCTATAATTAAAATAACTTTCCAAATAAACACCGTATATAAAATGGTATACGGTTTAGACAACAAACCTATACATGGAATGAGATTATGGATATTTAATATAAATACAATTTAAAATTAAAAGTGATCTCAAATGGGCAGTAGGTACACCACATAGGGATTATTATGTGCACAATACAAAGTTAGTCACAATGAAAAGGTAGTTGAGATGAAGTCCCTTACCACAATGTAACCAGTCGAATCATATGACCAGAAATTAATGAGAATAAAATGAATCATTGAATAACATGAATATAAATAGAATCATGTTATTATATATCAAATTTCAGTACAAATATACCACATGCAAGAAATAAGTGGCGAACAATGAAAATCTCACAGAAATGAAAGGGAGATGAGAAACCCCTTACCTTTTGCTCTAGTGTATTATTGATTGTTATTAACGACCTGAATAATCAAATTTAGATTCATTAATTAATAATTACAGAACCTAATAAAAATGTAATTGATATGATATAACCTTATTAAGTTCATTAATGGACTTTTTGATGGGTTTAAGAGATTAAATCTTATTGTTTTGGAAGCATTTTCTTACTTGGTTTCATGATTTGTTTACTTGTATTCATAAAGGGAAGTTGGTTTGAAATATGGTTAAAAATCTAGAATTTTTAATATAAATTATTAGTGACATTAAATATATATAAATGATCTTATAATGATTCTAGTTATATACCATGAGGATGACTCATTCGATGAGTTAAAAAAATAAACGCTTGAATTTGGCATGGCAGTTTTGTGCTCAATAAACTTGTTTCGTATTATTATTACATATTATGTACGTGTAAAGATTAAATAACATTAATCAAGATAAAATACATATTTTATGACCTGGTTTAACCATAAATATGGTTTCATTATCAGTAATGAAAGAACGATTGAAGAACAAAACTTCGTCGTCCACGAAGGTTATAAATTGGAACCTCATGGATGTTGATTTCGTTTATAAAAATAAAAGGGGGGGAGTAAGAATATTGATGATGGTTATTCCATTCACATGATATAAATCCAGTATATAGATGATACTGTAGTTATAATAATCATTTGGATAGAGTAGGAGAGGAGATGATAACAAATGAAGATAAATTCAAATGAAACTAAAAGAAAAAGAAAGGTGTTTTACCTCTTGAAATAACTTCCTCGAGAACCTCCTTAAGGGAAGAGATTTTGGTCTTTTGGAAAGACCAAGAGCTTCCTAGTCGTGGGGAGTGACTAAAGAAGGGTATTTGGGTAGAACTTTGAGGATATTCAAGACTTAGAGGAGTGAATAGAAGAGGGAGTGGTGAGGGGGGTTTATAGTGGAGGAGTGGGGGTATTTTTCATTATTTTAATCATTATTATAATATTTTTGCCCAATATTATGAATAGTCTTAGTTAATGTGACCTAAAAAAGTAATAATGGAATTTGAGTTCGAAAAAAGTGTCCTTGAATCACTTATGATGTCATAAATTTTGTATTTTACTGAAAATTTGTATATACGGTATTTTATTGTATTTCACTATTCATCAAAAATTCTAGAATTTTAGAAAAATCCCAAAAATTTACCCTAACCATTTTTCGATGTGTTGAATTCAAAAATGAACTCCATTTTTTAAAATTAATTTTCTAAATATTATTAATTTAATTTTTAAATAAAGTCATAGTTAATTCGAAAAATAACAATCTTAAAGGTGCAATTAGTTTTATTTCTCATTGAAAAACTAATTAAGATCTCATTATCTTATTGCCTTAAGAAAATTTTATTATTTAATATTGATAAGGGTCATATTACTATTCATATTACTATTCATAAGGTTAAGTTACTATTCACCAAAAAAATAAGTTTGTTCTATCAGACTCCAAATGACTTATTAATCATAACTCTAGATGACCATTTTTTGAAATTCAAAACATATAAGTGGAAAATTTATATTTAATAGCTAGGTTTTGACTATCTCCTAAATAACCTAGTGTTGTTTTAAAGGAACACAGTGATGAATAGAATGTATTTAATAGAAACATACCATAAAATGTTTGGGGTGCAACATTATTCCCTCCTTCGGAAATTTCGTCCTCGAAATTTTATGTATAAAGCCCACCAAAAAGATGTGGGTGATTTTTCTTCATGAAATCCTCTGGTTCCCATGTTGCTTCCTCCATATTCTGGTTTCTCCAAAGAACCTATACTGGATGAGTTGTTCGATTTCTCAATACCTTCTCCCTTGTGTCAAGAATCCTGATAGGCTTTTCACAGTATGACAAATCAGGTTCCAGTTCTATTTCTTCATATGTGAGTACATGTGTTGGGTCTGGCATGTAATTCTTTAAAAATGATACGTGGAACACATCATGAACTCTGGAGAGATTTGGCGGCATTGCTAAATGGTAAGCTACAGCTCTGATTCTTCCCAAAATTTCAAATGGTCCATGTACCTGGGGCTCAGTTTCCCTTTCTTATCGAACCTTAAGATGCCCTTCCATGGAGATACTTTCATAAATACATGATCTCCCACTTGAAATTCCAAGCCCTTTCTCCGGTTGTCAGCATAACTCTTCTACCTACTTTGGGATGCTTTAATATGGGCTTGTATTTTCTTCACCTTTTTCGTGGTATCTTCAATAAGTTTTGGGCCTATAAGTTTCCTCTCACCAACTTCATCCCAATAAGTTGGAGTTTGACATCTCTTTCCATATAATGCTTCATATGGATCCATCTGAATACTAGAATGGAAACTATTTTTGTACTAAAATTACACCAAAGGAAAGTATTGATCCCACATACCTTGTAAGTAAAGAGAACATGACCTCAGCATATCTTCTAGAGTTTGAATAGTCCTTTCAGATTGTTCGTCAGTTTGGGGGTGATATGCGGTACTCATATAAGCTCAGTATTCAAAGCCTTATGGAGACTTTTCCAGAATTTTGACGTAAACTGGGGATCTCATTTAGAGACAATTGATAGAGGCACACCATGAAGTCTCACAAATTCATTAATATAACATATTTTCAGACGCTAAAGTGGTAAATCCTCTCTTATTGGAAGAAAATGTGCTGATTTAGTGAAACGATCAACAATTACCCATATTGCATCATTCCTCCTAGGTTTCCTTAGTAGTCCAGTGACAAAATCCATCGTAATGTTATCCCACTTCAACATAGGAATAGGTAGAGGTTGCATCACTCCTTTTGGATGTTGTCTCTCCACCTTCACTTATTGACAAACTAGACATCTTCACACGTAGTCAGCAATTTCCTGCTTCATATTATCCCACTAGAAATATTCCTTCAGATCTCTATACATCTTGGTGCTACCTGGGTGTATAGAGAAATTTGAGCTATGATCATCATCTAATAGTTCCCTTTTTAGCTCAGGTACTGATGGAACGCATAACCTCTTCCCAAACTTCAGAACTCCTTCTTCATACACGAAGTCATCCAGTCTCCCATCCTTGACTGCATTAATTTTCTTGTGTAGATTCTCATCATCATATTAAGAACTTTTTATCTTCTCTAGTAAAGATGGTTTAGCAATCATTTGAAAGAGGAGTGATTTTCCCCTTACTTAACAATTCCCATATCCATCTTCAGTAGATCCATGAACATAGGATCTCTTTCAATCCTCATTTGAGTCAGAAGGCCATGATCTTTCCTGCTTAATGCATCTGCCACCTTATTCACCTTTCCTGGGTGGTAGTGTATTGAACAGTCATAATCTTTGAGTAACTCAAGTCATCTTCTTTTCCTCATGTTGATTTCTTTTTGTGTGAAAATATATTTCAAACTCTTGTGGTCTGTATAAATCTCACATCTCTCTCCGTAGAGATAATTCCTCCATATTTTCAGATCAAAGATTACAGCTGCTAACTCAAGATCATGAGTTGGATAATTTTTCTCATGAGTCTTCAACTATCTTGATGCATAAGCAATAACTTTATCGTTTTTCATAAGGACGCAACCCAGTCCATTCTTTGATGCATCGTTGTATATTACAAATCCATCACTTCCAGATGAAAGAGTCAAAATTGGAGCATTGACCAATCTTATTTTCAATTCATCGAAATATTTTGTACATTCTTTTGTCCACACAAACTTAACTCCTTTACGTGTGATCTTGGTTAGCGGGTTATCCAGTCAGGAAAAATTGTGGATGAAACGTCAATAATAACCTGTTAAGCCAATAAAATTGCATACCTCATTTATGTTTATTGGCGTGGGACAATCTTTGATTGCCTTTGTCTTCGTAAGATCAACTAGGATTCCATCCTTAGAGACAATATGGCCCAGAAAATAAAATGATTGAATCCAGAATTCACACTTTCTAAACTTCTCATATAATTTATTTCTTCTAAGAGTTCTCAGAATAACTTGTAAGTGATTCTCATGGTCTTCATAGATTTTTGAGTATACGAGGATATAATCAATCAATACCACAAAAAATTTATTAAGATATTCCTTGAAAACTCTATTCATTAAATCCATGAAAACAGAGGGTGCATTTTTCAGTCCAAAAGGAATCACTGTAAACTCTTAATGTCCATACCTGGTCCGAAATGCAGTCTTAGGAATATCTTCCTTCCTCACACGCAACTAATGATATCCGTATCGAAGGTCAATCTTTGAAAATTATTTAGCTCCATGTAGTTGGTCAAATAAATCATCAATTCGGGGTAGAGGATACTTATTCTTTATTGTAATAGCATTGATCTCCCTGTAATCAATTCAAATCCTCATGGATCCATCTTTCTTCTTGACAAAGAGGATAGGGGATCCCCATGGAGAAACACCAGTTCGAATAAATCCTTTTTCACTCAAATCCTCTAGTTGTTTCTTTAGCTCTACTAATTCCACAGTATTCATTCTATAGGGAGTATTTGATATAGGTCTTGAATCAGGAATTAAATCAATAGAGAACTCAACTTCCCGCTCTGGAGGATGTCCAGGTAAATCCTCTATAAATACATCAATGTACTCTTTCACTATGTGCACATATTCAATTTGAATATTTCTTTCCTCACCCATAGATATTTGTTTATCTTCCTCTCCAATTATTTCATTCAGTAGAGCTACTGAGGGTGGTTCTAGATAAGAATTAGGTGGCAAAGTTTCTACCCTAAAGATAAGGGATTCTACACCATTTTCAAAAATTGTAACTTCCTTCTTCTTACAATAAATCTTCGTATCATAATTTGATAGGCAATCCATACCAATAATTATATCAAATTCAGTCATTGGTATGATGATAAGGTTAGAAACTGGAGCATGTTTTGGTGTCTGGAGGGGGACTAGTCGACATGCCTTGGTTGCAATGATACATCCCCTAGGAGTTTTGACTGACAAATCCTTTATTAAATCAAATTGGACATATCTAATTTTCTTGGAAAACTGGGAAGATATAAATGAATACGATGATCCATAATCAAATAAAGTGTTGGCTAAGTTTGAGGAAACAATTAAAGTACCTGCCACCACGTCATTAGGAACTTCAACCTCCGTGGTTGTAATCGCAAAGGCTCTCCCTTGCTCTCTTGGCCTTTTCTGAGTCAAGTTTCCTTGGAGATTAGGACACTCATTTGCATAATGTCTCATATCTCTGCAATTGTAGAATTTAATATCATTGAATTGTTTATTCCCCTTGCATTCATCAGATCGATGACCCTTTTCTCCGTAGTTGTAACAGACTCCCATGCCTTTCAAGCATTTCCTAAGATGATTCTTACCACAGTTCTCACATAATGGGAACATCTTCATTCCCTTTCTCTTCTTTGGTGCGTCTCCTTTTCCTTTGTTATCAGAGTACCGCTTCTTATCTTGGTTTCCTTTGAAAATATTTGATCTAGAAAATTCCCTCTCTGTTTTGATGGAACTTGATACAATTTCATCATATTATGAAAATGATTGAGAAGCCAGTGCCCTTCGAAGACTTGGATTAAGACCTTCAAAGAAATGATCAATCTTGTCTGCTGAGTCATGTACAGAATCTACGGCATACCTGGCCAGCCTTGTGAAAGTATCCTCATACTCTGCAACATTGTCTTCTTCCCTTTGTTTTAATCTAAGGAATTTTCTCTTCATTTCAGTTCGTTGCTCACGAGGGAAATATTTTTCAAAGAATATTTACTTAAAATTACTTCATTCCATATCTTCTATTTATTCTTCCTCTATGGTATTCTGAATCAAGGACCACCATTTATCAGCATCACCCTTGAGACAATATACTATCAGTACTACCTTTTCATTTTCATTACATCTTAATTCCATGAATATCTTTTCAAGGGACTTGATCCATTGCTCAGCAACCACTAGGTTATTAGTCTCACTAAAAGATGGGGGCTTCTGCTGCATGAAACGATCCAACATAGGTGTGGAATGGTTATTCGTTACAACCTGAGTAAGTTATCCCAATATGTTCATGATCTGATCTGCTCCAACATTGACTGTGTTGACTTGATCAGTAGGGAGATCCCTACCTTGCCCATGAGTATTGATTACCCTTCTTCCGTTAGATGCCATTTCTAAATAATTGGATACACTATATTAGTTTATGAATCTAAAATAGAAAAGCACTCGACATAGATTGAAATTCTATGCATAGATAATTTTATAAACATGGTTCATCTGAAGACAAATTTACATTAAACTCCTTAATAATGGCTTGTAAATAAAATATGAATTATCCTAATCATATCCCCTAGGAGTGTCGTAACAAAGAGTGCAGCAAGGCCTGTTTTCGTGCACCAGTTCTCATTCGAGTCTAGCTCAAAGCGGTGTTTTCAGGTTTTACCCCTAGATACATATGTGCTAGAGCTGCCTCTACCTGCTCATATCCAGACAGGGACGTATTGCTTAAAAATATCCACATAATCTATTCCTTACCAAAATACTAGGATGTTATTTTATGTTTATCCTCAAATACTACCTTAGGTATTTGTTTCTTACTATACATTCCCTACTCTAATTTCCAAGTTTTCTACTAAACTTCCTTTGATACCAACTATAACACCCCGACCCCTATAGGCTGGAGCCGGTGCATTACTTGTGATATTGGCATGGTTAGAAGGAATGAAAATCCCTAAGTAACAATCATTTTAGTAGTATTGAATAAACTAGATACATAGATGTTACTCAAATTACGTTGGAAAAGTTTACAAAATACAACACATAACAACAACTAAAAACTGCAACCACACAAACTCAATAAAAGACCTTCTCTTCATCACCTGTTGAAGGTAAAAAATGAAAGGGGTGAGCTCAAATGCTCAGTAAGGGTTATAAAAATTGGAATCATGAGTACAATAATAAGTGAATCATAATCAATCTGACATAATCAATATGGCATAGTGAATAAATGAAAAACTAATGCCATTATTAAACTGAGAATGAACTGCATCAATAGATTTTGTCATAGTGAAAACCTCATGGATAATAATAATAACTGATAATGAATAAAATAGAATTCTTATTAATTGGACTTCATGTATATGGCACATGAAACCATAATACCGTTAAAACGGTTTAGTTCTGTGGGTAGAAACCCATCTGATTTTTGGAAACAAACTCGAAGGGTTTGTCGCCAACTGATTTGTCTCATGAGACCTGTCGATGCATCGAGGGGCTATATCGGGCCCCACCCACCACTTAATGTCCAAATAATTCTTTATAAATTGATTCAATACAAGTTCAATATGCCTTTTCAATATCTGTATAGAGTAGAGTATACTGATTCATCAATATTTGTATAATTAAAATAACTTTCCAAATAAACACCGTATGTAAAATGGTATACGGTTTAGACAAAAAACCTATTCATGGAATGAGATTATGGATATTTAATATAAATAAAATTTAAAATTAAAAGTGATCTCAAATGGGAAGTAGGTACACCACATAGGAATTATTAGGTGCACAATACAAAGTTAGTCACAACGAAAAGGTAGTTGAGACGAAGTCCCTTACCACAATGTAACCAGTCGAATCATATAACCAGAACTTAATGAGCATAAAATGAATCATTGAATAACATGAATATAAAGAGAATAATTTTATTATATATAAAATGGTAGTACACATATACCACATACAAGAAATAATTGGCGAACAATGAAAATCTCACAGAAATGAAAGTGAGATGAGAAACCCCTTACCTTTTGCTCTAGTGTGTTCTTGATTGTTCTTAACGACCTGAATAATCAAATTTAGATTCATTAATTAATAATTACAGAACCTAATAAACATGTAATTGATAATATATAACCTTATTAAGTTCATTAATGCCCTTTTTGATGGGTTTAAGAGATTAAATCTTATTATTTTGGAAGCATTTTCTTACTTGGTTTCATGATTTGTTTACTTGTATTCATGAATGGAAGTTGGTTTGAAATATGGTTAAACATCCAGAATTTTTAATATACATTATTAATGACATTAAAGATATATAAATGATCTTATAATGATTCTGTTTATATACCATGAGGATGACTCATTCGATGAGTTAAAAAATAAACGCTTGAATTTGGCATGGCAGTTTTGTGCTCAATAAACTTGTTTCGTATTATTATTCCATATTATGTACATGTAAATATTCCATAACATTAATCAAGATAAAATACATATGTTATGACCTGGTTCAACCATAAATATGGTTTCATGACCAGTAATAAAAGAACAATTGAAGAAAAAAACTGCGTCGTCCACGAAGGTTATAAATTAGAACCTCATGGACGTTGATTTCATTTATAAAAATAAAAGGGAGGGAGTAAGAATATTGATGATGGTTCTTCCATTCACATGATATAAATCTAGTATTTATATTATACTGTAGTTATCATGATCATTTGGATAGAGGAGAGGAGAGGATAACAAATGAAGATAGATTCAAATGAAACTAAAAGAAAAAGAAAGGTGTTTTACCTCTTGAAATAACTTCCTCGAGAACCTCCTTAAGGGAAGGGATTTTGGTCTTTTGGAAAGACCAAGAGCTTCCTGGTCGTGGGGAGTGACTAGGGAATGGTATTTGGGCAGAACTTTGAGGAGCTTCAAGGCTTAGAGTAGTGAAGAGAAGAGGGAGTGGTGAGTGGTTTTTATAGTGGAGGAGAGGGGGTATTTTTCATTATTTTAATCATTATTATAATATTTTTGCCCAAGATTATGAATAGTCTTAGTTCATGTGACCTCAAATAGTAATAATCGCATGTGAGTTTGAACCAAGTGGTCTTGCATCACTTATGATGTCATAAATAGTGTATTTTACTGAAAATTTGTATATACGGTATTTTATCGTATTTCACTATTCATCAAAAATTCTAGAATTTCAGAAAAATCCCAAAAATTTACCCTGACCATTTTTTAATGTGTTGAATTCAAAAATGAACTCCATTTTTTAAAATTAATTTTATAAATATTATTAATTTAATTTTTAAATAAAGTCATAGTTAATTCAAAAAATAACAATCTTAAAGGTGCAATTAGTTTTATTTCTCATTGAAAAACTAATTAAGATCTCATTATATTATTGCCTTAAGAAAATAAAATAATTTTATTATTTACTATTCATAAGGGTAAGTTACTATTCACCAAAAAACAAGTTTGTTCTATCAGACTCCAAATGACTTATTAATCACAACTCTAGATGACCATTTTTTGAAATTCAAAACATAGAAGTGGAAAATTTATATTTAATGGCTAGGTTTTGACTATCTCCTAAATAACCTAGTGTTGTTTCAAAGGAACACAGTGATGAATAAAATGTATTTAATAGAAACATACCATAAAATGTTTGGGGTGCTACATTATCTTAATAGAATACATTTCTCTACTCGTCCAAAAACTCAAATTTTCAACTCAGAAACTTCAAAACTCAAAAGGAACGTACCTATTAGATATGGGGCATCACAAATAATCCTTGATATACATAGTAACCAATGACTTTACATGTCTATCATGTTATTGTTGTGATAATGGTTTTCCCAACAGATCTACTATGTTATTTTTTGTTTCCACTTGAAAAAATAGCATACATTACCCCTCCCAATAATTTCTCTAATGAAAAAAATACTTTACAAAGAATGTGCTTGGTCTTTTGTGAGATTGAGTTTATTTATCCTAAATGATATATTTTTTTCATAATATAATTATATTGGTTTAAAAAATTATGTATGTCCCCTAGTCCAATAATGAACTTCTTAATATAAATAATATCATTTGTAGCATCTAATGAATTGATGTACTCAACTTTGACCATAAAATTATACATTATAAGCTACTTCAAAAAAAATCAACTTATATCTCCACTTTTGATGCAAGGAACAAAAATATTTTGAGAATTAGAATAATATTTATTCATTTGGAAGATCATATCAATGTAACCATTAATAACAATATTTTCCCTCACCTACAAAGATGAATAATACATCTTTAATCCTTCTCGAGAACCTTAAGATATTTTTACCGACAATTTAGTGACTTTTACTGAAATTGTTTTTGTATGGGAATGTTACTCTCAAAGCATAGGTGAAGGAATTGTTCACCAAATCATAAAATAAAGTTTGTCTATTGTCACCATAGATTGATTTATGTTAAAGCGTGGTTTGATTTCATGATGTGTATATTGAAGTGCACGTGTTATTTGATAATGCGTGAATTTGATCATCATCCATGTTGGCTACCATTATCTTTAGTAAATCTTCATTGAGATGGAGTGTTAAGGATTTTAAAATAAATATGAATCATTAAAAATACTACACAATTCAATTGGTCTATTGTCACAAAATGTTTGTAACTTATGGCATTTAACACAAACCATTATGAAATATTATTTTTTTATGACAATTTTTTTAAAGAGAATCTTTGAGGCTTATAAATATAACCTACTACCATGAAATGGTATATTTCTAATATTATCCACAAAACTCCTTGAAGCTAAGACTATTTCATTCTCTATAGGGTTCTAGAAAGCTATGGATTAAGAGATAAATCCTACCAATAAATGCACATTATCATCCATAAAACTGGAAGATGCCTATGGAAGAAGGTGCATATTGGTTGATTCTAAGGGATCTATCTTAATCACTTGTAAAGATTTTAAGGTTTGATTTATTTAAAAATAGTGAGTTATATTGTTCTTCATTTATTGCATTCAATTTAAATGAATTGTGGTTGGATCTTTGTCATAGGTTTTGGTGGTTATTTATACTGTATTTGGATAAGTATTGTTCCCACTAAAACCCTATATAAGGAATCTTATTTATTCATTTCCTTTTTATCTTAGTAGAAGGGGACTAAGCGTATATGAGACTCATACCATGTTACACTGGGATAAACTTAGAGTTCTTTATAATAAAACCTTTTATCACCTTACTAATATATGTGTTTTAGTTTACACCAAGAATCCTTTTAGATCTTTGTTTATAGATATTCATAAACCATGTGTATGCCACATCACCCTTTTCTTTCATTGAGAATTTTTTTTCTCAATCAAGCCTTCACATACTATAAAGTAGGGAAATCATTTATGATTAGTAGTATGACATCAATATACCACACCAGAAATACAATTATGTTCCCACTAACTGCTTATAACACAAGACTCGTCTTAGTCTTTGATGAAACCAAATTTTTTTATTGCACCATCAAAATGGATATTCCATAAATGGATCATTGCAACTTGCATGCGTTAGTAACACCATTTGAATCGTCAAAACATTTGGATTGTATCATATACAAGTCCTTGAATATATTTTCATTAAGGAAGGTTGTTTTGAAATATATTTGGTAGATTTCATAACCATAATAAGCTTATATGGCAAGAAAAATCTTAATGGAATTTACCATAGATACTAGAGAGAAGGTTTCTTTATAATTATTACCATAATTTTAGCTTGTATCCATTCACCACTAAGCTAGTCTTATACCCAGAAACTCCACCATCCATGTCAGTTTTCATTTAAAAACCCCGCATACGCCCTATATGTCTTACTCATTCAAGTGGATCAACCAAGTTTCAGAATTTATTCGTGTAAAATGAGTCCATTTCATATTTCTTGGACTCTAACCGTTTCTTCAAATCGCTATTCCAAAAACTTCATTTAGTGGTGGTTTTTTTGGAATTTAACGATGGTTTAAACCGCCACTAAATGCTTTCACGGTCGTTTTTTAAAACCGCCACATAAGGCAGTGTCAAGAATCATTTCATGACACTTTTAAAAACTATCGCGAAATGATTTTGTAGCGGTTTAAAAATGACTTCTAAACATTTAGCGGTGATTTTGTATTTTTTTATTGATTATTATTTATTATTTAATACTTATTATTCCCACTATTCTCTAGCCCACCCAGACTCACCCTGTAAAATAAAGCATCTATGTGTGTGGTGAGATTTGAACTCATTGCCTCTTTATTATGGTGCAAAACCTTTATCACTTCACCAAACTCTTCATGTGGTGACTAAATAGATTTCAATATACTTATGATGTACATAAATAAATACATGCAAATACATATATATGTGTACATCTATAAATATAAATAAATATCCATAAATATAAATAATTATCTATAAATATAAATAAATTTACATAAATATATATAAATACATATAAATACATAAATATATAATTATATATATAGACATAATAAATATAAATATAAATATAAATATAAAAAAATAAATATAAATATCTATAAATTTATATAAATTTGCATAAATATATAAATAAGTATATGAAAATATATAAATACATACATGCATGCATACATATGTATAATTATATATATATAGACATAATATATATAAATAAAACAAATATAAAAATATAAAAATATAAATACATACATATAAATATCTATAAATATATATAAATATAAATAAATTTATATAAATTTATATAAACATATATATATATATACATATACACAAGCTGGGGTCAAACCTCTTTATTAATCAAAAATGGAAATAAGAACATGAGATGAAGGGTTCAGACAAAGCAAAACTTCCCACAATTCAAAATAATAAAACCACCAAAAAAGTGACACAACGACCTCCTAGAAAAGTGGTTTGCCATGTATATCCAAATGCACACCAGTGTATTTTGGATACTGTATCCGAGATCAAAGGCTTATGTTATGATAGGCCCCTATGACACCCTATCCATGTGGACATCACCCTCAGGGAATTTTGGAACATGCATCCAGTAGGATTGAGTCTTTAACTGTCCTTTTTGAGTCAGCTCCCCTCTGTTATTACTGATATATATATATATATATATATATGATCATCTGATTGTGGTAATCCTTGATAATTTTCAGGATGCCCCCACGACAGTAGCCAGCTAGGTTACCCTCTCTAGTTCGTGACGACAACATGGCGAGCGACGAGGCGTCAGTTCAGGGACCCTCACGTGATCCCTTTCCGCCCGGTGCTTCAGCAGTGGCCCCTCCACCTGGAGAGCGGCAGTTAGCTTGGCATCCAAAAGACCCAGGATCAAATCCGAGCAGGGGCGAATTTCCTGGTACTGTAGCAGTACTGTTGCAGACTGTAGCGGCGGAGGGCTGTAGCAGGTACTGTAGCGGCGGCGGAACTGTAGCAGGGTCAGTAGCAGTGCGGTACTGTAGCAGTATTGTTCATCGAGGGGTCATTTGGGTCATATAATGGGCTTTCAAGCCTTGTATTCAGGCCACTTGGCCTTGGGCCTTCGGGCTATGTAATGAGTCACCTTCTGCCCAGTCTAAAGAGGTCTTTGTTTTAAATAATAAATTGACGTTTCAGCCCCAACTTTAAAAAAACACACACACATATATATAATTATATATAAAAATAAAAGTAAATATACATAAATACATATAAAAACACATTTAAACATATATAAAACATGCACACAGATATACACACACCCACACCCACATAATATTTATTTATACAGTTGAATTTATTTATGTAAATATATGCACATATGTATATATATGTATGTATATATATATATAACACCACAATGTGAACAAATGACAAAATTTCAACACCATAATATTCATACAAATTTAATCATGAATAATAGATTCAGTCTTCACTAAAAAATGATAATAAGATCCACTTAAATAAAGATAAAATTTCATCAAATGCTAAAAAAATATGGAAACTCAACTAAAAACTCGGTTTTAGAGGTCTTCTACGCCTTTTTTACCATGAAAAAATGAGGTGCGGGGTCCCCAAAATTAGATGTCAAAGATTGCTTTGAAATCTTGGATTTAACAGCTCATGGAGTCCAAATCGAAACTCAGATCAAAAGTCATAACTGTTTGAAATTTAAGTCACGTTTTAAACATATCTTATGATATTACTTAATTTATTATTTTTTTCTATCGCTAAATTGTTATTAAATGTTTATTACTCGATACTAATTTATAATTTTTTTCATTGATATTAATTTTTAATTATTTTATAAACCATTTTCACTAAATCTTTTATATATTAAGTGTGAATAAATATTTAGTATTATATAAATCATATTTAATAAAATATATTATATCTACATCGATATTAATATATTTATATACTACAATATGATATTTAATAGTATATAGCGTTTTTTATAAATTATACCTTTTATCAACGCTAAATATATATAAAAAATATATTACATAAATATATATATATATATATATAATTAAATAAATTTATATAATATATATATGTATATATATATATAATTAAATAAATTTATATAATATATATATGTATATATGTATGTATGTATGTATATGTGCATGTATTTATATGTAAATATATACATATATAAATAATTGCTAATTAATAATTTATAATTAGTAAATAATTAATGATTAACAATTCAAAATTATTAAAAAAAACAATAAATAATTATAAATAGTAATTAATAATTAATTAATTAATTATTAATTATTAATTAATTGATAATAATAAATAAATAAATTGTATTAACTATTATTTATTACACGGAGGTTTTTTAAAAACTATCGTTAAATTAAAAAAAACAGATTTAGTGGTGGTGTAAACTGCTGCTATTTCACCGCGGTTTTTTAATAAATGGTAGCAAATTAGCGGCAGTTTTATAAAAATGTCGCTAAAAAACTAAAATGAAAAATTTAGCGGGTTTTGAAAACCGCTACTAAATACCTTTTTTCTTGTAGTAAATTATAGCTATCCATGAATTCTTGATATAATGTATGTTCATCATGTTGGAATTCAACTTCATCATCATTTTCCAAAAAAAAAAAAATCTTTCTCACCCAAGAATCCTATAATACTATGGAAGTTCTTGTGATACTTGAGTTCGTTATATTTCAATAACTTCTTGTTAAACCATCTCATATTCCATATCAATAACTATTGCTACTTTTTTTTTACACAAAACGCTAAAAAACTCATTTAAGATGGGTTGAAGTCACATTTGAATATCATTGGTCGAGAGTAGCGCTGGAGTAAAAAGTTGTTCTGGAAGTTCGAGTAATTTAAATTCAAATGAAGAGTTAGTTAAGTTTTGAATGCGTGGGAAGTCTCTAAATGAATTGGGTGTGTACGAATAAAGAAAGGAAGAAGAAGAGATCCCAAACGAGCGGTGAAATTGAGTAAAACATTATCGAAATTCATTATAGAACATTGAACTCTCGTTTTGAATATCAAATCCAAGAAATTGGGAAATGAAGATCAATTTGTTTGAAGATTAATTTGTTGTTGTTGATTCAACAAGGCATCTGTAAGTATCTTCCTTATATATATGATGCTTCACATTTATTACCTATGTGTGAGAGCATTGAATTGATGCCAAGAGACGTGAATTTATAACGGAGTTCACTAGATATTCAATATTGTACTCGCTATAAAAATAAATAGAAAAATGTATGACCCATAGGGATTCAAACTTAACAAAAATACAGTTACCCACATCAGGCAATGAACCTTATAAAAATTTCTGGTGATCATTGTTTGTTATGTTTATCATCCACATAAAAATAATAAATCACCGGAAATAGAAAATCTATCTTATCTTAATCAAAATCAAATATTGATTAAAAATTATATAATTTAAAAGGGAAAAATCTATCCAATTATTCACCCCTCACCCCTCAGTAAATCAACACATTGACTGCATAAATTAAACAAAAATGGAATTGGCCATCTCCTCCCTCCAACCCATCCATTCATGTCCATTCAAAAAACAAATAAAAAATATTAATGTAAAATACATCACCGGCGCAACCGCCTGGCCGCGGTGGCTGTTCGGCGGCATCCGGGTTGTCGGTAATTTCACCTTGGCCACGCGTCCCACGTAATTAAAACCAAAGTTAAAAAATCAATAAAAAAGAAAAAGGCATAAAACGAGATGGTTTATTAAATTTTTTGGATGCCATGCTCCACGGATATATTGGTGATTTTTTTTTTTTTTTTTTTTTTTTGTCGTCTCACGCCAGAATGATGACCGGGAGGGAGAACGTGACTGGCGACGTAGGCAAGCCATTTATTACGTCATATACATAGTTTTCAATTTTTTTAAAATATAATTTAAATCTAAATTTATTTTTTAAAATTATATACCATGATGTCCAACTAGTTCATCGTTTAACAAAAATTAAATTTGTATTTATTAAAAAAATCTATTTTTTAAAAAAATATTCATTTTGAATGGTACTACTCGATATGTGATTCAGTAAATTTATCATTAATTCTAATATAATTCTAAAAATAAATAGAGTTTTTAACTTTTTTTATTATATTTAATATTATCAATATACATTTTCTCTCAACATTAATACAATTTATTAAAAAATGGAATTGAATCTAATTATTATTTTAATATTAGTACATATAAATGATAAAACCAGTATTAACATACAAAAAAACATATAAACATATAATGTAAGATATATACTTTTACTCTTATCGAATTTGGACTTTTATCCACGATTGATTTGGAAACAATTCTCTAAAATTGTGGCAATTGATTAAACGATATTTATTTCATAAAATGAAATTAGAATTGACAAGTGATTCCATCTTTTTATTTTGGAAAAAAAATAAAGCAAATTCATTAAATTCCAAATGTGTTAAATTCATATTATATTTCGTAATCACAGCTGATTTCAAATGCTAATTTGAATCTCATTTTTTATGAACTGATTTTATATGTAGACGCATTTTCATTAATGCATGCAATGTTGACTCATATACATATTCTGTTTGCAATAGAATCCTATAACAATTAATTAGTTATAGCTCGTTAGATAGCTTTCTGTTTAAGGAAATATAGATGTAAAGGGAATAAATACAGATAACATTTATATAATAAAAACACACATAAAAAACATATAAAAAACAATGAAATGCATTTATAACTTTTATATAAACATCATAGAACATTTTATATCTAAAAAATAATATTATAAATACTCACAATATTTGAACACATAGAAAACATGTATATAAACTAAAAAATACCCACAACATTTATATAAAGAAAACACACATAAAACATTTATATAATTTAATATTCATATTCTAAAACATTTGTGTTTTTTAACTATGGGCACTACCATTTGTGGGGGTGGACCTTCGGATATGGAAATCCAGGTTGCCTTGTGCATAGCGCCATAAGCTCTGCATAGTCTTCCCTTCTCCCATCACGTGACTTACTAAGGGGACACTTTTCCCTACCCTTTACAAGGGCTCCATATTCACCTAAGATATTCACACTACTGAAAATAAAGACTTTAACAATGCTCAAAATGGACTTTAACAACGCTAAAAAAGTATTGTTGTTCTACATGTGGTTAAAAAGGTCCTTTTTAGAAGTGCTAAAAAAAGCGCTTATAAAGACTTCTTTTATCAGTGCAAAAAAAAACGATGATAAAATGGGTCTTTTAATAGCGTTAAAAAATGCTGATAAAAGTTAAATTAATTATGATTTTTTTTTGTAAATTCTTAGACTTTTTATTAGCACTTGAAGCCACCCCGACCCTTGTATCAGTACTACACCCACCCCCTCTTTTAGCTCTCGAAGCCACCCCACTCCTTTATCATCACTACACTCACACCCCTTTATCAGCACTAAAATTTATTCTCACGTCGGCGCGCTCTTGCCTCCCCTTGGATTTGGACCCGAGACCTCCCCCTCGTGCGGGTGTAGCATTACCACTCCACCATGTTGCTTTGTTATCCATTTTACGATATATCTATCTTTATATATATAGTTTTATTTTTTATGCATATATTAATTTGTATATTAATATATATTTATATGATTTTTTTAAAATACATTTATAAAATACGTTTTGTGTGTGTGTATGTTTATAAATAATTAAGTAAATAAACACACACACACACACACACACTCACATATTATATGTGTGTAACTATAAATATAATTATACATATATTATATATTAACATTTATATACATATATTATAATATATAGACAATATATATCAGTTTTTTAATACAGACACGCACAAATACACACACGCACACACACACATTTATATAGGTAAATAAATATTCATACTTTTTTTATTTTAAATAATAAAATGGATATTATTTTATTTAGATATGGTTTATATATTTAAAATGATATTTTATATATAAATATGTTTACACATTTATTCATAAAAATAGATTTTCATGTGTAAATATATACAAATATGTATATATGCGTACATACTTCATTATAAATAATAGCACATTATGAAAAATGACAAAATTTGAACGTCATAATATCCTTATGAGTGTAAGCCTTGAAAATAAATTGAGTCTCCACTAAAAAAAAGATAAGAAGACCCCCTTAATCGAGATTGAAATTCCATCGAATGTTAAAAAAATTAGGATACTCCGACTAAAAACCCAGTTTTGAAGATTTTATGGACCTTTTTGGCTTTGAAAAATGTGACCAAGGGCCTCCTCAACCCACCAGCGCGTAGATTTTTTCAAGAGTTTCGATTTGATATGTGGTAGAAATCAAATGGATACCCAGATCAAAAGTTATGACTGTTTGAAGTTTGAGTTACGTTTTCAACTTATTTTAGATTTTTTATTAATTTTTTGATTTTTTTCTATCTTCAAATTTTTATTAAATGACCATTACACTATAATAATTAGCAAATTATTAATTAATATTATTTTTTAATTATTTTATAATCTAATTTTCACTAAATATCTCATATATTAAGTGCAAATGTGTATTTAGCCTTATATAAATCATGTTTAATAAAATATTATATATATATATATCAATATAAATATATTTTTTTGTTAATATATTATTTTTAATGATTTATAATTTTTTATGAAATTTACCCTTTATCAACGCTAGTAAAAAACACTGATAAAGATTCCCCTTTATTAGCACTACTAAAAAAACGCTGATAAAAGGGGCAACTTTAATAGTACTAAAAAAAGCGCTGATAAAGAGGGTACATTTATCAATACTAAAAAAAATCGATGATAAAAGGGTACTTTTAACAACGTTCTTTTTTAGCTCTGTTAAAGACACCTTTTATCAGCGCTGATAAAAGTACCCCATTTACCAGCGCTTTTTTTAGCACTGTTAAAGGGTGACGTTGTGTAAAGTCAAATCTATGATAAGCCACTAGGGAACCATACTCACCGAGACCCCTACTAGAGAAAGCCTTCACCCATACACCTACTAGGATGAGGCTTCACCTAAGCCCCCAATTAAGGCACCAATTCACCCTAAACACCTACTGGAGTGTAAGTTTGCTCTGCCTTCATTCCCGAGCATGCCCTAACCCAGGTCTCCTTCTCAGGTTCCATCCTCTCCAAAGCCCTATATCTGGGCACCAACTTCTCCCAAGTCTCTTACCTAGGCACCTATCCCTCTAGGCCCCATCCATGACCTCCTAAAATGCATGATTAGGCTATGTACATCAGCATAGACCCCGTTGATCACATATTTCCTAGATAAAAGGCATCTATCAGTAAATACTCTATAACTAATAGGACCGTCAATGTGACAACGATCATGTACTCCCTTGATAACAAGGTTCCCTATCATGAGGATGCTGATGAAACCTCCCCCGTCTCATAATACCCAACTTGGTGGACCCAAATCTAACATCTGATCAGCCTAGGACTTGGTGGACCCTGTTTCCACTAAATGAGCCAAAGATCCACATATGGGTCTCCTACTAGGTGTAAGACCCAAAACCTTACTTCACCTGAATCGATAAACAGGTCAAGCTTCTCAAAGTAGAATACACGTAATCCCCACATGTATCATTCCCGTTCCCAATCAGGATGAGGGCCACAAATCTGGTGTAAGTACCAATTCCCACTTCATCAGTCCATATTCCTCATGAGTCCATTCATCCTTTCTAGTTTCATTACCAATAGACAGTAGGTGGACGTCCGCACCTATGGGCTATCCATGCATTAGTCCCAACTCATCCTCATGAGGCCATATCCCCTATGAAACATTCCTCATTAAGCTATATTCCTGACGTGTGACGCCACCTTTCAAAGGGGCTTATTCCCTCCGAGCAACTCATTCCTCAAAGGGGAATATTCCCTACGAGTCATTGCATCCTCAAAGCGTCATATTCTCTAAGAGCCTAGGCATACCCTATTATATTTAGTTACCAAAAAACAAGATGAACCAGGGAGGGATGCTCATGCATAAGTCCCACACCAACCATTGTCAAGACTCATCTCCTAGAGGTCTTAGCTATATGAATTGAAACTATATAGAATATATCCTTATAGTACTAAATTAAACTACATGGACTGGTCCTATCACATGACCTTAAACTATGAAAACTCGAATTACATGGGATTTGATTCATGTTAACCAGGATACACAAGACACCTATCCAAGGTTCAATCCTAACATCTCATTGGTCATGCCTGCCTAAACATAAAAGGAACTGCTACATTCCTTGTTGCATACCTTATGTCATGACCCGACCTAACGGGGCATGAGCCGCAACTACCCCAAGACCGCCTCCATAATCCAGGGGCTGACGACAAGCACCAAAATGCATATCTAACATGGGGAGTCCATTACCAAATGTACCTATATGCACACACCTAATCATCTCAATGAAAAAGTGCAGATGAATAATAATAAAAAGATGAAACATCTAGAATATAAACCAAGCATACAAAACCTCTAGGGTGTACAAGAGTACGAAATTATAAACTGAAAAGTAAAGGAAAAAAATACAAGCCCAACTAGAAAGACATCCAAACCTGAAAAAACTGGAAAGTAAAAGTGTTGAGAGAGCGCAACTCTTGATCTCCAAGCTCTGACCACCGTAAGCGGTCTAATGCACCAAGTATCCCTAAGCTCCTCTAAAGTCACCATTGACTTGTTCAACATCTGCATAAGACACGACACGTGCAGGTAATTCCCACATAGGGGTGAGTATATACATACCCAATAAGACGCCCCGAAAGCTGAATGGGGGGGGGGGTAGCAAGAGACACAATAGAAAAAGATAGTAAACAACTCAACATAAAGTAAGAGAGTAAATAGGATCCAACGACATAGATACATATATATATATATATATATATATATATATATATATATTCTCAAACCAAAGAAAATCTAAAAAAGAGAAAAGGGGATCTTCATCTCACATGCTATACTAGGAAAAGAGTTCTAACAGTTACAGAATTCCATCATCGATGCCCAACATCTCATGCATATATACAAAATAAAACATCCAAGTCAAGCCACGCCTCACGATTGTGCTGCATAGTCAAGAGGAAATAATATATAGATGGAGGACCCATGCCTTGGTATAACATGAGGGTTCTACTCAATATATATCTAGAGGACCCATGCCATGTCCTCGCAGGAGGATTCCACTCTGATAGTTGAGGACCCATGCCCTATCTCTGCAAGATGGTGCCACTTTGAAGTCAATAGAGGACCCATACCCATCCCAGCTAAAGTGTTTCACTCTATTAGTCTGTAGAGAAAGCATGACTAGAGGGTGTCACTCTAGTAGTCGAGGACCCATGCCCTGCCCAGTAGGAGGGTGCCACTCAGATAGCAGATAGAGAACCCATGCCCTGCCCGACCGGAGAGTGCCACTCCAATAGATAGTCGAGGATCTATGCCCTATCTAGCAAGAGGGTTCCACTCAAGGAGTAGATAGAGGACCCATGTCGAGCACAGTTGGAGGGTGCCACTCTATAGATAGGTAGAGCACCCATGACCTATCCCAGTAGGAGGGTTCCCCTCTAGAAGCCTCTGGTGATCCTTCCCGATCACTACCTTCATCGAGAATTGCATAAATACGCTTCATTCTTTGAATATCTCACATCATATCTCAAAATCCACTATGGGGCCCACCATCGCTTTCTACGCAGAAAAACACTCAGGATATGCTATTTGCAGGCCAAAATCCGAGACTAAATGAAAGATATATGAGAGATTAAAGTTTCCTCAAAAGGAAACAAGGGGTACACTATAGGTTTCAGGTGTAATGGAAACGTGCAATGGGTCATGCCCAACTTTGATTTTTTTCATGATCGATGATCCATCCTAGATCTACACAATAATAAACACCGTGATCAATAGGATTGTATCAAATAAAACAGACAATGGATAAAACACCGAAACTAGGGAGAAGATCATCACATATTATTTATAATTAATTTAATCAATTAAATAATCCCCTTGTTGTAATTCTTTCTTTATTGATGGATATGATAACAAATATGTGTTATACCATTGTTGCGTTGTAGGAATCAAGATCAAATTCCCTCTAGCAGTGATCCACATGTGTTCCACAAATCTCTAAATATCGCCATAGGAATCTCTGAGTGCTAGCACGACAGATCCTATCGCTTGCGTCGTCTGCCTTTGATCGCCACGAGAATCGCTTTCAAAGAATTATCCTTGATCTCTCTAGGATTGAGAGTGGGAGGTGGAGGAAGATCACTCTCCATTATTGAGAGTGTTCTTGGAGAAGGGATCTCTCTAGGGCTTGAGAGGATTCTCCAAATCTGTTGTGCATAACCAAATAAATGAATTGGATCTCAAAGAAAATAATATAATTAGGTTTATATATCACTAGGATTAAAAATGAATAATTGCACAAGTGCCCCTTATTATTTATTTAATCCCTTGTGGAACCCTATGTCTATAATAATAATAATATTATTATTTCTTGACATGTGCTTAACCTATGAATTAAAATTAAATATTATATATTTAAATAATATTTAATATATATTCTCTCTTTAGAAAATGGAATTCCCATGTGTGGCCTTTTTGAACCCTCCGCACATGGGCACCCCCTCCCCCATGAAGGGGCCACTGCCCGGAGGCAGAGCCCCAACCGGGGAAGGAGCCGTTTCCAGCCGAGATGGCAGAGCGCCTCAGAGGGCAACAGTTCGGTCAACGATGGTTCGTCAAAGCAATCCGTCAGCATAGTGGACCGCGCCTCATTTTTCCCACCCAGTTGAAACTGAGCGACCCAGCAAGACAGGTGGTTCTTGGGGGAGGGGCTCGCCCCAAAAGTAGACTCCCAGGATTCTAACCCTAAACCTCCCAAAGAACGACGTGTTTAGGCCACTCACTTTCACCACCGCGCCACCACCGAAGTGGTATTATTTAATATATATTATTTCTCACCTAACCATTAAACTCGATCCGCCATTCCTATAATATTTATCGGGATTTTAATAATGAATATTTATTTAATAAATAAATATCACTACATTATTCTCCAATAAATAAATAAATATTATATTCACTAAATAGTAAATATATATTTATTAAATATTCCGCTCAAATTATATTCTCTCGAATAACCGGTGACAAAATACATGCGATCAAACAAACATGAATAATTATTAAATCACGTGCGAGAATAATATTATTCAACTTGTTAAATAATAAATAATAATATATTATTTAACTGAGATTCTTGATACACTTAGTGTGTGACCCTCTAGGCCTTTTTTCTCAATGGCATTAGACTAAACAGCCTAAAGTCCAAGGTCAACATCTAGAAACATGCTAAATCACCCATAGAGAAATAAGTTAATGCCTCAAAGACATAATACCTCATACAAACACTTATCGTGTAATATAATCCATTTACCATGATATCTCTAATCAAACAGGTTGCATGCTGGTGTCATCAACCTAAGTG
This sequence comes from Viscum album, assembly GCA_963277665.1. Taxonomy (NCBI): domain Eukaryota; kingdom Viridiplantae; phylum Streptophyta; class Magnoliopsida; order Santalales; family Viscaceae; genus Viscum; species Viscum album. The sequence goes on along the minus strand of OY728123.1, from coordinate 1,000,211,472 downwards.
CTCAATTTCTCTTTCTTTGACTTTCAAAAAATCGAACTTGCCTATAGAACACTCTGGACATGGATTTATTTAGGATATATCATTTAAATTAAATGGAATTAAATATTAACTTCCATTAATGGAAAAAGGGAAAAATATTTTCTCACATTATTCATTAATGCAATATTACTCGTGATGTACCCAACGTATACTATCTCGCAATGAACATCTATCATCACAGTTTTTGTTAATACATCAAAGTACATGACTCATAATGATTATTAATAATAATATTAAATTCTAAGGACCAATACATACATCCAAAGATAGAAAAATCCAATGACACATATAAATGTGAATTTCCTACCGGTGGGTCTCGTTCTCATAATACCCTACATTAGATATTACTAAGGGTGTACACCGTGAGGAGGTTCCTTAAAGTCCTATGAGTCTCTACCCCTAATAGCCTATATCATTTGTGTCCCTATAATGATATCATCCGGATATATAAAACATATTTAAGAATAATATCGTTGCACTTATGGGTTCTCATCATAGTGGGGAACTGTTATGACCTTTTAGTGCGACATCTACTCTTAGGAAATTATCACATACTATGTTACACAGAAGAAAAATCATGATGTGATAAGGAGTTTATTAATATTAAAAACTATGAATAAAGGTTATCATAAAGTACATAAAAGTTTTTTTATAGGGAACCAACTCCAACAGACTCTTACTTTCACTAAATCCAACTGCTAACAACCTTTAGTTTGTTAGCTATCACATGATACTCATGCTTTTTCTAAGATAGAACATTAGTCAAAGGGTCCTCCACATTCTCTTCTGTGGGTAATTTTCTTACTGAAACTTCACCCCTTTGATAAAAATACCTCAATTGGTGATACTTTCAGAGTATATTATTTTTCCATTGGTGTGACCTTGAATCTTTTGTAAGAGCCACCACTGTAGTATTATCACAATATAATGTGATAGGGTATTTACTACTAGGTACCACGTCATGATATTGGACAAAGTTTCATATCCAAATGGCTTCTTGGGATGCATTATAAGACACTATATATTCTGAATTCGCTGTAGAATCAGCAACAACTGGCTGCTTTGAAATCTTCCAGCTCACATCTCCTCTGTTGAGATAGAAAACATATCCTAACTATAACTTCAGATCATTCTGATCTAACCGAAAACTAGCATCAGTATAGTCTCTAATGAAAATCTCCTTATATCCTCCATACACCGGGAAAATACCCTTAGTTCTTCATAGCTACTTAAGGATAGACTTAACAACAAAAAAATTCTATTCTCCTAGATCTGCTTGATATTTTCCTACCATGCCCAATGCATAGGCAACATCAACTCTAATACAAAACATGACATACATGATTGATCCTATCACTGAAACGTATGAGATATTTCTCATTCTATCTTTCTCCTGTTGTGTTTAAGGACACATTTTCTTAGAAAGATGTACCCCATGTGACACTGGAACCAATCACCTCTAAGATTATTCCATACTAAATCTCTTTAGTATCTGGTCAATATATGTACTTTAACTTAGTCCAAGAAACCTCTTGGATCTATCACGAATTATTTTTATCTCTAGAATATAGGCCACTTCACCCAAGTCCTTCATGGAGAAAAAATTGTTTAACTAGTTCTTAACAGACTATAAGACTTGTATGTTATTTCTGATATGTAATATGTCATCAACATATATTACTAAGATAACAAATGCATTTACACTAAACCTCTAGTGAACACAAGGCTCAAATTTGTTCTTAATGAAACCAAAATATTTTATAGCTTCATAGAATCTCATTTTACATGACCTAGATTCTTGATTCAATCCATAAATGGATCTATACAACTTGAAAATACTTTTGGCATCACCTGGAGTCACAAACCATTTTGGTTTTATCATATAGAAATCTTACTAAATATTTCCATTAAGGAATGTAGTTTTGACATCCATCTTCCAAAATCTCATAGTCATGGTAAGATGCTATAACAAGTATATTTTCGACGAACTTAAAAATATAAATTGTTGAAAGGGTTTCATCTTATTAAATTCCTTGATGCTATTTAAACCCTTTATCCACTAGCATTTCTTTATAGGTATTTACTTTACCTTCTATGTCTAGTTTTCTCTTAAATACCCATTTTCACCTTATGGGATTTACATCAACTGGTTTATCAACCAAAACCCAAACATGGTTCTGATATATGGAATCCATTTCAGAATTAATATCTTATTTCCATTTTGCTTCTCTTGAGCTCTCTACTTTATCTTTATATGAGAGAGGTTCATCATTGTCAACCAATAATGAGTCACCATCTTCAGTAACTAGAAAACCATATCTCTATGGTTCTCTTACCTCTATTGTGATCTTACATAGTACATATATTTCAGGAACTACTTCTTCTATAGTGACCTATGAAACCTATTCCAGTACCAACTCTTGTGTATCTTTAGCATCAACTTCATCAAAGTAAATCTTACTCCCACTATCCTTTTTGAGAATGTGATCCCTCTCAAGAAAGACGACTTGTATGGTGACAATAACCTTCTTGTCTATGGGGTTGTATAGGTAGTATCCCTTTATTTCCTTGGTATACACTATAAAGATACACTATATTACCCAAAGTTCAAGTTTATTGTATAATAAGGCCTTAACAAATGCCTCACAACCCCATACACATGTATTCAACAAAATGGGGTTTTTTCCACTCCATAACCCAAAGGGAACTCCATTTTCCGCTTTAGTTAGTACTAGGTTTATTGTGTATTCTGTAGTTTTTAATGCATACCCCCAAAAGGATAATGGAAGATCTGCATGACTCATTATCGACATTACCATGTCTAACAAGGAACATTTCCTCCTTTCACTAACACCATTCCACTATGGTGTGTAACTAAGTGAGTCGAGATAGAATCCCAAACACCAATAGAAAGTCAATAAACTATTGGTTAAGATATTCACCACTTTAATCCAATTGAATATTATTTATCTTATCTCTAAGTTGATTATTTACTTTATTCTTGAATTACTTGAATTTCTCAAAGAACTTGGACTTATACCTCATAAATTAGACATAACCAAATCTAATCAAGTCATCAGAAAAATTTATGAAGTAAGAATACCCACCTTTAGCTTCTACTAAAAATGGTCTACAGACATCAGTGTGTACCAATCCTAGAAGCTCTATGGCCCTTTCACCCTATCCATTGAATGATGGTTTGGTCATTTTTTCTTGTAAACAAGCATGAAATATTTCAAATGGTTTTATCTCAGATGAGGGTAAATAACCATCTTAACATATCTTTGTTAAAAACTTATTGTTTACATGACCAAGATGGTGATGTCATAGTTGAGTGTTATATGAGTCATGTGAACATGATTTTTTTATCAATTTCCAAACTTGTTTTTTTGTAATTTAATACATAAAGACCATTATTTAAATGTTCCATACCATAAAATATATTGTCTTTAAAAAATAAATAACCTTTATTTCTAAAATTGAAAATAAACCCATCTGCATCTAGGCATGATACAAAAATTATATTCTTGGTAACTGTTGATACATAATAAAAATCTTTTAAAACCAAAATCATTCCCATTGGAAATGAAAGGTGGTAGTCACCAATGGCTAGAGCAGCCAAACTCACACCATTAGAATCTCTGAAATCCACCTCTCCTATAAAAATATTTTTAAATCTACCTAGTTCATGTATTTGGATACAAATGTGAAAACCATAAGCTATATATAATACCCAATGTGTAGAAATTGAAATATTACACTTGATAACAAATGCGCCTTTAGATTCCCCTTGATTTTGGGTGAAGTTATTCTTCCAGTGGCATGAATTTCCACATGCAAAACACACTTCCTCATTTTCCTTTCCCCACCTATAGATCTTCCTCTTCTTGGATGGATGGTGCTCAAGAGATTTAGACTTGTTATGAGTCTTGGGCCCCTTCACTTTGTTATTAATTTTATTATTAACCATAAGAAATATGAGTTTATCACACCCCATGTCTTTATCCACTTGGTGAATCAAATGAAGAAGTTTCAAAAGACTCTTCTCATTATTTCACATATTGTAATTAACAATAAAACTGGAGAAGGACTTGGGCAATGATGAAAGTATGAGATCCATGCACAAATAATCTGCTAATTTAATCCCTAAGATGTATAAGTGATCAATATAGCTAATAAGATTGACTGCATGAGGCCCAAATGACACAAACTCTCCAATATTAGTTGTAAACAAAGCTTTATAGATCTCATATCTCTCTTGTCTATCCTTCTATTGATAGAGACCCCGAAGGAGAGATATCATGCTATATGCATTTATGTCCTCATGATGCTTCAAAAGATCATTGGTTATGGATGATATCACAAAATATTTAACATCTATGGATTCATTAAAATGTTTCTCATAGAGTAATAAATCTTCATCACTTAACTCATTTCCAAGCACATTAGGAATTGGTTCTTACAACCCATATAATTTCCTTTAATTGTAAAGGATAACATGTAAGCCCCTTTGAAACTCTTGGAAATTCATGTTGGTGAGAAGGTTATCCTTATCAAGTATGGATTGAAGTGATATGTTTGATGACATTTTATTATTTTTTCTAAAAATAAGATAATCATAATTTTAGTACTTTATATTATAAAATTTAGACAAATAAATAAATATTATATTTATTAATCTCCCATTATTTTATCAAAACCAAATATACCTCACCATTGCATTCAGAATATCCCGTTTCTTGGAAATTATAATGGCATGGATCCATATTCCCCTTATCATTACCGCAACCTTGGCTGGTCAAGAAACTTGAATAGTTTTAGGTAGGCATTCCAAATGTCACCTGCATTAACTCACAATTCCTTGGTTTGTTGAGTGGAATCCTCAATCTTGAAATTGGATTTTCTCAACCCCTGCCTCTCAGTTACACCAAGTCCTATTTCAGAAGTCAATCCTTGATGTGAACTAAGTTAATCTAACCCAAAACTTCAAGTTATAATTCACCAATAATTGAAAGCACCCCAAATTTGGCTGGTTAATCACTTTAAACTATGGTTTGATTTTAACTGAAGTAGTGGAAGACTATACCAACTTAATATATTTTATTGAGGGATTTTATCCTTTTATGTGTAAATTTTCAATCATTATCTTTATCACATGCTTGTTAATATTAAGTAGATTTACTTAATTTATTAACCATGTATTAGATAATTTTTATGTATATGACAATTTATTTTAGTTATATCTTTCATGATCATTAATTTTATTAATTCATGTTATCATGAAAAAACATCTATAATGAAATAACCATGAAAATTGACATAAATAAAATAATTAAGTGATATGATCATGATATTTTACTAATGGTTAGTTTATCTAGTAGTTGATAAACTAAACTTTGACCTAAGGGAAAAACAACTTGAACCAATTAAGGTTTGTGTTACAACTTTCCACCTGTCCTGTAACACCCTGACCCTAGAAGCCCAGAGCTAGTGCATTATTTTAATACATTGGCATGATTACAAGGAATCAAGTCCCGAAGGACTGATCGGTTTAACAGTCTTGGAAAATAGATTACATACATGAACATTACATTACATTATAAAATGAAAAACAACAATAACATTGTCTCAATTGACCACATTAATATCCCTTAGACTATCCCCGCAGGTCAGTCATAATATACTTATTCACATCTTGGGAAAAATAAAACATATAAAGGGGTGAGCTCAGATGCTCAGTAAGGATAACAATATAGTGGAAACTTTCATAAATAAGCATAAACATTTAAGGCAATGTATAAGACTAAAACATAAGCCTTTTAAACATAAACTTCAGCATAATATGGAAAATATAAATCAAATAATTCCATTTACTTATTCACATGGATATTCTACTAGTCGAATAATCACATGCAATATCAATATCCAATTTTATAATGATGGAATGCATAATGCCAGACCTCATAACCACATAGTCAAGGCCTTGTTCCAAGACTACAAATAAGATTTTGTCAAGGCCTTGTGCCAAGACACTAGATTGTCTCATGAGACCTACTGATGCATTGAGGAGCTATAACAGGCTCCACCCATCACATACTAAGTCCAATGAATTCCTCATATGAAAAGGTTTAAACATAACATAAACATTCGTATTAAAACTAGAATATGAAATGTCAATAATTTATCTATATACCATGAATGGTAAAAAAATAACACATCCATAGTCAAACATATCACAAAACCTTCAATACAATATGAAAGATTTGAATTGTAATAAATCAACTTCAAACATGTTTAAAATCCATCAAAGGATGTTGACATAGATGAAAATGATTTGTAAAACTCTTTGAGAGAAATATCCCTTTTTCATGAAAACATTTAAAAGTCACACAATTTAAAAAGGAAGACATTTAAAGACATTTTTGAATTAAAGTGTCACATAACAATTTGAAACTTTTGAATGGAATTAACATTTTAAAAATATTCATGTCCATATAAATTAATCCTTAAAAACCATTTTGAAAACATGTACATTAATGAGAATGATTTAGAAGAATAAATATTTTAACCATTTAAAATGATGATATAGTTAAAGATTACCTTCCATAAAAACTTAAAATATTCCTTTTTAAAACATTTTTATGAAATATGGAAATTGATGACAAATATGTCCCAGTAAATACTTACTCATAAACAATCTCGGATAATAATGAGATTGAGAAATAAACTCTTACATTGCACTTTCCTTTGGTCGAGGGTACATTTAACCTCCTATATAAGGACCATAGTATGTTATTAAATTATAACAGAACCATATTCATATTTATTATATCAACATGATTCATTTATGAATTTATACTATCCATTTAATAATTATTTCCATGTTAAATTAACATTTTGGGTAATAATCACTTTCATTATCATACGTGTTTTAACTTGTTATTTTTGATCGTATCATTTAGATCAGGATTTAAATACTTCCAGAATATAAAACTTGATTTATATATCATATATATTTAGAATATAAATATTTATAATAGATAGATATATGAAATGGAGGCATCATTTATGGAGACGGTAGGCTGTACGTACGCATAAACGCCGTTTCCATTTTCATATCGTATTGAACGAAAGTAAGTGAATAAGATATATGTAAGTACACACACACACACACATCTCCAGTATCATTATTATGTCATATATTACATACTTATTAATAATATATATTTTTATAATCATCATTGAATGGTGAACGTGGGAATGAATCTCATCGCGTTGTGGAGATGATAATCCGTACGTACACACGAGCGACAATATCATTATATTGTTGATGAAATCATATGTAATTGGATGGTATATCATATTTAAAGAATAATTAACATGTTATATTTATTATTTACACCATTTATACTCATTATTATACCCATCCAAATAATTAAGTGTTTGAATAACAAACTACACCATGACATGGAGACGGTAAGCCGTACGTACGCACGTATGGTGACTTTTTCATTTAGAGGCTGGATAGAATAATGAATATGGTTGTACCATATTTATAATAACACCAAAGTATGTAGGAGGTATTGGATTTATTATTTTGGTATGGAAACAATAAAGAAAGAGGAAGTGGGAGATGAAAAGAACTTGAAAGAGGGTGGTGAAATTGTTACCTCTTCTTCGGGTGTTTCCTTTTGAGTTGATCAAAAGGGATCCTTAAGTTGGTTTTCTGGTCAAAGTAAGGACTCTAGGTTGATGTGATGGAAGTTGGGAGGATATTTGGTTAGGGGTTGGATGATCTAAATGGCTTTGGAGGTGTGATTTTGAGAGAAGGGGAAGTACCCTTTTATAAGAGAGGTGAGAGTCACTTTAGGAAAAGCTTGAAATATTATTTTATAATAAAATCATTTTTGGTTTATAATGGCTCCAAAATGATTTATTTCTAGGATAAGGTGGGGATGGGTAAAAAACCACTCAACCAATAGGTTTTATACAGATTTAGGTCACCATATTAACCTTAAATTTTAGATTTAACTCTAAGTTAAATATTTTAACTTTTATCGCGTCTTATTGTATTCTTACACTATATGGTTAATAAACTTACTCTAAACTTCCAAGAGAATATCAAGTGGTTCATTAATAAAATATAATATATTATTTAAGCCCTTTGTCTAAACCTTAGATTTTTAGGAATATTATATCAACCAATAATATAATATTTGTTTTAAAAATTAATTTATGTCAATTTTGAAATTATTTGGCATTTGGTTTTTGTAAAAGGCATCACAACTTGATTACTTCAAACAAGATACATTTAATCAACCCTAACATGTCATATTCACCTAGAAAATTTGATTATGTCATAAAAAATTTAAAATAATATTTATTTTAATATTTATAATACCATTTATTTGATTCTTTCATTAATAAGGTAATTACTGCATCATCATTGTGTCATAAATAAATTAAATTATTTAACCTATAAAAATTATAAATAAAATACTATTATGTAGGAAATATTTTTATATTTCTAATAAATATTTATAGTCGAATTTATATTGTGTGTAACCCTATATTAAAAATGGTTTAGTTATTAAACTTTGAATTTAACACTTTTAACTATTCTTTAAATAAAATAATAATAAATGTCCTAATCTAATCCAAGTGGACCTAAAGGATCATATTTTATTTATAAGGTTGTTTTTGGTCGAAATACACTTATCCAATAGAATTAGAACAAGTGTTAGGGTAATTATAATATCATTTTTACCTTTAATTACCCTATTTACTTTTAACCGTGGTAAATAAAAGTCAAAAGTTACTATTTACAAAAAATTATTTTCATCTTATTGAACCAAATTTTACTTACTAATATCAACTGTGTCTCTTGGATTTTTGAAATTCAACTCACAGAAGCGGTAAAATTAAGTTTTATGCAAATTTGCAAATGTTCCTAGAAGGTGGGTAAAAGAGGTTAAAAAGTTCAATAAAATTTAATACATCTAATTTTATTATAAAATGACTACAATGAATTACATTTAAATTTTATAGGTATTATATATCTATTTTTACTTAAAATAAATTTAAATAAAAAGTCGGTTTTAAATAAAAACACAGTGTTTTTCACTATTCATCAAAAATTGAAAGTTTTTAGAAAAATACCAAAAATTCACCCAAATCTAATTTTGATATTCTGAATTAAAAAATGAAGTCTATTTTCAAAAATTCAAAACATAGAAGTTGCATTTATTAATTTAAAATTAATTCCCATTATCAAAACCAAAAAGTGGGTTTTTAAAAAGTAAAAACTATCAAAAGATTGACACGTGTTTATATCAAATTTAAATGTTAAATTACTTATAATGACCTAAATTATATTAAATGATAAAAATATAATCTAATTATAATTAAAAACCTTTCAAATGCATAATTTAACACTATAAATTATTTCGATTAAAAAAGTTGTTTTGAATTAAAACATAGTATTTTTCACCATTCGTCAAAATATGAAAGTTATCAGAAAAGTACCAAAAATTTATCAAAACTAAATTTTTATGTCCCGCTTCTAAATAAGAATTTAATTTCATTAAATTGAATATATAAAAGTGTCAAATATTGGTTTTAAAAGGGTTCACCATTAAAAGGCGGTAAAATTGCATTTTTTGAAAAATAATTCTTTTATCTGAAAAAATGAATTTATTATTATATTATGTATAAGAAACACATAATATGGATGTTAAAATTATATAGAGTATATAAGATTCAAAATGCAGTTAATACTATTCATAACCGTTTTGTGAACGGTAAGTTGTGGTGCGCTCGAACTCGGTGTTGCGTATAACATTAGTTATTGAATTAATTTAATGAGATAACGTACTATAAAATCTTAGGGTGTTACATTCTCCCCTCATTCAATAAATTGCGTCCTCACAATTTGAAATTGTTCTTCAAAAATAAAAGGTTAAAAATAGAAAAAACACCTTTGTGGAGAACCCACATCAGAAATTTAGTCTTAATAAGAGGGAAAGAGAATGAAAAAGTTACCACCAAATTATGATCTCAATTAGGAGAACATTGGTGGAAATTAGAGACAAATAATTGGAGGAAAAAAATAAATATTTATAGGGATTGATTGAGGTCATCGATCACAAACAAGTGTGAAATTGAGGGCCTCAAAGCCATCAATCTATGTTGATTTAAAATATCTCTAGTTCAACAAAACATAAGGTATTAGGATAACACATTTTTGGTTTTAAGATCCCTTCCCTAAAGTTTAAGAATTAATTTATTCATAGAATAAGAAGAAAAAATATACTTTACAAGTAGAGTTTCATCCTTCAACTAATTCCTACCACAAACTAATCTTTCACTCAAAAGATAATAGAATTCAAAAATATTCTATTTATCTTAATATTATAGGGTTCAAAAAATAAAGAATTTATAATTCATTTGTCAGACTATTTAAAAAAACTACATTATACAAACCAGGACATCACGTATTCTAGTGGTAGGTGATCCAACCTTGCCGCCCTTCAGTTGCGGGTTCAAGTCTCACGGCCTTGTCGGACGCGACAGGTTGTCCCTTGACCTCCGGGATGTCCTTTTTATGAAAATCCAACAATAATATCAAGAAATCATTTAACCTTAGCAATAATATCCAATGTCAAACTTAATATATTCCAAACTTTATACTTATCCAAAATGCTTCTATCCAAACTCACAGTCTAAAATTTATAAGGAAGGTAAACACAATGAAGATCATTTTTTCCATGTAATAACATATGAATATCTTTATCATGTATTCATTTAAAACACTATAACACCCTGAATTACCATAAAACCTTATTGATTACATTCATTCTCCCTTATTCCTTATAGAATACTGGATATACTCCTTTTATCCAAAAATGTTGTAAACTCCAACAATGATGGAATATATACAAATCATTAATAAGTTTCAAGGTAGTCAAGAACATCCAATATAATTTATCCAAATAAATTATATATTATTCCAAAATCACTACCTCAGTATCAAAACCATATTATGGTTTATCTTTATCTTAACCATATATTTTCCAAAAAATTTAACCTACTATTGAGTCACTTTTCTTGGTTCCACACAATCTCAAGTCCTTAATGAACTAGTACTGCAGTACAATCCTTTTATACTCTATAATTATTATAACATGTACATCATTAATACAATACTCAAATGACACAATACTTTAATAAAAACATAAGAAATCTAATTATCCCCCTTCATATTTGGTAGTATCATAACTTGATTATTATCCAATAGCAGCATTTGGGGTATACTCTAATGATTTGGACATTGCTTCATGTAGTGTCCCAACACCTTGCAGATGAAGCATTGTACATTTGAAAACTTTTTCTTACCATTGCAATCACGTACTTGATGTCCTTTTTCTCCTCACTTATAACAAACTACCATTCCTTTCAAGTATTTACCAAGGTGATTATTTCCATAGTTATCACATATGGGAAAATCCTTCTTTCCCCTCTTCCCTTTATTCATCTTTCTCTCTTCTATCATTTTCTTCTTTTGCTTCCCTTCAAATCCATAGGACTCAGAGAATTATTTACTTATCTTATTAACACATGATACTATTTCTTTATATGATGAGAATATGTGGGAGACTATTTCCCTTTTAAATTTTGGCTTAATACCATGAAATATATGATCCTTCTTAATCTTTCGATCATGCGTATTACTGGAATTCTCATTCCTTCTACTAAGCACCATTTCTAAACAATGGCATACACTAGGTTAGTTTATAAATCACAATACATAATTCCAAACTTGTAAAATACCTAACGTAAATTGAAAAGATTATGCATATAATCTATAATCATAAAATGTTTTCTTTGAGGAAGTATTTACTCCTAAATCGTTTATAATGGATTGTAATGAAAATTTGAATTATCCTAAGCGTATCCCCCAGGAGTGTCGTAACTGTAAAGACCCGTAAAATTCAAGGAAAATTTTTTCTTAATTTTCTTTAGAATTTTACAAGAGCACGGTTTCAGACGGCACCTGATTCCGAGGCCCGGAGTGCCCGGAATTAAGTTCCGAAGTTTGGCTCGGGTACGTTCAGTGAACGAACGAGCGGGAATTCCTAACTTTTGATCCGGTGCTCGGAATTGAAATCCGAGGGCACCGATAAACTCGCAGCGCCGATATTCGCTTAACGAGACCTTTTCGGGAGTTGCGTTTGTTGCGGGTTGAAAGTTAGTTTTTGGGAGATTTATAAAAAAGTTGAATAAAAAGTGTGAATTCTTTTTATTTACTTTTTGTAGGTTAACTCCTCTCAAAGGGAGTTGGGGGTGGGACCCACACCCACTTAACCTCCCTTGAGAGGATTAAGTGTGGTGGGGCCCACACAAAACCTAAACCTCTCATCTCCCCTCACTCTCCCTCTTAATGGCTTGACAAGTTAACTTCTATTTAATTATACAATTCATGTATATTAAATAAGTGAGTTAATTTTGGAGTTATCCATTTTGAATTTCAAACCTTTGAAATTCTAGTGTGTTATGTGATAATAAAATAAGATGTGGTCTTATTTTATTTTGGGTTCTTTGTTTGTCATTTTGAGAGCTTCCTCTTCTTCTTCAAGCTCTGACGAAGAACGAAGAACGTCGTTCTTCAAGGAAGAACTTCTCCGCCGAAGAACACGATCCATCCGCGACGCCGTATCCGCGACGCGACGTACTTCTTCTGCGTCATCTCTTCCGCGACGGTTTTCCGCGACGAACGCCTTCGACAACGACTCTTCCTCCGACGTCAAAGGAATCGACACCGATATTCCACGACTCCGTCAACGTGCGACTATCAAGGTAAGGGTTCTTGAGTTCGTTGTTTCCTTTTTATTTGACTTTCCTCGAGACTTGACGTAGAACGCTCAAGTTCCGACGAAGAACGCCGCTCCGCTCTTCTTCGTCTTCGGTGTCAACGAGAGAGAACACCGCACCTTCCTCGGACAACCTTCGTCGGCGTACAAGATTCACCAACGACGTGCCTCTTCGGACGCGCCTCTTCGTCGTTGAATTTGACGAACGACGACCGCGTCGCCCGACCTCCGCGACGTCGTCTTCCGCGGAACGTAGAACAATCTTCGAACCTTATACCAAGGTAGGGGATTGTTGTTTCATTCTTTAATTATTCCATTTCTTGAACGTGGATCTGGCATGTCTAACATGAGGCTTGAATGTTCATGTTGAGTTTTTATTTAACGTGAGGGGGGCCGGACCGCATGAACACGGCCGAACCCCCCTCCAACGTTTATGTTGATTTATCTTGCGGGAGGAAGCAAGTGGCGTGGTGCCGTCGCACCACGCGGATGAACGTGCAAATATCTTCGCGATGCCGTCGCACGCACCATGGTAGAAACAACAGAAACGCGACGCCGTCGCGCCGCGTTGAATGAATATCAAAGCACGGCAAAAGGGGCGCGGTGCCGTCACACCGCGCCGGATGACGAACGCCGCGGCCGGTTCCGGGCCGCGGCGGGACGAGGAGACCGCGGCCGGTTCCGGGCCGCGGCGGAAGAGAAGACCGGCGGCCGGGCCGCCGACGTCGGAAGCCGAAGAGGGGACCGGATTTTTCCGGTCCCGTTGGAGAAAACCGGCCGGCCAGCTGGCCGGCCGGATGACAATAAACCGGGGGAATTAATCCCCCGGCCACTTCATGAACCCCCCTCTTAAAGAGGGGGCGGTTTTCTTGTGGGGGGCAAAGCCCCCCGTTTCTGCCAATCAAACCCCCCCACATGGTGGGGGCGGTTCTTTGAAGAGAGGGAGGGGGGGCAGCCGGCCCCCCGGTTCGTTCCAGCAAGCCCCCCACGAGCGGGGGGGGGGGGGGGGGGGCGTTTTAAAATAAAACGGCGCGGCATAGCCGCGCCGCCAGAAGGAAACGCGGGGCTTAGCCCCCGCGTGCCGCCGCCTCGCGGCAACCGCCCGCCGCGGCCCCCGCGGCCTCCCCGCCGCCGCCGCCGCCGCGGCCGCCGCCGCCGCCGCCGCCGCGGCCCGCCGCGGCCGCGTCCCGCCGCCGCCGCCGCCGCCGCCGCGGCCCGCCGCCGCCGCCGCCGCCGCCGCCGCGGCCCGCCGCGGCCGCGTCCCGCCGCCGCCGCCGCGGCCCGCCGCCGCCGCCGCCCGCCGCCGCCGCCCGCCGCCGCCGCCCGCCGCCGCCGCCCGCCGCCGCCGCCGCCCGCCGCCGCCGCCTGCCGCCGCCGTCCGCCGCCGCCGGCCGCCGCCGCCGCCCAGGGGGGGGGTCGGGCCGGGTCGGCCCGGACCCGGACCCCCCTTTTCGAACCAGTTTTGGTTTTTGGCTCATAACTTGAGCCACGGACCTCCGAATGACGAACCGTCTGCGGCAACGCGATCCTTGGATCGAGACGGTCGTTTCGGTATATCGCACTCAAGGTTTCGGTTTACTTTGAGTTCGGCCGGGTTGGTTCGTTCACGAAACCAACCGGGCCTTCGGAGCGGAAACGCTCATATCTTGAGCTACGGACGTCCGATTGACGTGCCGTCAGTCGCGTTGTGTTCCTTTTAGTGAGACGGATCTTTTGGCATACTCCGCCCGAGGTTTGGATGCAGGTGGAGTACGGTCGGGATGGTTTTTCCATAAAAACCAACCGGGTCCCGGAGACGAAAATGCCAATAACTCACAGACCGGGCGTCCGATTGACGCGCCGTCTGTTTCGTTGACTTCCTCTTGATGAGACGGAACTTTTGACATACTCCGCCCGAGTTTTGGATGCAGTCGGAGTATGGCCGGGTTGGATTGTACCCGATATAAGGCCCCAGCCTCAAACCTTACTTAATCTTGAGTTATTACAAGATTACACATTGAGGATCTTTTCGGGTTTAGAGTTTTAGAGAATTAGATCATAAAACTTGCATTACATTCCACATATAAACAAAGTGGTTACATAAAGATAGTATTCCTCATTCCCATCAATGGAAACACATTTGAATTAAAACATGGATTCTTTTTGACACATCCTTGACCCTATCATCTTATCATGTACCTTTCCCTTGACCTGTGAAAAACATTTCAAAAACTTGGGATGAGCATAAAAACTCAGTATGGGTTATAGAAAACATGAAAAGGAAACATGAGTTCATATGTACATAAGAATGAAATCATACTTTACCCATAAAACATAGGCACTTTAACATGCCTCATAAATTCATGAATAAATCATAGAAACCATAAGACATAAAGGTAACTTGAGGCATTCATAACATTCTTACGTAGGGAGTAACCCTCTTGGTTACGTTTGGAATACCCATCACAGTATATTCCCTGAAAATCTCTTCGGAGAAACCTTAATGTTTCACTCCTTCGCGTTACCCAATGCATTGGAGAGCTATAACGGGCTCACCCGCCCTTAGTTTATCACGGAACCACCCGTTCTTCATAATAATGCCCAAGAACCTCAACATAATCGTATCACATAAAACATGCATAAAGGAAACATAAAATTTCCACCATTCAATCACAAGATATCAATACCACACATTGATATAAAAATATTATGAAAACCATTTTCAATACCAAAATAAAAGAAAAGTAAAACATGGTATTTATTTTTCTTTTAAAAAGAAGGAATGGCTTGTAGAAGAAGCCGAAACTCAAATAACGGTTACGACGGCGGAGAAGTCGTTGTCGCCGCATACGTACGACAAAAACATTCCCTTTTGTCGTTTGGTAAACGCTTCGTATAAAAAGATTCCTTTTGAATAAACGTAAAAGTCAAAGGGGTTTATACACCGTATAAAAGAAGGTTGTGTATAAAACAAAATATGCCTCAACGAAAGGAGATTGAGACGAAATCCCATACCTCGTATCTGACTTGACCCGACCGTTCTTTAATCTCCTGAATAATAAACTTGAGTTAATCTCTACTTGATTATGAATCTTTTTCAAGTTCATTATTCCTTTTATACCATGTTATGAACATCATGTAATCAGTTAAGTTAATAATGTTCATTTTGTCGGTATTTGGTTCTTAAGTCAAAAATAGACCTCTTACACTTACGTGTTGTTAATTTGGTCAAAGGTTCATTATATTCAGAATGTTATTCATGATGTAGATATCATATATGTCATATATATCCAGTACATTCATGCCTTTATACTATTACATAATCATTTAGAGGTAATAAATGAAATGCACCGTTCATGGAGACGGTAAGCCGTACGTACGCATGAACGCTACTTCCATTTCTATTTCATATTTCATGGAATGGATTCATAATGGTATAAGAGTATGTTATAACTCCAGTATAATAACATATATAATATCATTAACTTTATCCTTTACACATCCCACATATGGTATTAACGAATCAAATCACTTTTAGGGGGCGGTAGTCCGCACTTCCTAAAATGAAGATATCGTGTTTACCCATAATGGAAACCATAAAGTATGACCAAAATGAAGAAAACAGAAGCTTAAGGAAAACATATACATAATATATATCATATATAAAAATAGTGACATCATAATGGCCACCTTTGAAGGTGTTAAATGAGTATTGAACAATCATCGTTTCAGGAGGCATAATTTCGCCATCCACGGAAAACGTATGTTCTTTAACCATTTGATGTAGTTGTGTGAGAGTGTAGTTCAAATAACTCTTATAACAACATCCTAGTATATTGAAGATACTGGTGTTGTTACAAAAGAAGTAAATAAAAAGAGTTTAGGGGGTTGGAGAAGCAAAATAAAACAAATGAGCATGAGAGGATGAATTACCTTAAAAAGTGTAACTCCTTTTGATTTGAGCCTAAAGGCTTCCTTTGAAAGGATTCTGCCCAAGGGGAATCCTCTAGGATGAGGAGAGGGATGTGGAGAGAGCAAATGGGCAGGGGTTGGCCGAGCCAAAGGCTTGAGAGGTGTGTGAAATGAGGTAGAGGTGGGGGCCTTTTATAAGGGGAGAGGAGGGGCACTTTTGGAAAGTAAAGAAACATTACATTATTTGAAAATGTGTTTCGGTTTTACAAGGTCCCACATTGATGGAATTCGTGGATAAGGTGATAAGGCATCGAAATCCATTCATCCAATTGGTTTTGGACATGTGTAGTTCATAGATTTTATTTTATCTTTCCATTTTATTTAAATCGTCAAATAATGATGTCATCGCTGCATCATTATTATGTCATAAATAATTTAATTTATTTAATGTCTAAAAATTATAAAACAAATACTATGATGTAGGAAATCTTTTTATCTTTCCATTGAATATTTATAATCAAAATTTGGACTTGTAAAACCCCACTTAAAAATTGTTTTCGCAAAACATATTATGTTTGTGTCATTTTCACTTTAACATTTAATAAAAAGTAATTTATGTTATTTCCCAACAAAAGTGGATACATGGGGTCCCCAAGTTAGGCCATGGCTTGTCTTGGTCGGCCATGACACAACCAATGAGGTTGGGACATGTGTCTAAGTCATTTTATATTATTAAAGCATTATTTATACATTAAACTACACTAATTACCACTAATTGCGATTAAAAACTTAATAAGTTACTATTCACCAAAAAATTATTATAATCTCATTGAACCACATTTTACTCCTTAATGACAACCATGTATGTCGGATTTTCAAAATTCAATACACATTAGTGGTAAACTTTCATTTAACTGGAAAATCAGTTTGCTTGATTACCACTTAGTGGTTTCACTATTCATCAAAAATTGAAGTTTTTCAGAAAATTACCAAAAATTCACCCTAAGCTATATTTGACATTCTGAATTCAAAAATGAAGTCCATTTTACAAAATTCAAATCATATAAGTCACATTAATTAATTTAATAATTAATTCCCGCTGCCAGATCAAATAGCGTGTTTTTACAAAACAATAAGTATCAAAAGATTGACACCAGTTTAAGTCTAATTTCAAATCGAAATTGATTCTAATGACCACCATTGGATAAAATGGTAAAAATATATTCTAATTCCACTTCAAAACCAAATCAAAACATAATCTAATCATATCAATAAATTAGATTAAAAAGCAGTTTTGATGTAAAATGCAGTATTTTTCACTATTCATTAAAAAAAATGAACATTGTCAGAAAAATACCAAAATTTCACACAAGGTAAATTTTGATGTCCCAATAATAAAGAATAAGTTTATTTTGACAAACATAGTTTATAAAATTGTCAAAATATAGATTCAAAAATGGTTTGCCATCACAAGGCAGTAAAACAATCTTTTAAGAATATTAGTGTATTCCATGCATAAGATTGTATTTATTTTCATTTTAAGCCTCTATAACACTATCTTAATCATTAATAGACATAGATAAAAATATCTATTATTCATTACTTACTTGGGATGTTACATCCTTCCCCCCTTTAGAAAATTGCGTCCCCGCAATTTATTTACTTATCGAATAAATGGGGGTACTTATCCCTCATTGCATTTTCAGATTCCCATGTTGCCTCTTCAATCATGTGGTTTTTCCACAAAACCTTTACCTGCTTAATCACCTTATTCCGTAACACTTGCTCCCTGTGGTCAAGAATCTGGACCGGTTGTTCCTCATAAGATAGGTTTTCTTCCAGCTGAACTACCTCTGGACTCAAAACATGAGATGGATCTGGCATATACTTTCTCAACATCGAAACGTGAAAAACATTGTGTACCTGAGATAAACTCGGAGGTAAAGCCACTCGGTATGCAACTGATCCAACTCTCTCTAGAACTTCGTATGGTCCAATGAACCTTGGACTCAACTTTCCTTTCTTACCAAATCTCATCACACTTTTCCAAGGAGAAACCTTGAGAAAAACATGATCACCTACCTCGAAAGATAGATCCTTCCTCCGGTTATCCGCATAACTCTTCTGCCTGCTCTGAGCTGTTCTCATGTGTTTCTGAATCAGCTGAACTTTTTCTGCCATCTCTTCTACCAATTCTGGTCCCATCAACTTTCTTTCACCCACTTCATCCCAGAAAGCTGGAGTTCGACACCGCTTCCCATATAATGCCTGAAATGGTGCCATCTGTATACTGGAATGAAAACTGTTATTATATGAAAACTCAACCAAAGAAAGATGCTGGTCCCAACTCCCCTGATAATCCATAGAACAAGCTCGTAGCATATCCTCCAATGTCTGAATTGTTCGTTCTGACTGCCCATCTGATTGAGGATGAAAAGCTGTACTAAAATTTAATTCAGTACCCAACGACTTCTGAAGGCCTTTCCAAAAGTTAGAGGTAAACCTGGGATCACGATCTGATACAATGGAGAGGGGAACTCCATGTAACCTGACTATCTCTTTAAGATACAAACGGGAAAGTTGATCAAGAGAGAAAGTATCTCGTATAGCAAGGAAATGAGAAGACTTGGTCAAGCGATCAACAATAACCCAGATTGCATTATTACCTCGAGACGTCTTCGGTAATCCAACAACAAAGTCCATGGATATATTCTCCCATTTCCACTCTGGCACTGGTAAAGGCTGAAGCATCCCTTTCGGTAACTGCCGCTCAGCTTTAACCTGCTGACAAGTCAAACACTTCACAGTAAAATCAGCAATGTCTCTTTTCATTCCATCCCACCAGTAATACTCCCGCAGATCTCTATACATCTTAGTACTGCCCGGATGAACTGAAAACGGAGAACTATGAGCTTCACATAACAACTCTCTCTTCAACTGTGAATCAGAAGGCACACACAATCTCTTCCCAAATCTCAAAACGCAATCATTATCAATGTTGAATTCAGGCAACTTACCTTTCTGAACCAGCTCTACCTTTTTCTGCAACTCACTGTCTTGCTTCTGTGCATGCTTGATTCTATCTGATAGAGAAGATCTCACTGATACCTGAAACAAAACAGAAGGACTTCCTGCACCAACAACTTCCATGCCAAAGTTCATCAAATCGTTAACCAAAGGATCACGTTCCAACCGCAACATTGTTAAAGAAGAATTACTTTTTCGACTCAAAGCATCAGCCACTTTATTTGCTTTCCCCGGATGGTAATGAATTGTACAATCATAATCCTTGATTAATTCTAGCCATCTCCTCTGTCTCATGTTTAACTCTTTCTGAGTGAATATATACTTTAAACTTTTGTGATCGGTATATATTTCACACTTTACCCCATACAAATGATGCCTCCAAATTTTTAAAGCAAAAACAACAGCAGCTAATTCCAAATCATGTGTAGGGTAATTTACCTCATGAGTTTTCAACTGTCGTGAAGCATAAGCAATTACCTGATCATTCTGCATTAGGACGCAACCAAGTCCTTTCAATGAAGCATCGCTGTATATAACAAAGTCACCATTCCTGGAAGGTAGTGCCAAAACTGGAGCATTCACCAATCTTCTTTTCAATTCCTGAAAACAATCATCACATTCTTTTGTCCAGATAAACTTAACACCCTTCCGAGTTAGCTTAGTCATTGGACTAGATAACCGTGAAAAATTTCTAACAAACCTTCGGTAATAGCCCGCCAAACCAAGGAAGCTACGAATCTCGGTTACATTTGTGGGTCTTGGCCATTCTTCCACAACTTTTGTTTTTGCAGGATCAACAGTTATTCCATCTTTAGAAACAATGTGCCCAAGGAAAGAAATTTGTTGCAACCAAAACTCACACTTGCTGAATTTCCCATACAATTTCTTTTCTTTTAAGGTTTGCAAGATAACCCTTAAATGTTTTTCATGCTCCTCTTTACTTTTAGAAAACACCAAAATATCATCAATGAAAACAACCACAAACTTATCCAAGAACTCATGGAAAATTCTATTCATTAAGTCCATGAATACAGCAGGTGCATTGGTTAGCCCAAAAGGCATTACTACAAATTCATAATGGCCATATCTCGTACGGAATGCGGTCTTCGGAATATCTGCCTCCTTTACCTTCAGCTGATGGTACCCCGATCTCAAGTCAATCTTTGAAAAAAACTGAGCTCCCTGGAGCTGATCAAACAAATCATCGATATGAGGCAAAGGATATTTGTTCTTAACAGTGATATTATTCAAGGCTCTATAATCAATGCAAAGTCTCATAGAACCATCTTTCTTTTTAACAAATAAAACAGGAGCACCCCATGGTGATGTACTAGGTCTAATGAAACCCTTCTCTAATAAATCTTGCAATTGCTCCTTCAACTCTAAAAGTTCGATTTGTGCCATTCGATAAGGGGGTTTTGAAATTGGCTTAGCATCAGGAACTAAGTCAACAGTAAACTCAACTTCCCGATCTGGTATTATTCCAGGCAACTCATCAGGAAAAACATCAGGATACTCATTTACCACTGGCACATCATTAATCTGAACAGTTCCTTTATTTTCAACGACGTGTGCAAGGTAACATTCATTTCCATCTTTTACAAGTTTCTCGGCCTCTTCATATGTTATCAAAAGTAAGGGTTCATTCTTGTAAACAAACTGAAAGTCTTTCTGAAAAGAAACTTCTTTAGCTCTACAGTCAATCTTAGCATGGTAAATAGAGAGCCAATCCATACCCAGGATAACATCAAACTCTACTAGAGGTAGAACAATAAGGTTTGCAAGTAGGTTCTTTCCACAGATAAGGATAGGAAGATTCTTATAAATTCTTTTTGCCTCGACACTTCCCCCAGGTGTTTTTACCAAAAGTTCAGGAGTCATTTCTTGAGATGGTATTCCCATTTTACTAGAAAAGGTTTCAGAGATGAAAGAATGTGTAGACCCCGAATCAAACAACACACTGGCATAATCTGAAAAAACAAACAAAGTACCTGATACAACTTCATTAGATGGCCCGACGTCTGCTGAAGTAGTTGCAAAGGATTTTGCCACCCCTTTCTGCTTGTAGTCTAACTGCTTCCCATCACTCAAGCTCCTTGTCGGACACTCGTTTGCATAGTGACCCATCTCATTGCACTTAAAACATTTCACTAACTGTAAATCAAATTTGTTCTTACCTTCACCTTGATCCTTTTCAGTGCAATCACGAGCCTTATGTCCCATCTTACCACATCGGTAGCACTTCCCAGAATTCAGAAGACATTCCCCAGCATGCCTTTTGCCACATTTATCACAAACTGGAAACTTAGTTCTCTTACCATCAGACTTCTTTGAAGAATTCTTACCTTTCTCCTGCCACCTCGGTCTCTTCTTCTGCTGGTTGTTATAGAACACTTGGTCATCGGCAAACTCCATTTCCACCTTCTCAGCACATCGAACAAGCTTTTCATAACTTTTAAACTCACGAGAAGCCAATGCCCTTCGATACTTTGGCTTTAATCCTGAGTAAAAACGATTGATTTTACTATCAAGGTCCCGGATAAAATTTGGAGCATACCTTGCCAATCGAGTGAACCTTTCTTCATAGGCAGCCACTGAGTCTTCCTCTTGCCTCAATTACAAGAATTGCTTTTCCATCCTAAGTCGAACAGCCTTAGGAAAATACTTCTCAAGAAAGATACCTTTGAAGTCATCCCAGTCAAGAGCATCAATCTCATCGGTATCCCTGATGTTTTTAACCATAGACCACCACTGATCTGCTTCACCCTCCAGACGGTAAATAGCAAGGCTAACCTTTTGATTGTCTGAACACCCCATGACATCAAAAATCTTCTCCAGTGCCTTAATCCACCCTTCAGCTAGCACAGGGTCAGATGATCCTCTGAATGATGGTGGATGTTGCCTCATGAAATGTTCCACCACTGACATGTTCCTCTGCGGTTGGTCTGGCTGATCTCGTGCATGGATACCTCCACCATTTATCGCTTGAGTCAACTGCGCCATTACTGCAACAAACTGTTCAGTTCCAATTCCGACCATTTCTGGATGCTGATTCGGAAGGTTATTTCCTTCTGTATGCCTTCCTAGCACAACTTCCCTGTTTCCTCTGCGGAAAACCATTCTGAACAAACATGTCTTAGATGAAGCAACATGGTAATCTTTAAATGCTATATCATTTCGAAAAAGAAAAAAAAAATATTTTTGGATAATCATTTAATAGAATTCTAACTCCTAAAGTTATCTAAACCTCCCTCTGATACCAACTATAAGGCCCCGGCCTCAAACCTTACTTAATCTTGAGTTATTACAAGATTACACATTGAGGATCTTTTCGGGTTTAGAGTTTTAGAGAATTAGATCATAAAACTTGCATTACATTCCACATATAAACAAAGTGGTTACATAAAGATAGTATTCCTCATTCCCATCAATGGAAACACATTTGAATTAAAACATGGATTCTTTTTGACACATCCTTGACCCTATCATCTTATCATGTACCTTTCCCTTGACCTGTGAAAAACATTTCAAAAACTTGGGATGAGCATAAAAACTCAGTATGGGTTATAGAAAACATGAAAAGGAAACATGAGTTCATATGTACATAAGAATGAAATCATACTTTACCCATAAAACATAGGCACTTTAACATGCCTCATAAATTCATGAATAAATCATAGAAACCATAAGACATAAAGGTAACTTGAGGCATTCATAACATTCTTACGTAGGGAGTAACCCTCTTGGTTACGTTTGGAATACCCATCACAGTATATTCCCTGAAAATCTCTTCGGAGAAACCTTAATGTTTCACTCCTTCGCGTTACCCAATGCATTGGAGAGCTATAACGGGCTCACCCGCCCTTAGTTTATCACGGAACCACCCGTTCTTCATAATAATGCCCAAGAACCTCAACATAATCGTATCACATAAAACATGCATAAAGGAAACATAAAATTTCCACCATTCAATCACAAGATATCAATACCACACATTGATATAAAAATATTATGAAAACCATTTTCAATACCAAAATAAAAGAAAAGTAAAACATGGTATTTATTTTTCTTTTAAAAAGAAGGAATGGCTTGTAGAAGAAGCCGAAACTCAAATAACGGTTACGACGGCGGAGAAGTCGTTGTCGCCGCATACGTACGACAAAAACATTCCCTTTTGTCGTTTGGTAAACACTTCGTATAAAAAGATTCCTTTTGAATAAACGTAAAAGTCAAAGGGGTTTATACACCGTATAAAAGAAGGTTGTGTATAAAACAAAATATGCCTCAACGAAAGGAGATTGAGACGAAATCCCATACCTCGTATCTGACTTGACCCGACCGTTCTTTAATCTCCTGAATAATAAACTTGAGTTAATCTCTACTTGATTATGAATCTTTTTCAAGTTCATTATTCCTTTTATACCATGTTATGAACATCATGTAATCAGTTAAGTTAATAATGTTCATTTTGTCGGTATTTGGTTCTTAAGTCAAAAATAGACCTCTTACACTTACGTGTTGTTAATTTGGTCAAAGGTTCATTATATTCAGAATGTTATTCATGATGTAGATATCATATATGTCATATATATCCAGTACATTCATGCCTTTATACTATTACATAATCATTTAGAGGTAAGAAATGAAATGCACCGTTCATGGAGACGGTAAGCCGTACGTACGCATGAACGCTACTTCCATTTCTATTTCATATTTCATGGAATGGATTCATAATGGTATAAGAGTATGTTATAACTCCAGTATAATAACATATATAATATCATTAACTTTATCCTTTACACATCCCACATATGGTATTAACGAATCAAATCACTTTTAGGGGGCGGTAGTCCGCACTTCCTAAAATGAAGATATCGTGTTTACCCATAATGGAAACCATAAAGTATGACCAAAATGAAGAAAACAGAAGCTTAAGGAAAACATATACATAATATATATCATATATAAAAATAGTGACATCATAATGGCCACCTTTGAAGGTGTTAAATGAGTATTGAACAATCATCGTTTCGGGAGGCATAATTTCGCCATCCACGGAAAACGTATGTTCTTTAACCATTTGATGTAGTTGTGTGAGAGTGTAGTTCAAATAACTCTTATAACAACATCCTAGTATATTGAAGATACTGGTGTTGTTACAAAAGAAGTAAATAAAAAGAGTTTAGGGGGTTGGAGAAGCAAAATAAAACAAATGAGCATGAGAGGATGAATTACCTTAAAAAGTGTAACTCCTTTTGATTTGAGCCTAAAGGCTTCCTTTGAAAGGATTCTGCCCAAGGGGAATCCTCTAGGATGAGGAGAGGGATGTGGAGAGAGCAAATGGGCAGGGGTTGGCCGAGCCAAAGGCTTGAGAGGTGTGTGAAATGAGGTAGAGGTGGGGGCCTTTTATAAGGGGAGAGGAGGGGCACTTTTGGAAAGTAAAGAAACATTACATTATTTGAAAATGTGTTTCGGTTTTACAAGGTCCCA
Source organism: Viscum album (assembly GCA_963277665.1). Classification (NCBI taxonomy): domain Eukaryota; kingdom Viridiplantae; phylum Streptophyta; class Magnoliopsida; order Santalales; family Viscaceae; genus Viscum; species Viscum album. The sequence continues at coordinate 1,000,186,156 of OY728123.1, read as the reverse complement.
CATTGATGGAATTCGTGGATAAGGTGATAAGGCATCGAAATCCATTCATCCAATTGGTTTTGGACATGTGTAGTTCATAGATTTTATTTTATCTTTCCATTTTATTTAAATCGTCAAATAATGATGTCATCGCTGCATCATTATTATGTCATAAATAATTTAATTTATTTAATGTCTAAAAATTATAAAACAAATACTATGATGTAGGAAATCTTTTTATCTTTCCATTGAATATTTATAATCAAAATTTGGACTTGTAAAACCCCACTTAAAAATTGTTTTCGCAAAACATATTATGTTTGTGTCATTTTCACTTTAACATTTAATAAAAAGTAATTTATGTTATTTCCCAACAAAAGTGGATACATGGGGTCCCCAAGTTAGGCCATGGCTTGTCTTGGTCGGCCATGACACAACCAATGAGGTTGGGACATGTGTCTAAGTCATTTTATATTATTAAAGCATTATTTATACATTAAACTACACTAATTACCACTAATTGCGATTAAAAACTTAATAAGTTACTATTCACCAAAAAATTATTATAATCTCATTGAACCACATTTTACTCCTTAATGACAACCATGTATGTCGGATTTTCAAAATTCAATACACATTAGTGGTAAACTTTCATTTAACTGGAAAATCAGTTTGCTTGATTACCACTTAGTGGTTTCACTATTCATCAAAAATTGAAGTTTTTCAGAAAATTACCAAAAATTCACCCTAAGCTATATTTGACATTCTGAATTCAAAAATGAAGTCCATTTTACAAAATTCAAATCATATAAGTCACATTAATTAATTTAATAATTAATTCCCGCTGCCAGATCAAATAGCGTGTTTTTACAAAACAATAAGTATCAAAAGATTGACACCAGTTTAAGTCTAATTTCAAATCGAAATTGATTCTAATGACCACCATTGGATAAAATGGTAAAAATATATTCTAATTCCACTTCAAAACCAAATCAAAACATAATCTAATCATATCAATAAATTAGATTAAAAAGCAGTTTTGATGTAAAATGCAGTATTTTTCACTATTCATTAAAAAAAATGAACATTGTCAGAAAAATACCAAAATTTCACACAAGGTAAATTTTGATGTCCCAATCATAAAGAATAAGTTTATTTTGACAAACATAGTTTATAAAATTGTCAAAATATAGATTCAAAAATGGTTTGCCATCACAAGGCAGTAAAACAATCTTTTAAGAATATTAGTGTATTCCATGCATAAGATTGTATTTATTTTCATTTTAAGCCTCTATAACACTATCTTAATCATTAATAGACATAGATAAAAATATCTATTATTCATTACTTACTTGGGATGTTACACCCGAAATCCAACCGGGCCCCTGGAACGGGAAAGCTGATATCTTTCAGACAGGACGTCCGCTTGACGAGCCGTCAGCGACGTTGGTGTTTACGTTTAGTAACGGTCCCTATGAGTATACCCTATGGGAGTTCGGGGTACAGTTGAGATACGGCCGGGATTGGTTTCGCTCTCGAAACCAACCGGGCCCCTGGGACGAAAAGGCTAATAACACACAGACCGGGCGTCCGATTGACGCGCCGTCTGTTGCGTTGAGACCCCTGTGACGAGACGGACTTTTGAGACACTTCTTCGTGGGACTTTGTGATACTTGGAGTATCGACCAGTAGCTCGTGGAGCGGACCCTCCCGGAGACGAGCGTGCAGAGTACGGAGACCGTGTAGCCGGCTGAGACCTGACGACTGCTTGACCGACTCGACTTGGAGTGAGTCGACTAGCCCAGTGGACGGAGCGCCCAGTAGTTGGTAGCAGACCCACGACAGACGGAGCGCCTGTTAGTTGGCAGCAAACCCGCGGTACTCGACAGGAGGAGTACCTCAGTAGGCTATTTGGGCGAGCGCCCGGTATTTGGCGACAGACCCTCAGCGGACGGAGCGCCAGGTAGTTGGCCGCAAACCCGCAGTACTCGACAGGAGGAGTACCTCAGCAGTCTTAGGTTAGCGAGCAGTACCTCGGAGTCGTGACAGGACCACTGTACACTCTAGAGACGGAGCTCTTCAGCAGTTACGGTTTCGATAATGAAAATCCTGGTTTGAGCTGAGACCTTTGACCTTGTGTTTACCTCATGATTGAGATGGGTCACTTGCTAACTTTGGTATATGTATGGGCATATACCCGGGTAGTGGTTATCCGTCGTTTTCACAATCCTTGTGTTTCCTCTTGATTGAGATGGGTTACTTGATAACTTAGGTATATGTATGGGCATATACCTAAGTAGAGTTTATCTGTTGAGATCTTCTTGTGTTTATCCTTGTTGGTTTTAGTGAGACCTTGAGGGTCTCGGGGTCCCTACTGAGTATCGTTATACTCACCCCTGCACGGGCTATGCCCGCACCTCGTTGTGTTGGTTGCAGACGACGGCCGTACTGACAGAGGCTGAGTGTTCGAGGACTGGACGGTACCTGGAGGTGGACTATACGACGAGGCGGTACCCGGAGGTGGACCACTGGGCGGGACATACTCGGAGCGGATGGCGGGACCCGAGGAGCAGAGGAGCTATCTGTACCCACCCTTCAGGTGGGATTTCCAGTGGGCATCTCAGCGTAGCAGCTTTACTTTTCAGTCGCTGTTTTCCCTTTCGAGTTGTACTTTACAGTTGGGCTTGTATTTCCGGCCCCTTTTTACTTTTCAGTTCTTCTTTTTGTACTTAGTGTTTTACTTCCGCTTGTACTCTGTGGTGCTTGTTTTCTTTATAAAGGCAATGCCTTCCCAGTTATCGGGATTTTACGCCTTTGGTGCTAGTCGCCAGCCCCTGGCCTATGGAAGGCGGGCTTGGGGTAGTCACGGCACGGGCCCCGAGGACGGGTCGTGACAAATTGGTATCAAAGGAGTTCGGTTCTACCGCAGAACTTATAACTCTGATCTTTCTTTCTGTGAAGCAATAGTGTTAAGGGTACCGAGTGTGGTTTTCAGTTCAGGGAGTCCAGTGTTGGTGCGGGCGGCCGACGTATCCATACACCAGGACCCTGACAACTGATTTCCGACTTTGTGCACGAAAACACTGATTGCGTGTGTGTTTTCAAAAGTTTTTCCCCTTAAAACAGCTCAAACCAGGTCAGCTCACCAGGTATAATCGTTTGATCGTGTTACGTTGTTTCTTTCAGGATGGCCCCACGACGGCAGCCAGCTAGGGTTCCGAGAATCAAACGTGACGACAGCCCACCGAGCGACGAGGCCTCGGTGCAGGGCCCTTTGTCAGCAGTGGCACCGGCGGTAGCTCTACCCGCCGAGCCCCCGATGCTTCCAGCAGCAGCCGCTGACGATGCACGTCGCCTCAGCGCACTGCATGAGTTTCAGCGCCAGCGACCGCCCAGGTTTCGCAGGGAGACGGATCCCCAGGCTGCAGAGGACTGGCTGGAGGCAGTGGTACGAGTGTTTAGGCTAGTGAGGACACCAGCAGACCTCATGGTGATCCTCGCTGCAAGCCTACTACACGCAGCAGCAGGTAGGTGGTGGAGCCACTTGTTTCAGTTTTGCGATGAGATGAACTTCGCATGGGAAGACTTCGAGACCTTCTTCAGGGTGGAGTTTGTGCCAGTATCTCTACACCCCGAGCGTGTACAGGAGATTCTGCCTTTACCGCGTGTTTTTCGATCAGAATCCGAGTCATCTGTGGGCAGTAGACAGATGATGCAGAGGTCCAGGAGGACCAGACCAGCAGTTGGGCGATCTCGGGTTTTAGGACCAGTGGTGCAGGGCACCCGGAGTGGGAACAGAGCTAGCCGTGCAAGGAGCAGGTTGTGTTATTCATGCCGCGAAAAGGGTCACCTGGCACGTGACAGTCCGACTCCTCGATCCGCAGGCTTGGAGGGAGCCACCAAGGTTGAGGCAGCGACAAATGCTTGAGCAACAGTAAAGCAGGTGGACAGGAGCGGAACTAGTGGATACGTCTCTTGTACTTCTAGTTCCATGTTGATGTTGGTTTTGTTTAGCGTCTTGTATTATGAGCTGCAATAATAAAAGACGCATACCTTTGTGATGTTTTCTTTCCTGTCCTCTTTTGTGATGTTACTAAGAGGTTCCAGTTGACTGTTGACTTGACCCTCACTTGTGAGACATCTACTGGAGGAGACCCAGTTACCACACACTGATGCCGACAGTGTGACTCAACCCTTGGAGGCGAGAGTAACGGTTGGATCTCTTAGTAGTAGCGTCGAGGCCTTACGACGTCATCCTTGGTATGGATTAGTATTATCCATGTTAGGATTGACTGTTTTAGGCAAAGAATGTGGTTCATCCAGGGGATGAGACCAGGTTTCTCTTATCGGCAAAGAAGAAATCTCGCAGCTCTTGTGGGACCAGAGATGGTCCGGACCACGTCAGAAGAGGTCCATGTCATCCAGGAGCGGATGAGGAAAACACAGAGCCGGCAGAAGTCATACGCTGACAGGAGGCGGAGGCCACTGGAGTTCGAGGATGGCGACCACGTCTTCTTGCGGGTCTCACCTCGACGTGGTATTCGGAGATTTGGCCGAGGCGGCAAGATATCTCCGCGCTTCATCAGACCCTTCCAGGTCCTCAGCAAGGTTGGCGAGGTGGCTTATCGCCTGGATCTACCACCTCAGTTGCACCGGGTGCACGACGTCTTCCACGTATCTCAGCTGAGGAGATACGTGCACGACCTGACGCACATCATTGACCATGGGGAGCTTGACGTTGACGATGGGGCGACTTCTACAGAGGTCCCGGTGGAGATAGAGGATCGACAGGAGCGGGTCCTACATGGGCGATCGATTCTTCTTGTGCGCAACAGATGGCGGCACGGGAATCTCCAGGAGAGCACATGGGAGCGGGAGGCTCAGATGCGTGCTCAGTACCCTCTTTTGTTTCCCTAGTTTTTGATGTAGCTTTACGGGGACGTAAAGCCCTGAGGTGGGAGTAATGTAAAGACCCATAAAATTCAAGGAAAATTTTTTCTTAATTTTCTTTAGAATTTTACAAGAGCGCGGTTTCAGACGGCACCTGATTCCGAGGCCCGGAGTGCCCGGAATTAAGTTCCGAAGTTTGGCTCGGGTACGTTCAGTGAACGAATGAGCGGGAATTCCTAACTTTTGATCCGGTGCTCGGAATTGAAATCCGAGGGCACCGATAAACTCGCAGCGCCGATATTCGCTTAACGAGACCTTTTCGGGAGTTGCGTTTGTTGCGGGTTGAAAGTTAGTTTTTGGGAGATTTATAAAAAAGTTGAATAAAAAGTGTGAATTCTTTTTATTTACTTTTTGTAGGTTAACTCCTCTCAAAGGGAGTTGGGGGTGGGACCCACACCCACTTAACCTCCCTTGAGAGGATTAAGTGTGGTGGGGCCCACACGAAACCTAAACCTCTCATCTCCCCTCACTCTCCCTCTTAATGGCTTGACAAGTTAACTTCTATTTAATTATACAATTCATGTATATTAAATAAGTGAGTTAATTTTGGAGTTATCCATTTTGAATTTCAAACCTTTGAAATTCTAGTGTGTTATGTGATAATAAAATAAGATGTGGTCTTATTTTATTTTGGGTTCTTTGTTTGTCATTTTGAGAGCTTCCTCTTCTTCTTCAAGCTCTGACGAAGAACGAAGAACGTCGTTCTTCAACGAAGAACTTCTCCGCCGAAGAACACGATCCATCCGCGACGCCGTATCCGCGACGCGACGTACTTCTTCTGCGTCATCTCTTCCGCGACGGTTTTCCGCGACGAACGCCTTCGACAACGACTCTTCCTCCGACGTCAAAGGAATCGACACCGATATTCCACGACTCTGTCAACGTGCGACTATCAAGGTAAGGGTTCTTGAGTTCGTTGTTTCCTTTTTATTTGACTTTCCTCGAGACTTGACGTAGAACGCTCAAGTTCCGACGAAGAACGCCGCTCCGCTCTTCTTCGTCTTCGGTGTCAACGAGAGAGAACACCGCACCTTCCTCGGACAACCTTCGTCGGCGTACAAGATTCTCCAACGACGTGCCTCTTCGGACGCGCCTCTTCGTCGTTGAATTTGACGAACGACGACCGCGTCGCCCGACCTCCGCGACGTCGTCTTCCGCGGAACGTAGAACAATCTTCGAACCTTATACCAAGGTAGGGGATTGTTGTTTCATTCTTTAATTATTCCATTTCTTGAACGTGGATCTGGCATGTCTAACATGAGGCTTGAATGTTCATGTTGAGTTTTTATTTAACGTGAGGGGGGCCGGACCGCATGAACACGGCCGAACCCCCCTCCAACGTTTATGTTGATTTATCTTGCGGGAGGAAGCAAGTGGCGTGGTGCCGTCGCACCACGCGGATGAACGTGCAAATATCTTCGCGATGCCGTCGCACGCACCATGGTAGAAACAACAGAAACGCGACGCCGTCGCGCCGCGTTGAATGAATATCAAAGCACGGCAAAAGGGGCGCGGTGCCGTCACACCGCGCCGGATGACGAACGCCGCGGCTGGTTCCGGGCCGCGGCGGGACGAGGAGACCGCGGCCGGTTCCGGGCCGCGGCGGAAGGCGGAAGAGAAGACCGGCGGCCGGGCCGCCGGCGTCGGAAGCCGGAGAGGGGACCGGATTTTTCCGGTCCCGTTGGAGAAAACCGGCCGGCCAGCTGGCCGGCCGGATGACAATAAACCGGGGGAATTAATCCCCCGGCCACTTCATGAACCCCCCTCTTAAAGAGGGGGCGGTTTTCTTGTGGGGGGCAAAGCCCCCCGTTTCTGCCAATCAAACCCCCCCCCACATGGTGGGGGCGGTTCTTTGAAGAGAGGGAGGGGGGGCAGCCGGCCCCCCGGTTCGTTCCAGCAAGCCCCCCACGAGTGGGGGGGGGGGGGGGGGCGTTTTAAAATAAAACGGCGCGGCATAGCCGCGCCGCCAAAAGGAAACGCGGGGCTTAGCCCCCGCGTGCCGCCGCCTCGCGGCAACCGCCCGCCGCGGCCCCCGCGGCCTCCCCGCCGCCGCCGCCCAGGGGGGGTCGGGCCGGGTCGGCCCGGACCCGGACCCCCCTTTTCGAACCAGTTTTGGTTTTTGGCTCATAACTTGAGCCACGGACCTCCGAATGACGAACCGTCTGCGGAAACGCGATCCTTGGATCGAGACGGTCGTTTCGGTATATCGCACTCAAGGTTTCGGTTTACTTTGAGTTCGGCCGGGTTGGTTCGTTCACGAAACCAACCGGGCCTTCGGAGCGGAAACGCTCATATCTTGAGCTACGGACGTCGTATTGACGTGCCGTCAGTCGCGTTGTGTTCCTTTTAGTGAGACGGATCTTTTGGCATACTCCGCCCGAGGTTTGGACGCAGGTGGAGTACGGTCGGGATGGTTTTTCCATAAAAACCAACCCGGCCCCGGAGACGAAAATGCCAATAACTCACAGACCGGGCGTCCGATTGACGCGCCGTCTGTTTCGTTGACTTCCTCTTGATGAGACGGAACTTTTGACATACTCCGCCCGAGTTTTGGATGCAGTCGGAGTATGGCCGGGTTGGATTGTACCCGAAATCCAACCGGGCCCCTGGAACGGGAAAGCTGATATCTTTCAGACAGGACGTCCGCTTGACGAGCCGTCAGCGACGTTGGTGTTTACGTTTAGTAACGGTCCCTATGAGTATACCCTATGGGAGTTCGGGGTACAGTTGAGATACGGCCGGGATTGGTTTCGCTCTCGAAACCAACCGGGCCCCTGGGACGAAAAGGCTAATAACTCACAGACCGGGCGTCCGATTGACGCGCCGTCTGTTGCGTTGAGACCCCTGTGACGAGACGGACTTTTGAGACACTTCTTCGTGGGACTTTGTGATACTTGGAGTATCGACCAGTAGCTCGTGGAGCGGACCCTCCCGGAGACGAGCGTGCAGAGTACGGAGACCGTGTAGCCGGCTGAGACCTGACGACTGCTTGACCGACTCGACTTGGAGTGAGTCGACTAGCCCAGTGGACGGAGCGCCCAGTAGTTGGTAGCAGACCCACGGCGGACGGACCGCCTGTTAGTTGGCAGCAAACCCGCGGTACTCGACAGGAGGAGTACCTCAGTAGGCTATTTGGGCGAGCGCCCGGTATTTGGCGACAGACCCTCAGCGGACGGAGCGCCAGGTAGTTGGCCACAAACCCGCAGTACTCGACAGGAGGAGTACCTCAGCAGTCTTAGGTTAGCGAGCAGTACCTCGGAGTCGTGGCAGGACCACTGTACACTCTAGAGACGGAGCTCTTCAGCAGTTACGGTTTCGATAATGAAAATCCTGGTTTGAGCTGAGACCTTTGACCTTGTGTTTACCTCATGATTGAGATGGGTCACTTGCTAACTTTGGTATATGTATGGGCATATACCCGGGTAGTGGTTATCCGTCGTTTTCACAATCCTTGTGTTTCCTCTTGATTGAGATGGGTTACTTGATAACTTAGGTATATGTATGGGCATATACCTAAGTAGAGTTTATCTGTTGAGATCTTCTTGTGTTTATCCTTGTTGGTTTTAGTGAGACCTTGAGGGTCTCGGGGTCCCTACTGAGTATCGTTATACTCACCCCTGCACGGGCTATGCCCGCACCTCGTTGTGTTGGTTGCAGACGACGGCCGTACTGACAGAGGCCGAGTGTTCGAGGACTGGACGGTACCTGGAGGTGGACTATACGACGAGGCGGTACCCGGAGGTGGACCACTGGGCGGGACATACTCGGAGCGGATGGCGGGACCCGAGGAGCAGAGGAGCTATCTGTACCCACCCTTCAGGTGGGATTTCCAGTGGGCATCTCAGCGTAGCAGCTTTACTTTTCAGTCGCTGTTTTCCCTTTCGAGTTGTACTTTACAGTTGGGCTTGTATTTCCGGCCCCTTTTTACTTTTCAGTTCTTCTTTTTGTACTTAGTGTTTTACTTCCGCTTGTACTCTGTGGTGCTTGTTTTCTTTATAAAGGCAATGCCTTCCCAGTTATCGGGATTTTACGCCTTTGGTGCTAGTCGCCAGCCCCTGGCCTATGGAAGGCGGGCTTGGGGTAGTCACGGCACGGGCCCCGAGGACGGGTCGTGACAGTAACCAAGAGTGCAACAAGGCCCGTTGTCATGTACTAGGATACCTTGAGTCAAGCCCGAAACTCCTTGTTAGAGTTTTCACTCCTAGTTACATCTGTGCCAGAGCCGTCTCTACCTACTCGTATCCAGACATGGATGTATTGCTTGGAAAATACACAAAATCTCTACATTATCAAAATTCTAGGAAGTTCTTCTATACTAATCCTCAAAGTCTATCTTAGGGTAATTTTCTCTAATCAGAGTTTATCTAAATCTATTTCCAAGGTTGTTGAAAAAATTCCTCTGATACCAACTGTAACGCCCCAATCCCAGAAGCCCAGAGCCGGTGCATTATTTTAATACATTGACATGATTAGAAGGAATCAAGTCCCGAAGGACCGATCAATTTAGCCTTCTTGGAAAATAGATTACATACATGAACATTACATTACATTATAAAATGAAAAAAAAACAACAACATTATCTCCATTGACCACATTCATATCCCTTAGACTATCCCTGCAAGTCTGTTATAATATATTTCTTCGCAACCTGGGAAAAATAAAACATAGAAAGGGGCGAGCTCAGATGCTCAGTAAGGATAACAATATAACGAAAACTTTCATAAATAAGCATAAACATTTAAGGCAATGTATTAGAATAAAACATAAGCCTTTTAAACATAAAATTCAGCATAATATGGAAAATATAAATCAAATAATGCCATTTACTTATTCACATGGATATTCCACTAGTCAAATAATCACATGCAATATCAATAACCAATTTCATAATGATGGAATGCATAATGTTAGACTTCATAACCACATAGTCAAGGCCTTGTTCTAAGACTACAAATAAGATTTTTTCAAGGCCTTGTACCAAGACACTAGTTTGTATGATGAGACCTACCGATGCATCGAGGAGCTATAGCGGGCTCCACCCATCACTTACTAAGTCCAATGCATTCCTCATATGAAAAGGTTTAAACATAACATAAACATTCATATTAAAACTAGCATACGAAATGTTAATACTTTATCCATATACCATGAATGGTATAAAAATAACACATCAAAATTCAAACATATCACAAAAACTTCAATACAATATGGATGATTATATCATAATAAATCAACTTCAAACAAGTTTAAAATCCATCAAAGTATGTCGACATATATGAAAATGATTTGTAAAACTCTTTGAGAGAAATACCCCTTTTCATGAAAACATTTAAAAGTCACACAATTTAGAAAGTAAGACATTTAAAGACATTTTTGAATTAAATTTTTACATACCACTTTGAAACTTATGAATGGAATTAACATTTTAAAAACATTCATGTCCATATAAATAAATCCTTAAAAACCATTTTGAAAACATGTACATTAATGAGAATGATTTAAAAGAATAAATATTTTAACCATTTAAAATGATGATATAGTTAAAGATTACCTTCCATAAAACCTTAAAAGATTCCTTTTGAAAACATTTTTATGAAATATGGACATTGATGACAAATATGTCCTAGTAAATACTTACTCATAAACAATCTCAGATAATAATGAGATTGAGAAATAAACCCTTACCTTGCACTTTCCTTTGGTCGAGGGTACGTTTAACCTCCTGTATAATGACCATAGTATGTTATTAAATTATACCCAAACCATATTCATATTTATTATATCAAAATTATTCATTTATGACTTTATAATACCCATTTAATAATGATTTCCATGTTAAATTAACATTTTGGGTAATAATCACTTTCTTTATCGTACGTGTTTTAACTTGTTATTTTTGATCGTATCATTTAGATAATGATTTAAATACTTCCAGAATATAAAACTTTATTTTTATATCATATATACTTAGAATATATATATTTATAATAGATAGATATATGAAATGGAAGGCATCATTTATGGAGACGGTAGGCCGTGCGTACGCATAAACGTTGTTTCTGTTTTCTTATCGTATTGAACAAAAGTAAGTGAATATGATATATGTAAGTACATATATATATATATATATATATATATATATATCCATTATAATTATTATGTCATATATTACATGATTATTAATAATATATATTTTTATAATCATCGTTGAATGGTGAACGTGTGAATGAATCTCATCGCGTCGTGGAGACGGTAATCCGTATGTACACACGAGCGACAATATCATTATATTGATGGTGAAATAGTATGTAATTGGATGGTATATCATATATACAGAATAATTAACATGTTATATTTATTATTTTAATCAGTTATACTCATTATTATACCCATCCAAATAATGAAGTGTTTGAATAAAAAACTACACCACGACGTGGAGACGGTAAGCCGTACGTACGCACGTATGGTGACTTTGTCATTTAGAGGATGAATAGAATAACGAATATGGTTGTAACATATTTATAATAAAATCACAGTATGTAGGAGGTACTGGATATATTATTTTGGTATGAAAATAACAAAGAAAGAGGAAGTGGAAGATGAAAATAACTTGAAAGAGGGTGGTGGAATTATTACCTCTTCTTCGGGTGTTTTCTTTTGAGTTGATCAAAAGGGATCCTTAGGTTGACTTTATGATCAAATTAAGGACTCTAGGTTTATTTGAGGGAAGTTGGGATGATATTTGGGCTGGGGTTGGCCGAGCCAAATGGCTTTGGAGGTGTGATTTTGAGAGAATGGGAAGTACCCTTTTATAAGAGAGGTGAGGGTCACTTTAGGAAAATCTTGAAATATTATTTTATAATAAAATAATTTTCAGTTTCTAATGGATACAAAATTATTTATTTCTAGTATAAGGTGGGAATGGATCGAAAACAACTCAACCAATAGGTTTTATACAGGTTTAGGTCACCATATTAATCTTATCTTTTAGATTTAACTCTTACTTATATATTTTAACTTTTACCGTATCTGCTTGTATTCTTACACTATATGGTTAATAAACTTACTAAAAACTTACAAGAGAATCTAAAGTGGTTCATTAATGACATATATAATATTATTTAAGCCCTTTGGATGAACCTTATATTTTGAGGAATATTATATCAACCAATAATATAGTATTTGTTTTAAAAATCAATTTATGTCAATTTTGACATTATTTGGTATTTGGTTTTTGTGAAAGTCATCACAACTTCATTACTTAAAAAAAGATAAATTGAATAATCCCTAACATGTCATATTCACCTATAAAATTCATGTATGTAATTAAAACTTTAAAATTATATTTATTTTAATATTTATAATACCATTTATTTGATTCTTTCATTAATAAGGTAATTACTGCATCATCAGTGTGTTATAAATAAATTAAATTATTTAATATCTAAAAATTATAAATAAAATACCATTATTTAGGAACTATTTTTATATTTCTAATGAACATTTATAGTCTAATTTATATTGTGTGTAACCCTATATTAAAAATGGTTTAGTTATTAAACTTTGAATTCAACACTTTTAACTATTCTTTAAATAAAATAATAATAAATGTCCTAATCTTATCCAAGTGGACCTAAAGGATCATATTTTAATCCTAAGGTTGTTTTTGGTCGAAATACACTTATCAAATAGAATTAGGGAAAGTGTTAGGGTAATTATAATATCATTTTTACCTTTTATTACCCTATTTGATTTTAACCGTGGTAAATAAAAGTCAAAAGTTACTTTTCAACAAAAATTATTTTCATGATATTGAACCACATTTTACTTACTGATATCAACCACGTCTCTTAGATTTTTGAAATTCAACTCACAAAAGCAGTAAAATTAAGTTTTATGCAAATTTGCAAATGCTCCTAGAAGGTTGGTAAAAGAGGTTAAAAAGTTCAATAAAATCTAATGCATCTAATTTTATTATAAAATGACTCCAATGAATTACATTGAACTTATATATGTATTATATATCTATTTTGACTTAAAATAAATTTAAATAAAATAAATAATTATTTAAATAAAAATTCGGTTTTAAATAATAACGCAGTGTTTTTCACTATTCATCAAAAATGGAAAGTTTTTAGAAAAATACCAAAAATTTACCCAAATCTAATTTTGATATTCCAAATTCAAAAATGAAGTCTATTTTACCAAATTAGAAAAATATAAGTTTCATTTATTAATTTAAAATTAATTCCCGTTGTCAAACCCAAAAAGCGGGTTTTTAAAAAGTAAAAACTATCAAAAGATTGACATGTGTTTATGTCAAATTTAAATGTGAAATTACTTATAATGACCTAAATTGTATTAAATAATAAAAATATAATCTAATTATACTTCAAAACCTTTAAAATTCATAATTTAACACTATAAATTATTTCGATTAAAAAAGTTGTTTTCAATTAAAACATAGTAATTTTCACTATTCGTCAAAATATGAAAGTTATCAAAAAAATACCAAAAATTTATCAAAACTAAATTTTTATGTCCCGATTCTAAAGTAGAATTTAATTTCATTAAATTGAATATATAAAAGTGTCAAATATTGATTTTAAAAGGGTTCTCCATTAAAATGCGGTAAAATTGCATTTTTTGAAAAATACTTCTTTTATCTGAAAAAAATGAATTTGTTCTTATATTATGTCTAAGAAACACATAATATGGATGTTAAAATTATATAGAGTATATAAGATTCAAAACACAGTTAATACTATTCATAACCGCTTTTTGAACTGTAAGTTGTGGTGTGCTCGAACTCGGTGTTGTGTGTAGCGTAAGCTATTGGATTACTTTAATGAGATAACATACTATGAAATCTTGGGGTGTTACATGTCCACCTATGTATCTCTCTTAGATTGGTTTTTCCTTAGATCCAAACTTGAACTGCCACCACTATCTTTGGAGATCCATCCATTACATATGCTTTTACTCACACATGGGTAAGGGAAACAAGGGGTTTACATAAAAGAAACCATGGGCACACATGTCCTTACATAATAATAGGATAGAAGGAACGCAAACCAATAATTTAATTTAATAATAAATTAAATGAAACCAATCACATACAAATGTCTGGTCTAGGCTCATGATCATCCATATTCATGATTTTTTTCACATTTAATAAAACTAACATTCAATTATTAATCATTCTTATTTAAGATAAATCACGCTCAAATCAATTAATTATATTCTTTAATTAATCAATTATTTTATCTTAATTATCATTTTAATTTCCTTGAGATTCTCATCCATCATAATTCTAAAAAAATTAAATAAATTTATTTAAAATTATCTATGTACATAAATGTGCCTTGGAGGCAACACAGTGAATAACTGTCCGAATCCACCCAACATATATTATACTCACATACAGTTTACTCTTGTAACATATGACATACACGAATTATCATGTACTTTCATGATATGTACTATAAACTTAATGATTAAATTAATTACATGATTTTTCTACCACGTGTTATTATTCAATGCACATAAAGAGTAATATCTATCATACGACTACACATGATATGAAAATATGAAAATTATGGAGAAATTAATTAAACATTTATATATATATATAGTAAAACCCATCACATGGTGTGTCCTATCAACTTATTGACCACATCAAAGAACATGTTGATAAGGTTTACAAAATATAATAAATTAATTTTAATTTTGCGTAATTTGGTATGAGTACACAGTGTGTATAAGAAAACTATAGAGCATGTATGTCACTCACCGTCTATCCGAGGCACACGCCTAAGGAATCAGCGTGTAAACTGTGCCTTAGAAAAATTAGAGTACACAGTGTGTACAAATGGATACATGGCGTGTACAAATGGATACATGGTGTGTGGTTTTCGAGTTATACGGTCACCAGTAAGGTAGGCTGTGTATGGAAATACATGGACTGTCTATGACTTAAAGGACTACACTCCATGTACATATGATATACAACATGTACTTCGGTTGACTGTGTGCTAGACTGTCCTGGTCAACATGCGGTGTTAGATATTAAATTCACCACGTACAATCAATGCATGAAATTTGAATTAATTCATGGTGCATTGAACACCAGTACAAAATGTGTAACTCTAGTTACACTGTAATGCCCTGACCCCAGAAGCACAGATCCGGTGCATTATTTTATTACATTGGTATGATTATAAGGAATAAAATCCCTAAGGAATGAATAGTTTAGTTGTTTTGGAAAACTATATACATAAATAATTTAAACATTAAAAATTGAAAGAAAAAACAATATAGAATTTCCATTGGAAACATCCATAACTCCTAGATTTTCCCTGCAAGTCATTTATAATATTCATCTTCAAAAACTGGGGGAAACAAAACATAAGAAAGGGGTGAGATCAGATGATCATTAAGGGTAAGTAATACAACAGAAGATATCATAAACATAAATACTAGGCATGGTGATTAACTAAAAACACATACCTTTTAAAAAATAAACTTGAGGATAACATGGAAGTAATAATATTTGAATAAATAATTCCATAATAAAAACATAACCATGAGTATTATACTAGTCAAATAATCACACGGACTATCAATTAATAGTTTCATAATGAGGTAAATTCATAGATATGGATATCTAAAACATACCTTTAAGGATTAATGCCAAGAATATATCAAGGCTTCATTCTAGAATCTATTATTGTCATGGATATATGCCAAGAATCTATTGTTGTCAAGGCTTCATGCCAAGAATATATTAAATGGGTAAGGCCTCAGCCAAAACCATATCTAGTTTGTCTCAAGAGACCTATCGATGCATTGAGGGGCTATAGAGGTCCCCTCCCATCACATACTAAGTCCAATACATTCCTTATATTAAAAAGGTGATACATAGACAACATAAACATTCGTATTGAAAAACTGGCATATAAAATGTGAATACTTTAACCATAAACCATAAATGGTATCAAATTAGCAAATCCATAGTAAAAAGGATCATCAACCCTTCAATAAAATATGGTAGATGATATCATAGGATATAAAACTCAATGAATTACAAGACTCAACAAAGGATGTTGACATAGATGAAGATACTTTTAAATTATACCATTGAAAATTTATTGAGGAAATATTCTTTAAACATTTCCAAAGCATCCCATACCACTTTAAAACATTAAAATAATAATCCCTTAGAATATAATGAGAATAATAAGACTATTTATATGATATTAAAAAGTTAATTAAATACCCCACATTCAAGAAATAAGTGGCGAACAAGGCATATATCTCATAAAAGTTAAACTGAGATGAGAACAATCCTTTTTTTACTTTGGAAAGAAGAGTTATTTTGAAAGATCATTTGTATTTTTCATGAAATCATATTATAAACATATATATCATAGAAAAGAAAAGGTAAGGACATTGAAATTATATTTGAGGCATAAATTTTTTCCCACTGAAGTGAAATCACATAAAAATAATTTTTTAAAGAAGCTTTAGAAATAAAACATTTTAGTGCGGTTTAAGGAAAATATTAAAGAGATTTTAAAGAGGAAAAGAATGTTTTCTATCATAAAACCATAAATGAACCAAGATAGTTTTTTCATGTTAAAATTTTTAATTTATAAAGATAATTATGGATTAAAACATATTATATAGTGCACATCAAAATAGGTAAGAATTCGAGAAGTTCCTTTGAATCGGGCTTGTTTATCGGGAAGAAATTTTGAAAGATCCTTTTAAAACATATAAATCCCCATAAAAGAAAGAAGTATTATGATTGGTATAAATATATATAACATTAAAACAGAATTTATGAGGATTATATAAGAATAATTAATAATTTAATCTAGGTAAGTAGATAATAAGAGTAACTCGAAAGAAAATAGAGGTTCAGGTAGAAATCCCTTACCACTTTGTAATCAATCGAATCATATGCCCAAAGATTAATAATCATAAGATTATACATTTAATAACATGAAAATAAATTTATTAATTATATGATACATAAATGGGTAGTATACATACACCATACACAACTAATAGTAGTGAATAAGGAATATCTCACAAAAATGGAAGTGAGATGAGAAATCTCTTACCTTATGTCTGAATATGTTCTGCACTTGAGATTAAGGTCCTGGAATATGAAATTAGAACCATCAATAATTTAATAAATAACCTATTAGTAATTTATATAATTTATTATAATTTTATTAAATTCATTTATGTCCTTGTGATAAGTTATAAGATTGAATTCTATTGTTCTGGACTATTCATTTCTTGATATTCATGATTGGTTCGCTTGATTATAAGTATGGAAGTTAATGTGGAATGGATATAATTATATAGGATTGAATTTATATATTATTAATAAAAATAAATAAGTTTAAATGGTTATATATATCATTTGGTTACATGTTATGAGGATGAATCATTAGATAAGTCATTTATAGTTATAATCATTTAGATTTTTACGGCGGTTTTTTGATCACAACGAACTAGTTTTGTTCTATTATTTAGTATAATGTAAAAATGATGGTTATATAATCATTAAATAAGATATAATAAATATTTTATAATATGGTTAAACCATAAAAATGGTTTCATATCCATTTTTTAAGGATAAATTGAAGAACGAAGGTTCGTTGTCCACAAAGGTTGTAAATTAGCACCTCCAGACGATGATTTTGTTTTTAAAATAAAAGAGAGAGAGAGAGAGTAAGGAGATTGATGATATATATTCCATTAACATGATATAATTCCAGTTTATAGATGATAATTGAGTTATAATTATCATTTTGATAGATGGGGTGAGGAGATAATAACAAATAAATAAGGAACTTGAAAAGAAAATAAAAGGAAATGGAAGTGGATTTTACCTCTTGGATACTCCTCCTTGAGAATCTCCTTAAGGGGATTATTTTTGATCTTTTGGAAAGATAAAGATCTCATGGAAGTGTGTAGAGGCTAGGGAAGAGTATTTTGGTAGAAAGTTTACTATATTTATGGCTTAGATAAGTGAGGAGAAGAGGGAGTGAGGGGTGGTTTTTATTGTAGAGGAGAGAGGTGGTTTTTGAATATCTTATTCATTATTTTATTAATTTTCTCAAGACAAGCAATAGTGTTTGATTCTTGTGAAAAAAATAGTAATAATTTCATGTTATTTCAAACTAATGGTTTCTTACATCATCCATGATGCAAGGAATAATGTATTTATCTTATAATGTATTCATACCGTAAATTACCATATTTTACTATTCACAAAAAATTCAAGTATTTCAGAAAAAATACCAAAAATTCACCCAAAACATTTTTCAAAATGTAGAATCCAAAAAAAGGACTTAATTTTATTAAAATAATTTTATAAATATGATTAATTTAATTTTTAATTAAAATCACCATTTACTCAAAAAATACAGTTTTTAAAATTTAAACTGATTTTATAATACCCTAAAAAATTTAATAAGGTATTATTAAATTATCCTAAAATTGTAGGAAAAAAATATATTGATTTATGAGTAAATTATATGAGATTAATTTTCTTTTAAATCAATTTATTAATTATAAATTTGTAATTAAATATTTATTACTCGCAAAAGTACCAACACTTAATTATTTTTTTAAAAAAATTATATTTCATTTATAAGGTGCCTAAATTTTATTTATACTTTGATGGGTGAAGTTACTATTCATAAGGTTCATATTAATATTCATAAGGGTACATTACTATTCATAAGGGTGACATTACTATTCATAAGGGTAAGTTACTATTCACAAAAAAATTAAGTTGATTATATCAGACTCTAAATATCTTACTGAATGCAACCGTGTATGTCCGTTTTTCAAAATTCAATTCATAGAGTTGACAAAATTAAGTTTAATGGATAGGTTATAACTATCTAACTTAGATAATAATAACAAAGTTTTGTTTTGTAGAGACTCAATGTTGTGTGCATATAAGCTATCTAATTAATTGAAATTATTTATGAAGAAACATACCATAAAATCTTGGGGTGTCATGTTAAGAGTGAATATATTCATAACATGATTTAGTATTTATCAAAATAATTATAATAGTCAATATATATATTGTTCTTAAAAAAATTAATTAAATAATCTTTTGATAAAAATAATTTTGTAATAAAAATAATAAAATACATATATTCATATTAAAACATTCTTTTACAAAAAATAATACTATAAAATAGTATATGTTTTTAGAACATTAATTTAAAATTAAATTGAAATCTATAAATTTGAAATATAATTATTTATAAGTATTATTATTAATTAAAATAATTAATTTTAAATTATTATTTTTCATAACTTAATGTATTTAAAATTATAAAACAAATTACTGGGGTGTTAAATACATGGCTTGTACTCCTGTGTTATCCAGCCAGAATCCTTGGCACCTCTAGATGATATCTTCAATTTAATTTCATTCATAAAATTAATCATTTTGATTAGATCTATGAGAAATTAAAGAGGAATAAACATATCTCATAATTTGGAATAAAATAATGATTAAACTTGAATTGAAAACTAAATCACAAATGCGTAAATCAATCAATGATATTTAAATAATTATAAATAATTCTGTGACTGCTCTGATACCACTTATAAGTTTTGGGCGTAACAAAAGTGTGTGATGGGTCATGCCCAACTTTGCTTTTTGTCATGATCGATGATCAATCCGAGATCTACACAGTGATAAAAACTATGTTCAAAAAATTGTATCAAAGAAAATACAAAATGGATAAAAATATAAAACCATAGTGAGGATCATCACATATTATTTATAATTAATTCAATTAATTAAATAATTACCTTGTTGGGATTCTTTATTTGTCGATGGATCTAACAACATATCTATATTGTACTGTCATTACTTTGTAGGAATCAAGAGCATATTCCATTTAGTGGTGATCCACATGTGTTCCATAAATCTTTGAACACCACCTTATAAATCTCTGAGTGCTAGCAAGATAGATTTTATCACTTGCGTTGTCTACCTTTGATCTCCATGAGAATCACTTCCCAAACATTCTCCTTGACCTCTCTAGACTTGAGATTGAGAGGTGGAGGAAGATCACTCTCTATTCTTGAGAGCATTCTTGGAGGAGGTAACTCTCTAGGGATAGAGAGGATTCTCTAAATCCATTATGCACAACTAAACAAATGAATTAGATCTCAAAGAAAATAATATAATTGGGTTTATATATCACTAGAGTTAGAAATAAATAATTGCACATGTTCCACTTATTATTTATTTAATCCCTTACAGAACCCCATGTCTATAATAATAATAATATTTTTATTTCTTGATATGTGCTTTAATTTTGAATTAAAATTAAATATTATTTATTCAAATAATATTCAATATATATTATTTATCACCGAACCATTAAACTTAGTTATATATTCCTCTAATATTTATCAAGCCTTGAATAATGAATATTTATTTAATAAATAAATATCACCACATTATTCTCTAATAAATAAATAAATATTATATTCACTAAATAAAAAAAATATATTTATTAAATATTGTACTCATATTATATTCTCTCTAATAACTGGTGACATAATACATGCGATTAAGAAAAACTGAATAATTATTAAACAATGTGTGGGAATAATCTTTATTCAAGTTGTTAAATAATAAATAATAATATATTATTAACTAATATTCTGGATACACTTAGCGGGTGACCCTCTAAACATTTTTCTCAGTGGAATTAGGAGAAGCAACCTAAAGATAAAGGTTAGTGTCTAGAAACACGCCAAGACACCCATATAGAAATAAGTTAATTCCACAATGACATAATACCTCACATGGACACTTATCATGTAATATAATCTCTTTATCACGGTACATCTAATAAAGAAGGTTGCACAATGGTGTCATCAACCTATGTACTCGATTTATCTAGCTTTGAATTTATGGAAATTGAACTTGACTATCGAATACCATGGACATGGATTTATTTAGGATATATAATTTCCATAAAAGAGCCTTATATATCAAATTCCATTGATTAATAGAAGGGATAAATCCTTTCTCATATTATTCATTAATTAAATATTACTCATGATGCACCCAACATATCCTACCTTGCTGCAAACATATTCCATCATGGTTTTTGTCAATACATCAAAGTACGTGACTCATAATGATCACTAATAATAATATTAAAGTATAAGGAAAAATACACACATTCACAGATAAGAAAATCCAATGAAACATATAAATGTTGATTTCTTACTGGGGGTTCTCAATCTCATAATATTCTACACTAGATATTACAAAGGGAATAAACCATGAGAAGGTGCCACAAAGTCCTATGAGTATCCACCGCTGATAGCCTGTAACATTTGTGTACCTCAAATGATATCATCTGAATATAGAACATATATTTAAGAATAATGTCGTAGAAATTCTAGGTTCTCATCATAACAGTTAACTACTATGACCTTTTAGTACAAAAACTACTCTTATGACATTATCACATACTATGTTACACAAAATAATAATAATGATGTGATAAAGAGTTTATTAATATTCAAAACTATGAATACAGGTTATCATAAATTACACAGAAGTTGGTTCTAGGGAACCAACTCCAAAAAAACCCCACTTACACTAGATCCACCTTTTAACAACCTTCAGTACACTAGCTCTCACATGATACTCATCCTTATGCTGAGATAGAACTTTAGTCAAGGGGTCCACCATGTTCTCTTCCATGGGTACTCTGCTTACTGAAACTTCACCCCTTTGATAAAAATACCTCAAGAGGTGATACTTATGGAGTATATGCTTTATATTTTATTGTGACCTTGGCTCTTTTTCAAGAGCTACTGCTGTAGTATTATCACAATACAATGTGATTGGGTCTTTACTACTAGGTACCACATCAAGATCTTGGAAAAAGTTCTGTATCCAAACAGATTATTTGGCTGCATCAGAATCCACTACATATTCAGACTCCACTATAGACTTAGTGATAACCAGCTACTTTGAACTCTTCTAACTAACAACTCCTCTATCGAGACAAAAAAAAAATCCTAATTGTGACTTCATATCATTTTGATCTATCTAAAAACTAGCATCAGTATAACCACTGATGACCATTTCCTCATCCCCTCAATACACCAGGAACATATCCTTAGTTCTTTAAAGATAATTAAGGATAACCTTAACAAAAAACCAATGAAGTTTTCATGGATTTGCTTGATATATACCTACTATGCTCAATGCATAGGCCACATCAAGTATATTACATAATATGGAATACATGATTGATACTACCGCTGAAGCGTATGAGATATTACTCATTCTCTCTTTCTCCTGTTGTGTTTGAAGAAACATTTTCTTAGAAAGATGTAAACCATGTGACACTGAAACCAATCCACTCTTGGATTGTTCCATACTAAATATCTTTAGTATCTAGTCAATATATGTACTTTGACTTAGTCTAAACATCCTCTTGGATATACCATGAATGATCTTGATCCCTAGAATATATGTTGCTTCGCCCAAGTCCTTCTAAGATAAACACTTGTTTAACCAGCACTTAATAGACTATAAGAATGGTATTTAATTTCGAATAAGTAATATTTCATCAATATATACAAATAGTATAATGAATTCATTTACATTAAACCACTTATAAACACATGGATCACATTCATTATTAATGAAACTGAACTCTTTTATAGCTTCATTGAATCAAATTTTCCATGACCTGGATGACTATTTAAATCCATAAATGGATCTATACAACTTAAAAATCCTTTTTACATCACATAGAGGCACAAAACCTTTTGGTTGTGTCATATTAACATCTTCCTGAAGATTCCCATTAAGGAATGCAGTTTTGACATCCATATTCCAAATATCATAGTCCTGGTAAGCTATTATTGAAAGTATAATTATGATGGAATTAAACAAGGAAACTGGTGAAAATGTTTCATTATAGTCAATTCCTTAGAATTGTTTAAATAATTTAGTTAATATCTTTGATTTATAGGTATTTACTTTACCTTTAATGACCATTTTTCTTATGAATACCCATTTTCACCCTATGGGCTTTACATCAACTTGTGCATTGACCAGAACCCAGACATGGTTTTGATATATGGAATCTATTTCAGAATTCATGGATTCTTTCCTTCTTTCATCCTCTGAGATCTATACTAAATCTTTATAGGTTAAAAGTTCATCATTTTCAACCAATAATTAGTTATCATCTTCAGTGACTAGAAAACCATATCTCTCTAGTTCTCTTACCTCCCCTGTGCTCCCATGCAATACTTGTTTTTTAGGAACTACTTCTTCCACAGGGACCTATAGAACCTTTTATTGTACCAAATCTTGTGTATCTTGAGAATAAACTTCATTTAAGTCAATCTTTCTCCCATTATACTCTTTGAGGATATTCTCCCTCTCAAGAAAGATGGATTGTCTGGCGACAATCACTTTCTTATTTGAGGGGTTGTATAGGTAGTATCTCTTTATTTCCTTAGGATACCCTATAAAGATACACTTTGTGACCTGAGTTTCTAGTTTGTTTCCTGATAAGGACTTAACAAATTCCTCACAACCCCATACACATGTTTGTTACAAAAAGAGTTTCTTTCCACTCTACAACTCAAAGGGAATTCCATTTGCTGCTTTAGTTGGTACTCGATTTATTGTGTATGCTGCAGTTTGTAATGCATATCCCCAAAAGGATAATGGAAGATCTAAGTGACTCATTATCAAACTTACCATGTAAAAAAGGCATGATTCCTACTTTCACTAAAACCATTCCATTGTGGTGTGTAAGGTGGAGTGAGTTGAGATAGAATCCCAAACTCCCATAGAAAGTTAATAAACTCTTGGTTAAGATATTCACCAACTAGATCTGATCAAAGATTATTTATATTATTTCCAATTTGATTATCTAATTCATTCTTGAATTATTTAAATTTCTCAAAGGACTCATACTTATACCTCATCAATTAGACATAACCATATCTACTCAAGTCATCAGTAAAATTTTTGAAGTAAGAATACCCACCGCTATCTTCTATCAGAAATGGTCCACACACATCAGTATGTGCCAATACTAGAAGTTATATATCCTATTCACCCTATCCACTGACTGATAGTTTGGTCATTTTTTCTTGTAAATAAGAATGAAATCTTTAAAGTGGTTTTAGCTCAGACGAGTCTAAATAACCATCTTGACAGATCTTTATCAAACACTTCTCATTTACATGACTAAGATGGTGATGCCATAGTTGGGTGTTATATGAGTTGTGTGAACATGATTCGTTATCAATTACCAATAGTTGGTTTTTTTAAATTAATACATAAATATCATTATTTAAATGCGCTATACCATAAAATATGCTGTCTTTACAAAAGAAACAACTTTTACTTACAAAATTGAAAATAAACCCATATCTATCTAGCAATGATACAAAAATTATGTTCTTGATAACCGCTGGTACATAATAAAAATCTTTTAAAACCAAAATAATTATCATTTTCAATGAAAGGTGGTAGTCACCAATGTCCAGAGCATCCAACCTCACACAAATAATAGATCTCAAATCCACCTCTCCTATAGAAATATTTTTAAATCTACTTGGTTCTTGCATTTGGATATATATGTGATCACCACAAGCTATATATAATACCCAATGTATAGATATTGAAATATTACACTTTATAATGAATGCACCTTTATCTTAACCTTGCTTATGGGTGCAGTTCCTCCTCCAGTGTCTTGGATTGGCACTTGCAAAACATACTACCTCCTTTTCTTTACCCTTCTTCTGGATCTTCCTCTTCTTAGAAGGATGGTGCTCAGAAGATTTTGAATTTTTATGAGTCTTAGGCCCCTTAAACTTGTTCTTCCTTTTATTATTCACTATAAGGACTATGTTTTTATCATTCACCATGTCCTTATCCACTTGGAAAATAAAATTAAGAAGTCCTGAAAAACTCTTCTCATTATTACTCATATTGTAATTAATAACAAAACTAGAGAAGGTCTTAAGAACCAATGAAATTATGAGATCTTTATGTAACTTATCATATAATTTAATAACTAATATGTCTAAGCACTCAATATAGAAAATAATATTAACTACATGAGGCCCAAATTATGCATACTCTCCAAGATTAGTTGTAAAAAAATATTTAGAGATCTCATATCTCTATTATCTCACATTCTCTTGATAGAGACCCCGAAGGTGAGATATCATGCTATATGCATCCGTGTCCTCATGTTTCTTCAAAATCTCATTGGTCTTGGATGATAGAATGAAACATTGAACAATTGTGAAATCATTCAAATGTTTCTCATAGAGTGAAAACTCTTCATCACTTGCCTCATTTTTGGGCACATTAGGAATTGGTTCATCCAATACATACAATCCTTTCATGGTGAAGGCTAACGTGTAAGTTCCTTTTCCACTCTTGGAAATTTGTACTGGTGAGAAGGCTATCCTTCTCATATGGATTGCAATGATATGTTTGATTTCATTTTATTTCAATTTCTAAAAATAATATAATAATAATTTTAGTACTTTATCTAATAAAATTTAGACAAATATATATTATATTTATCAATCTCCCACTATTTTATCAAAATACAATAGACCTCACCATTGGATTCAAAAGATCATGTTTCTTGGAAATTCTAATGACAAGGATCCATATTCCCCTTCTCATTACCCCAACTTTGGTTGATCAAGAAACTTTAATGGTTTTAGGTAGGCATTCCAAATGCCAACCACATTAACTCACAATTCCTTGATCTGTTGAGTGGAATCCCCAATCCTGAAATCATAAAATTGGATTTTCTCAACCCTTTCCTCTCAGTTATACCAAGTCCTACCTTGGTAGTCAACCCTTGATGTGAAATAAGTTAAGTCAACATAAAACTTCAAGTTATAATTCCCTGATAATTGAAAGCACCCCAAATTTGACTGGTTAAGCACTTCGAACTATGGTTCGATTTTAACTGAAGTAGTGGAAGCCTATGCCGAATTAATATATTTTATTGAGATATTTTATCCTTTTATGCGTAAACTTACAACTATCATCTTTATCACATGATTGTTAATATTAAGTGGATTTACTTGAGTAATTAACCAAGTCTTAGATAATTTTTATGCATAAGACAAATTATTTTAGTTCTATCATACATGCTCATTAATTTCATTAATTCATGTGACCGTGAACAAAAAACCATAATGAAATTACCATCCAACTTGATAGAAATAAAATAATTCAGCCGTGATATTTTACAAATGTTTAGTTTATCTAGAAGCTGATAAACTAACTATTGACCTAGGGGAAAAAACACCTTGAACCAATTAAGGTCCATGTTACAGCTTTCCACCTATCAACCTATGTATCTATCTTGGATTGGTTTTGTATCGGCTCCAAACATGAATGAACTCCACTAGATTGAGATATATATCCATTACATATGATTTTACTCACACACAAGTGAGGGAAACAAGGGGTTTACATAAAATAAACCTTGGGCATGCAGACCCTTATATAATAAGAGGAGATAATTAATTCAAACTAATATTTTAATTTAATAATAAATTAAATGAAACCAATCACATACAAAGGTATTCTCTAATCTCATGATCATCCATATGTATACAACGAGTTACAAATTTTATAAAACTATTATTTAATTCCTAATACTTCTTATTTAATATAAATCACGCTCAAATAAATTAATTATATTCTTTAATTAATCAATTATTTTATCTTAATTCTCACCCTAATTTCCTTGAGATTCTCATCCATCATAATTTTAAACAAATTAAATAATTTTATTTAAAACTAACTGTTCATATAAATGTACCTTGGAGGAAACATAGTGAATACCCATTGGAATCTATGAAACATGTATTATACTCGCATACTGTTTACTCTTATGACATATGGCATACACGACTTATCATGTACTTTCATGATGTGTACGATCAGCTTAATGATTACATGAATTACATGATTTTTCTATAATGCGTTATGATTAAATTCATGTAGAGTAATATCTATCATATGAGTTAGACATTACATGAAGATCTTAACATTACATAGGAATTAATTAAACACACACACATATATATATATTAAAACCCATCACATGGCGTGTCCTATCAAATTAATGACCACATGAAAGTACATGTTGATAAGGTTTACACAATATAATAAATTAATTTTAATTTTTTGTAATTTGGTATAAGTACACGGTGTGTTCAAGTGATCTACACGATGTGTATGCATCTCACCTTCTATCCAAGGCACATTCCTAGGGACTCGACATGTAAACCATGCCTTGAAAAAATTGAAGTACACAACATGGACAAAGGGATACATAGTGTGCGGTCTCCAAGTAACATGGTGACCAGTCAGGTAGGCCATGTGTGGAAATACATGGCATTTTTTTAAATTAAAAGAATACATGTCGTGTTTATGGGCTACACGGCCTGCACTATAACTAACCGTGTGCCAGGATAGCCTAGTAAATATGTATTGTAAGAAATTAAATGCACGACGTGTAATCAATGCACATGATTTTAATTAATTAAAAATAAATTCCTAGGGAATTGAACACTAGTACATGGTATGTAACTCCAGTTACATGGCGTATACTTCTGTGTTATCCATCCAGATTCCTCAGCACCTCCAGATGAGATCATCAATTTTATTTCATCCATAAAATTAATCGTTTTTATTATATCTATGAGAAATGAAAGAGGACGAATAATATATTGTAATTCTGATTAAAATAATTATTAAACTTGAATTGAAAACTAAATCACAAATTCATAAATAAATAAAAAATCTTTGAATAATTATATATAATTATATGACTTCTTTGTTACCACTTGTAGGTTCTAGGAGTAGTGGAAGTGTGTGATGGGTCATGTCGTGCCCAAATTTTATTTTTTTCATGATTGATGATCAATATGAGATATACATGATGAAAAATTACACAATCAATGTAATTATATCAAAGAAAATAGACAATGGATAAAATTCTGAAACCAGAGGGAGGATCATCACATATTATTTATAATTAATTTAATAAATTAAATAATTGACTTGTTGTAATTATTTATTCATTAATGTATCTGAAAATAAATCTATATTCTACCATTGTTGTGTTATAGGAATCAAGATTTGATTCCCTCTAGTGGTGATCCACACATGTTCCAAAAATCATTGAATGTCTTTATAGGAATCTTTGGGTACTAGCATGGAAGATACTATCACTTGCGCCGTCCGCCATTAATCACCACAAGAATCATTTCCAAAGCATTCTACTTGATCTCTCTATACTTGAGAGTGGGAGGTGGATGAATATCTCTCTCCATTCTTGGGAGTGTTCCCGGAAAAGAGAGCTTTCTAGGGCTTGAGAGCATTCTCCAAATTCGTTGTGCACAACTAAACAAATGAATTGGCCCTAAAAGAAAATAGTATAATTGGGTTTATATATCACTAGGGTTAGAAATAAATAATTGTACAAGTTCCCCTTATTATTTATTTAATCCCTTATAGAATCCCATGTCTATAATAATAATAATAATATTATTTCTTGACATGTGCTTAACTTGTGAATTAAAATTAAATATTATTTAATTCAAATAATATTCAATATATATTATTTCTCACTAGACCATTAAACTCAGTCCACCATTCCTCTAATATTTATCAGGCCTTGAATAATGAATATTTATTTAATAAATAAATATCGTTGAATTATTCATCTATAAATAAGTAAATATTATATTCAATAAATATAAAATAGATATTTATTAAATATTCCACTCATATTATATTCTATCAAATAACTGATGAATGAATACACGCGATCAAGAAAATATGAATAATTATTAAACCATGTGTGGGAATAATATTTATTCAACTTGTTAAATAATAAATAATAATATATTCTTTTACTAATATTCTGGATATAGTTAGTATGTGACCCTCTAGGCCTTTTTCTCAGTGGCATTAGGTGAAGTAGCCTAAAGTCCAAGGTTAGAATCTAGAAACATGCCAAGGAACCCATAGAGAAATAATTTAATTTCACAAAAACATAATACCTCACACATAAACTTACCATGTAATATAATCTCTTTGTCATGACATCTATAATCAAGTAAGTTGCATAATGGTTCCATCAACCTATGTGCTCAATTTCTCTTTCTTTGACTTTCCAAAAATCAAACATGCCTATAGAACATCATGGCCATGGATTTATTTTGGATATACTATTTCAATAAAGGGCATAAGATATCAACTTCCATTAATGAATAGAAGGTAAAAATCCTTTATCACATTATTCATTAATGCAATATTACTCGTGACAGACTCAATGTATCCTACCTCTCCACGAACATCTGTCATCACAATTTTCATCAATACATCAGTGTAAATGACTCATAATGATCATTAATAATAATATTAATGTCTAAGGACTAATACACACATCCATAGATAGGAACATCCAATGAAACATATAAATGTGGTTTTCCTATTGGTGGGTCTCATTCTCATAATATTATATACTGGATATTATCAAGGGTGTACACCATGAGAAGGTTCCTCAAAGTCCTATGAGCCTCCACCCCTAATATTCTGTATCATTTTTGTCCCTACACTACCACAAAATAGGGCAAGGGAAGCGCTTCCCTTTATCAGCGCTAAACAGAAAGCACTAATAAAGGGGTATTCCTTTTTCAGCGCTATCTAAAAGCGCTGATAAAGGTATCGCTTTATCAGCGCTAAAAAAGCGCTGATAAATAAATGTTTTATCAGTGATTTTATTTTAGTGCTGATAAAACATACCTTTATCAGTGCTTTTAACGAGTGCTGATAAAGGTTCCATCAATTTTTATTTAATAACCCTAACAGGCCATCCTCGCTCACACGCGATCAAGCTTTCACGGAAGCTGAACCAGGCCCCTCGCCACCGCAACCTCGTCCCCCTCCTCCTCGTCCTCCTCCTCCTTGTCCTTCCTCCTCCTCGTCCTCCTCCTCCTCCTCCGCCGCAGCCGCCTCCACCCCCGCCCCCGCTACCATGACCGCCGCTGCCTCTACCGCCTCCACCCCTGCTGCCGCGACCGCCGTCGCCTCTACCGCTGCCACCACCTCTGCCTCTATCGTCGCTGCCGCCTCCGCCTCCGGCGCCGCCTCCGCCACCCCCGCTACCATTATTGATATTCATTTTCAGGTAATTTTTTTTATACCGCTTGAATTGAACGTGTGAAATCCTGATTTAAGGTGTTATTGCAAGAGTCAATGGATGATATAGTTGATAATGGTTTTGGATTCATGGTTCCTTACATATTATAGAATTATAGAGGAGCATTAGAGACCTGTGTGGTTGTTTTATCCATTAAACATTCAGGTATAGAAAGAGATGGTGCGGTTGATCGAGAAGAATTTAATCATTACACAGAGTCATAATAAATTCAATATGAACCATTGGAATCAACTGATGCTGTTTTAGGTTAGTGATTAGGTCCTTATAATAGTTTCACATCACTTGGGACATCAACGGCTTGGTTATCAATGTCTGTTTGCACCAAGTAATGGGATAAACATAATAATTTTTGGTCACTAGGGAGTATTTCTTATTAGTTTCAGTTACCATCTGGTTTGATAGCTATCCATGTTCTGTTTAATATTTTCCATTTGAGTAGGTATATACCAGATCATTTACATGTGATTAGACGGGGGATGTTGATCTTGATCCCGATAATACTTTGGTTCCCCAGCCAATTCAGATTATGAATCTGGAGTATAAGGTACTACATGATTAAACGACCCCGAGTCTAGTTAATGTGGTAGTTCAGAAAATATATCCATGATACATGGGGGAATGACTCATTGATGAGGTAGTAGTGTCCTTCTTCATTAGAAGATACACGATCTTGAGGGATTTATGGGGGAAAATCATTTATGGTCGGGAGATTATAAAGTCTCATTACATTTTATGTGAGGTATGTTTTAACATTTTTTTGGATTTTTTTTGATTGAGGAATGCTGAGAAAGGATTTGGAGGACACATGTATTGGTAAATTTAGTGATCTTTAGGGAATTTTTAGAAACAAAATAGCATTTTTACTATATTCTAAGAAACTACATGACGTGTAAATGAAGTACATGACATGTAATGACCACCAAAAATGACACATTAATTGGATGCACAATGTTACAATTTTACAAACTTTTTAATAGTTACATATCATTTAAATAAAAAATATAATGTTTTAAATAAAAAGTGACTTGTTTTTTAGTCAAGAGGATTACATGACGTGTAAATGTATTACATGTAGTGTCAATGTCACATAAAAGGTTTTTTGGGATCCATAGAGTTCTTGAGGCTTCATATTTTTTACAAAATTATCCTCTTGGATAGATCTTTATCCAGATGATATTTTGGGTCACTCCCTCCCATCTAGTTACATTGTTCTATGCTTGATCACTATCATGGTTGGATTTCTTTTCTCGAGGTATATATGTGATCCTTCTGATTCCTATTTGGATTTGTTTGCACCTATGGTTTGGATAAAAATTAGTGATCAGATAGTGATTTCTATCAATAAATTTAAATTTATTTGCATGCATTGTATTTTGGGGTTTGTGGGATGTGGTAAACGGTGTACTCAGTTTTAGATTATTTTATTCTCATGGGTTTCCCCTATTTTATGTTTTCTTTTCAGTTGGAAATCTCCTCTGCTATGCGCCTCTCCTCTGCCATGAACACACCTCTGCCGTGTGCTTAACGACACCTTCACGGTGAGTTTTCTCCTGTTACTCATTGGTTTCCTCTTGTTTTCATGTTATTATTGTTTGATATTGATGGTTATAATGTGAAATGTATGGGCTAAACACCCCGCTGAAAATCATGGCTGTTGGTGGTCCTTGTTTGCGCACTAAATGAATTGAATGTTGGTTGGTTCTTGTTGAACATTGGAATATAAAAATTGGTAACTTACTTATACTTGACTTATGAATGAACACCCTAGGATGATAAAAATTATGTGATAACCCCTGAATTAACAAAAAAAATTGAATAAGGGATGCTTTGTAAAATCTAAAATTTTGATTGTTTGGTTTGTATGGTGTTGCGATTGTGATCACGATTGTGTTTTTGTATGGTGTTGCGGTTGTTGGCATGATTGATATGCCATTTGTTTTCCATGTTGTAGTTATTCCACCATTAAATATCAATCCAAACTTTACCCATTTCAATGGAACCACCACTTTGTTACTAGTGAAATTCCACTGAATCCTAGAAAACCACTGCTATAGGACTCTATGAGACACTTTAAAATACATGGAACATGCTTCACCATACATGGATTTCATATAGAATTTAATGCCACACAACATTTATCTCCAAAATTTACACCACATGACTAATCTTCTGACTCAAACTTGGAATAAGTTTCATTTTAAATGTTACATGTCATTTGAACCTAGGCCACACACAATGTATCTCCAAGACATATACTTCAGAATGAAACCATGTACATGCCATGAAATAATGGTATAACCATATGACATGTGTTTTACTTCACTCACACCATGTATAGATACCATAGAGACTTGATGTGTATAGACTATACACCCCTAGTGGTCATGTAAGGACTACACACCGTGTATTCCACAAAAATGTGATGCATAGCTGGTGAGGTGACTCAATATGTATCTAAAGTACATGCCTTCAGCTCAAGTTGTTCTAAATTTCATGTATTTTCAAAGGCATCATTCAGTCTTTGTAAGACTAACTTGGAATAAATTTGATATATGTTAGATTAAATCAGGTATCTTATACATACACGATGTTCACCCTATTGGACACTCCATGTATATGGATTTCACATGAGTTTAAAGGAATTTGTACCATGATTTGTTTTTATAAAACCCAAACAATGCTACCTGATTAATTAAAACATAATATTAGGTAAGTTCGAGATCGAACCCATAAAGACGATGAATATGAATAAAGAATGGATGAATACCAATCAGTTGACAAAAGAGTATGAAGATGACGTGAAAGAGTTTATCAAGTTTGTAGAAGATCATGCATGTGACCCTTCTCAAATCCTTTGTCTGTGTTTATGCTGTTGTTATTCAAGACAAATTAGTCCAGAGGAGTTGGAAGAACACCTGATCTGTCATGGAATAGATTGAAGTTATACATGTTGTAATAAACACAGGGAAAAAACGAATGTAGGTAGTGTCTCAGAGAACACAACATTTTATAGATCATCTGATATGATTAGAAGCGTGAATAGTGAATATGATCATATGGAGGGTGTGATTACAGATGTGAATGATGATGAAGATCGTATTGAGGAAATGACAAGGACAGTTGAAGTTGAACTTCGTGATTGCCCAAAATTGTTTGAGAAGTTAAAGAGTTGTACAAAAACGCCATTGTATGCTGGTTGCACTAAATGTACAGCATTTTCAGCCGTATTGAAGCTGTATAATTTGAAAGCAGGTAATGGGTGGAGTGATTCCAGTTTTACGGAACTACTTGCTCTCCTGAATGACATGCTCCCAGAAGATAATGAACTCCCAAGCCGAACATACGATAACAAATGAATTCTATGATTGATGGGTATGATCTTTGAAAGAATACATGCTTTCCCGAATGACTGTATATTGTTTCGCAAGGACCACAAATCACTTAAAGAATACCCAAAGTGTGGTGCTTCCCGATACAAGAAAGATGATTTTAGTCTTACGAAAGTTGTATGGTACTTTCCAATCATTCCTAGGTTTAGACGCATATATGGAAGTGAGGAGACTGCAGGACAATTGACATGGCATGCAGATACAAGAATTAAAGATGGGAAACTACGTCACCCGGCAAACTCTCCTCAGTGGAAGAGAATTGATCATGAGTATCCTGAATTTTGGAACGAGCAAAGAAACCTTCGTCTGGCGTTATCTACAGATGGGATGAATCCTTTTGGTTTTCAAAGCAGAAGTCATAGTACATGGCCGGTTATGTTGGTAAACTATAACTTACCACTGTGGTTATGCATGAAATGAAAATACATCATGTTATCTATGCTTATATCAGGACCAAAACAACTGGGTAATGATATTGATGTTTATTTGGCCCCATTGATCGAGGATTTGAAAATATTGTGGGATTCAGGTGTTACGTTGTATGATGCTTACAAAAATGAACATTTCACTTTAAAATCTATATTGTACGAGATGATAAATGACTTTCCTGCTTATGGAAATTTGTCAGGATATAGCATTAAAGGAACTCAAGGGTGTCCCATTTGTGAACAAGGTACATAGTTAATTAGGTTGAAACATTCATCGAAAACCATGTTTCTAGGACATCGCAGATTTCTACCCCGACGACATAAGTACCGATCTTGGATGACATCATTCTATGGAAGTTCAAAAGAATGTACAACACCGTCTCCACTAATAGGTGATCAATTTTTTGAGAAAGTAAAAGATTTGGATACTACTTTTGGTAAACCATTTTAAAAAAACCTTACGAAAATTGGTTGGAAAAAGAGATCAGTTTTTTTGAATTACCATACTAGAATTGTCTGTATGTTAGACATTTTCTTGATGTTATGCATGTTGAAAAAAATGTATGTGATAGTGTCATCGGCACGTTGCTAAATGCACCTGATAAAACAAAGGATGGAATTAAGGCTATATTGGACATGGTTGAGATGAGAATACGAGAAGAGTTGGCACTAGTGAAGGGTGAAAAACAAACATTTCTTCCTCCTACTACTTACACTCTTTCTAGGTAGGAGATATATCAGTTTTGAAACTTATTGAATGACATAAAGGTTCCATAGGGGTATTCATCAAATATTAAGAACATTGTGTCAATGAGAGATTTAAAATTAAAGGGTCTGAAATCACATGACTGCCATGTTTTGATGCAAGTTCTAATTCCTATATCTTTACGTTGCATTTTTCCCAAGAATGTACACCATACATTAATTAAGCTTTGTTTCTTCTTAAAATCTATATGCAGAAAAGTTATAGACTCGACAAAATTTCCAACTATGGAAAGAGAAATTGCCGTCATATTATGTGAATTGGAAATGTTCTTCCTGCCGAATTTTTTTGATATGATGGTTCATTTGATGGTTCATTTGGTGAGAGAGATTCGACTATGTGGTCCTATAAATTATAAATGGATGTACCCCATTGAATGGTATATGAAGATTTTGAAAGGGTATGTCAAAAACCAAAGTCAGCCAGAGGGTTGTATTGCAGAGTAATATATTATTGAGGAAGCTATTGAATTTTGTACCGAATACCTGTCTGGTGTGGAAATCGTTGGCCTACTAAAATCTCGTCACACTGAGCGTCTTGAGGGTGAAGTAATTTTTGGAAGATAGGTTGTCACAATCAATATTATAGATTGGGAGCAACCCCACCTTTACGTTTTGCATAACAGTTTCGACGTTGACCCATATGTTCAAACCCACAAAGAAATTCTTAAGCATTTGAATCCTTCTAGGGCTGAAAAATGGATATTAGATACACATAATCGATAGTTTATAGGATGGTTTCGAGACCATATTTTTAAGCAGTTAGATGAAAATCTAGACTCAATTTCAGAATGACTTCGATGGCTAGCCGCAGGAGATAGTGTGTACGTATTATCTTACAATGCTTATGCAGTTAATGGTTATAAATTCTATACTAATGAACATGATGAAGACAGTACCATACAGAATAGTAGGGTTACACTTGTGGCTGAGGTGATTCATGTTTCCGGTGCTAAGGACAAAAATCCAATTTATGCGAATATGTCATACTTTAAAATCATCAAACAAATATGGGAGTTGGATTATACAAAATTCAAAGTGCCGATTTTTCGATTCAAGTGGGTTGATAACAGGAGTGCTGTTAAAATAGATGAATTAGGATTCATGAAAGTTGATTTCAGTAAGGAAGGGGAGAAAGACGAACCATTTATAATGGCATCACAGGTAGTACACGTATTTTATGTTCCAGACCCCGCAAACCGAAATTGGTCAATTGTTCTGTTATCGACCAAAACAACTGAAGGGTCAGATGAAAGTTCAATGGAGGTTGACCCTTTTATAGGGACTTCACAATCATTTTGCAGTGGTCCCAATGTAGATGGCGTTTTGTATGTTAGAGGATACCACAATGAAGGGATTTACATAGTCGATAGAGGAGTTAAATCTCTTCAGCCTTTAAAGAAAAAAAAGAGAGTACTATAATCAGGTTATTTGTTTATTTTAACATACATTGTGTTATGTTATGTTATTATCTATTCGCTGTTGTTTTTATGTAATCTAAATTAAATATTAAACCACTTTTGAAGATAATGAATTCTGCACCTACTGAGCGCCCAATCCCGAGGCACAAAAGGTCTCTCAACCAGCAGCTGGTGGTCCCACTACAGAGCAATAATATGTTTCTCAACCAGATGATGGTGGTCCCAGTGCAGAGCAATAATAGGTTTCTCAACCTGTTATTGCTGGTCCTAGTGCTGAGGTACAACAGGTTTCTCAACCTGTTGCTGCTGGTCCCATTGCCGATGCTAGCGCTCCAAGGGAAGATATTGATGCTACTTCTAAGGAAATGGTAGGAAATAAACCCTGAAAGTGAAAAAAAACAAGAGCATTGTAGTTTGACAGTGTTAGCCAAAATCCTAAAGGCAAAAGCAAAAGACATCAAATTTGAGGTGGTATGGAATAAGTGAGGCCAACATGTTAACCCCAACAGAGCCATCTTTAGTAGCTACATTGGAATCGTCACTCGACAACGTGTGCCGATTGATGTACAGTCGTGGAACCATGTTATCACCGGGCTGAAGACACTAATGTGGGATGAGATTATGGTAACATTATGATATCATTTTTTTAATTTATTAAAATAAAATAAATACCAAAACATTGACTTACTCTTCATCATCCAATGCAGAGTGCATTTATAGTAGATAAATCACACAAGGAATATGTATTAATAGTTGCAGGAAGGATTAATAGAGGTTTCTACACAATTTTAAGGAAATATCATCTTAAAGATGCAAAAGGGAAAATCAAGCCGCACCCACCTCCTCTTTACGTACACTTGATATCCCAAGGAGCGTGGGATGCGTTTAGCAACCGTCATGGGGAGCAGAATTTTCAGGTACATTGTGTGGGGTAATACATTGTTTGACGTTTTCTTGTATTCATCACTCTGATTGACAGTTTTTTATTTATGAAACCGCTACTGGGTGCTGAAAATAAGAAACGCGTAGCAGAACCAGCGTACCTTTACCGTAAAGTAAGGATGGGGTACGCTGAACTTGAGAAAAAATTAGTACGTATTTTAAATCTACCCTACTACTAGTATGTGACATAAAACAACACCATAACCATGTTTCTCTGTTTAGATGCTGATTGATGAATCAAAATCGAAATCCATATCCATCCCACTCCATGTGCTATGGAAGGAGGCTCGTGTAAATAAAGAGGGGATATTGATAGATGAAAACACACAAAAAGTGTGGGAAACATGTGTAAGTATGATATAATATAAATTTGATTTTCTTTAAATCACTATTACATTACAATAACTACTTATTTTTCTATATTTTCTATCTGAAATAGTCACAATAATCAACAACAACCACACCAGATGCAGACATACTTTCAGCAGCCTTGAAGAAGCCAGAACAGTATGGCCGCATCAGAGGTGCGGGTTTTGGGGTGACACCCCGAACATATTTTCAAAAACAAAAACAAGTGGAGGATCAAAATGAAAAAATGGAAAATCTGCAAGAAAAATTATCTATTTTTCAAGAAGAATTACAATACCAGAGAGAGATGATAGAAAAATTGATGGGGGAGAGGCAAAGAGAAGAAACAACTCAACAACAACCCATGCGTGACTATCCCACCCCACCCCCACCAGCTTTGAGGTGAGCTATTCCCCTAAAAAACCTGACTTAGATGAGGTAATCAATGTTTTAATAATTGTTTCTATGAAATTTGATTTACATAGACACTGATACCTTTCCTATACTAATATTCCACAAGGTGAAAATGACTATGATTTATATTTATCAACTCCCACCTATCACCTTGTAGTGAGGGCTACGGTGTTCAATATGAAAAACGACATGCCACACAACAGACAACTTCCAAAAGACAATCTTAGAGTGTCAATTAACGTAGCTAATGAGCCAAGTGCCGAGCTACCTATTCCAAATGACGATGAAGACATTCATATGGTTGAACAAGCTGTTGGAACATTCATCGCATGACCAACAGTTCTTGTAAAAAAACATGTTGACAAAAAGGTATCCATTTCCAATTTATTTTTCAAGATGGACCTTTAACATTTAAAGAAAAAAGGTCTTAACTGATGAATGTTATTATATAATGACAAAGACTGTGGGGTGAAACGAAATATCAACTCAAAACTATCTCAAGGATCAACCAACCGATTGAAACGGTCTACTGAGAGCACCTTCCCCCCACCCGTTCTATATCCACAGTTAATATCATTACAGGATCATGTGGATACAAAGTTGAAAGACGACAATACTCACACAGTTGATTTCGAAAAAGATATGTATGGAGAGGAAACATCAGATTTCAGTAGTGCTGAAAATGTAAATGAACTCCTCAAGTATGAATGGCTAGGCACCTCAGTTGTAAATGTATACATGAGGTATGTTTTCATGATTTGATTTTACAAAAGTGGATATACTCTGATAATTATGACTAAATACATTTTATATTTGTCGCAGGCGTATATATGAACAACAATTGAAGGGATTTCCCCATGAACAAAAATTTGGACTCGTTAGTCCTCACATCACCTATTCAAAAGACAAAATAGATTCTGATAAAGAGGCTGCAATAATGTCATCCCTGATCAAATCGTTTGAAAACAAAATTATGGATGATAGACTCTTTTTAATACCAACAATGCAGGGGTAAAACTCTACAATTTAATCATATCAACTATATTTTCATTTCTTTCTTTACTTATTCCTTTTTGTATTTTTAGGAACCATTGGATGCTGATTGCAGTCAATTTGGATACTCCAAAGATTTATTTTCTGGATTTAATGCATGTATATCCAACAAACCAACCACGCATGATGGCGTTTATTAATTTGTAATACACTAGATGCATCATTTTAAAACTAAACATCTATTTATATAATTTATGTTATATTTTAATGAGGATTCTGTTATGATAGGGCGGTGCATCAATATTGTCTAATGCATGAAATGAATCCGGGCCTAAGGATAAGAACGCCTACAAGATCTACAACTGGAAAAGTATCCTGGTATATATAATAACATTGCACTATCCAAACACATATAAAAAAAATTACTTATTGTTGTCGATGTTTCTACAGTTTCCAAAACAAACAAATGGAAAGGACTGTGGGTATTATTGTAACACCCCAAGATTTTACGAAAAATATTCTTTTTAATTTCATTAATATCTTGTGTTGTACGCTACACCAAAAGGAGATTGAACAACACACATCCCTGACTTGGCTTACATTACACGCAAGCGCGACCTTCCACGATAGCGTGTGTTGTACGCAATACCGAGTTTCGATAAACAACAATATGCTATTAAAATATTATTAAAACTAGCCGTTATGAATAGTAATACCTACTTTATGAAATTTTATAAATTTTATTTTTGAAAATGGACTTCATTTTTGGATTCAGAATATCGAAATTAGCCTAGGGTGAAATTTTGGTATTTTTCTGAAAACTTTCAATTTTTGATGAATAGTGAAAACACTGGGTTACTATTTAAAAACCGACTTTTTATTTAAATAATTATTTATTTTATTTAAATTTATTTTAGGTCAAAATTGATACATAATACCTATATAAGTTCAATGTAATTCATTGGAGTCATTTTATAATAATTTTAGATATATAAAAATTTTATTGAACTTTTGACCGTCTTTTACCCACCTCCTAGGAGAATTTGCAAATTTATATAAAACTTAATTTTACCGCTTTTGTGAATGGAATTTCAAAAATCAAAGAGACACGGTTGATTTCAGTAAGTAAAATGTGGTTCAATGAGATGAAAATAATTTTTGGTGAATAATAACTTTTTACTTTTATTTACCACGGTTAAAAGTAAATAGGGTAATTAAGGGTAAAAATGATATTATTATTACCCTAACACATGTCCTAATTATATTGGATAATTTTAATTCGACCAAAAACAACCTTAGGAATAAAATATGACCATTTAGGCCCACTTGGATTAGATTAGGACATTTATTATTAATTTATTTAAAGAAGGGTTAAAATAGTTAAAATCAAAGTTTAATAAGAAAATCATTTTTAATATAGGGTTATACATAAGATAAATTCGGCTAAAAATATTCATTATAAAGATAAAAATATTTCCTACATAATTATATTTTATTTGTATTTTTTAGACTTTAAATAATTTAATTTATTTATGACAAAATGATGATGCAGTAATTATCTTATTAATGAAATATTGACATAATTGATGTTATAAATACCCAAATAAATGTAATTTGAGACTTTTTATGAATTCCAAAAATTTTCTATGTTACTATGACATGTTATTGTTGATTTAATGATCTTTTTTAGAACTAATCATTCTGTTATGATTTTCACAAAAATCAATTACCAAATAGTGTCAAAATTGACATAAAATAGTTTTTAAAACAAATATTATATTATTAATTGTTATTATATTCATAAAAATCTAAGGTCCGGAAAAATGACTTAGATAAGGTTATATATATTAATTATAAACAACTTGGGGTTCGTTTGGATTGTTATAGTAAGTTTACTAACCTTATAGTGTAAGAACACAAAAAGACACGGTAAAAGTAAAATTATCTAACTTAATGTTAAATCTAAATGATAAGGTTAAAATAGGAACCTAAACTTGTCTAAATTCTATTGGATGAGATTATTTAGACCCATACCCACCTTAGCTTCGAAATAAATCAATTTGGAGCTATTTAAAACCGAATATGACTTTATAATAAAATAATATTTTTTGTTTTTTCAAAGGTGCCCCTCTCTTCCCTTATAAAAGGACACCTCCTCCCTCTCTTCCTCACACCACTTTGAACCTTAAAGCTTGGAAAAACCCTGCCAAATTATCTTCTCCACTTCCATATAAACATCCTAGAGGTCCTGGTATTTTTAAAATACCAATTTTAGTGCCCTAAGAGGAAGTCTCAAAGAGGTGCTTCAAAGAAGAGGTAATGTCCGTTACCGATTCTTTCAACTTTATTTATTCTTCTACTTATTCTTCTTTAGTTGTTTCATTATGAAGTAATAACATCAGTATCACTCATATACTGATATGTTATTATATGTATTAAACAACCCTATTTCACCATCTATCCATCCTACAGAAAATGAAATCACCGTGCGTGCTTACGTACGGAATACCGTCTCCACGCCGTGGTGTAATCTGTTTCTCTAACACCACCTTACTTGGATGGGTATAATGGTGTAAAGAATAACTATACATAGTTATTATAACATCATACTGATTATGATATATTGTATCATCCTATCCAATTCAATTCAATAATTATGGGAATGATATCATCGCTCGTGCGTACGTACGGACTACCGTCTCCATGACGCGATGAGATTCATTCTCCATGTTCACCATTTAAGAATGATTATAAAGTATATATAAGAAATAATAATGAAATATATGACATTATAAAGCTACTGGATTTATGTATATATATATGTATGTAATCTACTTAATTCCATTCAATTCAATAAGGAAACGAAAACAGCGTTCATGCGTACGTACGGCCTACCGTCTCCATGAACGGTGTATTTATTTCCATTCATCGATCTATTATATATACGTATATTATGAATATATATTATCTATAAATAATGTTTTATATTCTGGAATTAAGTAATCATGATCTAAGTAATCATATGAATAATTTCAAGTCAAAACATGGACGACAAATGAAACAATTTTACCCAAAACACTCTTTAACCTGAGATTTACAAAAGAAGAGGTAATATAAAGTCATAAGTGAACCATATATGATATAATAACAATGAATATGATTATGTAATAAGTCAATGACATTATTTAAATCATTATACTGGAGGTTTGGATACGTATGAATCATATCGGACCTAAGGTAAGGGATAATTATTCCAATCTCATTCTTATCTGAGATTGTTTACTCATAAGTATTTACTGGGGGTTATGTTTATTATCCATGTCCATATGCTCTCAAAATGTTTTCATAAAATGTTTACTTTCCTTCCATGTATTTTTAAGGTATTTTTACCCTTTTTTTACTTTTACCACATCGTATGGAAGGAATATTTCTTTTGTTTACCATACGAGGTACTTTTTGACTTTTCCGGCAAAAGTATGAGAAGAATGTTTTTTTTAACTTATATGACACGAACAGATTTTTACGGTTTTATAAGACTTATTTTCATGAAGCTTCCTCCAAAAGATTTCATGACTATTTTCAAAAAATTCCTTTTCTTTTAAAATTTCATGATGTTTTGTGAAAAGAAATTGATTTTGAAGAAGAAAGGATATTTCCCTCAAGAATTCATTTCAAGTGTTTTATCAAAACCATTTTCTATCTAAGATGACATTATTTCATATGTGTATGTTTCAAGTATAACGTCTCTATGATTTACATGGTTTCAATTTTCTTATGATGAAATATCCATTTGTTTTATATGGATTATGTGATGATGGAATGATGTTTATGAAACCCATTTTATTCTTTGGGTTATGATGAATGATTTATGTTTATGTTGTGGCACAAGTAAGAATGATTTCATTATGAGATGGGTGGGACCTATATCTCCCTCCAATGCATTGGGTAAAGATTTATATCTCATGATATAGACATGGCTAGAACGGTAAGTTAATCCGGTTCAGTATTATAGGACTGAAACGAGGAGTGAACTCGATTCAGAAAGGGACTTTGTCCACTAAGATGGTCTTGGCAGCAATGCCTTGGATACTATGGAAATCATTACATGTGCTTAATTTATGTCACAATTACATGTTTTATTCCCATTCTATATTTTCATGTTTTATGTTCCATTATGATCTATGCCTTTTGTACTTCCATGTTTTAAGTCGTTGCTCAAGATTTTGATGTTTAAACATTATGTTCATGTTTTTAAGTTGAAATGTATATGATATGTTTTATTTTATCCATGCTTACCATTAATGAGCATTTGAGATCACCCTTTTTATGTTTTATTTTTCCCCTAAGATTAAAATAAAGGTTTTAGGTAAGGAAAAAAAAAGTGGAAGATCTTTATGGGAGATGTTGAAGATCTTTCACCAAGATTAGAAGATTACGTTCCGAGTTTCCAAAGACACTAAACTATTACGGTCATTGAGTTTTGATTTTTGTTATGTATTAATTATTCCGAAAAAGTAATGTATTGTCCATGTACATCAAGATTCGGGTCTTTACAGTTGGTATCAGAGGAATGGTTTAGTCAACCTTTGGAAACTAGGATGCAAAAACTTTAGTGAGATCCGTAGAGATATTTATAAGGTATGTCTAGGGATGTCCCTAAAGTTAAGTATAAGTATAGGTTATAGTCCTAGAATTACGATAATGATCTTAGAATTAAACCTAATATGTTAGATATTGAAGGTACTCCCCCTTTATTATGTTGTTTTCCCTAGCATGATTTTTGCCTCTCACACTATACTTTTTGAGTTTTAGACGATGGCTAGAACCCGAAGGAACCGTGTTGATCAATGCAATGGACAATGCAATGATTGTCCTCGTGAACAAACAAAAGTTATGGGAGATGGAGTGAAAAATATTATTGCTATACTTACACAAGCTATGAATCATTTTGGACTTCCAAATGAGCAGAGAAGGGAACAATATTCTATTGAGTCCTTCATGAGGCAACGTCCAACTTCTTTCAGTGGGTCTTCTGATCCACTTGTTGCTGAACAATGGATCAGTACCACTGAAAAGATATTTTCAGTTCTTCAATGTTCTGAACATGATAAATTCATCTTAGCAGTATATCGTTTGGAAGGTGAAGATGATCAATGGTGGAATCTTATCAAGAATACGAGGCAAAGAGATGAAATTGAGTCCATGGAATGGGACGAGTTCAAGAACTTATTTTTCAATAAGTACTTCCCTCGTATTCTTCGAACAAATATGGAGAAGGAGTTTCTTGAACTAAAGAAAAAGGATGATGAATCTGTTGGTATATACGAAGAGAATTTTACAAGGCTTGCAAGGTATGCATATAGCTTTGTCATCCAACCTGAAAGTAAAATTGATCGATTCTTCAGTGTCTTAAAACCAAATCTTCGAAGGGCATTAGCTATAAGAGACTTCAGTAGCTATGAA
Organism: Viscum album; assembly: GCA_963277665.1. Lineage (NCBI taxonomy): Eukaryota > Viridiplantae > Streptophyta > Magnoliopsida > Santalales > Viscaceae > Viscum > Viscum album. Next base: position 1,000,141,736 of record OY728123.1, on the reverse strand, counting down.
GAAATTGTGCGGTGTGCTATCAAGGTAGAAATGGAAGTTGGTGTTACATATCCATCTCATGGTTTTGAAAAGAAACGAAAGATGGAGTTCAAGGAGAAATCTCAGAATAATGGTGAAAAGAAGATGAATGTTTCCTTATGCTCAAAGTGTGGAAAGAAGCATGGTGGATATTGTCTTAAAGGGACTAGAAAATGTTTTAAGTGTGGAAAAGAAGGTCATCGAGCAGCTGAGTGTCGAAGTAATGGAAAAAGGGTTGCTAATGGTGTGAATAAAGAAAATACTGCAGAGAACGCACCAACAACACTTCAATGCTTCAAGTGCAATGAAATGGGGCATTATGCTAATCAATGCCCTAATCCAAGGGTTAATGATGATTGAAATGAGCAACCAATTAAGGCAAAGGACAAAGGGAAGTCACATGCGATTATTATTGGCGATGTTGAATATGACAACGATGTGGTGGAATGATTAAGTTTTTATGTAATGGGATTCCAAAATAATGTTGTATAAAGTATCGTGGAATATTGGAATATTTATGTATTGGTCTATTGTGGTTTTCAATAATTTTATGGTACCGGTAACCATGGAAAGTGATTGAGAAATTTTGGTAAGAATATGATATGCGCATAATGAAGGGATAAGAAGATAATGAGATGTTTGATTGTATTCATGAGCTCATGATTGATAAAAGGACTAAGTGATATCATGGTTTGAGTATATAGAATTTTGAGGATTTTGGTATGTGGAAAGTGTTAATTTTTAACTGCATTCATGTTTTCAATAAGGTTCAATGGGTATTCATTTTTCAAGAGAATACATGATTAAGGCCTTCAAATGTTTGGAATGTGACCAAAAAGACATATCTTAAGATATATGGGGATCAACGATGGAATTGACATGCTTGTTATATGAAATCTCTGGTAATCGTTTTCACTATAATATGAGAGTGGACTGTAGTATTAGGGATAAGCCTAAAGATTGGAATGGATTATGTTGGACATAAGTTAGTATTGTTTAAGGATAGAAGTTTTTTTTCGATATTATTTATGGGATGTTATAGTAATGTAGTTTTAGAAAAAGGACAACCTGCAGGACGGGCGACAACCCATCGCGTCAGACAAGGCTGTGAGAATCGAACCCACAACCGAAGTGCGACTGGCCTTTATCACCTACCACTGGCCTACAGGAAGTCCCTGTTTAGTAGAAACTAGTTTTATTATATTAAGCAGTATGATATATGAAGTATAAGTCCATTTTAGGAACCATATATGATTAATCTCACTATAGATGGACTTATTTATTTTTGATAACTTTTATAACCTTTTGTTTGAGACAGATGGAATGACCCATCATTCTATCACATGATCTGCTAACACTTCACGAATGACAAATTCAAATTCATTTCCTTAAGAGATGAAGTGGAAATTGTCCAAAGAACGACCAACGGTGAGACTGTACCAAAATCACGAAAGTATTTCTTCTAATTCCAATTTCATCAACTTTAGGGAAATAATCTTGAAAACCAAAAATGTTGTCCTAGTGCTCTTATATCCGATGAATCAGATGGTACCTTAGATCATCAAAAATTTATGGCTTTGTGATTGATGGGTTTTTCATAGCCATGTTCTCTACCACTCTCCATCAGAACTTGATGGTTAGATTTTTCTTCCATATCCATATTTTCACCTATGTTCTCCTACGTGGAAACCCAGTGATGAGTTAATTTGGGTAACCGTTACATTTCATACTTTAGTTTTTAAAGCCACATTTTGCTATTCCTTTTTACGATGTGAGTTTCTATTAAAGAAACTTTCGAGTAGTAAACCATTTATAACCCCGATGAATTTCGAGGGTGAAATTCATTTTAAGGGGGGTAGAATGTAACACCCCAAGATTTTACGAAAAATATTCTTTTTAATTTCATTAATATCTTGTGTTGTACGCTACACCAAAAGGAGCTTGCACAACACTCATCACTGACTTGGCTTGCATTACACGCAAGCACGACCTTCCACGATAGCGTGTGTTGTATGCAATACCGAGTTTCTCTAAACAACAATATGCTATTAAAATATTATTAAAACTAGCCATTATGAATAGTAATACCGACTTTTTGAAATTTTATAAATTTTATTTTTGAAAATGGACTTCATTTTTGGATTCAGATTATCGAAATTAGCGTAGGGTAAAATTTTGGTATTTTTCTGAAAACTTTCAATTTTTGATGAATAGTGAAAACACTAGGTTACTATTTAAAAACCGACTTTTTATTTAAATAATTATTTATTTTATTTAAATTTATTTTAGGTCAAAATTGACACATAATACCAATATAAGTTCAATGTAATTCATTGGAGTCATTTTATAATAATTTTAGATATATAAAAATTTTATTGAACTTTTGACCGTCTTTTACCCACCTCCTAGGAGAATTTGCAAATTTATATAAAACTTAATTTTACCACTTATGTGAATGGAATTTAAAAAATCTGAGAGACACGGTTGATGTCAGTAAGTAAAATGTGGTTCAATGAGATGAAAATAATTTTTGGTGAATAGTAACTTTTTACTTTTATTTACCACAGTTAAAAGTAAATAGGGTAATTAAGGGTAAAAATTATATTATTATTACCCTAACACATGTCCTAATTCTATTGGATAAGTGTAATTCGACCAAAAACAACCTTAGGAATAAAATATGACCATTTATGCCCACTTGTATTAGATTAGGAAATTTATTATTAATTTATTTAAAGAAGGGTTAAAATAGTTAAAATCAAAGTTTAATAAGTAAATCATTTTTAATATAGGGTTATACATAAGATAAATTATACTATAAATATTCATTAGAAATATAAAAAGATTTCCTACATAATGATATTTTATTTGTAATTTTTAGACTTTAAACAATTTAATTTATTTATGACACAATGATGATGCAGTAATTATCTTATTAATGAAATATTGACATAATTGATGTTATAAATACCCAAATAAATGTAATTTGAGACTTTTTATGAATTACAAAAATTTTCTATGTTAATTTGACATGTTAGTGTTGATTTAATGATCTTTGTTCGAACTAATCATTCTGTTATGATTTTCACAAAAATCAATTACCAAATAGTGTCAAAATTGACATAAAATAGTTTTAAAACAAATATTATATTATTAATTGTTATTATATTCCTAAAAATATAAGGTTCGGCCAAATGACTTAGATAAGGTTATATATATTAATTATAAACAACTTGGGGTTCTTTTGGCTTGTTATAGTAAGTTTATTAACCTTATAGTGTAAGAACACAAAAAGACACGGTAAAAGTAAAATTATCTAACTTAATGTTAAATCTAAATGATAAGGTTAAAATAGGAACCTAAAATTGTATAAATTCTATTGGATGATAGGATTTCAACCCATCCCCACCTTAGCTTCGAAATAAATCAATTTGGAGCTATTTAAAACTGAATATGACTTTATAATAAAATAATATTTTTTGTTTTTCCAAAGGTGCCCCTCTCTTCCCTTATAAAAGGGCACCTCCTCCCTCTCTTCCTCACACCACTTTGAGCCTTCAAGCTCGGCCAACCCCTACCAAATTATCTTCTACACTTCTCTAGAAACATCCTATAGGTCCTGGTATTTTTCAAAGACCAATTTTAGTGCCCCAAGAGGAAGTCTCAAAGAGGTTCTTCAAAGAAGAGGTAATGTCCGTTACCGATTCTTTCAACTTTATTTCTTCTTCTACTTCTTCTTATTTAGTTGTTTAATTATGAAGTAATAACATAAGTATCACTCATATACTGATATGTTATTATATGTATGAAACAACCCTATTTCACCATCTATCCATCCTACGGAAAATGAAATCACCGCGCGTGCGTACGTACGGAATACCGTCTCCACGCCGTGGTGTAATCTGTTTCTCCAACACCACCTTACTTGGATGAGTATAATGGTGTAAATAATAAATATACATAGTTATTATAACATCATACTGATTATGATATATTGTATCATCCTATCCAATTCAATTCAATAATTATGGGAATGATATCATCGCTCGTGCGTACGTACGGACTACTGTCTCCATGGCGCGATGAGATTCATTCTCCATGTTAACCATTTAAGAATGATTATAAAGTATATATAAGCAATAATAATGAAATATATGACATTATAAATCTACTGGATTTATGTATATATATATGTATTTCATCTACTTAATTCCATTCAATTCAATAAGGAAATGAAAACAGCGTTCATGCATACGTACGGCCTACCGTCTCCATGAACGGTGTATTTATTTCCATTTATCGATCTATTATATATATGTATATTATGAATATATATTATATATAAATCATTTTTTATATTCTGTAATTAATTAATCATGATCTAAGTAATCATATTAATAATTTCAAGTCAAAACACGGACAACAAATGAAATGATTTTACCCAAAACACTCTTTAACATGGGATTTACAAAAGAACGGGTAATATAAAGTCATAAGTGAACCATATATGATATAATAACAATGAATATGATTCTATAATAAGTGAATGAAATTATTTAAATCATTATATAGGAGGTTTGGATACGTACGAAGCATATCGGACCTAAGGTAAGAGATAATTATTCCAATCTCATTCTTATCTGAGATTGTTTACTCGTAAGTATTTACTGGGGGTTATGTTTATTATCCATGTCCATATGCTCTAAAAATGTTTTCATAAAATTTTTACTTTCCTTCCATGTATGTTTAAGACATTTTTACCCTTTTCTTACTTTTACCACATTGTATGGAAGGAATCTTTCTTTTGTTTACCATACGAGGTACTTTTTGACTTTTCCAGCAAAAGTACGAGAAGATTTTTTTTAACTTATATGGCATGAACAGATTTTTACGGTTTTATAAGCCTTATTTTCATGAAGCTTCCTCCAAAAGACTTCATGAATATTTTCAACAAAATCATTTTCTTTTAAAATTTCATGATGTTTTGTGAAAAGAAATTGATTTTGAAGAAGAAAGGATATTTCCCTCAAGAATTCATTTCAAGTGTTTTATCAAAACCATTTTCTATCTAAGATGACATTATTTCATATGTGTATGTTTTAAGTATAATGTCTCTATGATTTACATGGTTTCAATTTTCTTTTGATGAAATATCCATTTGTTTTATATGGATTATGTGATGATGGAATGATGTTTATAAAACCCATTTTATTCTTTGGGTTATGATGAATGATTTATGTTTATGTTGTGGCACAAGTAATAATGATTTCATTATGAGATGGGTGGGACCTATATCTCCCTCCAATTCATTGGGTAAAGATTTATATCTCATGAGATAAACATGGCTGGAACGGTAAGTTAATCCGGTTCAGTATTACAGGACTGAAACGAGGAGTGAACTCGATTCAGAAAGGGACTTTGTCCACTAAGATGGTATTGGCAGTAATGCCTTGGCTACTATGGAAATCATTACATGTGCTTAATGTATTCCACAATTACATGTTTTATTCCCATGCTATGTTATCATGTTTTATGTTCCATTATGATCTATTCCTTATGTAATTCCATGTTTTAAGTCGTTGCTCAAGATTTTGATGTTTAAACATTATGTTCATGTTTTTAAGTTCAAATGTATATGGTATGTTTTATTTTATCCATGCTTACCCTTACTGAGCATTTGAGCTCACCCTTTTTATGTTTTATTTTTCCCCCAGGATTAAAATAAAGGTTTTAGGTAAGGAAACAAAAAGTGGAAGATCTTTATGGGAGATGTTGAAGATCTTTCACCAAGATTAGAAGATTATGTTCTGAGTTTCCAAAGACACTAAACTATTACGGTCCTTGAGTTTTGATTTTTTTTATTTATTAAGTATTCCACAAAAGTAATGTATTGTCCATGTACGTCAAGCTTCGGGTCTTTACAATTATGTTTTTAAATTTATGGAAGAGATCGTATTTCATCAACAAACTAGCATCCCTGACAAGGTATTTTCGAAAATAATTACGAGTTCATTTAAAATATTTATCAATCCTTTGTGTATTTATATTTTTTCAGTACTACCATGACTGTCGCAAAAACTCATTTTGAGAAGATGATATAGATGTGTTTAGAAATGAATAGGTAACACACCTGATGGAAGATTGTACACAAATAGGATAAAGGTGAATTCCTACTACTTATGTTATCTATATATGATCATTGATTATCCTCCAACCATCTTTGGTGAATAACCTTGGATGATGAAGAAATGACCTATTAGAGCAGATCGAGATATAATGAACACAATGAATTCCTTTAATCATTAGATATCATGATTTTTGATGAAAAATGATCCAATATCTGAGTAGGAATCTTAAATTTTATGTTTACACCCTTTTTGATTAAATAGTTTGAGCAGATTGATCCCTTCGATGGATATGTACCAATTGTGGATTGAGAATTCTCCGATGTATTGAAATGTTAATTTATTACTTAATGTTTTATATCCCCAGATTCATATTATTTATCTTTAAACAAATCAATATTGAAGTAAGGCATGATGGTGTGCAATGTGTATGGGGTGAACGACGAAACCACTGAGGATCAAAAAAATCCATTTTCCAACAAAAGATGGATGGAAACAACAAATATGGTCTATATCCACCATTTTCAGTTAGATATAGGGCCTAAATATAAATATTTCTAAAATTAAAGTAGAGGGATCAGATTCAACTTGTAGAGATAGTATTTGAGCACATGTGTACCCCTTGGTTCATTTTCTTCATGTTGTGCCTCTGGGCATTAAAAATCCCCCTTTTCGTATAAATAGTTATCCCCCCTCATAATCATCATTACCTTGAAATTTCTCCTTCCAAGATCCATTTTTTGGATCCCTTAATCACTACTAATTCAATAGAAAAATGAATCCCCCTAACCTCAGTGAAGAACCTAAACATCACAAAGATCCTCCCTGTGATCCCCCTATATTTGTGAGCCCCTCGTCCTTGCGACCTTCTATGATTGTACATAGTGATTTTATAGTCCCTTGTATGGTGTTCCTTGTTTCATTTCTATACCTAGTGCTTCATTTAATAGGTACAAATTTGAAGGAGGCTATTAGTAAAGTAAGTAAAACGGGTGAGAACTGAGTCCCCCATGTCTATGCTTCCAGATGAAAAACTTCCAAGCACCATCATCCTTAGAAAATATTGTTAAACTTTATCATCACCCCATGCAATGCACATGGGGTGTCGCACATCAAGTATTGTCCATGCCCACTAATATCCATGGTAGTGAGATATTCCTTACCCTCTCAGTAGATAATGACACCCTCCTCACATAGAATAAGATCCTATTTGGGAATCACCCCTAGAGTAAGCCCCAATCTCCATCTTCGTGGGTTACTTCTACACGTAATCCCCACACCATCCCTCACTGACACAACATTCATGACACAATAATTTTTTCTACTACTTCCTCTTGTTTATCACACCAAGCATTAATCATGTGGTCTTTGAGGTTAATAGTTTCTGTGACACCCTTATTCTGGGCATCTATCATGGATTAAGCCCCATCATCCAACACCCAGGCCGCTAAACATGCGTAATCCTCAAACCACCTAACTACACAGGTTTTGATCCCTATATTCTAAATAGGTGCTTATGAAGCCTCCCAGAGGTTCAATGACAACCATTGGTAAACCCTGGTTCCCTCCTCCTAGGGGTGCACATCCTGGATATCTGTATCCATCATCATCCATTCCCATTCTCTCCTTTCCCTTGAGCCACTATATCTCAGGAGGATCATGACCCACTCGAAGGTCACATATCCTTCGGGTCCAAATGTGTGGCTAACCATGCATAATCCCCAAACACATGTCCCAATTTTATTGGGTGGATAACCATGCATAAGCCCCAAATTCCCCTATAATAACTACGTGGACATTGATTCCTAGCCAACTAGGGTGTGTCAAATACCCCTCAAGGTTCAAGACCAACAATTTCATCTTCACTTCGATTCTATCTCATCCATTCCATTCCACTTTAATACTTCCCCCATTTCCATCCTAATTTTACTCAGGCCACCACATCCTGGTAGGATCATGCCATTCACATGGTCCATCTTAGCACGTATGTCCCATTCATCCCATTGATACTCTTAGAAGAACCTGAGAATATGACAATGCATAAGCCCCACAAAATCCATACTCATCCAACCAAGAGTATTCCTAGTGTGAAGGGAAGCTAACCATGGGTAATACCCACACCATACCTCTTTTAAATATATGGGTTTTGATCCTTTTATTCTAAATAGGGTACGTAGGAAGCCTCCATGAGGTTAAATCCCAACCAATGGTAAACCATGGTGACCCCCTCACTGGGGCACCATTGCTTATTTTACCTCCTGTTTTTACCTTAGTGGGGTCCAGATAAGTCTTCAAAATGAGAAAACTTACCTTTATGGGATGCACCACACTTGGGTCAGACCTCATTGGGCGTTTTGATCCATCTATCAGGTAAACTTTCCAGGTGCTCCCTCCTAGAGATGTACCTACCTGATCCACCTTTATAAGTGTTTTGATCCACCCATTACATCTCTGTAAGACATTAAATCATGACCCTCTATCCTTGTGGGATGTTAAACTCATGGAATAACACAAGTTAAACATGGGTTTCCATTTCGTTGAGAATCCCTTTGACGACAATGAATACATGTGACCAATGTTCTAGTGTACATACATTCCACTGATTCCCAATGTGAATAATTTCCTAACCGAAGTATTATGCCCTGGAATGACCCTTTGGAATGTCCTGATATAATCATTGTAATTAACCATCATCCATAAAGAGATGGAACCAGGAACAAGTTTCACGGACAACGTCTTATTCTATAAGGGAGACTCATACTAGGTAATGAATTTTGAGGAGGAATCCATGGATGGAATGAACTACATCCCATCACCCTATTTCAATCAAGGAGAAGACATCTCTTTATAAGTGATGAATGTCACTCACCTTTGTCACGAATGAATGTGTGGTACAATGCACCGCCATCGAACGTCAACATGCTCTAGGCAACGTGCCCCTACAGAAAGTGTCAGAAACATATGTCATGCTCAATCATACATGGCATCTCATTTTCTCATAGGGAACTCTACAAAAACAAGATGTAAAATGAGGTTCCCTATAAAAGAATATAGTAGAATTAAATCCATGTAAAAAGATAATCTCAATTAAAAATTGAATTTTGATTTTCTTATAATTTTTTTCATATAAAATGTATATAAATTGAGATTATTTGGTCATCCAATTGATCAAAAACCATATTTAATTCTTCTATCGAGGGGTACACAAAAACCTAACCTAATATCCCACAGAAATCTTGTCCCACTTCCATGTCAGAACTATAAGTAGTTGAAGAAAACCTAAAGGTATCTAATGCTCGGATTTGATGTGTTGGTATGTATAATAATGAGATAAATTTTCATTGATATCTAATCTAATACATGGACATAAGAATCTTCATGGTATATCATATAATATCTGATTAGTATATTGGTACACTTCCAATGGGGAATTATGGAATTCCATAATAACAAAAAAAATCATCGAAAAGGTACAATATACCAGTTCTAATAGGTGTTTAAGACATGTATTGGGGATAAAGGGATGTAATTGGGTTTTGGGAGGATATCAAGGATGATTTGGGTAGTAATTCCATTGAAATTTAGTATCATTAGGCTACTCATAGTGTGAAAGGGTAATTCACAACATGAATGAATTTAATAGGGTGATAATGGCCATGAATGGGGAAAAGGGGTCAAGTAAGGGTTTAGAACCAAAATATAGTGATTTCACCACTTGGTTCATTTCATGTAACATGATTTAAAACTTATTTTTATGTGGGTGATGGGTTTATAAAGTATAAACCTCCTTAGGTTTCTTCGTTTGGGAACCAAGTTCTTAGGGGGTGGCCAAACCCCATTCCCCTCCTCCCTTCCCCTTAGACCTGAGTGGATTATCGGTTGTTCGTCATTTCAAATCAATGTGGTATCTTCTCCTACATCTTCCTTGCTTCTCTAACTTCTTTCTCAAATATTTTCATTCAGTTTTTAGGGTTCTAGGTGTAATTATTATACCATAGTATGGATAAATCATTTTTCTTCATGAGACTTTTATATATGACTCTTAGAGCATGTCTCAAAATTTCGTAAACTAGTAATCAATCATTATTTGATGCAGATTATATTTTGTGGAAGATTTATTTATGGATTTTCAAAAATTTAGGCTTAATTTGTCATAAATTTAGTAATATAGATTGGGGATTTAGTGTTTTCTAGTCTTAGGGGTGCGTCAGGAGTGGATCACACCTAGTTTCTCAGCATTTTGGCTTTGTTGGATTACACGATGTGTTTGGCGCCTATTATAACATGATGGATTTTTGGTTAAAATTAACTAATTATGTAATTTAATGTTGTTAGACATTAATACATGTGATCATGGACTCATTTGTGGTTGGTATGAACTGAAGATAGTTTATTGGACTTCTGGTTGAGGTAAGGGCATTGACCTAATTATGTCTCTTGGTTAATTGGTTATTTTATGTTTTGTGCCTCACTAGTATAATTCCATTTAGAAACACCATTATTTAACACATATTATTAGATTATTTTTAACATAAACATACATTAATTACAACCTAAATATCTTGAGGCCTAGTGTCTTCGTCTATTTTTCTACCTAGAAGAGATCAACAACAACAACCTATCATCCTCCCTCTGGTCGCCTTCTCTTTTATAGTTCCTGAAGGTCTCTCTTATACATTAAAAATATAATTTCTTAAATCCTAATTAGATTAGGTAGTTTTTACATCCTGTAAGAAGATTAGAAAGGTTTCTCTCCTTCAGACCCTCCTATGGTTGGTCTACAATCAGGTGCTGAAAGACCTCTTCCTTTTATAAGGGGTAGGCCTTACAAAAGGCATAAATGGAGTAATTTTCTAGATGGGTATCTTGATCGAGTATATTTACAATAAGGAGTCTCTTCCAGAAGGAAATATCAATATAATTACAAGCATTATATTTGATTCCATAACTATTTGTTTACCAGAAGAGGTATTTCCCCTCTGATCCCAACTAAGCTCCCCAAGTCCTCCCTCTCATGCCACTAGTCAAGAATAGAGTGAGGTGAATCCTGTATGTGTGCTAAGTGATTCCCTTTCTATTATCTAGGTATATGGATATGGAGGTATTTCCCTACCCACCGATATGAGTACTGAAACGATTGTGTAAGATTCCTCATGCTTCTTTCTCTATGCTATTTTTATAGGCATTCATTAGTGCATTTCCTTTGTAGGACTTCTCCCCTAGTATCCACCACTCTTTTTATACAATCTCTTTTGGAATAGAATCTGTTTTTGAATCTAATAGGATTTACATATCCCAAGATTATCTAAAAGAAGGATGAAACCATCATCTAGGTATAACTAGAGTGATTCCTCTTCTACTATCTAGGCATCCCAGTAGTTTGCTAGCAATCTGAGTAAATAAGGGTCCCGTCTCATGAGTGTTTTTCATTTCTTATATAGACTAACATGAGCGCATATATCTTGGGAATGTTCTTGGGTCCCCTATGTGTCATCATAGCCTGAAATCCTCATGAAAGTCCCCACAATCCACAAACCATCCCACAAATATTTACCTACCCAGGTCATCACATCACAATGGGGAAGGAACTCTTGCTCTATAGTCATCTCTCCTAGACATATGAACTAATGAAAAGAAATGTTGTAACAGGTAAAAATTGAAATTTTATTAATGTATTCTTTCATATTAATGTTTAATTTATTTCATTATTGTATTACTAACATAATATTTGTTTTCTTATGTAGGTGAAATATTTTTCCTGAGTTCGAATGCTTTATTCGGAAACCGCCGCCATGGACGACAATTTTTTAGAGTGGATGGATGCAAAAAGGATGGAACATCATTTTTTTAACTATGTTGGATAATTGTAATTGTAACCAAATTAAACATTGCTTGAAATGTATATAGTAGTGTGTTGTTTTGTATTCATTATTTCAAGTAAATGTATGTAGCATTTTTGTTCTTCTGTGCTTTGTGTGTGGGTGTCGTTTGTGCTGTGTGCAGGTGTTGTTTGTACTGTGTGTAGGTGCTGTAATGTGTGCAGGTTCTGTGTAGGTTTTGTGCAGGTTTTGGTTTTGCACAGGATCTTTGGCCTTTATCAGCGCTAGTTAAGCACTAATAAATAGATAATATATCAGCGCTATTTTGAGCACTGATAAAGGTAGTTTTTATTAGCGCTCAAAATAGCACTGATAAAGATAATTTTTATCAGCGCTATTTTTAGCACTGATATATTATACATTTATGAGCACTAAAAATAGCACTGATAAAGACTACCTTTATCAGTGCTTGCTTAGCGCAGATAAAGGAAAACCTTTATCAGTACTTTTTTTAGTGGTGATAAAGGTGACCCTTTATCAGCGCTAGTTTTAGCGCTAATAAAGGGGAACCCCCTTTATCTTCACTGAGATTAATAGTGCTTTTTTAGCGCTGTTAAAGGTAGTTTTTAGCACTATTATAACCCATATTTGTATTAGTGCTAAAATGAAATCATTCGGCTATAGAACATATATTTAAGAATAGTGTTGTAGCACTTCTCAGTTCTAATCATAGCAGGTAACTGCTACAACCTTTAATGCATAAAATACCCTTAGGAAATTATCACATATTATGTTACATTGAAGAACTATCATGACGTGATAAGGATTTTATTAATATTAAAAATAATTAATATTGGTTATAATAAAGTACACATGAGTTGGTTTTAGGGATCCAACTCTAACAGAATCCCACTTACACTAGATCCAACTGCCAACAACTTTTTGTCCACTAGCTCTCACATAATAATCATGCCTATGCTTAGATATACCTTTAGTCACGGGGTCCACCAAATTATCTTCTCGGGGTACTATTATAATTGAAAATTCACCCCTTTGATAAAAATCCCTCTAGGGGTGATACTTCCAGAGTATATTCTTTATCCGTTGGTGTGACCTCGTCTCTTTTGCAAGATCCACCACTACAGTATTGTCACAATACAATGTGATAGGTTATTTAATACTAGTCATATCATCAAGATCTTGGAAAAGTTTTAGTATCCAAATGGATTCCTTGTATGTATTAGAAGCCATTATATATTCAAACTCCATTGTATAATCATTGACAACTGGATGCTTTGAACCCTTCCAGCGCACAACTCCTCTATTAAGATAGAAAAAATATCCTGACCGTGACTTCATATCATTATGATCTATTTGAAAACTAGAATTGATTTAACCTATTATGACTATCTCTTCATCTCCTCCATATATTAGGAACATATTTTTAGTTATTCACAAATACTTAAGGATAGCCTTAACAGCAGACCAATGCTATTCTACTGGATCTTCTTGATATCCACCTACCATTACCAATTAATAGGAAAAATCATGTCTAGTAAATAACTTGGAATACATTATTGATCCTATAAATTAAGCTTATGATATCTTATTTATTCACTCTTTCTCTTGTTGTGTTTGAGGACACATTTTCTTAGAAAGATGTATACCATGTGATAGTGGAACCAATACCCTCTTGTATTATTCCATACTAAATATCTTTAGTATATAGTAAATATATGTACTTTGACTTATTCCAAGAAGCCTCTTGGATCCATCACTAATGATCTTGATCCGTAGAATATAGACTGATTCACTAAAGTCCTTCATAGAGAAACAAAATTTTAACCTGTCCTTAATAGACTGTAAGATTGGTATGCCATTTCCAATAAGTAATATGCCATCAACATACACTAGGAGGGTAATGAATATATTTCAACTAAACCTCTTGTCAACACATGGATCACATTCATTATTAATGAAACCAAACTCTTTTATAGCTTTATCGAATCAAATTTTCCATGACCTGGATGCTTTCTACAATCCATAAATGGATATATGAAAATTAGAAATTCTTTTGGCATCACCAGGAGTAACAAAACCTTCTGGTTGTGTCATATATAAATCTTCCTAAATATTCCCTTTAAGGAATGAAGTTTGAACATCTATCTTCCAAATGTCATAGTCATGGTAATATACTTTAGAAATTATAATTCTGATGGAATTAAACATGTAAATTGGTTAAAAGGTTTCATTATAGTCAATTACTTAATGTTTTTAAACCCTTTGTATACTAGCCTTACTTTATAGGTATTAACTTTACCTTTCATGTTCATTTTTCTCTCAAATAACCATTTTCACCCTACAGGATTTAGATCAACTAGAACATCAACCAAAACCCAAACATGGTTCTGATATATGGAAACCATTTTAGAATTCATGGTTTCTTTCCATATTGCTACTTCTGAGCTCTATACTACCTCTTTGCAGGAGATAGGCTCATCATTTTCAACCAATAATGAGTTACCATCTCCGATGACTAGAAAATAATATCTCTTTGGTTATCTTACCTATATTGTGCTCCTATGTAGTACTTGTATTTTATAAACTACTTATTCTATGGGGACCTATAAAACCTAATCCATTAATGAATCTTATGTATCTTGAGAATTGACTACATCAAAGTAAATTTTTATCCCACTATCCCTTTTGAGGATGTTCTCCCTCTTAAAAAAGATAGATTTTCTAGCAACAATCAATTTCTTATCCAAGGGGTTGTATAGGTAGTATCCATTTATTTCCTTAGGATACCCTATAAAGATACACTTTGTTCCCCGGGGTTCTAGTTTGTTGTCTGAGAAGGCCTTAACAAATTCCTCGTAACCCTATACACATATATGCGACAAAATGGATTTATTTTCACTCCATAAATTGAAGGGAATTCCATTTTCATATTTAGTTGGTACTTGGTTTATTGTGTATGGAGCAGTTATTACTCCATATCCCCAAAAGGATAATGGAATATCTGTATGACTCATTATCTACCTTACCATGTCTAATAAGGTACAATTTCTCCTTTCACCAATACCATTCCACTATAGTGTGTAAGGTAGAGTTAGTTGAGATAGAATCCCAAAATCACATAAAATTCAATAAACTCTTAGTTAAGATATCTACCACCTTGATCTGATCAAAGCTTATTTATCCTCTTTCCAAGTTGATTCTCTAATTCATTCTTTAATTCCTTGAATTTCTCAAAGGACTCAGGATTATACCTCATAAAGTAGACATAAACATATCTATATAAGTCATCAGTAATATTTATAAAGAATAACGACATCTAACTTCTATTGGAAATGGTTCATACACATTAGTGTGTACCAATACTAGAAAATACATGGCCCTTTCACTCTGTACACCAAATGGAAGTTTGGTCAATTTTACTTGTAAATAAGCATGACATATTTCAAGTAGTTTTAGCTTAGATGAGTCAAAATAACCATCTTGACAGAGTTTTGTCAAACGCTTCTCATTTACATGATAAAGATGGCGATTCCATAGTTAGGTGTTATATGAGTCATGAGAATATGATTCGTTATCAATTTTCAAAACTTGGTTTTTATAATTTAATACACAAATACTATTATTTAAATGCACCATACCATAAAATATGTTATCTTTAAAAAAGAAACAACTTTTATTCCCAAACTTGAAAATAAACCCATATGCATCTAGAAATGATACATAAATTATGTTCTGGGTAACCGTTGTTATATAATAACAATATTTTAAAACCAAAATCATTACCATTGTAAATGAAAGGTGGTAGTCACCAATGGAAAAAGCATCCATCCTCGCACCATTAACATCTCTCAAATACACCTCTCCTATAGCAATCTTTTGAAATCTAGTTGGTTCCTATATTTGGATACACATGTGATCACTAAAAGATATATCTAATAACCAATGTGTAGATATTGAATTATTAAACTTGATAAAAAATCACATTTATCTTTCCCTTGCTTCTAGGTGTAGTTCCTCTTCTAGTGTCCTGGATTTTGACATGAAAAACATACTGCCTCCTTTTACTTGCTCTACCTCTGGATCTTCCTCTTCTTAGAAGGATGAATCTTGAGATATTTAGACTTGTTATGAATCTTGGGACCCATATCCTTGTCATTACTTTTATTATTCACCATAAGGATCATAGGTTTATCACGACCCATGTCCTTATCCACTTGGAGAATCAAATTAAGAAGTTTCAAAAGACTCTTCTCATTATTTATAATATTGTAATTAACAATAAAACCAGATAAGGTTTTGGGAAGTAATGAAAGTATGATATTTACACACAAATCATCCAGTAATTTAATCCCTATTATGTCTAAGTTCTCAATGTAGCCAATAATCTTGACTGCATAAGGCCCAAATAACACAGACTCTCAAAGATTAGTTTTGAACAAATCATTGGAGATATCGTATCTCTCTTGTATTACATTATCTTGATAGAGACTCGAAAGGTGATACATAATTCTATATATATCCATTTCCTCATGCTTATTAAAAATATTATTGTTCATTGATGATAGGATGAAACATTGAACATTTTTGGAATCATTTAAATGTTTCTCATAGAGTGACCACTCTTTATAACTTTCCTCAGGCACATTAGGAATTAGTTCTTCCAGCATATACAATTTCCTTTCATGGTGAAGTATAACTCATAAGTGCCTTTGACACTCATGGAAATTAATGTTAGTTAGAATTTTATCCTTCTCAAGTATGGATCATAGTGATATGTTTTACATCATTTTATTGTTGTTTTTAAAAATTATATAAGCATAATTTTGGTACTTTATCTGATAAAATTTAGACAAATAAATAAATATTATATTTATTAATCACTCACTATTTTATCAAAACCCAATAACTCTCACCATTGGATTCAAGATATCCTATTTCTTGGAAATTCTAGTGGAAATGTTCCACATTCCCCTTCTCATTACTCCAACTCTGGTTAGTCAAGAAACTTGAATGGTTTAGGTAGACATTACAAATGCCAACTGAATTAACTCATAGTTCCTTGATCTATTGAGTGGACTACCCAATCCTGAAATCCTGAAATTCCTCAACCCCTACCACTTAGTTATAATAACTTATAATTTGGTAGTAAACCATTGATTTGAAATAAGTTAAGTCAACCCAAACATTCAAGTTAGAATTCCCCAATAATTGAAAGCACACCAACTTTGTCTAGTCAAGCATTTTGAACTATGGTTTGATTTTAATTGAAGTAGTGGAAGGCTATGCTGAATTAATATATTTTATTGAGGGTTTTTTTCCTTTTATGCATAAATTTCCAATTATTATCTTTATCACATGATTGTTAACATTAAGTGTATTTACTTAAGTGATTAACCATATCTTAGATATTTTTTTACACATAATCAAATTAATTTTATCTCTATCAAGAATTCTCATTATTTTCATTAATTTATGTGATCGCGAAAAAACATCCATAATGAAATAACCATGAAACTTGATAGAAATAAAATAATTAAGCAGTATGATTATGATATTTTACTAATTTTTAGTTTATCTAGAAGTTGATAAACTAACCATTGACCTAGGGTAAAAACACCTTGAACAAATTAAGGTTCATGTTATAGCTTTCCACTTGTCCACCTATGTATCTCTCTTGGATTGGTTTCACCTCAACTCCAAACTTGAACCGCCTCCATTAGCATGGGAGATCCATCCATTACATATGATTTTACTCACACTTTGGTGAGGGAAAAAAGGGGTTTACATAAAAGAAACTATAGACACAGAGGCCCTTACAAAATAGAAGGATAGAAATCACGAAGGCCAATAATTTAATTTAATAATAAATTAAATAAAACAAATCACATAAAAAGTTTGGTCTAGGATCATGATCATCCATATGCATGCAATGAATTACACATTTAATAAAACTATCATCCAATTATTAATTTTCTTTATTTAAGATAAATTGCACTCAAATCAATTAATTATATTCTTTAATTAATCAATTCTTTTATCTTAATTATCATCCGAATTTCCTTGATATTCTCATACATAACAATTTTAAAAAAATTAAATAAATTTATTTAAAATTAACTATGCACATAAATTTACCTTGGATGAAACATAGTGAATACCCATCCAAATCTAACTAACATGTATTATACTCATATATTGGTTACACTTGCGACATATGACATACATGAATTATATCATGTACTTTCATTACATGTACTATTAAATTAATGATTACAAGAATTACATGATTTTTCTGTAATGTGTAATGAATTAGTACACATAGAGTAATATCTATCAAACGACTTATACAGGATATACAGATCTTAACATTACATAGAAATTAATTAAACACACACACACACACACACACACATATATATATATATTAAAACCCATCACATGGTGTGTCCTATAAACTTAATAACCACATTCAATCAAATGTCAATAAGGTTTACATAGTATAATAAATTAATTTTAATTCTACGTAATTTGGTATAATTACATGGTGTGTATAGGATAGATACATAGAATGTACGTATCTCACTATCTATATGAGGCACACGCCTAGGGACTCAGTGTGTAAACCATTCCTCAGAAAAGTTAGAGTATATGACGTGTATAAAGGGATACACAATGTGTAGTCTCCAAGTTACATGGTCACCAATAAGGTAGGACATGTATGAAAATACATGGCCTATCTATGACTTAAAGGACTACACACCATGTACATGGGATACACGACATGTACTCTAGCTAATCGTGTGCTAGGATGGACCAATCAACACACTGAGTAAGAAATTAAATGAACCGCATATAAAATTATTAATTATTTAATCCCTTGTAGAACAACATGTATATAATAATAATAATATTATTATTTTTTTACATTCATTTAACTTGCAAATTAAAATTAAATATTATTTATTCAAATAATATTCAATATATATTATTTATCATCAGACCATTAAACTTAGTCCTCAATTTATCTAATATTTATGGGGCCTTGAATAATGACTATTTATTCAATAAATAAATATCACAACATTATTCAAAAATAAATAAATAAATATTATATTCAATAAATATAAAATAGATATTTATTAAATATTCCACTCACATTATATTCTATCAAATAATCAGAGACAAAATACATAAAATCATGAAAATATGAATAATTATTAAACCAAATGTGGGAAAAATATTTATTAAAATTGTTAAATGATAAATAACAATATATTATTTAACTGGGATTTTGGATACACTTAGTGTTTGACCCTCTAGGCCTTTTTCTCAGTGGCATTAGGGGAAGTAGCCTAAAGTCTATGGTTAGCATCTAAAAACACACCAAGGAACCCATAGAGAAAGAAGTTAATGAAAAAAGACACAATACCTCATATGGATGCTTACCGTATAATATAACCCCTTTATCATGATATCTCTAATCAAGAAGGTTGCACACTGGTGCCATCAACCTATGTTCTCAATTTCTCTTTATTTGAATTTATGGAAATTGAACTTGCCTATAGAAAAACATGACAGTGAATTTATTTAGGCTATATAATTTCTATAAAAGGGATTGAGATATAAACTTCCATTAATGAACATAAGGGACAAATCCTTTCTCACATTTTTAATTAATGCAATATTACTCGTGACACACCCAACATATCCTACCTCACCGTGAACATTTGTCATCATGGTTTTCATCAATACATCAAAGTAAATGACTTGTAATACTCATTAATAGTAATCTTAAAGTCTAAGGACCTATACACACATGCATAGATAATAACATCCAATGACACATATAAATGTGGATTTCCTACTGGTGGCTCTCATTCTCATAATATCATACACTGGATATTACCAAGGCTGTAGATCATGAGAAGGTGCCTCAAAGTCCTATGAGACTCCACCCCTAATAACCTATATCATTTGTGTCCTAAAAATTATATCATATGGCTATAGAACATATATTAAAGAAAAGTGTCATAACACTTTTGTGTTCTCATCACAGCAGGGAACATTTATGATCTTTTATTGCAACAAATACTCTTAGGACATTATCACATACTATGTTACGTAGAAAAACAACCATGATGTGATAAGGGGTTAATTAATATTAAAAAATATGGATATATGTTATCATAAAGTACACATAAGTTTGTTCTAGTGTACCAACTCTAACATACATGGCATGTGAGGGGACCCACACGACATGTAGTCCCACTCCATCTCCTGGCCATGTCGCTATAGGTATATGTATTGCTACCCATGTAGCCATACATGGCATGTAGAGGGTCTACACAGTCCTTTAAAAGCCACCTAGGGTCCTGCCTGTGCTCTCTGTTCGTGTTCATGTATTTTTGTATACGACGTGTTCCTGGTTGTTCCAATGCTCATGTACTCCCAGAGTACACTCTAAGTTTTCTAGGATAAGGTCACACAGCATGTGGGGGTCCCACACACCATGCGATACTTATAATTTTGTGAAACCCTAGCCTCCATATCTAGGTCCCTACACATTGTGTGTTCTTAAGACGACACAATGTGTAGTCATGTTTTTCACAGAATCTCAGATCCAAACTCAATGCTCCAGATCCAGTCATTCTTTTAATGACCCAAGATATTATAAATAAATTTCCCTTATGATTTAATGTTATATTATGTAATATGGTTATAAAAAACACATGCACTTGTTTTATTATATCTTATTGGATTTAAAAGACTATTAAGAATATTTACTATTGATAATATATCCATTAAACAATGATCATATTATTAGTATAAATATAGGGATTTTAACAAATCCAGTTATCTCAAAAAAAGGAAGTGATAGACTCAAAAAGTAGAATCATTCCCTATGAATCCTATTTATCAGAGATTTATAGGGAGATAACATCTTTAGGCTTTTCCCTTGACCAAGAACAAGTTTATATACAATAACTAAAGCATGAGATAAACCTTTTATGGGAGAAGTTCAAGCTCATCCAGATCACGACCCAAACCATGTTCGCCAAATGGCCCCATGAATGTCTCATCGTCTCACACCTTTCTCTTAGGGCATACATTGCTGTAATAAAGGGATATGTATCAATACCTTAATAATATGAATATATATATTGTATATAATAATGAATCTATTTTCATTTTTATTATTACTTTATAAATTATTTTGATTTTGATTCAATTAAACACAAATCGTTTTTTCGGGTAATATTCAAATTCAACTAAGAGATTTATTTTGACTTATTAATGAATTTTTAAAATAAATATTATTTTAATAAAATGTTATTTTTAAATAAGTTTTATTAATTATAAATGGTCATATAATTTTTATGAATTAAAATGTACTTCTTATAAGGATTCAAAAAACTGTTATTGTAAAAAACCAAGAATTTTTCAATAAATATAGAATCTTATTTTAAAAGTAAAAATGAAAATATTTATAAAATTATTTAGATAAAATAAATATTATTTTTTTAATCATAATGTGTAAATTATCCAATGGTAATTTTTTCATAATTTTCCAAGACAATCGAATTTTCGGGTAAAAATTAAATACCGTATAAATATACGGTGCGTTTTATGACATCACAATGACCCAAAAATGATGTAATAAATACTATAATTGGTGTAATACAAAAATTATTTGTTTTACACTATAAATAATGTGATTTTATGTTTATTTTATTATTTTTATTAAGCCTTTATGAATACTCCAAAACCATTAATATATTTTAGAGTTTTGAATTCATGTCTTTAAAAGAGTGACTCACCTCCACATAAGCAAGGGTAATATTTTAATACATTGGGAACTGTTTCTAATAAAACAATTAAAACCTCACCAATTTTTAGGTTTTGAATATTTTATCATATAGAGTCCAAAACCTAAGTTTGTGAAATATTAAAGAATTCCCCACTCATCTCCTATATAAACCCACCCAATCTACCAGTTATCTTCACAAAAATACTTTTATCACATCCTTAATCTTCCCTCACATCTCAATAATCCTTCCAAGCCACACTAAGCTCTCAAGAATCCACTTTTTCAAGATTTTGGAGTCACATACTCAAGTAAGGGTTCTTTCCTTTCTCATCTTTATCCAAGTTTCTTTATCTTATTATACCATTTTATTTTAAATTAATAATTATGGTGTATGTTTTATCACCACCCACATACTTCCCTTATTATTTATAAATTATTACATACCCATTTATCTCTCATTAAGTGCTTCCATGTACACCTGTTACCATGCTGAAATTTCATAAGCATCCTTTCCTTTCTCTTTTTATTCAAGATTATTTATTATCGTATGCCTTATTTTTCTAATTATTAATTTGTGGAAATGTCCTTACATGTCCCTATTACTTTACACTTCATCTAAAAATGACTATAGACCCATTTATATCTCATCAAACCATTTTATGTTTTTTTAAGTGATGTTGTTATGCTGCAGAATTTTCATCGTGATTTTCCATGCCAAACCAATTGTGTAGTGAATATCATACCCATTTAATACTAAGAGTTTTAACTTTTTATTGGGGAATTACATGTATGTATTATATACTCTTTAATCATGGAATAAATTATGATGCCTAATGAATCCATTTTTATGATCTATATGGAACACTTAAGCATGAGAATGAAATGAAAGTGACGGGTGCACCCATAATTATATATTGCTCAAATGCATTAGGTAATGTTTAGTATCATGATAATTCATGTTGGGATAGGGGTGTAAATAATTAATTTATAGTACTGTGTCCACCATGAAGTCTTGGTGGTTTATCCTTGACCTATAATACAATGTTTTAAGTTATTGCCACATTTCTCATGTTATGATTATCGTACTATATCATGCTTTATGATTCATGTTTATTTATTCCAATTGTTATGTATATTATATAACATGTATTATTATATTCATATTATTACATGTTTATTCCATTATCAGGATTTAAATCTCACCCCTTTATTTTGTATTTTTCTCCAGGATATCCAATTCACTTTTAAGCTCAATCATGTTAAGGAAGTTTTCAATAAGGATGTTGTAATTCAGGTTTAAAGTTGTAATGCAATATACCTAATTTACCAAAGAAACTAGAATTATTGATCTTTCAGGATGTATTAAGCGCAATTTTATGTAATTAAATAAGATATGAATGTGTAATAAAGATAAGGGTTGCTATAGTTGGTATTAGAGGAAAAGTTTAGTTATTTTTGGGATTAGGATTAGAAAACTCTAGTAAAAGCCTTAAGGATAAGAATAATTATAAGGAAACATCCCTAAAATTTTGGTGATTATAGAGTAAGTGGTTTATCAATAAAATAAATCCTTATCCGGATACTACAAGTGGATGTGGTTTTGGAAAAAATTTACCTAGGGGTAACAACTCTAATAAGGTGTATCGGGCCTGACTCGGGGTAACTTGGTACATGAAAACTGGTCTTATTGTGCACCTAGTTTGAAACTCCCAGTTAATATGATTTGGTAGTACAAAACATTATTAAGGAAAAAAATGCCTATAAGAATATATGTTATGAAATATATCATGGATAACATATATTGATGCCTATAAATTCACATGTTAAAGAAATACATGTAATTTATAAGTTATCCCTTTAATTTAATTGGATTCCCCTTTACACGTATTTAATAGTTTGAATATAATCACCCATAATTTTACTTTTATTCTATCCAATGTTCAGAAATAGGATCTATCAGGGAAACAATCATCATGAAGAGAAATGTGATGACTGCCCCAATGAGATTCTAAGCCCAATGAGAGTGGGAATCATGAACTTCACGATGATAATCTCTCAGCTGACTCAGGTTATGAATATAAAACTAGACCAGGAGGAGCATCCAAATCCCCCTAAAAGAGAACAATACACAATCAAAATCTTCATTTGATAAAGGCATTATAATTTAAATGGATAATATGATCCCTTAATCTCTAAACAATGGAGAAATTCCACTGAGAAGATATTCTCCATCCTTAAATACTCCAAACGAGAGAAGGTTCTTTTAGATATTTATCATATAGAGGGTGAAGCTGATCAATGGTGGAAATTGATCAAAAATAAAAAGCTCGAGGAAGAGATCAAGGCAATGGTAGGGAAGGATTTCCCAAATTTTTTTGATAATATTTTCCCCGCACCCTCCAACTTAAAATGGAAAGGGATTTCCTTTCCCTCAATAAAAAAGATGAAAAATATATCGAGGTGTATGGGGAAATCTTCAAAATAGTTTCATGATAGGCTTCTGTCTTTGTCATTAGCCCAGAGTGTAAGGTTGACCAATTCTTTTGTGGGATAAAATCTAGTCTAAAAAAATCCCTGGTGATCCATGACTTTTATAGATATGGGGAGATTGTCTGATGTTCCCTAAAAGTTGAAATGGAGATTAGAGAATCTTGGGGTATCTTGGGGATAAGAAGCGGAAAGTGAAGATCAATTATGATGGTCTGATAGAGAGATCTAATAGTGCTAAGAAATTTTAACATCCCACTTTAAAAAGGTCTGGAAATAAGCACCATAGAAATTTCCTGAATGGGATGGGGAAATTCTTTAGGTGTAGTAAGAAAGGGAACTTAGCCAGTGATTATCAGCAGGAAAAACCCGCTATTGCGATGGAGGAAAGGAATGCTTCAGTAAATCCTCAATGCATTTTTCATTGCTAAAACTCCAAGGAACCAAGGAATTTTTCAAACCAATTCACTAATACTAGAGTTTTCGGAGACAAAAAATAACCTCTAAGGAATCAAGGGAGAGTTTGTGCCATCACAACTACCAAAGTGGATCCTGAAAATGAGGTGGTGATAGGTAAGCTAGTTATTCATTCAAGAAAAATAAATGTAATTTTTGATTTTGGTTCTACACATTACTTCATATCACAAAAGTTTAGTATAACTATTCAAACACCATCACAAAGCATGGAAGTATATTTACCAGTGAAAATTAAAAATGGAGAAATTATTGAATCCCACACATATAACTCATCCCATGTCACAATTTTTGTGATGAAATTACTAGAAAAACTTGTCATACTACCTTTGGTAGAATTTGATGAAATTTTAGGCATGGTTTGGATTCCCATTTATAGAGCTAGCATAAATTTCCTTGAGAATGAAATCACTCTTTGTATTGAGAATCATCCTCAAATTCTATACAAATGCAAGGAGAAGGATGAATCTTTTTTATCACCATCATATCAAGAATGGATATTATTTCCCTATGAGAAAGAATATCTAACTCAAATGATTGATTCTAGGTAAAATATCATCCTTAAAGAAACACCCATTGAGAAGGAGTATGATGATGTGTTTCCTGAGGAATTTCCTATCCTTCCTCCTAGCTGAGAGTTTGAATTTTCAATCGATCTTATACCTAGGGAATTACCATTATCCAATAATCTATAAAGAATAAATGTTGTAGAACTTTATGAGCTTAAGAAACAACTATAGGAGAATCTGGATAAAGGTTTCATACACTCAAGGGCTTCACCTTGGGTTGCACCAGTTCTCTATGTTAAGAAGAAGGATGGATCAATTCACCTTTGCATTGATTATCGTGAGATCAACAAGATAAAAATAAAGAAAAATTATCTTATTCCATCTATTTATGACTTATTTGATTAGCTAAGTGAAGAACAATACTTTTCCAAGGTGAATCTGTAGTCTAGATATTACCAAGTCAGGGTGAAGAAGGAGGATATCCCCAAGACTTCTTTTCATATAAGGTACAGAAACTATGAATTCATAGTAGTTCCATTAAATATCACTAATGATCCAAGAATATTCATGGAATTGATGAATAGAGTCTTTATAGATTACCTCAACAAATTTTTGGTAGTATTTATAGATGATATTCTAATATAATTCATAAGAAATAAGGAGCATGGTGAGCATTTAAGTACAATGATAAGGACCTTGTGAAAGGAAAATATTTATACCAAGTACAACAAATGTTATTTCTAGTTGAAGGAAGTCTCTTTCTTGGGAAATATCATTACAAGAAATGGGATATATATAGACCGTTCAAATATATAAGCAATTTAAGGATGGTTGAGGCTAAAATATATGATAGATATATATATTTTCCTTGGGTTATCTAGGTATTATCACCTATTTTTGAGAAATTTATCATAATTTTCAAACCCTATTATCAAGATAACTCAGAAGGGAGTAAAGGTTTCCTAGAATGATTAATGAAAATAAATCTTCAAGTAGTTGAAAAGGAGGATTATAACTGATCCTATTCTCACACTAACCATAAGTGGAGATCTTTTTGGGGTATTCAACGATTCTTTGAAGGGTCTAGGATGTGTGTTGATGAAAAATGAAAAATTCATTGCCTATACTTCAAGGCAGTTGAAAGTTCACGAACAGAACTACCCAACACTTGATCTGGAGTTGGATGTAGTGATTTTCACTTTAAAAATTTGGTAGAATTATCTATTTGGGGAGAAGTGTGAAATATATACAGATAAAAAAGGCTCAAGTATATATTGACACAAAAAGAGATGAATATGTGCCAATGAATATGGTTAGAGGTGATCAATGACTATGACTTCTCAATTCCCTACCATCATCGGAAAGTGAATAAGGTGGCAGATGATCTAAGTAGAAAGGATCCAATATTTCTATATTTGATGAGAATAAAAAAGGTTCTAGTCTTCTTAAACTTATATAGGATGGACATGGGAATCATAAATTAGGGAACATCATTGATCCTTTCATAAATTATTTCTCAACCATCTCTTCTGGAGAGGTTAAGGGATGCTCAAGTAGTTTATGTGGGAATTCATAATAAAGTGGAATCTATAAGGAAAGTTAAATCATATGATTTCAATGTTAATGATGAAGTTCTTGTGAGATTTGGGTTATGAATATGTGTACTATAAAATATTGAGTTAAATAAGGAGTTGTTGGATGATAGACATTGCTTAACCTTCTCCATCCATCTAGGAAGAAAAAATATGTATCGAGATCTCTGAGAACTCTATTGGTGGAACAATATGAGGAAGGAGATCGCAACATATACATCATGATGTATTTTATTTCAACAAGTGAAATCATAAAGGAAAAAATCCAAGGGGATGATGCAACCATTACTCATACCTACATGGAAATAGGAAAAAATCACCATAGAATTTGTCATTGATCTTCCAAATACATCAAGAGGGAATAATTTTATATGGGTTGTGGTGGATCGTCTTATAAAAACTTCACACTTAATTGTGATATTAGAGGAATTATAACTAGATTTACTTTCATGGATATACATCAGGAAAGTGGTTAGGCTACATGGATTACCACTATCAACTGTATTCGATTGAGATCCAAGATTCACCTCCAAGTTCTGGAAAAGTCATCAACATGATCTAAACACTAAGTTGAACTTCATCATGACTTATCACCCTGAAAATGATGTCTAATTAGAGCTAACTGTACAAAAACTTTAGGACATATTGATAGCATGCTAAATTTACTTCAAATGAGGATGGGATCACCATATTCCTTTGGTTGGGTTCTCTTACAACAATAGTTTCCATTGGAGTATCCAAATGGCACCCTAAGAAGCCCTTTACGGGAAGAGGTGCAGGAAACCTACATGCTGGGATGAATTTGGGGAACAAATATTACTATGATTGAGAAAATAGTGGAAAAGGTTAAGACCATTCAACAACATATCAAGGGTGATCAGAGTCGTCAAAAGAGCTATGTTGGAAATTTTTGACGAGACCTAGAGTTTGATGTTGGAGACATGGTATTCCTATATATATCTCCATGGAATAAAGTTATGAGATTTGGGATAAAGGTAAATCTTAGTCCAAGATACAACGTCACCTTTGAGATCCTTGATCGCATCAGTGTGGAGACCTATTGAATTACACTCCCACCTAACCTATCTTGAGTTCATGATGTATTCCATGTATAATTTTTGAGGAAGTACATACCTGAACCCTCACATGTACTCAATTCGAAGGTGGTACCATTGGAGAATGATATTTCCTATGAGGAGAAGCTGATAAAGATATTAGACCGTAGAGACAAAGTTCTACAAAATAAGACAATTCTCCTTATCAATGTGCTATGGAGAAACCAAAAGTTTGAAGAAGAAACATAGAAACCAGAGGAGGTTATGAAACACAGTTACCATCATCTATTTTAATGTGGGAAAATAAAATTTTTAGGGAAAAATTTCTTAAGGGGGGAATATTGTAACGAACCGAACTATTATAAATAAAATTACCTTATGATTTAATGTTTTATTTTGTAATATGGTTATAGAAAACACATAAACCTATTTTATTATATATTATTGTATTTAAAATACCATTAATAATATTTACCATTGATAATATAGCCGTTAAATAGTGATTACATGATTAGTATAAATATAGGGCTTTTAACAAGTCCAATTGACTCAGACAAAGGAAGTGATGACCTCAACTAGTAGAATCATGCCCTATGAATCCCATTTATCCGCGATTCTATGGGAGATAGAATCTATAGTATTTTCCCTTGACTAAGACCAAGCTAATATCCAACAAATTAAGCATAAGTGAAACTTTTTACAGAAGAAGTTTAAACTCATTGAGATCACCACCCAAACCATGTTCGCCGAACGACCCTATGAAAGTCTCACCGTCGCACACCACACTCTTAGGGAGTAATATGGTGCAATAAAGGGATATATATCAAGAAATTAATAATATGAATATGTATATTTTATATAATAATGAATCTATTTTCATTTTTATTGTTACTTTATAAATGATTTTGATTTTGATTCAATTAAACACAAATTGTATATTCAGGTAATATTCAAATTCAATTAAGGTATTTATTTTGATGAATTAATATATATTTAAAATAAATATTATATTAATAAAATTTTATTACTAAATAATTTTTATTAATTATAAATTTTCATATAATTTTTATGAATTGAAATGTGATTTTTAAAAGGGTTCAAAAAACTGTTATTGTAGAAAACCTAGAATTTTTCAATAAATATAGAATATTATTTAAAAAGTGAAAATGAAAGTATTTATAAAATTATTTAGATAAAATAAATATATTTTTTGGAATCATAATGTCAAAATTATCTAATGGTGATTTTTTCATAATTTTCTGAGATAGTTGAATTTTGGGGTAAAAAATAAATATCGTATAAATATACAGTGTATTTTATGACATCACAATGACCCAAAAATGATGCAATAAATAATATAATGGCTATAATCACCCAAATATATGTTTTACCCTTTAAATAACTGGATTTTATATTTATTTTATTATTTTTATTAATCCGTTATGAATACTCCAAGACCATTAATATATTTTAGAGTTTTAAATTCATTTATTTAAAAGTGTGACTCACCTCCATATAAGAAAGAGTAATATTTTAATAGTTTTGGATATTTTCCTAAAAAAATAATTAAAACCTCCCCACTTTGGAAAAAACCATGGGAAAAAACATGTCTATAATAATAATATTATTATTTTTTGACATGCGCTTAACTTTAAAATTAAAATTAAATATTATTTATTCTAATAATATTAAATATATATTATTTATAACCAAACCATTAAAATTAGTCCTAAATTTATCTAATATTTATGGGCCCTTGAATAATGAATATTTATTTAATAAATAATTATCACAAAATTATTCACCAATAAACAAATAAATATTATATTCACTAAATAGAAAATAGATATTTATTAAATATTTTGCACACATTATATTCTCTCAAATAACTAGTGATGAAATAAACGTGATCATGAAAATATGAATAATTATTAAACCACATGTGGGAACAATATTTATTCAAATTGTTTAATAATAAATAATAATATATTATTTAATTGAGATTCTGGATACACTTAGTGTTTGACCCTCTAGGCCTTTTTCTTAGTGGCATTAGGGGAAGTAGCCTAAAGTCTATGGTTAGCATCTAAAAACACACCAAGGAACCCATAGAGAAATAATTTAATGAAAAAATGACACAATACCTCATAAAGATGCATATCAAATAATATAATCCTTTTATCATGATATCTCTAATCAATAAAGTTTCATGCTCGTGCCATCAACCTATGTGCTCGATTTTTCTTTCTTTGACTTCAAAAATTGAACTTTCCTATAGAACACCATGTCCATGAATTTATTTATGCTATATCATTTCCATAAAAGGGAATGAGATATCAACTTCCATTAATGAACATAAGGGATAAATCATTTCTCACATTTTTGATTAATGCAATATTACTCATGATGCACCCAACGTATCCTACCTCACCATGAACATATTTCATCACTTTTTTCATTACTACATAAAAGTACATGACTCATAATACTCAATAATAGTAATATTAAAGTATAAGGACCAATAGAAACATCCATAGATAGTAACATCCAATGAAACATATATATGTGTATCTCCTATTGGTGGGCCTTGTTCTCATAATATCATATACTGGATATTACCAAGGGAATAGACTATGAGAAGGTGCCTCAAAGTCCTATGAGTCTTCACCCCTGATAGCATGTATCATTTGTGTCCCCAAAATGATATCATCTAGCTATATAACATATATTAAAGAAAAGTTTCATAGCACTTTTGTGTTCTCATCATAGCGGGGAACTTCTATGATCTTTTAGTGCGACAATTACTCTTAGGAAGTTATCATATAATATTTTACATAGAATAACAATCTTGATGTGATAAGGAGTTTATTATATTCAAAAATATGGATACAGGTTATCATAAAGTACACAAAAGTTGGTTATAGGGTACCAACTCCAACATACACAACATGGAGGGGACCCACACGACATGTAGTCCCACTCCATCACCTGGCTGTGTCCCCGTAGGTATATGGATTTCTACCCATGTAGCCATACATAACATGTAGAGGGTCTAGACAGTCCTTTCCAAGACACCTAGGATCCTTCCCATGCTCTCTAGTCATGTTCGTGTATTTTGGCAGACGACGTGTTCCTGGTTGTGCCTATGCTCGTGTACTCCTAGAGTACACTATGATTTTTCTAGCATAAGGACACACAACATGTGGGGATCCCACACAACATGTGATAATCATAATTTTGTGAAAACCTATCCACCACATCCAGGGCCCTACACATCATGTGTTCTTCAAACAACATATCATGTAGTCACATTTTTCATAGAATCTCAGATCCGAACTCACTGCTCAAGATCCAGTCATACTTGTAATGACCCAACCTATTATAAATAAAGTTCTCTTATGATTTAATGTATTATAATGTAATATAGTTATAATAAAAACCTGAAATTGTTTTATTATATCTTATTGGATTTAAAATACCATTAAGAATATTTACTGTTGATAATATAGCCATTAAATAGTGATCATATGATTAGTATAAATATAGGGCTTTTAACAAATCCAATTGAGTCATACAAAGGAAGTGATAGCCTAAACTAGTAGAATCATGCCCTATAAATCCCATTTATCAGAGATTTAGAGGGAGATAACATCTCTAGGATTTTACCTTGACCAAACCCAAGCTGAGATCCAACAACTTAAGCATGAGATAAACCATTTATGGGATAAGTTCAAGCTCATCGTGATCACGACCCAAACCATGTTTTCCGAACGACCCCATGAAAGTCTCACCATCGCACACCTTACTCTTAGGGCATAAGATGGTGTTATAAAGGGATATGTATCAAGAACTTAATAATATGAATATGTATATTATATATAATAATGAATCTATTTTAATTTTATTATTACTTTATAAATGATTTTGATTTTGATTCAATTAAACACAAATTGTATTTTCGGGTAATATTCAAATTCAACTAAGATATTTATTTTGACGAATTAATGGATTTTTAAAATAAATAATATTTTAATAAAATGTTATTATTATATAAATTTTATTAATTTTAAATGGTCATATAATTTTTATGAAGTGAAATATACTTTTTATAAGGGTTCAAAAAACTCTTATTGTCAAAAACCTATTATTTTTCAATAAACATTGAATATTATTTTAAAATTTAAAATGAAAATATTTATAAAATTATTTATATAAAATAAATATTATTTTTTTAATCAGAAAATTGAAATTATCCAATGGTAACTTTTTCATAATTTTCTGAGAGTCAAATTTTCTGGTAAAAATTAAATACTGTATAAATATACGGTGTGTTTTATAAAATCACAATAACCAAAAAATGATGTAATAAATAATATAATGGGTATCCTAGAAAAAATATATGTTTCCACTTTATATAATGTGATTTTATGTTTATTTTATTATTTTTATTAATCCTTTATGAATACTCCAAAACCATTAATATATTTTAGAGTTTTAAATTCATTTCTTTAAAAGAGTGACTCACCCCCACATAAGAAAGGGTACTATTTTAATATTTTTGAAACTTTTCCTAATAAAATAATTAAAACCTCACAAATTTGTAAAAAACCATGGGAAGGTTTTTTGTTTTTAATATTTTATTATATAGAGTCAAAAACCTAAGTTTGTAAAATATTAAAGAATTACCCACTCATACCCTCTATAAACCCACCCAATCTGCCACTTATCTTCAATAAAAATACCTTGATCACATCCTTAATCTTCCATACCCTCTCAATAATCCTCCCATGGTTCACCAATCTCTCAATAAACCACTTTTCAATCTTTTGGAGTCACACACTCAAGTAAGGGTTCTTTCTTTCTGTATCTTTATCAAAGTTTATTTATCTTGTTATTCCATTTTATTTTAAATTAATAATGATGGTGTGTGTTTTAAAACCTCCACCATAATTAAATTATTATTTATAAATGATGATATACCCCTTTATCTCTCATTAAGCTCTCCCATGTACACCCATTACCGTGTCGAAATTTTGTCAGCATCCTTTCCTTTCTCTTTTTATTCAATCTTATTTATTATAGTATGCCTTATTTTTTTAATTCTACATGTGTGTAAATGTAATTACATGTCCCTATTACTTTACACTTCATGAAAAAATTATTAGAGACCCATTTATATCTCATCAACCCATTTTATTATTTTTTAAATGATGTCGTTATGCTGCCAACTTTTCACCGTGATTTTCCATGCCAACCAATTGTGTAGTGAATATCATACCCATTTACTATCAAGGGTGTTCAATTTTATACATATATAACTTTTTATTATGGAATTAAATGTATTTATTCCATACTAATTGATCATGTAATAAATTATTATGATTAATGAATCCATGTTTTATGATCTATGTGGTACACTTAAGCATGATAATGAAATTAAAGTGACGGGTGTGCCCAAAATTATATTGTGCTCCAATGCATTGGGAAATGTTTAGTATCATGATATGTAATGTTGGGATAGGGGTGTACCTAATTATTTTATGGGACTTTATCCACCATAAAGTCTTTCCAGTTTACCCTTGACCTATGATACTATGTTTTAAGTTGTTGCCACATTTCTCATGTTATGATTTTCATACTATATCATGCTTTATGATTCATGTTCATATATTACCATTGTTATGTATATTATCTAAAATTCATTATTATATTCATTTTATGCCATTTTTATTCCCTTACGGGTCTTTATAGATAACCCCTTTCTTAAGTATTTTCCCCAGGATATCCAATACAGTTTTAAGCTCAATCATGTTAAAGAACTTTTCAATAAGGATGTTATAATTCATGTTTAAAGTTGTTATAAAATGTACCTAATTTCCCATATAAACTAGACTTATTGATATTTCAGGTTGTATTAAGTGTAATTTTATGTAATTAAATCATGTATGGATGTGTAATAAAGATAATGGTTGTTATAGTTGGCATTAGATGAAAAGTTTAGTTGTTTTTGGGATTATGATTAGAAAACTATAGCAAAAGCCTTAGTGAAAAGACTAAGTATAAGAAAACATCCCTAAAATTTTGGTGAGTATAAAGTAAGTGGTTTATAAAGAAAATACATCCCTATCTGGATACTATAAGTGGACATGGTTTTGGCACAAATTTACCCAGGGGTAACAACTCTGAAAAGGTGTACTGGGCCTCACTCAGGGTAACCTAGTACATGACAACGAGCCTTACTACGCACCTCGTTTGAAACTCCTAGGGAATATGATTTGGTAAATTCATAAGATTAGTACAAACCATTATTAAGGGAACAAAAAAATTACCATAAGAATATATGTTATGAAATAGATCACATATAAAATATATTGAAGCCTAGAAATTCATAAGTTAAGGAAATACATGTAATTTATAAGTTGTACCTTTAATGTCATTGGATTCCCATTTACGTGTTTAATAGTTTGAATATAATCACATGAAATCTTCCTTTTATTATATCCAATGGCCAAAAATAATAGGAATTAGGGAAACAATCATCGTGAAGGGAAATGTGATGATTGCCCCAACGAGATTCCAAACCTGATAGGAGAAGAAATCATGAACTTCATGACGATACTCTCTCAGCTAACTCATGTTCTGAACAGAAACTTAGATTAGGAGGAGAGTCCAAATCCCCCTAAAAGAGAACAATCCCTAATCAAAATCTTCATGTGATAAATGCCTCTTACTTTCAATAGATCATCCAATCCCTTAATCACCAAACAATGGATCAACTCCATTGAGAAGATATTCTCCGTCCTTCAATGATCTGAATAAGAGAAGGTTCTTTTGGATATTTATCATATGGAGGGTGCAGCTAATAAATGGTGGAAATTGATCAAAAATAAAAATTCCAAGTAAGAGATTGAGGCAATGAGAGGGAAGTATTTCCAAAAAAAATTTATCGATAAATATTTTCCTCTCACCCTCCAACTTAAAATGGAAAGGGATTTCCTTACCCACAAGAAAAAGGATGAAAAATCTATCAGGGCGTACGAAGGAAGCTTCACAAGACTTGAACGATATGCCTCCACCTTTTTCATTACCCCCAAGTGAAAGGTTGACCACTTATTTGGTAATCTAAAACCTATTTTACAAAAATCTCTAGCGATCCATGACTTTGATAACTATGCTGAAATTTTCTGATGAGACCTCAAAGTTGATAAGGATATCAGATAAGCTCAGGGGTATCATGGGGATAATAATCAGAAAGTAGAGATAAATTTTGGTGGTATGATAGAGTGATCTAATGGTGCTAAGAAATTTAAACATTCTACTTTCCAAAGGTGTGGAGAGAAGCACCATGGAAATTTCCTAAAGGGGATGGTGAAATGATTTATGTGCAAGGAAGGGAACCTAACCAGTGATTGCTGGTAGGAAAAAACTGCTACTACGATGAAGGAAAGTAATGCTCCAGTTAACCCTCAATGCATTGTTCATTTCTAAAACTACAAGGAACCGAGGAATTCTTCAAACCAATGTATCAAGCTAAGGCTTTTCAGAGATAAACAACAACCTTTAAGGAATCAAGGGAGAGATTTTTCCATCACAACTGCTGAAGTGGATCCTGACAATGAGGTGGTGATAAGTACTCAAGTTATTAATTCAAGAACATCATATATAATTTTTGATTATATTTCTATGAATTCCTTCATATCACACAAGTTTAATAGAACTATTCAAACACCATCATAAATAATGGAAGTGGAGTTGTTGGTGAAAATGAAAAATGGAGCAATTATGGAATCCCACACATATAACTCCTACCCTATTACAATTTGTGGGATGAAATTACTAGTAAACCTTATCATAATCACTTTGGTATAATTTGATGCAATTCTAGGAATGGATTGGATTTATATTTATAGAGCCAACATAAATTTCCATGAGAAGGAAATCACTCTCTGTATCATGAAGTGTCCTTATATTCTGTACAAATACAAGGAGAAGGATGAATCTTATTTAGAAACATCATCTAAAACATGGATATTATTTCACTATGAGCAATAATATATTTCTAAAATGATTGAGTTTAAGTACAAGATCATCCTTGAAGACATTCCCATTGTGAGGGAGTATGCTGATGCATTTCTTGAGGAATTTCCTGGTCTTCCTCCTAGATGATAGGTTGAATTTTCAATTGATCTTATACATGGGGATTTACCATTATACATGACTCTATATAGAATAAATGTTGTAGAACTTGGGGATCTAAAGAAATAACTAAAATATAATCTAGATAAAGGTTTCATATACTCTAGTACTTCAACTTGGGGTGCACCAGTCCTCTTTGTTAAGAAGTATGGGTCAATTCACCTTTGCATTGATTATTGTGAGCTCAACAAGATCATGATAAAGAACAAGTATCCTATTACATGGATTGATGACTTATTTGACCAGCTACATGGAGCACAATACTTTTCCAAGGTGTATTTGTGATTGGTATATTACCAAGTTAGGGTGAACAAGGAGGATATCACCCAGACTGGTTTTCATACAAGGTACATGGAATATTAATTCATAGTAATACTGTACAGAATCACTAATTATATAGGAATATTCATGGAATTGATGAATAGAGACTTTATATATTACCTAGATAAATTTATGGTAGTATTTATAGATTATATTCTAATATAATCTAAAAGTAAGAAGGAGCATGATGAGTATTTAATTACTATGCTAAAGACCTTGTGAAAGGAAAATATTTATGCCAAGTACAACAAATGTGATTTCTGGTTGATGAAAATATCTTTCTTGGGACATATCATCACAAAAAATGGGATATATATGGACCCTTTAAAGATAGAATAAATTGAAGGATGGATGAGGCCAACATCTATGACAAATATCTATAGTTTCCATTGGTTATCTGGGTATTATCACCGATTTTTGAGAAATTTATCATGATTTTCAAACCCTCTTACCAAGATAACTCAGAAGAGAGTAAAGTTTTCTTAGAATGATTAATGAAAATAAAGCTTCAAGGAGTTGAAAAGGAGGATTATCACTGCATCTGTGCTCACACTAACCATAAGTGGAGAGATTTTCATTGTATTCAGCGATGCTTTGAAGAAGGGTCTGGGTTGTGTGTTGATGAAAAATGAAAAAGTCATTTCCTATAATTCAAGGTAGTTGAAAGTTCATGAACAGAACTACACCACACATGATCTGGAGTTGGATTTAGTGATTTTAAATTTAAAAATTTGGCGGCATTATCTATTTGGGGAGAAGTGTGAAATATATATAGATCACAAAAGACTCAAGTATATATTAACACAAAAAGAGTTGAATATGCACCAATAGAGATGGTTTGAGCTGATCAAAGACTATGATTTCTCAATTCACTACCATCATGGGAAAGAGAATAAAGTGGCATATGTTCTAAGTAGAAAGGATCCAACAATTCTATGTTTGATGAGAATTGAGAAGGATCTAGTATTCATAAACTTAAAGAGGATGGAAATGGGAATCATAAATGAAGGAACATCATCAATACTTTCACAAATGATTTCTCAACCATCTCTTTTGGAGAGGTTAAAGGATGCTCAAAGAGTTTATGTGGGAATTCATAATAAAGTGGAATCTATAAGGAAAGGTAAATCCTCGGAGTTAAATGTTAATGATGAAGTTATTGTGATATTTGGGTTAAGACCATGTGTACCATAAAATCTTGAGTTAAATAAGGATCTGTTGGATGATGCACATAGCTCAACCTTCTCCATCCATCCAGGAAGTAAAAAGATGCATCGAGATCTCCGATAACTCTATCAGTGGAACAATATGAAGAAGGAGATCATAGAATATACATCAATATGTCTTGTATTTCAACAAGTGAAAGCAGAAAAGAAAGAAACCAAGGGGATTATGAAATCATTACCCATACCTACATGGAAATTGGAAAACATCACCATAGACTTTGTCACTGATCTTCCAAATTCATTAAGAGGGAATAATTATATATGGGTTGTGGTGGATCATCTTATAAATATAACACACTTCATTTATATATGAGAGGAATTATCATTGGATCTACTTGCACAGATATACATCAAGAAAGTGGTTAGGCTGCATGGAGTACCACTATCAATTGTATTCGATTGAGATCCAAGATTCACCTACAAGTTCTGGAAAATTCATCAGCATCTCTAAAAACTAAGTTGAACTTCAGAATGTCTTATAACCCTCAAACTGATGTCCAATCCAAGCGAACTATCCAAACACTTGAGGATATGTTGAGATCATGCTCAATTGAATTCAAAGGAAGATAAGATCAATATCTTCCTTTGGTCGGGTTATATTAAAACAATAGTTTCCACTTGAGTATCCAAATGGCTCCCTATGAATCCCTTTATAGGAAGAGATGAAGGAAACCTACATTCTAGGATGAATTTGGGGAACTAAGACTGCTAGGTCCTAAAATGGTTGAGGAAATGGTGGAAAAGGTTAATACCACTCAACAGTATATCAAGGCCGCTCAGATTCGAAAAAAGAGATATGTTGACAATTGTTGATGAGACATAGATATTGAAGTTAGAGATATGTTATTCCTCCACATATCACAATGGAAGAAAGTGATGATATTTGGGAAGAAGGGAAATCTTAGTGCAAGATACATCAACCCCTTTGAGATCCTTGATTGCATCAGAGCGGTGGACTATAGACTTACACTCCCACCTAACCTATCTCGAGTTCATGATGTATTCCATGTATCACTTTTGAGTAAGTACATACCTGACCCCTCACATGTAATCAATCTAGAGGGGGTACCATTGGAGAATGATATTTCCTATGAGGAGAAGCCGGTGAAGATCTTAGATCTTAGAGACAAATTTCTACAAAATAAGACAATGCACCTTGTCAAAGTGCTGTGGAGAAACCACAAGTTTGAAGAAGCAACATGGAAACCAGAGGAGGTGATGAACCAATGTTACAATCATCTATTTTAATGCAGGAAAAGAAAATTTTGAGGGTGAAATTTCTTAAGGGGGGAAGATTGTAACGACCCTAACTATTATAAATAAAATTCCCTTATGATTTAATGTTTTATTATGTAATATGGTTATATAAAACACATGAAATTGTTTTATTATATCTTATTGGATTTTAAATACTATTAATAATATTTACCATTGATAATATAGTTGTTAAATAGTGATCACATGATTAGTATAAATATATTAATTTTAAAAAATCCAATTGTCTCAGAAAAAGGAAGTGATGGAATCAACTAGTAGAATCATACCCTATAAATCCCATTTATCAGAGCTTCCAAGGGAGATAGGATCTATAGGAATTTACCTTGACTAATCCCAAGCTGATATCCCATAACTTAAGTATGAGTGAAACCGTTAATGGAAGAAGTTAAATCTCATCGAGATCACAACCCAAACCATGTTCACCGAATGACCCTATGAAAGTCTCGCCATTGCACACCCTACTCTTAGATAATACACTGGTGTAATAAAGGGATATGTATCAAAAAATTAATAATACTAATATTTATATTTTATATAATAATTAAGATATTTTAATTTTTATTATTACTTTATAAAGGATTTTGAGTTTGATTCAATTAAACACAAATTGTATTTTCGGGTAAAGGGATTTATTTTTGATGAATTAATAGATATTTAAAATAAATATTATTTTAATAAAATTTTGTTATTAAATAATTTTAATTAATTATAAATTATCATATAATTTTTATGAAGTGAAATGTACTTTTATTAAGGGTTCAAAAAACTGTTATTGTAAAAAACCCAACATTTTTCAATAAATGTAGATTATTATTTTAAAAGTGAAAATTAAAATATTTATATAATTATTCAGATAAAATAAATACTATTTTTTGAATCATAATGTCTAAATTATCCAATGGTTATTTTTTTTATAATTTTTTGAGATAGTTGAATTTTCAGGTAAATATTAAATACCATATAAACATAAAATATGTTTTATATCATCACAATGACCTAAAAATGATGTAATAAATACTATAATTGGTATCCTTAGACAAATATATGTTTCACCCTTTAAATAATTTGATTTTATATTTATTTTATTATCTTTATTAAGTCTTTATGAATACTCCAAAACCATTATATATTTTAGAGTTTTAACTTCATTTCTTTAAAAGAGTGACTCACCTCCACATAAGAAAGGGTAATATTTTAATATTTTTGGACATTTTAATAATAAAATAATTAAAACCTACCCAATTTGGAAAAAATCATTGTAAAAAACCATGGGAAGGTTTTTGGTTTTAAATATTTTATTATATAGAGTGAAAAACCCAAGTTTGTGAAATATTAAAGAATTCCCCACTCATACCCTATATAAACCCACCCAAGATCCCACTTATATTCACTAAAAATGCTTAGATCACATCCTTAATCTTCCATACCATATTTATAATCCTCCATAGGTTCCCCAATCTCTTAATAATCCCCTTTTCATGCTTTTTGAGTCACACACTCAAGTAAGGGTTCTTTCATTTCTTATCTTTATCCAAGTTTATTTATCTTGTTATGACCTTTTATTTTCAATTACTAATGATGGGGTGTGTTTTATAATCTCCCCATACTTCCATTATTATTTATAAATTATTATAGACCCCTTTATATCTCATTAAGCCCTCCATGTACAACTGTTACCATGCCATAATTTCGTAAACATCTCTTCCTTTCTCTTTTTATTCAAAATTATTTATTATTGTATGCCTTATTTTTCTAATTATATATGTGTGGACATTTCCTTAAATTTACCTATGAATTTCCACTTTATTTCCAAATTATTATAAACCCATTTCTCTCTCATCAACCCTTTTTATGAATTTTTAAGTGCTACCATTATGCTGCTAAAATTTCACTACGATTTTCCATGCCAAACCAATTGTGTATTGAATACCATACCCATTTCCTATAAAGGATGTTCAATTTTATACACATATACATTTTTATTGGGGACTTAAATGTATTTATTCCACAATCCTTAATCTTGGAATAAATTATGATTATGAATGAATCCATGTTTTATGATTTATGTGGCACACTTAAGAATGAGAATGAAATGAAAGTGAAGGGTGCGCTTGGAATTATATAGCTCTCCAATGCACTGGGTAATGTTTAGTGTCATGATACATCATGTTGGGAAATGGGAGTACCTAATTCCTTTATGGTACTTTTTCCACTATGAAGTATTGACAGTCTAGCCTTGACCTATGATGCAATGTTTTAAGTTGTTGTCACATTTCTCATGTTATGATTATCATGCTATATCATGATTTATGGTTCATGTTCCTTTATTCCCATTGTTATGTCTATTATCTAACATGTATTATTATCTTCATGTTATGTGATGTTTATTCCCTTATTGGGATTTATATCTCACCCCTTTCTTATTTATTTTTCCCCAGGATATCCAAGGCAGTTTTAAGCTCAAGCATGTTAAAGAAGTTTTCAATAAGGATGTTGTAATTCATGCTTAAAGTTGTAATGTAATGCGCCTAATTTTCCAAATACACTATAATTATTGATATTTCATGTTGTATTAAGTTTAATTTTATGCAATTAAATCATGTATGAATGTGTAATAAATATATGGGTTATTATAATTTTACCTTTATATTAGGCCTCGTCTCCTCTTGAAAATAGAGGATCTATACACTACTGTAAATAAGGCCATTAGCGACCGCCAATGGTGGTCGCTGAAGGCCCTCTGCCGGGCACCCTATAGCGACCGCATATGGCGGTCGCTATTCTAAAATTTTTTTTTTAAATTTTTTTTATTGAATTGAATATAAATATATATATATATATATATATATAAATATTCATATATATACTATTAAATAAAACATTTTAAATATATATATATATATATATATAATATATTTTAAATGTTTTAATATATATTTAATATATATATAATATCAAATCATTGTGCTATAATAATTTAAAAACTTCGATTCAAGAAATAATCTCATTTCAGGTCTTTCGGAGCACGTTTGCTCCGAATGGGACCGCCGCACGCCGTTTTGGTGTTTTATGGCGCCGGAAATGCGTTTCCGG
Organism: Viscum album; assembly: GCA_963277665.1. Classification (NCBI taxonomy): domain Eukaryota; kingdom Viridiplantae; phylum Streptophyta; class Magnoliopsida; order Santalales; family Viscaceae; genus Viscum; species Viscum album. The sequence goes on along the minus strand of OY728123.1, from coordinate 1,000,099,714 downwards.
CCGCCGTGGTCATACGGCACCTCCGAATGAGGTGCTGTCTGGCCGACCATTTCACAATTCACGCCTCGGATGTTGTCGTATGGTTTCGTGGCATTCGGAGGTCGTTCGGGTGGTTTTGACCCCCCAACGCGCCATTTCAGCGCGCGCCGCGCTGCTGAAAACGACACAATCGGATGTGCGGCCTCCTCCTGCATCTCAGGAATAATATTTCTATCGTTCCCGTGCAGTTTCAGGTCGTTCGGAGCACGTTTGCTCCGAATTGGACCGCCGCACGCCGTTTTGGTGTTTTAGGGCGCCAGAAACGCGTTTCCAGCTGCCGCGGTCAAACGGAACCTCCGAATGAGGTGCCGTCTGGCCGACCATTTCACAATTCACGCCCCGGATGTTGTCGTATGGTTTCGTGGCATTTGGAGGTCGTTCGGGTGGTTTTGACACCCCAACGCGCCATTTCAGCGCGCGCCGCGTTGCTGAAAACGACACAATCGGAAGTGCCGCGCGCACCGCACATCCGATGGACGTGAGGCCTCCTCCTGCATCTCAGGAATAATATTTCTATCGTTCCCGTGCGGTTTCAGGTCGTTCGGAGCACGTTTTCTCCGAATGGGACCGCCGCACGCCGTTTTGGTGTTTTAGGGCGCCGGAAACGCGTTTCCGGCCGCCGCGGTCAAACGGAACCTCCGAATGAGGTTCCGTCTAGCCGACCATTTCAAAATTCATGCCCCGGATGTTGTAGTACGGTTTCGTGGCATTCGGAGGTCGTTCGGGTGGTTTTGAACCCCCAACGCGCCATTTCAGCGCGCGCCGCGCTGCTGAAAACGACACAATCGGACGTGCCGCGCGCACCACACGTCCGATGGACGTGCGGCCTCCTCCTGAATCTTAGGAATAATATTTCTATCGTTCCCGTGCGGTTTCAGGTCGTTCGGAGCACGTTTGCTCCGAAATGGGACCGCCGCACGCCGTTTTGGTATTTTAGGGCGCCGGAAACGCGTTTCCGGCCACCGCGGTCAAACGGCACCTCCGAATGAGGTGCCGTCTGGCCGACCATTTTACAATTCACGCCCCGGATGTTGTCGTACGGTTTCGTGGCATTCGGAGGTCGTTCGGGTGGTTTTAACCCCCCAACGCACCATTTCAGCGCGCGCCGCGCTGCTGAAAACGACACAATCGGACGTGCCGCGCGCACCGCACGTCTGATGGACGTGAGGCCTCCTCCTGCATCTCAGGAATAATATTTCTATCGTTCCCGTGCGATTTCAGGTCATTCGGAGCACGTTTGCTCCGAATGGGACCGCCGCACGCCGTTTTGGTGTTTTATGGCGCCAGAAACGCGTTTCCGGCCGCCGCGGTCACACGGAACCTCCGAATGAGGTGCCGTCTGGCCGACCATTTCAAAATTCATGCCCCGGATGTTTTCGTACGGTTTCGTGGCATTCGGAGGTCGTTCGGGTGGTTTTGACCCCCCAACGCGCCATTTCAGCGCGCGCCGCGCTGCTGAAAAGGACACAATCGGACGTGTCGCGCGCACCGCACGTCCGATGGACGTGCGGCCTCCTCCTGCATCTCAGAAATAATATTTCTATCGTTCCCGTGCGGTTTCAGGTGGTTCGGAGCACGTTTGCTCCGAATTGGACCGCCGCACGCCGTTTTGGTGTTTAATGGCGCCGGAAACGCGTTTCCGGCCGCCGCGGTCACACGGCACCTCCGAATGAGATGCCGTCTGGCCGACCATTTCAAAATTCACGCCCCGTATGTTTTCGTACGGTTTCGTGGCATTCGGAGGTCGTTCGGGTGGTTTTGAGCCCCCAACGCGCCATTTCAGCGCGCGCCGCGCTGCTGAAAACGACACAATCGGACGTGCCGCGCGTACCGCACGTCCGATGGACGTGTGGCCTCCTCCTGCATCTCAGGAATAATATTTCTATCGTTCCCGGGCGGTTTCAGGTCGTTCGGAGCACGTTTGCTCCGAATGGGATCGCCGCACGCCGTTTTGGTGTTTTATGGCGCCGGAAACGCGTTTCTGGCCGCTGTGGTCACACGGCACCTCCGAATGAGGTGCCGTCTGGCCGACCATTTTACAATTCACGCCCCGGATGTTTTCGTACGGTTTCGTGGCATTCGGAGGTCGTTCGGGTGGTTTTGACCCCCCAACGCGCCATTTCAGCGCGCGTCGCGCTGCTGAAAAGGACACAACCGGACGTGCCGCGCGCACCGCACGTCCGATGGACGTGCGGCCTCCTCCTGCATCTCAGGAATAATATTTCTATCGTTCCCGTGCGGTTTCAGGTCGTTCGGAGCACGTTTGCTCCGAATGGGACCGCCACACGCCGTTTTGGTGTTTTATGGCACCGGAAACGCGTTTCCGGCCGCCGCGGTCACACGGCACCTCCGAATGAGGTGCCGTCTAGCCGACCATTTCACAATTCATGCCCCGGATGTTGTCGTACGGTTTCGTGGCATTCGGAGGTCGTTCCGGTGGTTTTGACCCCCCAACGCGCCATTTCAGCGCGCGCCGCGCTGCTGAAAAGGACACAATCGGACGTGCCGCGCGCACCGCACGTCCGATGGACGTGCGGCCTCCTCCTGCATCTCAGGAATAATATTTCTATCGTTCCCGTGCGGTTTCAGGTGGTTCGGAGCACGTTTGCTCTGAATTGGAGCGCCGCACGCCGTTTTGGTGTTTAATGGCGTCGGAAACGCGTTTCCGGCCGCCGCGGTCACACGGAACCTCCGAATGAGGTGCCGTCTGGCCGACCATTTCAAAATTCACGCCCCGGATGTTTTCGTACGGTTTCGTGGCATTCAGAGGTCGTTCGGGTGGTTTTGACCCCCCAACGCGCCATTTCAGCGCGCGCCGCGCTGCTGAAAACGACACAATCGGACGTGCCGTGCGCACCACACGTTCGATGGATGTGCGGCCTCCTCCTGCATCTCAGGAATAATATTTCTATCGTTCTCGTGCGGTTTCAGGTCGTTCGGAGCACGTTTGCTTCGAATGGGACCGCCGCACGCCGTTTTGGTGTTTTATGGCGCCGGAAACGCGTTTCCGGCCGCTGCGGTCACACGGCACCTCCGAATGAGGTGCCGTCTGGCCAACCATTTCACAATTCACGCCCCGGATATTATCGTACGGTTTCGTGGCATTCGGAGGTCGTTCGGGTGGTTTTGACCCCCCAACGCGCCATTTCAGCGCGCGCCGCGCTGCTGAAAAGGACACAATCGGACGTGCCGCGCGCACCGCACGCCCGATGGACGTGCGACCTCCTTTTTCATCTCAGGAATAATATTTCTATCGTTCCCGTGCGGTTTCAGGTGGTTCGGAGCACGTTTGCTCCGAATTGGACCGCCGCACGCCGTTTTGGTGTTTAATGGCGCCGGAAACGCGTTTCCGGCCGCCGCGGTCACACGGCACCTCCGAATGAGGTGCCGTCTGGCCGACCATTTCACAATTCACGCCCCGAATGTTGTCGTACGGTTTCGTGGCATTCAGAGGTCGTTCGGGTGGTTTTGACCCCCCAACGCGCCATTTCAGCGCGCGCCGCGCTGCTGAAAACGACACAATCGGACGTGCCGCACGCACCGCATGTACGATGGACGTGCGGCCTCCTCCTACATCTCAGGAATAATATTTCTATCGTTCCCGTGCGGTTTCAGGTCGTTCGGAGCACGTTTGCTCCGAATTGGACCGCCACACGCCGTTTTGGTGTTTTAGGGCGCCGGAAACGCGTTTCCTGCCGCCGCGGTCAAACGGCACCTCCGAATGAGGTGCCGTCTGGCCTACCATTTCACAATTCACGCCCCGGATGTTGTCGTACGGTTTCGTGGCATTCGGAGGTCGTTCGGGTGGTTTTGACCCCCCAACGCGCCATTTCAGCGCGCGCCGCGTTGCTGAAAACGACACAATCGGACGTGCCGCGCGTACCGCACGTCCGATGGACGTGCGGACTCCTCCTGCATCTCAGGAATAATATTTCTATCGTTCCCGTGCGGTTTCAGGTCGTTCAGAGCACGTTTGCTCCGAATGGGACCGCCGCACGCCGTTTTGGTTTTTTATAGCGCCGGAAACGCGTTTCCGGCCGCCGCGGTCACACAGCACCTCCGAATGAGGTGTCGTCTGGCCGACCATTTCACAATTCATGCTCCGGATGTTGTCGTACGGTTTCGTGGCATTCGGAGGTCGTTCGGGTGGTTTTGACCCCCCAATGCGCCATTTCAGCGCGCGCCGCGCTGCTGAAAAGGACACAATCGGGGGGCTGTACGGGGGTGCGGGGGGCTGTACGGGGGTGGCGGGGGGCTGTACGGGGGTGCGGGTGGTTGTACGGGGGTGTCAGGGGGCTGTACGGGGGTGTCGGGGGGCTGTACGGGGGTGGCGGAGGGCTGTACGGGGGTGCGGGGGGGGGGGGGGGGGGGTGGCTGTACGGGGGTGCGGGGGGCTGTACGGGGGTGGCGGGGGCCTGTACGGGGGCGGCGGGGGGCAGTACGGGGGTGCGGGGGGATGTACGGGGGTGCGGGGGGGGGGGGGGGGGGGCTGTACGGTGGTGTCGGGGGGCTGTACGGGGGTGAGGGGGGCTGTACGGGGGTGGCGGAGGGCTGTACGGGGGTGCGGGGGGGGGGGGGGGGGGCTGTGCGGGGGGCTGTATGGGGGTGAGGGGGGCTGTACGGGGGTGGCGGAGGGCTGTTCGGGGGTGCGGGGGGGGGGGGGGGGGGGGCTGTACGGGGGTGCGGGGGGCTGTACGGGGGTGCGGGGGTGGCGGGGGGCTGTACGGGGGTGGCAGGGGCAGTACGGGGGTGCGGGGCGTTGTACGGGGGTGCGGGGGGGGGGGGGGGGGGGGCTGTACGGGGGTGCTGGGGGCTGTACGGGGGTGCGGGGGGGGGGGGGGGGGTGGCTGTACGGGGGTGCGGGGGGCTGTACGGGGGTGGCGGGGGGCTGTACGGGGGTGGCGGGGGGCAGTACGGGGGTGCGGGGGGTTGTACGGGGGTGTGGGGGGGCTGTACGGGGGTGCGGGGGGCTGTACGGGGGTGCGGGGGGGGGGGGGGGGGGGGGGCTGTACGGGGGTGCGGGGGGCTGTACGGGGGTGGAGGGGGCCTGTACGGGGGTGGCGGGGGGGCAGTACGGGGGGTGCGGGGGGGTTGTACGGGGGTGCATGGGGGCTGTACGAGGGTGCGGGGGGGGGGGGGGGGGGGGGCTGTACGGGGGTGCGGGGGGCTGTACAGGGGTGCGGGGGGCTGTACGGGGGTGGCGGAGGGCAGTACGGGGGTGCGGGGGGGGGGGGGGCTGTACGGGGGTGCGGGGGGCTGTACGGGGGTGCGAGGGGGGGGGGGGGCTGTACGGGGGTGCGGGGGGCTGTACGGGGGTGCGGGGGGCTCTCCGGGGGTGCAAAGGCCATCCCATTGATTACAAAAGTGGAAAATAAAAGTGATAACATCTAATTAATACATATTTCTTTTATCGATACCATACAGAAATTTATAAAAAATATATTGGATAATACATAATCTATAATATCAGATTTATTGATCTTTTGGAATTAGTTCGACTTTTTCAAATGTAGAATCATTCAAGATTATCTGATCAAAAACTCAATATGTGTATAAAATATTTAAAATACCACCATGGATGGTAATAATGCATTACTTAAATGAATAAATACAGTACATCAATGTCAACCCTACCAGTAAAAACAAAAAACATATCTCGTGAATATATGGTGCGTCACGCGTTGCCATCACTGCTACCTCCTTCTGGTGGGCCAGGTGCCTACAACAAATAAACATTATAAATATTTTAATAACAAAAATAATTTAAATTAAATAAATAAATACAGTATATACCTGCATCGTATGATCCCCTGTACCATCAGCTCGACGCACATATTCCCTCAGTTCTCTAACCTCAGCTGTCAATTGCGCATTTGTCTCCTCGGAAGCGCGCAGCCGTGCCTCAAAATCTGACATCGGCTGTGTCATATGAGCAACAGCAGGACCGACAACCGCAGCGCGTGACACTACAGAACGAGGAATCCCTGCTCCATAGGTCAAACTATAGCCATGCCCGTCCCGACCAATAATGCGATGAAAGATCTCATCCCGTCGCATGGGAAGCTGTCGCTGGTCCTCTGGAAGATGTTCTAACTCAGCTTCAAATTGATCCTGTGAAATATTTAAATATATATAAATATATATATGTTAATATATAGATTTATGTAATTATTGGTAAGTACAGACACTTACTATCAATGCTGCAACCTCTGGATCATTGCGATCACGAGTCCTTATCCACACCGACATTTTATCAGTTGCTGCACCTTGCCCTCACAACTGTATATTAAAAGAATATAAACACAAAACCATATTAATTAATAAATTAAAAAATGAATAATATATACCTCATGTCGGATCTGAGACACGTGACGAGTCCCGAGCCTGTGAGCTAGTCCCTGCAACGCTCGATTCTCCGAATGGCGTGTTGACACCTCCTACATTCAATTCATTCAAATTTCAAACAAATCACATATTCTTGAAAATATATATACAGCAAAATAATTAATATACAAACCGCAACACCCTCAGTAGACCAATATGCAACCAAGTCACGCCACTGAGCCGGGAGGACACCTCTCGGGACTTTTTCCAAAATGTCAAGGGCACCCACATTTGGTACCCAGTGGTCCCTCTTCACTTTGCCTTTATAATCTTTCCACAGCTTACGACATTTGCTCATACACACGGGCCGAAACTCTTCAGGGCATACTTTCAAATTTTTCTATAATGAAAATAATCAAACATATTAGTATTATTTATAAATAGAAAATAAAGTAAAATTATTTTCTTACCTGAACCTCCCTCCATAGACGATCTAATGTGTCCTGAGGGATAGAAGCCCAATCACGCGTGGTCAATGGAAATCGATGTGGGTCACGTATGATATGACCCAGCTGACGAATAAATGCCGGGGAATTCGGTCCCATGGGATGAAATACCTCATCAAATGAAACATCTATCGTCGTGTCGGAATTCCATGATAATATGCCACGACCAGGGCCTCTCCTACGAGAGGAAGAAGCAGCCGAGTCTGATCCTGTTGAAAACAATTTTATATATAAATTGACAAATGTTATATATATATATATATGTCAATTACATAAAAAATATAGACAATGACATTCAAACATACCTCGACCCTGAGACGTAGATGCCTCAGATGGATGATGTGGATTTTCTGCCTCTTCCCATGACATGTCTGCAGTCATACAAAATATCAGTAATGAGTCCAAAGTGTTTAAAAGATAAATTGGATTGTTCTTAATAAATCAAACTTGTACAACTGTTAATCAAACAAAAAATGGATTGAATAATTAGTTGTGAATGAACTTTAAAAAATCAGAAAGTTAATCAACCTAAATATTTATGACTGAATTAACTTACAAAAGTGAGGATTAAAACTTATAAGGATTTATAAAATGATTAGATAATTTATGATATCCTAGGACATTCTACTGAATAGCGGGAAAACAATTATACCTTTCATTAAGCATGCAAATCGACCGTTTCTCCTTCAACAGCCGCTCTGACCCAATAAATATCTTCTTCACGTTGAACTACGGTATGTTGATCAAGTTGTTGGTAAACAAACGGAACAGTCTCGGGTTCATCTTCTTCAAATAAAAACACTCCTCGCCGAGACATTTTGACAACAACTTGCCAACTTGGAACCGAAGGCAAAGTAACGAAGAATACTTGTTCCGCTTGTGATGTCAAAATGAAAGGTTCATTCTCAACTCGTTCATTATTTATGTATAACATATAGTTAAAATTCACCAATGAAAACTGATATTGATCGACTTTACATCCACGCACTGGATCAACCCAATTACACTTTAACAATATGTACTTCAAACCGTGTGTGTATACAACTTCAATGATGTCTATCAATTGACCATAGTAATAACCAGAATCGACAAAGGGACAACCGATGCCACTGTTTTGTGTTGCTCGTTTGTCGTCAACATCTTTAATGTGAAATCGAAAACCATTAGCATCAATAGCTTTATAACGACGAGCCGTTATAGATGGACCCTCAGCCAGTTGGATAAATACTTCAGGTAGCGTGGGGTCCCCTAACTCCCTCAGCTTACGAACCTACATAATTTATAAAAATCAATACTGATATATTCAGAAAGAATTAGTTTAATACTTCACTCATAATGAAAATCAATTTATACATACATAATCCTTAAACCAATCATGAAATGCCGCATAATGAGATTGTTGAATTTGCAACTCAGTCGCACGATGCATCTCTTCTTTTATCTCATTAATGTGTTTCCTGAAAATGATTACGCGATGTTTAAAAGATCAACTTATGCAAAGAAAACATGTAAAAGTTATACAAGCACATTGATAAGATACTTACTGCATTAATGGTGCAACTGATGGAGTATTGAACAAGATATATCGATGTGCTTGTATCCACTCGATGTTGTCCATATCAAATGTGGTTCCTTCTCCAACTGGACCATCATGAATCCGAGATTATCTAATTTTGTTTCAACATCCGTAAGATATTCTGCACAAAAGGTAGTACACTCATCCATCAAATAACCATTGGCTATTGATGCCTCTGGACGAGCTCTGTTGCGTACAAATCTTTTCAATGTACTCAAATACCGTTCAATAGGATACATCCACCTGAATTGCACTGGACTAGCAACCATTACTTCATCATTTAGGTGCACTGTCAAGTGGACCATAACATCGAAAAATGAGGGGGGGAAAAGTTTCTCAAAGTGACAAAGTGTAAGTACAATTCGGTCCTGCAAACTTTTTAAATCACTCATTCGTTGATTTCTTAAACAAAGCTGTCTAAAAAAATTACTCATCTCAATCAAGGGCTGAACAACATTGGGGGATAAACAATCACAAATTGCGATTGGAATCAACTGCTGAAGTAATATGTGATTGTCATGACTTTTCAACCCTTTCAATGTCTTGCTCGTCAGATTCACACACTTTGAAATATTAGAAGAGTAACCATCAGGCACCTTGACCATCTTCAAAATGGAAAGAAATGTCTCTTTCTCCTCTGTAGTCATCGAATACTGTGCAGCAGGCATATATGCCTTGTTTCCCTCAACTAACTGTAAATGCAACTGTTTACTTAAACCCATTTCTTCCAAATCACGGCGTGCATTAACATGGTCCTTTGACTTTCCACTGACACCTAAAATGGTCCACAATATGTTATCACAAACATTTTTTTCAATGTGCATGACATCCAAATTATGCCTCAACATGTTAGTTTTTCAATACGGAAGACTATAAAAAATACTTTTCTTTTTCCAATTGTGACTGCGCTGCCTACCCGCAGCACGAATATTACGTACTGGAGGAGCCACCAAATCCTGAATTTCATATATCGTGCGGATGTTTTCTTCCTCAATCTACGATAACATTTCGACTCCTGTCATGATCTTTGGTGCTGGGCTGAACTCTCTAGAACCATCAAATGCCACTCTGTCCTTTCTGAACCTGTGCTGGGGAGGGAGAAAACGCCTGTGACCCATGTATGCCCATTTTTTGGAATGTTTAAGCCATACAGATTTTTTACTTTTATTGCAACAAGGGAAAGCAAATTCCCCTTTCTTACTCCAGCCTGATAAATTTGCATAAGCTGGGAAGTCATTGATTGTCCACAATAAAGCAGCATGCAGTTTGAACATTTCATTCGTTTCGCAGTCATAAGTCATCACACCATCGCCCCAAAATTCATTCAACTCATCAATCAATGGCTGAAGGTAAACATCAATCTTATCCCCCTGACTTTTAGGTCCATCAATAAGAGTGGAAAGTAATATAAATTGTTTCTTCATACAAAGCAACAGAGGAAGATTATATGGAACCAACACCACGGGCCATGTGCTATGAGTTGCACCAACCATAGACTTGAATGGATTGAAACCATCTGCTGCCAATCCCAATCGGACATTACGAACATCTTTAGCAAAGTCGGGATGTCTCTTATCAAAATCCTTCCATGCATGAGAGTCTGCCGGGTGGGTTAACATGTCACTTTCATGAACTCTTTCTGTATGCCATCTCATTAAATTAGAAACTTTAGATGACATAAAAAATCTTTTCAACCTCGGTTTAAGGGGAAAGTAACGCATTTGCTTTACGGCAATCGGTTTCCCCTGTATCGCAATCTGACTTTGATGAGTCTTATTTCCCCTGTTCTCTTTCCACCTGGAAGCGCCACAAACCGTACAAATATCCAAATGAGCAGTTTCATTTCTAAACAACATACAGTTGTTTGCACATGCATCTATAGTCTCATATGTAAAACCTAAGTTCTCTGTCAACTTACGAGCATAGTAATACGACTCAGGAATCTTAGCGTCGACAGGAAGAACTTTTTTCAATAAAACCAAAAGCATGTCGAATGATGTGTCTGACCAATTATTCAAAGTCTTCAAATGCAACAACTCCACGATAAACGACAGTTTATTGTAAGAAGTACATCCAGGATATAATTCTGTTTTCGCATCATCAAGTACTTCATAAAACCTCCTCAAATCACGATCTGCACCAGAGCGAAGATTTATCTCACCGGTCTCAAGATTCTGGATGTCAATGCCTTCAGGATCAAACCCACGTACCATTTCAGTAAGCATTTCATGCATTGGATCAGTCATCCTTACATCAACATCCATCTGAGCTGCATCTGTATTTTGACAACGAACATATTCTTCTCCATGACGAGTCCAACTCTTATAATTTTTCAGAAATCCATTAAAGAAAAGGTGCTCCCTCACAGTATCTCATGTGAATTGATATCTGTTAGCACATTTTCTACATGGACAACTAATATAGTCACTTTCAAATCCTCTCGTGAAGTCAATAAACTGCATAATGCCATTGAAATATTCTCTAGACGTTCGATTTGGAAGATCAATCCAACTATTATCCATAATAATATATGTATAAAAAACATTTACACAATACTTATTACATTTACATTTTTCAAATAAACTATATTCAAAATAAATATTAACCATTTGTTTATGAACCATTGATAAAATAATAATGTAACTGAAAGCTCATGTTACCTGATTGAGCTACAAACCTGAAAGGGAGGGGAGCCGAAGGCGGTGCTGCGAGGGAGAGGAGGCAGCGAAGGGGAGCCGGAGCCAAAGGTGGTGCGGCAAGGGAGGGGATGGGTGGCGGCGGCGGCGGGGAGCTGGAGGAGAGGAGGCGGTGAGGGGACGGGGGACAGGCAGCGAGGGGGGGGGGGGTGTCCGGGGTCGGGGGGGGGGGGGGGGCTGTCCGAGGTGCGGGGAGGGGTGTCCGGGGTGTCGGGGGCCTGTCAGGGGTGCGGGCAGGGGTGTTCAGGGTGCGGGGGTGTCCGGGGTGCGGGGGAGGGGGGGCTTTCTGGGGTGCAGGGGGGCTGTCGGGGGTGCGGGGTGGGGTGTCCGGGGTGCGGGGGGCCTGTCCGGGGTGCGGGGGGGCTGTCCGGGTTCGGAGGGGGGGTGTCCGAGTGTGTGGGGGGGGGGGGGGGGGGGGCTGTCCGGGGTGAGGGGGGGCTGTCCGGGGTGCGGGGGGGCTGTCCGGGTTCGGAGGGGGGTGTCCGAGTGCAGGGGGGGGGATGTACGGGGTGCGGGGAGGCGTACGGGGTGCGGGGGGCGGTCCGGAGTGCGCGCGGGGGGGGGGGGGGGGGGGGCTGTTTTGGGTGCGGGGAGGCGTCCGGGGTGCGGGGGGCGGTCCGGAGTGCGCGGGGGGTGCTGTCCGGGGTGCGGGGAGGCTTCCGGGGTGCGGGGGGCGGTCCAGAGTGCGTGCCGGGGGCTGTCCGGGGTGCGGGTTCCGTCCGGGGTGGGGGGGGGGAGGGCCGAGAGGCCGGAGGGCGGCGGCCGGAGGCCCTAGGGCGGCGGCCGGAGGCCCGATGGCGGAGGGAGGCGGCCGGAGGCCGGATGGCAGGCGGCAGGGGAGGGCGGGCGGCGGGGGAGGGCGGGCGGCGGGGGAGGGCGGGCGGCGGGGGAGGGCGGGCGGCGGGGGAGGGCGGGCGGCGGGGGCGGCCGGGCGGCGGGGGAGGCCGGTCGGCGGGGGAGGCCGGGCGGCGGGGGAGGGGAGGGCGGCGAGGGAGGGCGGCGAGGGAGGGAGGGGGTTAGGGCGGAGGGAGATCGAGGGTGTGTGGGGGGGGGGGGTGGCGCAGAAGCCCCCCGTTTTTTTTATGTAGGTTAGCGACCGCCATTGGCAGTCTCTAATGGTTAGCTATAGCGACCGCCAATGGCGGTCGCCCGAGTCTGGGGGGATCCAATGCCCCCTTTTCTAGTAGTGATACTCCGGTCGATGATTCTGTCCCTCTGATGATCGTAAATCGAATCCCATTTCATCCCGTGTGAACCCTCATGCACCTCCACGCCTCCACTCACCTCCCATAACTACCATCGATCTCAGATCTCAATAACATAATAAAAAAAACCCATTATACTATGATTTATCCCCAAATCCATCCTTGATCACTGATCTATTCATCACACTTGAAACCATCACGAATATGAGGGTTTGATCAGGCTTGGTACCAACTAACAATGTTTAATCGTGATCCCATGTTCCAATGATGACTAAAACAAAGAAATATGGGGAGAAAGACATAAAAAAAGGTTTATTGATCATTGTCAATAGTTCTTAGCCAATGATCATGAACATGGATATCCTTAGTGATAAATGAAAGAATAAACAATTAAATTTAAAAACTTGGGCACATGAAATTATCCACAATTTGTATAGATCAAATAAAGATATTTATATTGCTTAAAAATTTAATAAAAATAAGAAGAATCCAAAAATAATGAGTCCTACCTAGATATTGGATTGATTGTCATCAAAGAATGTGCTCTACAATGATTGAGAGGAGTCATTGCATCTGCGACGCTTCGATCTTCTTTGATCAGGATTTCCGTCATCCTCTGATTCTATTCGCCAATGGAAGGAGGAATAACGCCTCTCTATTCTCCCAGGGTTTATGTGGTTAACCCTGGGAAAATCCCCATAACATGGTATTAATAGAAAAAATTAAAATTAGGTTAATTAATTACAATAAACAAATTTAATTATTTATTTCAAATGAATGTAACTAAAAATAGTTGTGATATCCGAACACCCTACACTAACCTATTTTAGATTGTTCCTAGGGTAAACTTTTCATTTCAGACTCAACTATGGCTTGAAATTTATGATACGAGATTCTATTTAATATTTATACCATTTTATTTAAAAAATTCATGCATGTAATATAAAATATATTTAATTTTTTTATAAATTTAATTCTAGGAACACTGGGCCTCAGAATCATAGTCCGTCTTAGTACCTGACTCCGAAAATATATTTAGAAATATTTCAAAGTATTACAAAGAAAAATCTAGGTCTCTAGATCATTCCATCATTCTTGATTTTCATCCCTAAAAAGAAAAAATAAGCAAAAATATCAGGATAATAAGCCCACATCTGGTTCTCCCACTCCCAGGAGATATGATGCATGTTCCCGCACTACCACAACATATGAACTAAGGGGATGGTCCATCCACATAGGTTATTCTCATGACGATCCTCAATCTCCACTGGGTACTCCACAAAATTGGATCTTTCCTGGATGTCCAGCTCACCCTAGTCAATAATGTGTATAGGATCATGCACATATCTCCTCACCTATGACACATGGAAAACGGAGTGCACTCGCTCAAACTGTGGGGGTAGGGCTAGGCATTAAGAAACCTCACCAACCCTATGGAAGTTCTATAATGGCCTGATAAACCTCAGGGATTTCTTGAATCCCTCGAAAAATATCCACAATCCTCTTCATGGGGAGAATCTCAAGAAAACATTGTCTCCCTTATCAAACTCTGAGGGACTATAACGTCAATCTGTGTAAGATTTATGCTTTCTCTAGGTTGTCCTCATCTTCTCACGGATGACCTGGACCTTCTCTATCATCACCTGCACCAACTCTAGACCCACCAGAGATGCCTTCTGATCTCTATATAGCACAAGGGTGACCTACATATTCTACTATATAGGGCCTCAAATGGTTCCTTACCTATAGTAGAGTGGAAAATATTTTTGTACAAAAACTCTACCAATGAAAAGTAATCCTCCCAACCCTAGATTAAGTATAACACGTAATCCTTAAACATATCCTTAGGTCAAAGACTACTGCTGCCACCTCTAGGTCATGAGTCATGTAGTTCTGCTTATGGGGTCTCCACTTCCTCAACCCATGTGAGATAAATTCCTACTACTGCATTAACACATAGCCATGCCCAGCTCTTGAGGCATTAAAATACACTATGTACTTCACCCCTTCTATTATAGTCTCAAATCATGAACACTCTTTAGCCTCATCCTAAAATACAAGAAGGATATCTAGAAATACTCAGTCTAGGTAAAAGGTTACCCTTTTCATGTTAGGGCGGTTAAAGGGGATGAAATCCTAGAGAATTATACCAAAAACCTCCTACAGTACCCTACCAAACCAATAAAAATCTACACCTATGACATGCTCTTGGGTGGATCCTAAGAAAACACTACATTGATCTTCACTGGGTCTATAGCTAAACCATTCTTAGAAATTACATGGACCAAGAAGTGAACCACATGAATCCAGAACTATAACCTTGATAGATTACCATAAAGATGGTGCTCCCAAATAAAATATATAACAATCCTTAAGTGATACACATTATCCTCCTATGTCACATAGTATATGAGTATGTCTTCAATGAAAAAAACAAAAAACTAGCCCGAGTACAGTTGGAAAACATGGTTTATCAAAGCCATGAACACATAGGTGGAATTCATCACACGAAAGGGAATCACGAGGAACTCATAGTGTCTGTAGTGAAATCAAAATACTAGCTTCAGAATATAATCCTAATAAAATCTTAAATGGTGGTATCCATATTTGAGACCAATCTTCAAGAACCATTTCACACCTTGAAACTAGTCAAAAAGGCCATCATTCCTTGGTAAGGGGTACTTGTTCTTCATCACGGCCTAGTTCAGGTAATGATAATTCACATAAATATAAAAGTTCCTAACACCTTTTTTATGAACAACACTGTATTTTCCTAGAGTTACACACTAGGCATAATGAAACCCTTCTTTTGAAGGTCCTTAAACTACAAACATAGCTCCTAAAGCTCAATAGGGGACATCCAATATGTTTTGGAAGATATCAGAGTGGTCTCAATATGAATGTTGATAAAAAACTCTATCTCCCATATTAGAGGTAGTCCTAGAACAACCTTGGGGAATAAATCCATATAATCCTCTAAAACCGAAGGAATCCGTATTCCTGAAGAGCCTGCTACACCAAGGGAAACACTCTCCAACTGATGGGTGATGGGATGAAATTTCCTGCTCATAGAACCCACTCACCCCACCATTAGATATCTCTCACCTGTAAAGGAGAATATCATCCCATCAGTAAGAGAGAATTTGGCTCATCTGCGATGACATTCAATCTAGGATTAGACCTTGTAAAACCAATACATACCCAATATGATGTCATAGGGTTCCATAATGATGAACAAAATATCCTATGTGAAGCTATCTCTACCATGTGATAACTCACATTGCTGGTAGATAAATGATATAGAAGAAGCATTTCCTATAGGAATCTCAAGACAAAGCTGCTGGGATAAAACCCCAACTGGGAGATCCAACTCTAGAAATAAGAGTATAGAGATGAACAAATGAATCACACCTATTTATACTAATTCTAAGGAATGAGTAGAATAAATATATATCATATCTCTAATCATCTTGCACGCCATTGGGTTGTAAGCCTCTATCACCTGCAGCTGTCTGTAGCCCCAACCACCGTCTCCATGAGCCTGACATGAGATATCTAGTGGTGGCGATGGAAGGATATCATAGCACAGTCCACCTCCCAAAACTCCTCCTGGAGCTCCACCTTCTCCTATACCAGCTCTGCCTCCCTGGGTGCCTCCCTTCCCTCTCCTGGGAGACCCCTGATCATGACACTGTCTCTACCATGTGAGTCTGTCAGCTATCTACCTATGCTCCTTAGAACGTCTAGTTAGGTAGTGACACACCATGTGACCTTGCTTATCAAAAGTATAACATCACCCCTCCTTGGGCTTCCCTGGTCCTCTACGCTTCCCCTGACCATGTTCCCAAGTCTGATCCTAGGAAGACCCCCTTCTTATAGATCCTATCGACTGGCATCTACTAACTGCTATAAATGACTCAACCCTGTGACACTTACTGCTAGATCCGACTACATGAAATCCATTTTTCTAGAATATCTCTATCACCAGTGTGTACTCCAATATCCCATCATAGGTAAAAATTCACAAGGGAACCACACTATCATAGATCTCTTTGTGGTGTCCCTAATCAAAATTTCATGCTCGGAAGTAGCCATACCAGATCATGTCAAGGGAGTACTGCATAAGGCCTATGGACCACACCATATACTCATCCACTATCATCCGTCCATACTAAAGATCTAAAATATCCTAAACTAAAACTGAGTACAAGTAGGAGGGGTAGTAATCCTCATGAAACAACCACTGGAATTCAGTCTATGGGAGTGTCAAATTATTGTGCATCTGGGTAACAAGACTCCACTAGTGTCCAACTTCTATGTGAAAAAGGTTAGATACCAACAAAATCACATGATCCATCAGTGTCTGAACAAGTCTTAAAACATGGACCACCAACTATACCCAATCCTCTTCTACATGGGGATCTAGATCTCCACGAAACCTCAGCAGCCTATAGAAGTGGAACCCATAGAGTGCGTCCTCAACTTTGTATACTTGTATGATATATTTCTCAACTGGTGGGGGTGCTACTACCTATCCACATGGAGGTAGGATATCATGGGATGAACCGTGAGTAAAGGCCTCATCAATCATTATATTTTAATCATGATCTGGAACTGGTATCTTTTCCAAATGTCATCATGGTGGTATCCTAAAAATTTAATCAGGATGTACCATAGTCAGATGAGCATATTTATATATATACAATGGGGAAATGAATCAAGAAGTAAATTCAAAGACTCAATTCTATATGACACATGCAATATTAATCCACGCAACCAATGTCTCGGTATATTGAGTTGACAAGTGGGTAGTCAAGGTCTTGGTGAATGGATATATTGACCACCTGTATTATCACTAGGTTCCCTATCCTAAGAGTTGCACTCAAGACACTTTCACACAGTTTACCTAAATCCCAACCAAATCCTTATAAGGGGACAACTCCAAACAATGTACCAAGTATCGAACCACCTCTTACACCAATATATCATGAACCGAACCAACAGGGCTTGATCCATAACTACCCCAAATCCACCTCCATAAGCCAGGGGTGGGCACCAAGATCCAAAAGGCATATCTAACATAGGGAGGAATTTACGTAACGTACCTATATGCATACACCAGACCATATCAATGAAAAATTTTAAAGGAATAAATATAAAATTATGCAACAACTAAAATATAAACCAATCATGAAAAAACTCCAGGGTGTATAAAATTATGATAATGTAAACTGAAAAGTAAAGGGGAAAAATACACACCCAATCATACAGATATCCCAACCTGGAAAAATAGAAAGAAAAAGCGTTGAGAGAGCCCAACTTCTGATATTCAAGATCTGACCACCATAAATGTTCCAATTCAATGAGTATCCATAAGCTCATATAAATTCACCACCGATATATCCATCATCTACATAAGACATGAAACGTTCAGGAAAATCCAATACAGGGGTGATTATATACATACCTAGTAGGATGCCCCAAAAGATAAAGGGGGAGTAGTAATCGATACAATAGGAATAAATAGTAAAGAGATCAACCCAAAAAAATTGAGTAAATAGGATCCAACAAAATGGATACAAATATATATTTTCTCAAAATAAAGAAAAACCAAATGAGAGAGAAGGGGATCTCCATATCACAGCCTATCCTAGGAAAAGAGTGAAAACAATTATATAAGTCCACCATCAATGCCTAGAATCTCGTGCATATTCCCAGTAGAAAACATCCATGTCAAGCCACACCTCACCACTGTTCTAAACAGTCGAGTGGAAACAATCTCTAGATAGAGGACCCATGCCATGGTACAGTAGGAGGGTGACACTCTGTAGATAGCTAGAGGACCCATGCCCTGTTCTAGTAGGAGGGTTCCACTTTGATAGTTGGGGAACCATTCCTTGTCTCCAAAGAAGGGTTCCACTCTGATATTGATAAAGGACCCATACCTAGCCTAGCTAGAGCATGCCACTCTAGTATTCTATATAGGATCCATGCCCACCCGGGCTAGAGGGTACCACTATAGTAGTCGAGGACCAATTCCTTTTGTAGTAGGAGGGTACCACTAGGATAGAAGATAGAGGAACCATGACCTGCCCAATAGGAGGGTTCCACTCAAATAGATAGTTGAGGATCCATTCCCTACTCATAAGGAGGGTGACACTAAAGGAGTAGATAGAGGATCCATGTCTAACCTTGTTGGAGGGTGCCACTCTATAGATAGGTAGAGGACCCATGCCCTATCCTAATAAGAGGGTGCCACTCTAGAATTCTCTGGTGATCTTTCCTGATCACTGATATAGTTGATCATTTCCTAAATAAGTTTAACACCTATAACATATCACATCATATATCAAAATCTACTATTAAGTCCACCATCACATTATATGTGAAAAAAAACTCAGGATAGGCTACTCGTGGGAAAAAATCCGATGCCAAATGAAAGAGATACGAGGGGTTGATGTTTACTCAAAAATAAACATAGGATACATTGTGTGTGAGGGTACCAAAATGGAATTTGGTCCTATTCCATATCCTAACCATGTACCTTAAGGTACATGGATCACTACCCATGTAACCATACATGACGTTTATAGGTTCTACATGGAGTGTCTGAGACACCCGGGGTCCTGCTTGTGCTCTTTGATCATGTTCATATACTTTGGAACACAATGTGTGCTTGGCTGTGCCCATGCCCGTGTACTCCTAGAGTATATTATGAGTTATTTAGAAAAATTTAACATGGTGTTTGGGATACACAAATGGTATGTGATACTTATAATTCTATGAAACCCCAGCCGCTGCAGCCATGGACCTACATGCCATGGGTTCTTCGGACTACATGGAGTGTAGTCATGTTTTTCATAGATTATCAGATCCAAAAACCATTCAATAGATTTGATCATTAAATCTTCATATATTTCCTTGTATCATCCTGAAAATGGTGTATCTATACTTCTTCCATCAATTCCATCCCTTCGGTGTCTAGAAATCGAATCCCGTTTCCTCCCATGTGAACCCGCACACACCGCCACACATCCGGTCATCTCCTATTGCCTCCATTGGTATTGGATCTCAAATACATGAGAGAAAAAACCTGTTATACCATGATTCATCCCCAAATCCCTCCTTTATCACAAATCCATTAATTTCACATGCAACCATCATGAATCCGGGGGTCCGATCAGGCACGGTCTTTCCTGACAATGTCAAATTGAAACCCCATGGTCCAACAATTACTAACATGAAGAAATTTGGGGAGAAAGTCATCAAAAACAAATTTTTATCAATTTTTTCCAAGATTTATTATCCAAATATCAGGAACAGGGATATCCAGGGTGATAAATGAAATAATAAACAATTAAATTTCAAAACTTGGTGACATAAAATTGTCCACAACTGGCACAGATCAAAGAAAGATATTGATCTTGATCAATAATTTAATCAAATGGGATAGAATCAAAAAATGAAAAGTTATACCTAGATATTGGACCATTATTCATCTAATAACACACTCTACAATGATTGAGAGGATTCATTGCATTCATTATGATTCAATTTTCTTTTATCCGGAGTTCCTTCATTATCTGATTCAATTCACCAATGGAAAGAGGAGGAAAACATATTGATTCTCCCAAGTTTTATGTGTCAAACCCTTTGAAAATCACCATAACAAGGAATTAATAGGAAAAATAGGAATAATTTAATTAATTAAAATAAATAAATTTAATTATTTATTTTAACTGAATGCACCCACCAATGGTCGTGATATCTAAATGCCCTATGCCGACCTATTTTATGTTGCGCCTAGGGTAAACATCGCATTCCAGACTCAACTGTGGCATCTGATTTTTGATATGAGATTATATTGAAGATTGATATAATTTTATTTAAGAAAATACATGTGTGTAATATAAAATATATTTAATATTTTTATAAAATTAATTCTGGGCACACCGGGCCTTGAAATCGCATGTCATTTCAGTATCTATCTTCAAAAATATATATTTAAATATTTTAAAGTATTACAAGGAAAAAACTGGGTCTTTACACCTTAAAAGGTATAACATGCCCCATTAAGTGACATCAAACTACCCAAGTTATTATTCCCTTAAAAGGGATACATATGAAACCCATATCATGGGTATGATCCCAACTCCACAACACCCACCACCTCTATGGATAGAAATATCTAGAGAACCCAGGTATGAAACATTAAACTATAGTGTAATCACCAAGTAAAATAAAGAAGAATAACCTCTATTATATACATATATTGACATTATTTCATGGTTTTGATTGATAAATTTCATGGTGATAACAAGTTTTTTACTAATATTTGGGAACTATTAACAAAATTATCTTAAATCTTTAAGAGAGTTTCAAAGTAAACAATAATCTCCCCCCAAAAGGATGAGATGAGCTAGTCCTCCAATCCTTTTGACCAATTTGAAACCAAAAGCACAGTTAGAAAAGTCCTACATACTAAATGAATTTAGAAATAAGTTTTTTTCAACTCAAAACATTGTGGGTGTGATGACATGTCAAAGAAAAGGAAAATATGACATGAATATTTTACCCATGAAGTAGATTTATTGATCATGATTTTTCTTGTTATCCTGCATTGACATGTTTATTTTTTTTGGTTGTTGATCTATTCTATAATTTTATGAAACCATCATAGATCTATATTCAATACAAATAGATACAACCTAATATATAATGGATAATGTTTGACACCAAAGAAATTAGTATACCATGGTCATAAGAATGGTTGTGGCCCCATAACTCTGGAAGATGTTATCTCTAACTCAATTACTCCAAAAAGATGTGGTGAATTTACTGGTGAAGAAATAATACCTTAATGGTACCATTAAAACCTTATAGGTGTCTTAGGAAATCCTTTTAGAAAATAATCTCCATAGATCATCCCTCTAATAGAGGATCACAGTGATGTCAGTGGCGCATGTCACCATATCAAACCACTATGAGATCTTTTCATTAGAGCATGAAAAAACCTACCTTCTTTATCTTATATATATGGATTAGGATTCCAACCAAATACATATAACTATATAGGGGCTACCTAGTAAGGCTTCTAAAAGACGTCATAGCTGACAATGCTACATGACCCCAACCCCTAAGGAACACTCTTAGGAGGCCTCTAAAGAGGTATCGACCCATGTCGCTCAAAAAAGGGGACCTATAAAGAAATATCATTGAGGGAAGAATATGATTGAAAAAAGAGAGCTAACCCACATCCAAAGTCTCACCAATAAATTTTAAAACATTTCTTAGTAGAAACCATAGATAATGCCTATATTTTCACTCCATCATATGAATCTCATTGGTATATCCCAATATAAAATATAGAATATTAGTGGACTTATATAATCATTACTATCAAAGAATCCTATTAGAAAATTCTGGAGAGGACTAAAGAGTAGGCTCATATCGATTATTACACCCACTAAGCCTACTATTATATATTAAAAGTGTAAAAAAGACACCCATTGGCATATCTCTGTCCTGACCACGAGAAGACCCATTTTTTATGCCTACAAACATCGAGGGACCTCATTGAAATATCCAAATGACTACTTAGGAGAAGAATAATATCCCCACTATAATTTATGAGGATCACCGATATATCCTCAAATACACTAAATGACAGAATTATATCATCATTCCTACTCTAGTTATTTATAATATCCTAAAAATTAATCAACGGTAGGACCACATCTCTACCTCTACTACCAGAGTTCATCAACATATCCCAACCATCACTTAGGGGAAGACTCATATTACTATCTCCACTATAGGAGTTCATCAATATATCCTACTAGTTACGTAGGGGAAGACCCATATCCCTACCCACACTGTAGATATTAACGACATGCACTAGTGAAACACACAATGTCATGCTTATATACCATCACATGCACATGAATCCCATTTACATATCTTAATGGAACTTATTTAGGAGCATGAATAGATTTCTATCCTCACCTAAGAAACCTATCAACATGATCTAAGGGTGAATTAAGACCAAAAGTGGGCACATATTCATTTTCCTATTAATACTTACGAATCACTCTAGCATACTATAATAGTTGTGCAAGGGAGTTGTGGGCATATTATAATGGTAGGCATGGGGTAACTTAGGAGGCTTCCCATATTGTGAAAATATAATCATGATCATGGTTTTGATCTTGAATACTTGAATACAAATATCCAAAAGATCTCATCTAGATAATTATATAACCCAAAAGAAGTCTCATATTCCTACCTCAATCAACGCCAATATTCTCGAATCCATTTAACATCTTTCAATGGTTAATTAATAATTTCATGACTCTTCATGAATAGGATAAATAAACTGAAACCACAGGGTTCCTACCTATAATTACATGATCAGAGGCTTTGGAGGTCCTCCATAGGGTAATCTATATAAAGGTCTTCCCTGTAGCTATATGAAGATCAATAGACAAGAAAATCATCCCCTTTCCAACCCATAAGTAGTTGGTAACCATGAATGTCCTCCCCATTGAATCCAATAAAATTAAAATGGATGTACTCCCTATATTAATTATTGTAGAGGAACTCCCAAAAATGAAATGAAATGTCAACATCAAATTCATCCCAGAGTTTCAACCAATCCAAGTTTCCCTCATTTTGTGAGGAACTCAAAAATTCAAGGACGATTATACCAAGAACCACATCACTGATTGGGAGTCTTATCCAAACAAAAAGTCTAAAGTGATAGTCATTATCTACACCTACCTCAAATCATTGGACTTTAGATTTTACTGAGTAAATATTGATTGACTTCGATCCTCTTGACAAAGAAGTGATAAAATGACAACTATGGTTGAATTAGGTAGATGAATACCTTTTAAAATATAAAGAAAATTCCCTAGTCTAGTGTAAGAAATTGATAGAGGACAATATACCATTTATGTTTTGGTTCATAGAAACTCAAAAATATGATATTGTAGAATAATTAAAAGAGGAATTTATACCTTATCTACACTAGGACATGTGGCTGACTGTTCACCCTCTCAAGGAATGACATATGTCCTATAAGGAGTATGTAAACCATATCAAGGAAATTAAGGATATATTATATTAAGTTGATTTTATTATATTTTCAGAGTCCTAAGACCATAATGTTCCAAATAAGTATGATTGTATCTATTGGGTCTACCTCAGCATCAAAAAGGCACTCTACCAAATGATTTTGGATGCCTCACATGACATGCACATCAAAGGGTGGGTCAAAGTTGGATTATTACACTTTGTACCGCTCAATAGGAATAAGATACCATTGATAAAGGAAATAAAAAATGGAATTACCTCAGACTTGGGATCAATTCCAGGTTTCATATCACCATCTAGTCTATCGAGGGAAATCCCACCACTCATATATCCTAGAAGTGACATACATAGTGAGAGTGATGATTGACTAACACATGTATGAAGTTGCTATAAAATTTAAATATTACTCTCATATTAGGGAAAAAGAGCCTACAACCATTTATTATCCCTTAATGGAAGTAATATATTAGATAAAGTTTTCAACACATCCATCTAAAGTAAAATTATTGGATTGGAAATCCAAGAATGAAGTGATGGAAATTGCCTCAGAAAAGTTACAAGAGTAACCCCAGCCCACAAGGTTGGGAGAAATTTATCACCACCACCAACCCTTGGATTTTAAAATCTAAAAGGGATCCAAGATATGATGGTGTTGAAATCAATTCCACCCCACCCCATAGGTATAGGTAAATTTTACCCTTCCTTCTTAGAAGAAGTTAATGTTCTTCAGTTTGGGATCAAATTCACAAGAAACACCCTCAATTTTTTTTTTCACTTTGAAATACATATGCTTCATTATGATTGAATTTGGTAAGATTTATTTGGAAATATATTGGGAATATTATCCATATATGGAATCAGGTGAAACCTTAGAGTAAATAAGCCAAAGATACCCACCAAGAAGGAAAAAATCATGGAGGATAATGACTTTTTCCTCAATAAATATTTAAAGGATAACATATCCTCCTATGACTCTGATAAGGATATTACCCCTATTATGTGTTATGTGTTAGTAAATTTAACTATAATTATAATCAAGGATAACCTAAATCACGAGCCTGACATGGAAGGATGTGGTGAGGGAAAATCCATTCAAAACATTCTTCACACGGAAATCTGTGAAGAATGTGTACATGCCTGACATCAGAGGAAGGTTCATGATTTAAGAGTAAATTTGAATATTCTACTACCATACCAATTTAATAGAATCAAAAAAATCTAAAGGGAATGTCTTGGTTACATCTACATCCCATCCTCTATAATAAGAAGTTACACCTATTTTCATCTAGTAAAGGTCTAGACAATATAAAGCTAAACTGGAGAAGTGGAGGTGACTCAATGATGAATTAATATGATGAAATATTCATGCTAATTAAAACTACCAAATAGAGTCTAATTTTTCTACTTTAGTATATATCCAAATGTAAGGATATTCCAAGCTAATAATTGTAGAGTATAACCATCTAACCATATCTAATTCTATACCACCATTTTATCTAAACCCAATGGTTGAATACAATCAAATGATTTATCTACTGTGGAAATAATTAATACAATGTAAAGTGATCTACCCTAAGCTATCTAAAACTAGATATTAGCAGTAATCATAGGTGATTTGACCATATTAGGTTATGCCCACTTCTTCTACTCAAGAATCTTCCTAGCCTACAATCCAACTCAAATTCCTTGACACTATCAACTCTATTACTTCTTTGATATAATCCATGGAAGGGAGACACACACTAATGTATCATGAGAGGAATAAATATTATAATTAAATGTATATAAATCCTTTTACACTTAATTATGGGAATCCCACCTTCATAGTTTTCAATGGCATGGGTAACCCAGAGAAATATCTCACACACTTCATATCTCAATGTGGCCCTACGATGGGAATATTGAAACAATAAGATGTAGTGAAGATCATATGTTCCATCCAACCCCTTGAAGGACTATTTTTTATATGGTATAGTGATATATCAATAAATTTTATCCCTAACTAGGGAGATCTTTTCAACAATTCATCTACCAATTCATTTTGATGCTAAAAAAATGACGACCCTTGACCTATTAAACTATAAAAACTGTGAAATAGAAATAGTTAAAGATTTAATTTTTAGGTTAAAGAGACTGAAATACTATAAAAATATAAAACTTATGCAAGAGAATATATTAGATATTTGAATAAATAATATCTATGATGAATTATAAACAACACTAATCCCATTAAAATACCCATGATGTTTTTAGTAATTTCAGCATCTACACAATGGATGAAAGATGTAATATGACATTCCAAAGATAAATCTCATCCATAACCAAAAAATCAAGGGAAAAATGTAGTATAGATGAGAATAAAAAAATCACACTCAATATAACACCAACAATGGCTCCATCTCTTAATCCCACAAAATATCATGTGGTTCTTCCCCCTAAATGAAAATAATAACAATAGTGTCCTCATTAGAAGGAAGGAAGGAGAAAAATAATATGATGTTCGAGGATAGAAATAATAAATACTATTATTTACAAAGAGATAAGGTTATAGTATATTTCATCATTAACATAGAGGAAAACCTACTTAAACTACTAGAAAGAAGTAAAACCAATGAAGTTAGTCAAAATAACCACCCTGATTACTACCCCTTCCATCAAATGATAGGGAAAAATATCCAATACTAATTCTTATTCAAGTATATACTCTAGAAAATGGTTAACTATGGAAAAATTATACTGGGAAGTCCCACAATGTAAGTGGAATATCTCTCTACTATCCCATCTATAGAAGAAGAAGATTGGTAGTATGACTATAATATCTCGTTACCCACTTTCAGGTAATTCCATTTTTTTTGCTTATTTTACTCTTTAATTGGTTGTGTCTTGGGACCCACAAGGATGGAGAGAATTTTTTTGGGGAAAATTACCTAAATTTAAAGGACATATGTTTGTTTTAATTAAAGGATTCTTGGTATAAATGTGTTAATGGCGTTGCGGAGTTCTCCCAGATTCCAGAGAAGACCAAAATTTGTTTGGGGTTTTCGTGTAATAAATGGTAGTTTTTGTAATATGTAGGGAAAATAAATGATGTTTAATGTGAGTACATGACATGTATGTTCTTTAGGTTGGATTCCATGAACATAGTACATGGTGTGAAGGGTGTACAAATCATGTACATATTACACACCATGTACAGATTACATGCTATGTAATGTTAAAAGCTATGTTTTTAATAAAAAGGTGATGGGTTTTTTGGATTATTTGAGTTATGAGGATTACATGAAAAGTAAATGGATTACACGCTATGTAAATGTCACAAAAAAGGATTTTAGGGAACCATATGAGTGATATATTATTTAATTATTATATACGTATTGTTTCTCTCAACCTAGAAGGATTATCTAGGGATTTTAGAAGTCTTACTTTGATCCAAATTGATTCGTTCAGTGATTGATCACTATTATAGTTGGTTTATGTCTCTCCGGGTGAGAAAGACTTTCCACTTATTAATTTCTTTGATCATAGTAGCACTATTTCATTGCGTTATCATATCCATTGAAGAATTATGATATTTCTTATTATTTCCTTCTATATCCATTGTGCGATCTTGTTCAGGAGGCCGTTTCCTTTTTTGGTTGTGGTGCGGTATGTGTGTGCTCTTATGGTATGTGTTGTTTCATATTCTCCACCATACTTTGTTAAATTTAATCAATTATATGATGTGTAGGTTTATTCTAGGGCCTCTATTTTCAATGTTTCAAGCTTCTTATTGGTGGATCCTTTTTGGGTGTGTGTGACCCTAAATTTTTGAGGTAGGTGGTTATGTCTCTAGCCTGTGTTGGATGAATTGTATTGCTTATTTTTTTTATAAATTTATTTATAAATAAATTTGGAATGATTGTTTTGTGTGTGTAAATTTATTTTTTTAAAAGTTGTTTTTAATGGTTTTTTCTAAATGGGGAAAAGAGTTATTTTCAAAGCATTGAAGTGATTTATGAAATGTAGAAAATGGGAAGCCTTGGGTACATAGGTGGAAGTTTTAGCTTAGGGCATCATCCATTTTACCATTAGGAGATTTTCTCATGGGGATTATCTCTGATACCTAGGCCTATTGTACTAGGGACATGTTCTTGACATTTTTGAGGGGTTCACTCATGGGGTGTTCCACTGCTCTTTAGGCCTATATTCTAGGGACTTGTAGCACACTAGTTATTTATTGTGGTATTAGTAGTCTACTATCCTAACCTATTGAGCTCCTTGGAATGATTTACCTATTCTTGGATTTATACTATTTTGGATTTGATATTCCTGCCTTGTATTTTGATAAATGATAATGGAAATTATGCTTGAAATTGATAAAATTTCATTTTTTTGGAATTTTTGGAAAAGGAAAATATCTACCACACTTTTGATAAAATTTATTTACTAAGTATCATAATATGTTTTATTTAAAAAGTCCATACTTGAGTTATTTTTACAGAGACTCATTATGAAGAACCTTGGTGAGACCTTATTGATCCTGTAAGATCACACAATGCATACCCCTTCGGTGGTGCATAGAACTAGTTATGTATTTTGATGTAGGGAAAGGTAAGTCACTACAGTGAGGTGGTGAGGTTTATTTCTAGCTTAGTTGAGTAGTCGGTGGTGAGATAGTGGGAGTCTTCCCATGATATCACATGGATTAGTTGTTTTATTTCCTATTTTGGTAGTCCTTTATAGTTAGACCTATAGTTGGAGATTATTTTTAATCTTGAGTTGTTTTGTTTACACTGTTTGTTTTCATTTATAGAATATATTTTATATTTTATGAAGTTGTTTCTATTGTATATACATGTCAGGTTGTTTCTTTAGGTTGGATGAAATCATTCCCTTTGGTTGTTGTTTGATTCCTGAGTGCTAGCTTCCAGCCTGTGGGGATAGGTAACACCCTTCAGGTATGTGACAGGATAGGTAAGGTACCAGTTTGAGAGGGTATTTAGGTCAGTTCATTACAGTTTGATATCAGAGGTGGTATATCATCTAAATTCCTTGTCTTGGACATTTAGTATACTGGATATAGGAATTTTGAGTCTTGAGAGGTATATTGCGGTGATTTCTTAGCCATATATTTCCATGTCGAGACTCAAGTTACCATGTAATGTTGGGGTGTGTGTCTCCTATTTTTAGTTCTTAATGTTAATATCATATTTTAATTATGGGGTTTCTTGTTTGAATTGAGATTTTTTAATTATTTATTTTGTATCGGTTTTTAGTAGTATGCCTCTGAGACGTGTTCTGTGAGACCCTCAAGAGGGTGAAACTAATGCTCCTAAGGGAAATACTCTGATGGATTATAACATTATTGAAGCTATCATGAAGGCAGTTCATGCTATCAATCAGAATGTGCCACAAGTTCAGAATATAGTCGTTGAAGCACATCTAAGTGGTAGAGGAGAAAGAGATTGATCACAAGAGTTATTGAGTGAGATGAAACCATCATTTAAGGGTACGAATGAACCTCAAGAGGTAGAGTAATGGATGGAAATTATTGATCAAATCTTTGAATTCCTATATAAACTTGAGAATATCAGAGTAAAGTGCACAATGTTTAGACTTGAGGGTCCTAACAAGCATTGGTGGGATTCTATGGTACATGCTGATAAGCATGTGGGATTAGACTAAAAGGGTTTCAAAACTCTCTTCTTATAGTATTTTTTTATAGAGTCATTGATGATGGAGAAGTATATGGAGTTCCTCTCTTTACAATAAGGAGAGCATGTGATGTTGGTATACATCAATTGGTTTGTAGAGCTGGTTGGTTTTGTACCAGAGGTTATGAAAAATGACCACCTAAAATATCATAAGTACCTTTAAGGTTTGAGATCAGATAACAAATTATAGGTATTTATGCTAAAGATATAAAACTATGTAGAGAAAGTGGAAAATGATATAACAGTTGGAATAAATATGACCAACAAGGTCAAATATTCTGGTCCTTCTCTTCCACCCAGTGGAAACTTTAGTGGAATTCTAGGGAAAAATAGGAAGTAGTAGGATCATCATAGGAGTGATGGAGGTGGTTCTTAGAATAAAACCTCTTTTACACCTCTATTTTAATCTAGTGGTGTGCCTCCGACTTGTTATCATTATAGAAAGGTTGGGCACACATGATGTTCTTGTCTTTCACCTAAAAAGATGTGTAATAGCTGTGGACATTATGGTCATCTAAAATGCTTCTATTAGGCTATGTCTACCCCTCAATATGGTTAAGGATTGTCGAATACAAAGGCTACTTTAGCAAAATTAGATGCATCAAAGACTATAGGGCTCCATCTATAGGATTCATGAGTGAAGAACCTTCATATAGAAGATGAGTTTCCAATAGAGGTAGGAATGGGTCTAGGGAAAGTGAAAGGTACCATATTTATTTTATCCTTAGTAGTTATTTATTTATTTGATACTAATTCTTCACACTTGTTTATATCTATCCATTTTTTTGATAATCTTAACCTTCTGACAGAACTCATTCCCTTTGTTATAGAGTAAGAAACCCCACTTGGAAAGAGGAAAGAGTAGGGGTTTGGGTTTCCTTCTTGTGCACTATAAATATATGATGTAGATCTAATATGATATTTTCTTATTCTTGATCTTGATTTATTTTATGTCATCATTGAGATTAATTGCATATTTTCTCATCATGATGAGACTGATTGTTATCATCTGCATGTCTTGTTTTGTTTGGACGATAGGCACTCATAGGTGTTTTAGGGAGAGTGGGATATGAGGTCTAGATGTGGAAGAACTTTCTATGTATATATTATGAGTTTGTTTTATGTGTTTTTTTCTAAGGTTGATGATTTTTCTTTTTTTTTGTTGATCTTCTAACCATTTTCATGGTTTTCTTGACATTTTCCCAGATTATTTATCTGAGATTTGTCCGGATAGGGAAGTAGAGTTTGTGATTAACATGGTGAAAAGGATACAACCGATATTGATAACTTATTATCATATGGAACCATCAGATTTGAAAGATCTCAAGTTTCAGTTGGATGATCTAATGAAAAATGGTTTTGTTTGCCCTAATATTTCTCATTGTGCAACCCCAATGCTATTTTCCAAGAAGGCAGATGGGTTACTCTGATTGTGTGTGGACTATCGAAAGATGAACTTGGTAGTGGTTAATAACAAGTATCCTTTGACTCATGTGGATGATTTGTTTGATAATTAATAGTTGGGAAGGTGATTTTTAAAGATTAATCTTTATTCAAGTTATCATCAGCTTAGTGTTTGGGAGTGTGATATACCGAAGATATATTTCAAGAGTAGGTATGGACATTCATAATATCTTGTAATGATGTTTTTTATGAATAACACTCATACAATTTTTATAAATATAATGAATTGGATATTCCATCATAATCTAGAAACTTTTTTGGTAGTGTTCATTGATGATATTTTGGTTTAATCGAGATCCAAGCATGAGCACAAGCACCATCTGAGTTTGGTTTTGGAAATCTTGATAAGTCACTATCTATATATAAATATTTTAAAATACACTTCCTAGATTCAAGATGTGAAGTTCTTAGGGCACAAAATTTCTAATCATGTCTTATTAGTTGATCTTGTAGAGGTAAAGGTTGTCTTTTAATGGGACGATCCATGTAATTTATTTAGATTCAGATATTCCCTTTTCTTTCTAGATACCATCAACAGTTCTTCAAGGATTTCTCTAAGTTTTTGTAACCATTGAATACTCTTACCAGGAAAGTGGTGAAATTCATATGTGATGAAAATCTTTAGTCTTATTTCGACAAGTTGAAATGAATTCTGACATCGACTCCTTTTTTAATCTTACCTGATCCCAGTAAGGGGTATGTGGATTTATGTGATTCTTCTAGTTCTAGTTTGGGTTGTGTGATCATTTAGAAAGATCATGTGGTAGATTATGGTTCTCATCATCTTAAGACACATGATAAGAATTACCCCACTCATGATTTAGTGATTACCATAGTTATGAATGTGCTTAAGTGTTAGAGACATTATCTTTTTGGTAAAAGGTTCATAATCATTTATGACCATAAGAGTTTGAGCAATATCTTTTCTCAAAAGGTCTTGAATCCTATACAAAGGTGGTGGGAGGAATACCTTTATATTTTTGACTTTGATATCACCTACACTCTGGGGACGGTTAATTTCGTTGTATATGCTCTTATTAGGAAAGTTCCATCGTTAGCTGTTTTGAAATTGAAGGAAGAGTAAAACATTATGGGGATTTTTGATCAGTTGTATATGGATACTCAAGAGGATGTTTCAGGCATGGTTTTAATTAGTGTTTAATTATCTCCATCTATCCTTGAGTATATTCTATAGATTCAACAGTAGGATGTCGAGTTTAGATTAATTAGAGAAACCCTATATGGTGGGGAGACCGTTTTATGTTGGTATCTCTCTTCAGATGGTATTCATAGTTTTGGGGATCAATTTTTTCCCAACATATGTGAGTATTTTAGATATGTTTGATTATCATAGTTTTTCATGGGACATTAATTTGGGCACTATGAAGATGTATTATGACATGAGACGGTGATTCTGGTGGCCGGGTATAAAGCATGACATTTTTGATTATATGTCCCACTGTTACACCTTCCAATATATAAAGGTATATTATTTGAAACCTTCTGGTTTTCTCTAGACTCTTCTAGTGCCAGTATGGAAATGAGATGAAATATTCATGGACTTTGCTGTTAGATTACTCCTGACTCCCCAAGGGAAGAATTATATTTAGGTCGTGATTGATTAGTTGATAAAGTCAACTCATTTTATTCAGAACAAATAGAATGCAAAAGTTGAAGATCTGAGTAAGTTGTATGTGTGGAAAATTATGAGGCTACATGGGGTTCCTTATACCATTATTTCCAATAACCATCCTAGGTTTACTTCTAGGTTTTTTAGAAGTCTCCAAACAGTGATGGGGACTCAGTTCAGTTTAAGTAAAACTTATCATCCACAGATAGATGGTCAGACAGAGCATGATATTTAGATTATGGAGGATATGATTCGTGCACATGTCTTGGATTTTAGTGGATATTGGGATGGTCATCAGGGACTGGTTGATTTTTCTCATAACAATTGTTATCAATATTCAATCATAATGGATCCTTTTAAGGATTTTTATGGTAACTCATGTATATCAACTCTTTGTTAGTAAGAGGTGGTTGAATCTTCTTTAGTGGGATTGGGTTTGGTTTAGGAGATGTCCATGAGGATTCATGATATACGTTGGTGTCTGGTTATAACATAGAGTTGACAGAAGTCTTATGTGGATGAACGATGTCATCCTTTGGAGTTTTCTACAGGTGACCAGGTTTTCTTGAAATTTTCTCCTCGATTAGGTCATTGTAGACTTGGAAAATAGGTAAAGTTAGCTCTGTGATATGTTGGACCATTTTAGATCACCAAGTGGCTTGGGGAGGTTTCATATCGATTGACATTACTGGTTTGGTTGAAATGAATTCATGATGTTTTCTACATATTATAGCTTAGTAAATGTCATCCTGATCCCTCTCATATTCTAAATTGGGAATACATTGAGTTATAACCATATGTTTTTGTTATGGAATAGCCATTTGAGATCATTGAATCTTAAGTGAAATCCTTGTGTGGGAAGTATTTTCCATTGGTCAGATTGTTATGGAGGCACAATTGAAATTCTCACGAGACTTGGGAGCATGAGTTTTTGATGAGGGAGAAATGGACTCACCTATTTACTGGACTTCATTCTTCCACATGAATTCCATGGGATATAAATTCTTATGGTGTTGAGTTTGAAACATCCCATTACAATTTTCATGTAATTACCTTTACTTTACTTATTTTCCAATTTAATTGGGTGCATCTTGGAACTCTCAAGGATGGAGATAATTTTTTTGGGAAAATTACCTAAAGTTAGGGGATGTATATTTTTTTATTTAATGAAGTATGGGTAAAAAAGTGTTAATTAAGTTGCGAGGTTCTCCTTGAGTTTGGAGAACGCCTGGTTTTTTTTGGGATATATATGTAAGAATCTGCAGTTTTTGTAGTCTATAGGAAAAATACATTCTGTGTAATGTGAGTACATGATTTTTAAGTTCTGAAGGATGGATTCCATGAATCTAGTACTCAACATGAAGGGAGTACACACTTTGTATAGATTACATGATGGGTAATGTTAAATGGTCAGTTTTTAATAAAATTCAATGGGTTTTTAGAAATATCTGAGTCCTAAGGATTACATGATGTGTAAATGGATCACAAGACCTGTAAATGAAACAAATAGATATTTTAAGAAACCTTAAAAGTTATATGTTATTTTATTCATTTGTAGGTATTTTTTCTCTTGAACTAGATGGATTCTCAAGAGATTTTGGGAGTCTTTATTAGATTCTAATTTATTTGTTTAGAAATTGATCACCATTGCAGTTAGTTTGTGTCTCTCCTGGTGAGAAATCATTTATTCTTATGCATTTATTTGATCATGGTAGCATCGTTGCATTGAATTATCAAATCTATTGAACTATAATGATGTTTCTTATAGTTTCCTTCTACATCCATTGTGAAATCTTGTTTTGGGTACCATTTCCATTATTGGTTGTGGTGCGGTTGATGTTAATTATTGAGGTATGTGTTGCTTCCTATTCTACAAAAACCCTTTTGTTTAATTGAATCAATTCATAGATGTATAGGTGGATTATAGGTCCTCTATTTTCATTATTGTGATATTCTTATTGGTGGATCCTTTATGGGTGTGTGCAACCCCGAGTTTTTGGGTAGGTGGTTCTATCTCTAGCATGTCTTGGATGAATTGTATTGATCATGTTTTTATAAATTGATTTATAAATAAATTTGGAATGATTTTTTTGTCTATGTAAATGTATTTGTGATATAAGGTGTTTTCCATGGTTTTTGGTAAATGTAAAAAAGGTTCAAAGCATTAAAGTGATTTATGAAATGAAACACATGGGAAGACTTGGGTATATCGGTGGAAGTTTTTGATTAGGGCTATCATCCATATTACCATTGGGAGATTTACTCATGGGGATTTTATATTACCCCTAGGCCTATTGTTTTATGGACATGTTCTTGACATTGTTAGGGTGTTTACTCATGGGGTGTTCCTCTTGTCCTTGGGCCTGTGTTCTAGGGCTTGTTGTGCACTGGTCATTTATTGTGGTATGAGTAGTATAATAGACCAACCTTTTGAGTTTCTTAGCATAGTTTACCTGTGATTTTATTTGTACTAATTTGGATTTTATATGTTGATAAATGATAATAGAAATTGTTCTTGAAATTTTTATACTTGACTTTGTTTTGGAATTATTGGAAAATGGAAATATCTACTAATATTTTGATATGATGGATTTACTACTTATAATTTGATGTTTATTTAAAAATAGAATAATTGAGTTATTTCTATAGAGACTTTTTATGGAGCACCTAGGTGAGACCCTACTGATCCTGTTAGCACGCACCCTACATACCACTTTGGCAGTACATAGATCTGGTTATATATTTTGATGGAAGGAAAGGTATGGCACCAGAGTGAGGTGATGAGGTTTTCTATTAGCTAAGATGAGTATCTAGTGGTGAGATAGTGGGAGTCTTACCACACTATCACAAAGAGTAGTTTTATTATTTCTTGTTTTGGTAGTCCTTTTTGGTTGGAATTGTACTTGGAGATTATTTCTACCCTTGATTTGTTTGGTTTCCATTTTTTTTTCAGTTATGGCATATATTTATCTTTTCTGCTGTTTTTTCTGTTGTATATATGTTCCATTTTATTGCTTTAGGATGGGTGAAATTGTTCCCTATATTTTTATTTGATTCCCAGGTTCTAGTTGCTAGCCTGTGGGGATCATGAATACCCTTCGAGTATGTGATAATTCGAGTTAGGTACTAGTTTGAGAGGGTATTCAGTTTGATTCATTACAATGACCCAGATAGACATGTGTAGAAATTCAATGACTAGATGACCAACAAATTAGTCATCCAAGAATACATCATAATTAGGGATCAAATAAAATATCCAGTTGTGACCCCAATTACCCTTATTAAATTAGATATGGAATATTGATCATTGCGATATTCCAAAATTCAATGAATTCATTTCCAGTAGAAGGAGGCACATGAGGAAAAACTCCTACTAGTACCCAAGATAGTCTATACCCTCTCAAAATTATTACCCCCATCACTAGGAAGATGAACACCAACCCATAAAATAGTATTATCATTATACAAAGAGTCTCAATATGTATCATTCAATGTCATAAACTTAAACTTTACCTTTTATGATGAAGAATATTCATTTGAAACTGAGTTCCTCACTAATAATTGGTGAAGAGGTTATAGAGGTTAAGGAGGCTATGGAATATGAGGATAAAAGAGACCTTGAAATTCAGGAACTATTTCTACCGAAGAGATATACACAATAAATACTCAAATTCATGCAATCCAGTGAGATCAATAAGAACATCAATCTAATCTTGAATCCTTTAGGGATCATTTGAACCTATTTATATAAGAAGATAGACTAACATGCATATAGTTTTCTAGTGAACATAAAAATTCAATAAGTACATATCATTCTAACTCATAGATTATCAAATCACCCCTAGTTTAGGTAATGGGAAGGATCCTCCAATATAACTATAATTTCCCACTAAGCCTAAATCTAGGGAACATGCTTAAAATAGGAAGCACATACCCTTAGTCTAGAAATATGACATTTTGAAGTAGCTTGTTATTGTTCCATCCAATCTCTATATCCTGGATTACCTTCACCTTTCCATAGAACATAGGGAATCCCACATCATGTCTCTCTTAAGCCCTCAATATTTCAAAGATTAAGTTTTTATACTATAGGTATATCACTTAAATACTAGAATTACTGAATTCTACATAGTCATTTCCATTATAGAACATAACCAGGAAGTTTCTATACACAGGAACATCAGAACCTTATGTATATATGGAAATCTAGAAAACATTATAATCTATCATAATTCAATTGATAACGGTTCTAGTATCAATCTCATACCACTCTATACCCTTAACCACTTGGGCTATAGTGGAGATGAATTATCTCCTCCCAACGTAAAAATTTAAGGGTATGATATGAGTGAGAAGAAACTAATCAATAAGATCAAACTCTAAAAATCATTTTGATATCACATTTATAAATCTAAATTCATGGTGATTTTCTCAGAAGAAGAAAATAATTGAATGTAGGCACATTTTCTCCCATCCTCATGATATTGGTTGTGTTAGAAGATCCCTATCATTCGAGAGAAGGATTTCATTCCAATAGGAATAGTAACAATGGCTATTTATCATCTTCACCTTATAAATATATCCCCCAAAAATATATCAAATATTATAATTTTTTTATCTTAAGCTTCCAATAATAGTGAAGAATATGGATAATAATAATAAGAAGATCTCATAGATCACCCTACAACATTTGAGTAAGGTGTCTCCACCACCATCGATGAACTCCAAATGGTGAATCTATGTTCAGAAAAAGATCAGAAATTGATATTGATTAGTGATTCCATTGATTCCAAGGAATAATATATGTATATCTCTTTCCTCAAAAACACTGACAAGTATTTGAGTAAAACATTATAAAAATTCTTGGGTTGGATTGTGATGTGTCTACCTATCATTTGGGTTTAGTAGACGACTACCACAGTTACAAAG
Source organism: Viscum album (assembly GCA_963277665.1). Taxonomy (NCBI): domain Eukaryota; kingdom Viridiplantae; phylum Streptophyta; class Magnoliopsida; order Santalales; family Viscaceae; genus Viscum; species Viscum album. Next base: position 1,000,062,558 of record OY728123.1, on the reverse strand, counting down.
AGGTGGAAATAAAAATGATATTTCCATGGAATATAATAAGAGATGAAAAATATGAAAATATTCCAACATCTTTGAATAAGTGGTCATGGAATAGATATAAAGGTTTGAACCATGGGCATGCAGGAACAAAGGATAATAATTTTCAATGAATATGGTGTAAGAAGTTCTTGAAATGAATACATGAGGCTACACCACAACCATGAAAAGGTAGTGATGGAGGATCAAATAAAGCATCATATCCATTCTATGAGAGTCCCTGTTGTACCATGAGTTCGGTATTTATAATGGATATATAGATTAGTTTATCTTCTCTCTTAGATGAATTTTTAGAGATATATTTTGGGTAGTTAGAGTAGTTATCATAATTTATTTATCATAAAAATATTTGGGAATAATGAGTGTATATGAAGGTCAATAGATAGGGGTGATATGATGGAGATATAATGAGATAAGAGTGAAGTATTCTCTCTCTATATGAGAAATCCTAGGTCATTACTTTGGATCATAAATATGATTAGTAGGGGATTAAGTCTACATATAGACCCTTTGGATGGAGTTTTCTGGTGTTATTGTTAAGGTTCATTTTATTTTTACACACATTCATGACTAACATGAGAGACTAGTATTTTAGTTCCATGTATGTGAAAAGGGGGATTATATTTAGTGAAGCTATATTTTTTAGGATTAATTAAATTTAAATTTTGGATATATTCTATTATTTCATATCCCCCTCACTTATTAAATTACAACCATTATCTTTTGAGTGAGGGATTGTTATTTTAATAAAATTAATAGTACTTGGCCTCCTTAATGACCATTAGGAGGGTTCAGTACAATTTTTAAATATTGTTTTGGGTCACCATTATCACTAATTTCATAAATTATTTATATAAGGCCCAGTCTTAAACCTTACATAATCATGAGTTTTGATCAAGAACTTAATTTATTTCACATTGAGGATCTTTTCAAGTTTATAGTTTTAGAGAATTAGGCCATAACTATTACATTACATATCAAAAATTACAAAGTAGACACTTCTACTCTATCCAATTTTTTCACAATAACAAAACTCCTAAAATAAAAAAGGAATTATTTCCTTGATAAATTTTTTCTTGAATTCTTAATTTCTCTTATACTTCCTTATACCCTGTGAAATTTTTTCAAAAACTTAGGATGAGCATAAAAAGCTCAGTAAAGGATATAAAATAAGGAAAGAAAACATTAGTTTATGAATACATACAAATAAATGAAATCATACTTTTTACTCATAAAACATAATCCCTTTAACATACCTCATGAAATCATAATATTTATGAATAAATCATATAAATCATAAATCATAAAGGTAACTTGTGGCATCCATAACATACCTAAATTGTAGCTTTCATAGCCCCATAGGGAGTAAACTTCATGGTTACGTTTGGAATACCCATATCATTATATTACCTAAATCTCTTAGGAGAAACCTTAACATTTATCTCCATTATGTTACCCAATGCATTGGATAACTATCATGGGATCACCCAACCTAGGTTTATCACAGAACCATCGATATTTGGTTTATCATGTAACTACCTATCAAATGTGCAAGTACCATTACATAATTATAAAACATAAAATATTGAAATTATCAACATTTCACTAATCAATCACAAGAAATCAATTCAAGATATTGAAATATTCAATCCATTCCTAAAACCATTTAAAACATTTAATAAATTGATTTTTAAATCAAAGTGTCCCATACCACTTTGAAACTTTTTGAAATAAATTATCATTTTAAAACATTCATGTACATACAAATAAATTCTTAAAAACCATTTTCAAAAACATGGACATGAAATAGAAGGTTTTAAATGAATAAATATTTAAAACATTTAAAACAATGTTTTAGTTAAAGAGTCTCGTAACACTTGAAAAACAATTGAATAAAAATAATTAAAGAATAACATCAAATAAAACTTTAAAAATCATGAGAATATATAAATTCATGATATAAAATGTCGAAAGGGGTTTATATACATATTATAGGAAAATAAATATGCATAACAACAAAATATGCCTCAATGAAAAGAGATTGAGATGAAATCCCTTACAAAGATTGTATCCTTAGATTAAAGATAAATCAATGACATAATTATGTGTAAAAAATATAAATACACCCAATATAAGTGGATATTCATTGTAAAACAATCATAGTTCATTCACACTTATTCTTGGAAAAACAAAACCAATTACACGAATATTTATCTCAATGAAATGATATTGAGTTATGATTTCCCTAACAAAGATCATTTTGTTAATAAAATAGATTGATTATGTGTATTCACTATAAGTAAACATGAAGACAATATAAATTAATGATATGATATCAAAAGTTATTTCTCACATAATCATATCATAACATAATCAATAAGTATAAATTAACCCAAATAATGGAAATTGGGTTAAGAAGTTCCCTTACAAAGTTCGTATAATTGACATAAGAATTTATCAATGGGGTGATTATGTGTTGCAGGAGTTTATCAGCACAAAGTGAAGTGGAAATTAAAACATAAATAAATAAATAGTTATTCCACACATAATCTTGGCATAATATAATCAATGAAGTATGCGTAAAACCCAATGAGTGGATATTGAGTTTTGAAATTCCCTTACCTTGAATCCGGATTGTCCGATTCGTTCTTTAATTTCCTGAATAATAAACATAGGTCAATTTATAATTTATTTAGCACCATTTTCAAGTTTAATATTCATTTTATATCACTTATTACCATGTTTTGACAATTATTTAATTATTTGAGTTCATATCATACGTTTTGTCGATGTTCGATACTTAAGTCAAAAATGAACTTGTTATGATTACAAATTGTCCATATGGTCATAAGTACATTATATAAAGAATATTATTAATTTTTTAAATATCATATATATCTTTTATATATTTATTTAGAATAATCCATAACATTTGGAGATAATAAATGAAATGTACCGTTCATTGAGACTGCAGGCCAGACGTACACATGCACGCTACTTTCATTTCTTTGTCATATTGAAGGAATGAAAACTAAATGATACATAGGTATATTATAATTATATTATAATATATATTTTATATATGTTACATAAGTTCATTAACACCATCCTTTATACATTACATGTATGGCATGAATGAGTCATATCACTTTAAGGGGGCGGTAGTCCGCACTTCCTCAAATGAAATTATCGTATTTACACATTATGGAAAGAATAAAGGTATGTTGTAAATAAAAATTACAGAAGAATAGAGAAAAAATAAATATAATATATATCATATATAAATATATTTCCATCATAATGTCCATCATTAGAGGTGGTAGGATAAAATTGAACAATTATCATTTCGTGATCCAGTAGTTCTCCGTACACAGGAACAGTATGTTCGTATCCATTAGATGGTGGTGTGTGTGAGTGTAGGTAGAATAATTATCATAAAACATCCTAGTATATTGAGGATATTGGTTTTTTATGTAATCATAGAATAAGAAGATCATAGGGAGTGAAGAAGGAAAATAAAGGAAAGGAAATTTTGAGAAGACGCTACCTCTAAAACGGGTAACTTCTTTTGATTTGAGCCAAAAGGATTTCTTGAATTTCCTTATTCCCAAGTTAAGATTCTAGGAGGAAGGTATGGATTTTTTGAGATTATTTTAGTAGAGTTTGTATGATCCAAGGGGCTTTATAAGTGTGAGTATGTTTGTTGAAGTGGTGGCCTTTTATAAGAGGGAGGAGGGTCACTTTAGGAAAGTTTTGAAATATTATTTCATTATAAAATGATTTTAGAATTATAATATTTAAAAAGTGATATATTTTTAGGATAATATGATAATGGGTCGAAATTATCTCATAAAATAGGTTTTATACAAGTTTAGGTCACAAAATTAACCTTATCTTTTAGTTTTAACCTATTGTTAAAAACATCAACTCTTATCACATCTTCTTGTATTTTCATAATATATGGTTACTATAGTTACTATAAAATGAAAATATAAACACAAGTGGATAATTAATGACATTTTTAACATTATATAAGTAACTTTTTCCAAATATTATATTTTTAGGACTATTATATCATTTAATAAAATAGTATTTCTTTTAAAAACTCATTTATGTCTATTTTGACACAATTTAGTAATTGATTTTTTTAAAGCCATAAAAACTTGATTCCTTTGAAAACATTGCATTAAATCAAAGCTAACATGTCAATATAATCCAAAAAATTATTTTATGGCATAAAAATGTTCAAATTATATTTATTTTAATATTTATAATATCATTTATTTGAATATTTCATTAATAAGGTAATCACTACATCATCATTGTGTCATAATAAATTTATTTATTTAATTTATAAAAATTATAAATAAAATACCATGTTTTATTAAATAATTTTATATTTATAATGACTATTTATAGTCAAATATAACAGTTATATAACCCTATATTAAAATTTCTTTAGTAAAAGATACATGTTTATGTTATATTTCTCTTTACTTTAAATTAATTCTTATAACATGTCATTTTCACAGACAAGTGGCTCAAAAATGAAAAAAGTTCAGCCTAAGGATGATCATGGTCATACATATCTCATATAATAGATTAAGACACGTTTTAGGGTATTTTTATATTATTATAATATTATTTTTTACCCTTATTTACTTGATTTACCCTTTAACCATGGTAAATAAAAAAATAATTTCTGAAGTTACTATTCATAATGTCCAAAAATAAAAGGTAATTAATTAAAAAATTTGAAAATCATGATTCCAAATATGGAATACATTTTTCCAAATTCAAAACATATAAATTGTATACATTAATTTAAAATTAATTCCCATTTTCAAAACCAGAAAACATGTTTTTAGGAAATAAAAACTATCAAAAGATTGACATGTGTTTATGTCCAATTTAATTGTGAAATTACTTATAATGAAAAAATTTCGATAAAATGATAAAAATATATTCCATTTATATTTTAAAACCATTAAATAATATGATTTAACCATATAAATTATCTCGATGGAAAAAGTTGTTTTCAATTAAAATTTAGCGTATTTTTACTATTCATCAAAACATGATAGTTATCAGAAAAATATACAAATTTCATTAAAAGTAAATTTTTATGTCCCAATTCTAAATAATAAGTTTATTTTGTCAAATATAACATATAAATGTGTAAAAAAATAAATTTAAAAAGGGTTCCCAATCAAAAGGCGGTAAAACTGCATTTTTAGAAAAATACTTATTTTAACTGAATTTAAAACATTAAATTTAATAAATAAAATATATTTTTCATTAAATAAAAATACATAAAGAGTGATATGATTTTATAAACACAATTATTCTCTTTTTAAATATGTTTTTATAAAAAACATCCTTTATATTCATTCAATTTTTATTTCCATTTCTAATAAATTTGGTAAACAATGAATCATTATTTAAAGATGTGTAAACCATATTTTTATAATTTATTTGATACCATTCATTCCCTCTATTCCAACGAATAGGTTACAATGATAACATTTAAATAATAATATTTAGTTGTTTGTTTAAGCTCAATGTAGCGTATCATGTATGCTATTGAACATAGTGTTTCTTTCTTAAAACTCAGGATGTTACAATTTAACCTTAAGAAAAATATTATTTTTGAGTTAAAGAGTGATAAATAAGATCAAGGCATTGTTTAGACCAAATTATGACAACTTCTTGTTTAGTTATTTATCAATTTTTACTTCACTAGTGTATAAATCTATACTTCATAATGTTTGGTATATTTAATCTGATTCATGTTTCCTATTTAGTTTCCCTTGTTTCTAATAAATCCTACTTCTTCTAAGTGTTCCTAGAATTAGTCCTTACAAGTTTGACCTCATACTACCATTTACTACACCATTTTGGTTATTAGTTTGGAGGAGTATATTATAAATTCTAAACTTTATTACAAATAGTATTTAATGATTCCCTATAGGATGTCAACTACATATAAAAAGTCATCTAAGTTATATATATTATGTATTAATATAAATATATTATTTATACAAAAATTATTATTTATGGTTTTTCACCTAATGAAAAAACCATATGTATGGATATAAATATATTACGTATAGGCTAAATGTATTATATATAGAAATTTTACTATGGAAAATATATTACATATGAAATATGTTATTTATAAAGAGGAAAATATTTTACCTATGAAAATAATATATTACATATGGATAAATATATATTAAGAATTGAATAAAAATGTTACATATCAAATTTTGGATAAGGGAAGCATATTACGTATGAGGAAAAGATATTACATATGGATTTTCCCTTAAGGTAAAAAACTTATTCATGTAGAAGGATATTACATATCAATTTTTCCCTGAAGGAAAAACCTTACACATTGAGTAAAACTTTTATGTAAGATATTTTTTTCAAGGTGAAAACCTTACGCATTATATAAAATATTACACATGGGTTTTTGGCTAGGAAAAAAAACCTTACATACTTGTATAAATATATTTTGTATGGAATAAGTATATTAAATATTGGAATTCATGTAAAGGAAATATATTATGTACGAATTAATATATTACATATAAAAAAAATTATATATAGAGTAATAATTTTACATATAGGTTTTATTAATGGGATAAACCATACATTGGATTTATATATATTACATATAAAGAAAAAACCTTATGTATTGAAAAAGAAACCTTAAATATAGAAAATTTGATTAGGTAAAACCTTATACATGAGGATATATATTAAATATGGGAGAACCTTATGTATAAAATTATGGTTATGTCAAAAAAATAACACATGAATTAAAAAACCTCTCACATTGAGTTTTTTTAGTAATTATAGAACTAGATATTATATTGATGTTAAGACTCTTGGATTTATTAACATGGTGAATGTTTCTAAACAAAGTGGTTGGACAAAGATTTGTTTGGAGAGTGACCCCATGAATATTGTACTTGAAATGAGAAAAAACTATATACACCTCTCATAGATATTGATAATTTAGTGGACAGACTGTCTTGAATTCCTGGGCTCTATTGATCACATCATCATGCATTAATACTAGTAAAAAAACATGGCTGTATATGGAACTAAAAATAAGGGTATAGGAAGAAATAACTTCACCTTGATGGAATTCCTTCCCCCTGATTTGTTACATCTCTCCAAAATAGATCATTGTAAGATGACTTTCTTTAAACTCTTGTAACTATATTTTAATTTCAATAATAGTGGATTTTAATTTTCAAAGTCTTCACCCTTTCAAAAAAATATTGAGGGGGGGGGGGAGAGGGTATTTTCCACTATATAATCATTTCTTCCCATTCACACATATTCTAATCTTCTCTCTTCTAAAGTCATTTATCTCTCTATCCTTAATGGATTCAAGTGAAATTCATTCTTGGATATATATTTATATAAATCTAATACCCCAATTATATTATTCCTTGTTTTAATTCCAAATTTATTCACATCTAATTTTCTATGACTCGAAGTAGGGTTTTATGTTGATTCCATAGGAATGTGGTGGAATCATCTCAATATAATGAGTATTTTTTATCTTGAATCTAAAGGATTCTCAAAGGATGATCACACAAGGTTTTCAGTAAATTCACTAAGTTATGATACTTCCTTAAACTCTTTAGATATTTCCAATTTTTGGGTAAAATTAATAAATTATTTGGTGTAATATATTGGGGATTTTGTGTTTTAAATATTTAGGTGGATACTAGGGGCAATATTCGCCCCTTTTCTTGAGGAATTGTCTATTGGAGATTAGATATATAGTACTTATTTTTTATGACCTATGAATTAATTATGGAATAAATTTTTAGAATTATTAGATTTTTTTATGATTTATTAAATTATTAATGATGGAGTTAGGGATTCCTGTGGATGGGTGACATTCAGTTAGGCTTCAAAAAGCATCAAAAGTGATGAAGAAGTTTTTATTAAATGGGAATAACTCTGAATGAGGTAGGTAATCCCTAAAAAATATCTCTAATGTTTATCCATTTCATTATGTAACATGTGATATACGGTCTTGCAACTCATGTGTGATTGACCAAAAATTAAAAAAGAACTATTACCTTTAAGATTCTATGAGAATAAAGAAAGTTTCTTGGCCCATGATTAACCCTTGGACAATAGTATGATTCCTTGGACGTTGATGATTGAGGGGTAAACTATAAATATGTGTTATGGGATATAAAGACCCCAGAGGGGTATAAATTAAATTAATGAACATGGTGGTCCTTGTGATAGGTTCCATTGATCCCCTCTAAGTAAGGGAGGATAATGGGGTGGAAATGGTTGGCCTAGGGGTATGGAACATAAAATATTGAGTTTCTTGAGAGTCTCTTAACTAGATGGTTGTGTGTAGGGAAATATTTCCTCCAATTTCATGTGGGGTTAACTGAATAGGTATACCCTAGAATGGACTTATGCATGGGTTTGGTATGATAGGACCGATCTAGATTGGTTTTAGAAGTGAGATAATATTTAAGCCATATATTTAGTATATTTACAATGTTTGATGGAAAGAGTGACTGATTAAGAAATAATATGAGTAGGTTTATGTTAAGGGACACTATTCGCTTTGAGTGATTGAATCTAACTCACTAGTTAGGAGGAGAGAAAGCTACCTTGGTAGGGTGTCTGGACTGAGATGTGACTTTGGTTACCACTACGGTTTCCTTAGTCTCATGTTGAATCTAGAGAGGGTTGGTATAGGTAAGATAACATGGTGATAGGTAGGTATTGATACGGTGATGAGGATGGGTTTTTTCTTTAGAGCCGACCTAGGAGATGTGTGACTGGTCTGGATGAGTGGCTAACCCGTGTGTAGACAATGCATGATGTGATAATACTATCATAGGGAGGGGAACCATTCACCTTAATATTGTTATCTAAAATCATAAATTAAGAACCATGTTTACTTAATTTAATGAATTTCCTACAAACTATCTTCCCCATTCTTCTATCAACACTAGAAAAACCTAATCAAACTTGAATTCCTCCTTCCTTGTTCGACATCAAAAAGCCTACCATCACAATTATATTCTTCAATTTTATGTCTCATGACATGAATATTTTCTTCCTCCTTAATATTTTTATTCCATGAAACCCTGAGATATATATTGGGATTTCAACTTCCTTGTTTTGAACCACAAATCCCACTTCCTTGAATTTTTTTGTTCAATATCATGAATTTCCTTGACATTAAGTCATAGTTTCAATTTTGTTGTCTCACACACTACTTCATTGATTTTATAATTCAAAGGGTAAAGCTTTAGCATTATTATAAATTATTCTTCAAAGGGTAAAGGAATAGAGTAGCCAAAATTTATTTTTTTCCTTCGATTTCTATATTTAAAGAAATGTTTATACTATGATATTATTCCATTATTTTTATATTAAATGATATTTATTTCATAAAATAAAATTATAATTAAGAAGTAAGGGATTCTATCTTTCTTATTTTGTAAAACAATTAAATAAAATTCAGGAATTTAAAAATGTGTTAAATTCATATTATATTTCATAACCATAACTGATTTCAAATGTAGAATCTAAATATATTTTTTATAAACTTATTTTACATAATAAAAACACACATAAAAAATTATACAGAAGACACTGAACATTTAATAATGTATCCAACCATTTATATAAAAAACATATAACATTATATGTCTAACAAATAATATTTTAAATACAAAAATATTTCAACACACACAAAAAACGTTTATTTAAACTAAAAAAACACCCAGAACAATTATATAAAGAAAACACACATAAAAAATTTATATAATTTAATATTCATATTCTATAATTTTTTTGTTCTATGACTATTGGAACTCCCTTTTGTGAGGAGTGGATACTTGTCAAGGGTTCCTAGGTATCACTTTATTGATTAGGTTCACATGAACATGCAAAGGTGATTGTGTATGGTCCTCCTTTACACAATATCTCTTTCATGATTTACCTAGTGCACCTATTCTACCTTTATATAAAGCTTTCATACCTTGATCATATGCATATCCCTCCTTTAAACAAACACTTTCACACCCAACCACTACACCCAGGTTGCCTTGCACATAGAACCATATGCCCTGGTCCACCTTTATCTATAAATATACCCCAATGGGTCCCCATTTGGAAAAATTTTGGAAGAGTAAGAGATATATGAAGCTTTATAATGGTTTTAGATACAACAGTAGCACTTTTGTGGAAAGATAACCATGAAGGTTTTACCGGATCTCACAAATCATCCTCATGTTGTAAATGATGATAATTCCATGGAAAACAAAATTTTCCCAATTATATATTGACATAGTGATACCTAGAACCCAAAGAGGTTCTTTGCATGTTAAATTTATAAATAAATTTTTTATGGTTGAAAAAAGGTTACATCATCTTAATAACTTTCTTCGATGATGATGTTTATCATCTATAAACACTTTCTTGGATTAAATTAATTGCATAGTGAGGATCCAAGTGTATAATCCCTCTAGAAATGATCCACACATACACCTTTGACCTATAAATAACATTGATTTATTTTTGAGTGACAGCATGGAAAATCAATAATCTTGTGTTGTTACTCTTGATCACTTCAAGATCCTTTGGGATTGAAGGATTTCTTCTTGTTCTTGATAAGATGACTGGAATAATTTGAGATATAAGTCTATTGTGTTCAAAGATTCTCAATTTTTTATTAACAATACATAATATACATAAACATCTATTTATAGAGCTAGGGTTTTGATTAAAACATTATTTAATTATGTACCAGCCCTTAAATAACATAATAATTATTATCAAACCCCATTCCATATAATAATAATATTATTGTTATTATTTTATGGTGTGCATTAACTGGTATAATAATAAATATTATTTTACAGCTTTCATACTAATATTTATCACTAGACATGATTTTGGTTTGTCATATTTCCTCCTAGGTATTTATAGAATACCTGAATATATATATTTTAAATATTTTATTCATAAATAATTTTTTTTACTCAATTTAGTGAATAAATATTTATTAAATATACAATAAATAAAATAAATAAAATAAATATTTTATCCATAATCCAAAAAATAAATATTTATTATATATTCACATAATTAAAAAAATTATTTACTAATGAATAATTTTTTTGGAAAAGGTACTAGAATAAATTAAAGAGAAAATTTCAAAAGTCATAAGTTGGGGATTTTTTTACAGTCATTCTGATAGTGGGGTGAGATCAGCAGGTAGGGTCTCCATGAAAGTGCTATTACTGTCGACACCTTTATTGGAAAGACCATCTGCAAAATTGTTTGCCTCTCTGTAGGTGTGCGTGATGATGTGATTAAGTCTTGAGAGGTGTTGCAGGCACATGATCCATTTAGCAGTAAGAGCCCAAGCCAGATGAGTTGTACCATGCTTAAGAGCTTGAACAATGGTAGTTGAGTCACTTTTAATCCAAATATTGTTCCATCCTTGTTGCCTTATCAGATCAACTGCACTGATGATGCTATACATATCTGCTTCAAGGGATGAGGTATGACCAAATGAACCATAACAGTATCTGAGAATGTTCTCCTTGTGATCTCTGCAAATGATGCCGTATCCAGCAGGTCCTGAGTTTCCTTTTTAAAGCACCATCCACATTAGTTTTTATTTAACCCAGAATAGGAAGTTTCCATAAAAATTCCAATATACCTCTCATCAGGATGTAATTTCCTTTGACTCTAATTTGACTCAGGATGCAGAAGTCCTTGATTAAGTTGTGGAAAGTCCCTATTTGCATGATTCCAGCTTCCTTGATCGTAGTGTGGATTTTTATTTGAGCTGAAAAAAAAATTTAAAGTATTATTTTTGTGCTTAATTTAATTTCTTTCATACCAGATAATATGAATTAGTTCAGCCACAATAGTAGTGAAGAGCTGGTGAATTTGTGGAGATCCATCTATAGTAGTGCATCTTTGAAGTTGAATTCTGATAGAGTTCAAACCTGTCTATTTGAGATAAAAAATGTCAAAAATATATTTCTATAAAGTAGAAGTAGTATCACATGTTAAAAATAGGTGGTCTGCATCCTCTTTGTGTTGGTTACATATGAGACATTTAGAACAAAGCTGAATACCACACATCTGGAGGTTGCAATCCATGGGGGTCCTATTGTGGGAAATTCTCCAAATTAACGTGAGATGCGAGGGTCTAATACATATTTTGTTGAAAGTTTTCAACTAGGAAAGGTTATTATTTTTGTTAGTGAAATTATGTCTGTATTAAAGTTTAGAGGTTAGCAGGACATTATGGGCTGGTTCCCAGATTAAGAATTCATTAGTGCTAACAAAAGTTTAGTTGTTGATAATAGAAGAAATTTCATCAGGTAGATCTAAATCAGAAGAGTTCATATAGTCATTTATGTTGATGTTGTAATTGTGAGATGAAGGGATGGGGTCTATCATGTTACAGAGACTCATACCATTCCAGTTGTCACACCAAAAAAGAAGAGAATAATTTCTGTTGACTATCCATCGAGAGTTAGATAGAATTTTTGAGAAGCTATGTTTGATCGAAGGCCAAATTGATGAGTCTGTAAAGGTGTGATTTCATTTTCTGAGGTTATTATAAAATCTACCATGAAGTAATTCATAAGTTTGAGAGTTTTTGTTCACAATATTCCAGGTAAGTTTATCTTGGAGGGATTCATTAAAGTGTTTGAGGTTTTTAATACCGAGCCCCCAATTCTCAATTGGAGTGCAACATGTTTTCCAGGGAATAATGAAGAGTTTTCTTTCGAGAATGTTGCCGCTACAGATGGAAATTTTTATACCTCTATTGATATTTTTAATTAAATCAACGGGCCATTTGTACACCATCATAGAGTATACCATTTTAGAGACAATGGTGTGTTTGACAAGGCAAATTCTACCTTCCATCGAAATATTTTTTCCCTTCCACGAGGAAAGTTGATTATTGATTTGATCAAAAATGTTGAGGAAGTAAGTGTTTTTGGGATTCCCCCAGAAAATGGGTACCCCAAGATAGGTAAAGGGGAATAATCCTTCTTTTATACCTAATTCATTTATTATATCAATTTTCCTGATGGTAGAGAAACGTTTGCTGAAGAAAATGGAATATTTGTTCCAATTTATGGATTGACCAGAGATCTCCTCATAATGTGAGAGAACATCTTTGAGTGCTTTAATATTTTTCTTATCTCCTTGTAGGAATAAGATAATATCATCAACATATAAAAGATGAGAGAGAACAATTAAAGTTCTAGAGGCAAAGATGGGTTTTAATGTACCCTGACTGATCGAATCAGTGATGAGTCTATTGAGGTAGTCTTCAGCTATAACAAAGAGGATGGCGGAAAGGGGGTCACCTTGTCTGAACCCCTTAGTACAAGTGATGTATCCCTTTGGGGAACCATTGATTAGAATAGAAATGTGAGTAGAGATAAAAAGATTTTTTATTTTACTGACAAAATCATTATTAAATCCAAATCCAGAAAGAATTTTGGAGATGAAATTCCAATTGATGGTATCAAAAACTTTCCTGATATCCAATTTGATAGCAACACTTCCTCCTCTTTGATTATTATTTAACAGGTTGGTAATTTTAGAGGCAATACATACACAATCTTGGATATTTCTCCCCTTGAGAAAACCAAATTGGTTCCAGGATATGATTTTGTTGGCAATAGGGGTCAGTCTCATAGCTAGAAGTTTAGAAATGCTTTTGTACATGGTGTTGATAAGAGCAATCAGTCTAAAAATATGAATATCTGAATCATTATAAACTTTGGAAATGAGTGTGATAAATTGAGAATTTATACCATATGGGAGAAACCAGTTAGTGAAGAAGTACATGGCAAGGCAGCAAACATCACTGTAAACAATGTCTCAATGATGTTGAAAGAAAGCATTAGAGAAACCATCAGGGCCAGGGGCACTATCAGGATTTAAGCTAAAAAATACCTCTTTAATTTCGTGCTCAATTGGAATACTATTCAAGATGTCATTATCATTGTTTCCCACTAAAAGGGGAATGATTCCAGGATTAGTGTCCTTAATCTGAGTAGGTCCATTAAAAATGATACTAAAATAGGTAGTGATGTGATTGGTAAAAATATCTTTGTCATCAATGATATTGTCCCCATATTTAAGAAAAGAAATGGGACTACAAGTATTTCTAGCTCTTTGAAGTGCGTTAAAGAATTTAGTGTTTCTATCGACATCCTTAAGCCAATTGATTTTAAGATTTTGTTTCCTGAGGTTGTCTTTGAAGGTCATAAGAGAGTTGAGTTTATTATGGATCTCTATTTCTTGAGTTGGATCCCTAAAAAAATCATTATGTGTTGTGTCAGTTTGGATTTGGTTAAGGTCATGCTCAAGGGAGTTAATTTCATTATCAGTTTGTTGAGAACTATCTTTGCACCATAGCTTTAATTTTTTCTTCAGAAGTTTCAGCTTTACAATGAAAGCAAAGGAATAATTTGAGTGAATTGAATTCTAGGTGTCTTCAACAATTTTATTATAATCCACAACAATGTTCCAGGCATTGTTGAATCTAAAAGGAAAGGCAGGCTTATTGTCTCTAGTTTTTAGGATCACTAGAATAGGGTGATGATCAGAATTTAATTTAGGCAAGGGGATGCTGGAGATGGTATTCCATTTATCAAGGGCCACGAAATTTGTGAAGGCTCTATCCAACTTTCTTGCTAAGACCCTATTGTGTTGTCTTCTATACCAAGTATATTTTGCACCAACAAGATTAATATACCCTAAGTTTTTAACCTCCATACAGTATTTTAACTCTTTAGTGGCGGTATTTGATTGTAGGTGTACCAGTTTTTCACTAGGTCTAAGAATGTCATTAAAGTCTCCAACGATGATCCAAGGTGCTTGAATGTTGTTATTGAGGGAGGATATATGATGCCATAGAGTTCTTCTATCCTGATATCTATTTTAAGCATAAACAAAAGTACATAAGAAGATTCCATCATGCGTTTTCACTTCACATGTCAAAGATTGAGAATCTATATTATAAATATGCGGATTACTTATCAAGGTATGAGAAAAAACCCAAAAAGAGTCAGAATTGTTATTATTAGAAGTATCGCCTGTAAAGTTGTAATTATATCTATCTAGACTGTTAATTCCAGAAGCAAAGGTGATTTTAGGCTCAGATATAGCAAGAATCATAGGTTTATGCATAAATAAAAAGTTTTTTAGCGGTACTATGGTGTCATGGTTGGAAATACCCTGACAATTCCAGTAAAAAATATTCATTTATACTTACGTTTGGGGATTTTACCCTTATTTCTGTTACCTCCAGAGTTCTTTCGACGCTTTGATCACCTCAATTGTTTAGAAGAATCCTTGTTTGGGGTTGCATTTTTTTCCTGCATGTTCATAGAAGGGTTAGCAGGGATATTATTACTCTTTATACCTATCAATACTTCTTCATGTTGGAGTTGTTTTTTGTCTTCAATGTGCTTTAACTCCATCTGTCCCGTGTCACAGGTTGAAATGCCTTTTTCAGTTGAAGTTAGGGGGTTCCAGTGTATATCTAGAGCTCTCCCATTAGGAGCCAACAAGCATGTACCCTAGTGGTTTAAGCTTCTTCTTGGAATCCAAAAGACCCAGGATCAAATCCGGGAAGGGGAGAATTCCCGAGTTACTGTAGCAGGGTACTATAGCAGTACTGTAGCAGTGGTGGACTATAGCAGCAACAACACTATAGCGGCGGAGGGACTGTAGCAGTGGGTACTGTAGCAGCGGTTGTACTATAGCAGTACTATAGCTGCGCGGGTACTGTAGCAGTATTGTTCACCAAGGGGTCCTTTGTGCCAAAAAATGGGCTTTCTAGCCCTGTATGCAGGCCAATTGGCCTTGGGCCTTCGCGCTATGTAATGGGTCACCCTCTACCCAGTCTAAAGAGGTCTTTGCTTTAATAATAAATTGAGGTTTCGGCCCCAAACTTTAAAAAAAGGTTTAAAAAAAAGAGATCTCCCATCAGGAGGTTTCTTGCTATCCTATACAATTATTGAAGCAGGTGTTGAATCAGTCTTGTAAGCAGGGCTGCTAAGAATCTCTATTTCAGCCTTTTTTGTAGCTTCCTATCCAGTAGTGCAGTGCTGTCCCCTGTATCCCATAGGTTCCTGTAGCCCCCCCTGTATTCTTCATTTCCTAGTTGCAATAATTGGAATTGTATATGTTCGAGTTGTTTCCTTCCTTAGCTGAGACTATCATGTGAGTAGGACTATAATCCCTCTGTCTATTAGTGAATTGGGACTCAATGCTTTCTGTATGTGCTTGAGGCCCTTCTACATTGGTTTTTTTTTCTGGTTGCAGCATTTGGAGTTGCAGGAACTATGCACTTTGTGAGTTTTAGCAACTATAATGCTCCTTTGGTCAGTTGGTTCACTATGAACAGACTGTTTGGCAGATTGAGTGTTATTAGAGCAAGAGTTCTTCAGAATAAGTGCCTTTAAGTTCTCAGAATCAACAGGTAGGACATTTAGCCTATGCTGCAGAGCTTTATCTTCCAAAGGGTGAGTAGCGTTGTCAGAAGATTTTGTTGTTTATCTTTTCATTTTTGTTCTTTTCCTGCTATTGAGGTCCAGCCCATTGCCATTAGGTTTTATACCATAGTTAGTAGTGTCTAGAACCATGGAGGCTATTTCCTCAAAAATAGAACTTTCTTCATTATCCAGTTCCTCCAAGTCCACCATTTCTTCCCATAAGGGAGTGGACTTTGAATTAGTTGTTCCATTTCCCTTATTGACCCATTTTTACTTTTTCTGCTTGTGTATATCATCCCTTTCTGAGTCGGCCTTTTCATTATTTCTCTTCCTCTTGATTTCAGTCCATCCTTTCTCATTTATGGGGTGTGCTTGTTTTTTTATCACTCGATAGTTGATAACAGTATGCCCAATGATTTTTCAGTAGTCACAGAAAGGTAGTTTGTGTTCATACTCAATCCTAACCTCAGTCCTATATTCCTTTGCATTGAAAGTAATGACATGCGGCGACTTTGAATCAAGATCAACTTCCACCATGACTCTTGCATATTTCCCCAACTCTCCATTCAGTGTTCTCTAATCTATCTTCAGGGGGACACCTATACAGGAGGTGAGTTCATTTAGGATTTTGGGGTGCCAAAAATACCAATTTAGAACATGCAATAGAACCCATATCTGTGCCATGGAGTTATTATGATTAAAAGGGTTAAAAGCATAGTCCCAATTTGATAATATAAGGACACCTGGTTGCAGATGCACATTTCCATGTTTCTAGACTCGATCTAATTCCTACTGTGAGTGCAGGATAATATGAAAATATCCTTTCTTGAGTGGAACTAATTTTCAATTAGTTGATCCCCAGAAATGTCCAATCCTAGGTTTTATATCAGTAGCTAACCATGGTTTATCGCCTTGAAGATAAGAGATGCGCCCAAGAACAGAAAACTTAAACATTTGTTCCCTCTGTTTGAGTGCATCGGGGTCTGATTCAACCAAAAATCCCTCATCTTCAAGTTTCTTAATCCTTGAGGGGGTCATTGAGGAAGTCCTTTGCTGGTCTAATCCCTTAAGGGCTTCGATGAAGGAGATCCCTTTAATTGTATGCTTCGAATCTCGAATGGTGTCCTATGGGGGAGTTGCATCCCTTTTTTGCAGTCTGTGCTTCGTGCTCGAAGGATTGTTCCCAATCCGGATCAAAAGAATCCATTGGAGTTCAGATTCGTCATGCCAAATATTATTCATCTCTACGATTCCCGAAGTAGGGTTTTCCAGGTAGCCGTTCCCAAGCTCCGTCCATTTTCTTACCTTCATCACCATTCTTCTCGATGCATACTTGTTAGTATACACTTGTCCCAAATTAGATTAGTCTACCAAAGAATAAATAATTATTTATTACCTTGTGAATATTAGCGATCAATAAAACTTGAATAAAATTATTCCTCATCCTTGTGAATAATATTTATTGTGATAATTTAAAATTCAAATAAAATTTAATTTAGATCAACAAAAACACTTTGAATGTGACCCACTAGAATTATTTCTCTCTGGAATTAGGCTATATTTATTAAATTCCAAGATTATAGTCTAGAAAAAAGTCAAGGAAGCCAAGAGAAAGAACTTAATTTCATAACATTGAAAACCACATAAAAAAATCACTATGTAATATAATTCCTTTGTATCAATATTTCATCAAGTAGGTTTCACATATTTGTCATCAACCTATATGCTTGATACATTTTTCTTTGACAATATGAAATAAACATGTAGTTACACCATGACCATGGAATTTAATATGATGTTTCAATTAAAATCAAAGGGTTGAGATAACAATATCCATAAAGATGAAAGGTAAAATCCTTCCCTAACTTATCCATTAATAACATGTCATTCTTGATGCACCCAATGTACCCTACTTCCTGTGAAAGTATGGCATCAAAGTTTTGGTTAATAAATCTAAGCACACGAGTCAGACATGCATTTATGATATTCCCAAAGTCTAAGGACCATTTAAAATTCTCATAGATTGGAATATATGATAAATCCAAACTGTGTGAAATTCCTATTGGTGGGTCCATTCTCATAATTTCTCATCTTGGAGGTTAACAAGTGAAAAATTGATGATAAGAATCCTCATCCACTTATGAGTACTCACACCTAAAAATCTACATACTATGTTCACTATCATAGTATGTTATCTGACCGTAGAACTATATTTAAAAATATCATAATATCACTTCATGGTTCCCATCATATTGAGGAACTTACATGGCCTTATCAACAAGACAGATACCCTAGGATGTTATTACATCAAAGTCATGTAGAACAATGAATAATATATAATAATATATTTTATTAATATTAAAATATTGTAATATACATGTAATAAAATTATAAATAGTTAGTTCTTGAATATCAACTCCAAAAAAACTCTCACTTTGAATAGAGCCAACTATCAATGACTTTCATCCCACTAGACCTCACACGATGATCATGTTTCTGTTGAGTTAAGGATTTAGTCAAGGGGTCCACCACATCATCTTTCATAGATATTATTCTCAATAAAACTTCATATATTTGTGAAAAATACCTCAAATGATGATACTTATCATGTATATTCTTCATCCTCTAATGTGAACATGGCTCCTTGGTAAGGGAAACCACTATAATATTATCAAAATAAAGTGTGATAGGATATTTACCCTTGTGTACTACATCAATCTCTTAGATGAAGTTACATATCCAAAATACTTCCTTAGTTTCCTCAAAATCCACAATATACCCATATTCTATTGTAGAATATGTGACCATAAACTAATTTGATCTATCATATATCACAACACCTATATTAAGAGTGAATATGTATTCCATCTGTTATTTTAGATCATCTTAATCTGTTTGGAAACTAGAATCTTCATATCCTCTTATGACCAGTTCCTCATCTACCCTATAGAATATGTACATATCATTATACAACATATACACTTAAGGATAGTCTTGACTACCATATAATAGTGGTAACCTAGGTCAACTTGATATATTCCAACCACACTTAAAGTGTAGGCGACATATAGCCTAGTACATCGCATGGCATACATGATTGACCCAATCATATATGCATATGGAATCTTTACCATTATTTTTATTTCTTCATGTTTATGAGGAAACATTTTCCAAGAAAGATGAATTTTATGTGACATTGGAAATAGTTCCCTCTTTGATTGTTCCATACCAAACCTCTTTAGTATCTTATCAATATATGTACCTTGACTTAGGCTGAGTAGCATCTTGGAACTATAATGATGGATATTTATCCCAATAATATATTTTTCCTCACTTATTTCCTCCATATAGAATCATTTATTCAACCAAGATTTAATAGACTATAGGAATGGTATTTTTTTTCTAATAAGTAATATTTCATCAACATATACTATTACCAAAATGACTGCACTCCCACTAAATTTCTTATAGACACAAGGCTCACATTCATTCTTTAAGAAACAAAATTCCATTATGACTTTAACAAATTTAATGTTCCATGACCTGGATGCTTGATTTAATACATAAATAAACTTTTAATTTTTTTTATCCTTTTTAGAATCATTTTTGAGTCATAAACCCCTATTTTGGTTTTATATAGACATATTACTGAAGGTTACCATTAAGGAAGACTATTTTGACATCCATTATCCAAATATCATTATCATGAAAGGTCACAATGAAATGTATAATTAAGATGGATTTAATTATTTCAATAGGCTAAAAGGTTTCATCATAGTCAATACCATGATGTTGTTTTAACTATTTTAAAACCAATCATAACTTATAGGTACTGAATTTTCCATCCATATCCAATTTCTTCTTGAATACCCATTTACAACCAATGTGGTTTACATCCACTAGAGGATATACCAAAATACAAAATTATTTTTGGTACTTAAAATCCATTTCATATTTCATATCTTATTTCCACATAGAATCTTCTCTCCCACTTACTGCTTCCTTATAGGTCAGTGGATCATTATTATCAACTAATAATAAGTCACCATCATTAGTGACTAGAAAACCATACAGTTCTAGTTAACTAAACTATCTTGTACTCCTATACAATAATTATTTCTCTATAACATATTATTCAATAGGGTTTTTTGGAATTTATTCCTATACCAACTCTCATGTACCTTAAGAATGGAATTCATCAAAGTCTATATCTCTCCCACTATCTCTTTTAGAGATGTTATCCCTCTCAAGGAAGATTTAATTTCTTTCCACTATAACATTTCTTTTTGAGGGGTCGTATAGGCGACATCCCATTATTCCTTTGGGATATCCTATAAAAGTACAATTTTTCCCTTAGGGGGAAAGTTTATTACCTAAAAGAGCCTTATAAAATTATTCACAACCCCACACATGTAAGTATGACCACATGAGTTTGTTTCCATTAAAAAATTGGTATGGTATATGATTTGACAATTTAGTTGGAACTTGGTTTTGTATTTGTGTTTGTGTCTGTAATGTATATCCCCAAAAGGATAATGTAATAATTACATGACTCATCATTGATATCACAATGTCTAAAAATGTGTGGTTCTTCCATTTTACTACACCATTCCATTAAGGGGTATACATATGAGTAAGTTGAGATAGGATCCAAAACTCCTGAAATAATAAATGAAGACTTGATTAAGTTATTATCCACTATGGTATGAGAATAGTTTCTTAATATTCTTACCATATTAGTTCTAATTTCATTATTATATTCCTTTAATCTATCAAAGGAATCCAAATTACAACTCATTAAGTATACATATCACTATAATTAAAATAATCAATAAAATTTATGAAGAATGAGTACCCACCCCTTGATTCAAAAGAAAATATTCCACACACATCGGTATGAAATAATTAAAGAAGATCTTTAGACCTTTCACCTTTTACACTAAATGGGGATTTGATTATTTTTTCTTGTAAACATGCATGACATACACCAAGTGAATTTAGTTTGAAATAATCTAAATATATATCTTGGTATAATTTAGTTAAACATTTTCTATTTTGAATACCTAGACAATGATTCCATATTTAGGTGTGGTATGATTTATTTTAAGTAGTGTAGTTATCAATTGTCATTACTTGGTTTGTGTAATCCAACACATAAAGATCGCTATTTAAATTTCTCTTACCATAAAAATGATACATTTATAAAAGAAACAAAATTTATTCCCAAACATGAAAATAAATCCATCTATATCAAGTCTTGATACATAAATAATTTTATTGGTAACAATTGGAACATAAGAACAATCTTTAAAAATCAAGATCATTCTAGTTGGAAATGTGTGGTGGTAGTCCCTAATAGTTATAGTATCATGTTTAGATATATTGTATTCTTGTAGTTCTACCTACCATAAGTCAATATTTAATAATATAATTGGTTATTATATTTTAATACATAAATGTGAACCACAATCTATATTTAATACCCAATTTATATAAACATATAAATTTCACTTGATAATAAATGCACCTGAGTCTTCCCCTTTCTTCTTTGGCCGGGTTTAGTTTTCCTTCCAGTGGACCTTCTTTCCATATGTTAAAAAAATAGAATTTTTCTCCTTTGTTTTCCCATTGTTCTATATCTTATTGGAAGGGGTTTATGAAGTAGGTTTGGGATTATATCTATTATATTGTAGTTTCTATTTTTTTACCATAAGGATGGACAATTTTTTTTCACTTTTCCTCCATATCTACATGGAAACGAAGAATGAACATATCTGGGAGATACTTCTCAATGTTGTTCATATTAAAATTAACAAAATAGATTGATAACCTTTGAGGGAGTGAAGAAATAATGAGATTAGTTCATAGTTCATTATGAATTTTATACCATATATCCTCTAGGTGCTTAATGTATCTAGTGAGTTTGACTACATGTGGTCTAGCCGGAGCACCCACCCCAAGATTACTCTGAAATAATGCTTTGTATATCTCAAAATTTTCATGTCTTTTTTCTCTCCTGGTATAGAACCATGAGATTCTATATCATTCTATAAAAATCCATGTTTTTGTGATACTTCATGAGTTCACTAGACATAGACAAAAGCATTAAACATCGAATATTGACAGCTTCATTCAAGTGTTTTTCATAGACAATGAAATATTCATCACTCGCATTCTTATCAAGCGGAACAAGTAATGAGGGCTCTAAAATATAAGATTTATGTTCATGGAAAAACAACACCCAAAGTCATATGAACTATTCCTAGAAGTTACTACCCATAAAGAGATGGAATTTATCCAATATTTATCACATAGACAGTGTGGATGGATAAATTTACATTATTCTACAATTATAAAAGTGAATATTATTAGTACTTCACTTTATTACAATTTATGTGAGATATAATGATAACATTAATTTTATTAAGTCTCCCACTATTTAATAAAGTCCAAAAAACCCTCACCATTGAACTCAAGATTCCTACTTTTATAGAAATTTTAGTGAAAAGGATCCATATTCCCCTTCACATAACCTTAATAAGGGTTGGTTAAGCTACTTGAAGGTATTTAGGTAGGTATTTCTTTTCCAAATATGGGTTTGTATCTCCTTGATCCATTGAGTGGACTCCCCAATCCTGAAATCTTGATTTGGATGTCCTCAACACTTACCTCCAAGTTATATCAATTTTAGCAAGGGATAATACTATTGATATAATATGGTCTAGTCAACTCATAACCTTTATAAGAACTCCATAATAAAAGTAAGTGTCTCAATTATGGTTGGTCAAACACTTATTTATATGTATTTCATTCCTAATCAAGTAATGGAAGGCTAAATCTAAGATAATATTTAGTTGAGTTATTTTTTTATTATTTCTAAAATTATCTTATTTTATCTTTTACATGTATTTTTAATATTAAGTAAATTTTACTTAAGTGATTAAAAATATTTTGATAAAACATTTTCATATAATTCATTTATTTATATTCCATGATTGCATATTAGTTTATTTATTTATGTGATCATGGTATTACATCCATAAAATAAATAATTCATAAGATAGAAATAAATAAATAAATTAATGATCCTATCATGAGCTTATCTAGTGGTTGATTTATTGAGTGCATAATAAATCAACCAATGACCTAGGGGAAAGCTCATTGTGTTATTCTTGGCATGAGTTATAACATTCCATTTTTCCACCTATGTATCACCTGAGTTGGTATTATCTTGGTTTCATCTTAAACCACCTCCATACACCTTGGGAATATCCATTTATTACATGTATTTATAACTCACTCATAGGTAATGGGAACCAAAGGATTGGTTAATAGGAATTACATAAATAACATTGGAAATATAGGTCTTACATAATAATTAAGGAAGGGATTACTCATAGGCCATAATTTTAATTTAATAATTAATAATTAAAAAACCATGCAATAAATTAAATTAAATAATTTCAAAACATACACAAGTCTTGGTCATACTCATGATCATGTAATAGTTACAAAAAATTACACTAGATAACATTCATTTCTATTCATTTTTTATTATTAAGATAAACACATGTGGATTAAATAATTAATTAATTTCCTTTCATCTTAATGACTATCAGAATTCTCTAAGAGCTACCATCATAAAGAAATTAATAGAAAATAAACAAAAGAACCAATAATCATAGATAATTATTATAAATAAATTAAGAATTTAATAATTATTTAAAACCTTTATTAAATTTTTAAAGACATCATGTAATTTAATTTTTTCATTTATTGGGCGACTACATGATGTGTACTTTCGAGCTACATGACATTTTAATCATTTTTCATATACCCGGGGTAAATGTATGGGGCTTTAGAATATACCTCAATCAGACTACATGGTGTGTACTAACCATATGCACACTATTTTTTTTTCTAGTTTTCATGTTACCAAGATAAATTCCTGGAGCCTCAAGGTGTATAATGAGTGGATTATGTTGTTTTTACGCATTTGATATACAATGCATGATCAGTATGTCATGTGTCCACAAAAACTATCAAAGTACTCAACATATTCTTTAAATTAGGGACCACACAACATGTAATGACCAACTAATTTCCATGTATCTCGTAGGATGTGTGTTCGTATAACTCACCAAAAGAATCGGTGTGTATTTCAAACATGAGAATTAATGAACTATATGCCTTGTAAATCTGCTACACATCATGTATATCATTAATTCTATAGGATTTCAGTATCATTCTACTTTAATGATGTATTTGACCACACATTTTGCATGAATTTTTCTACTAATCCATGTATACTACACCATGTGTACACCAACTACACATTGTATACTATGAAAATCTATGTTCTAGGTTGTCTAGTTCTACACATGGTTTGAAATAAATACACCATGTGTAGTTAATAATTGGATTGTCATGTATTCTATGACACTTCTAGGTGAGTGCACATGGGTATATTGCATGTACTTTGGCTTTACACTATGTAACCCAGTCTTGCTAAACAAAATTATTAACACTTCCCTATGGTATCTCTAGTTGTTCATCATCTATTCATAGTTCTATAAGAAAATTAAACCTCAAATAATGATAATTAAAATGTTAAAATCATGTTAATTAAACAATTTTATTAAATGATGAATAATCTAGAAATGAAATATTAAACTAATATTGTGCATATAGATCAACAATCAAATAAATAATTAGAAATTTAAAAGGTCACCATTTTGATACTGCTTGAAGGTTTTGGGTGTAGTGGAGTCACTTTGGTGGGAGAATAACCATGAAGTTTTTGTCATATCATATGGATTACTCATATATTTTTCAAGGCTTAAATGCCATGACCAACAAAATTTTTCCGAACGTATATTGACAGAGAGCCCCAAAACTCGAAGAGGAAATTTGCATGTTAAATTTATAATTATTTTATTTATAATCAGAAGAAAAAGTTACCTCATCTTATGAACTTTCTTTGATGATGATGCTGATCTTCCGAAAACCATTTCTCAGATTATCTTCATTGCATAGGTAAGATCTAAGTGTATAATACCTCTAGCGGTGTACCACACGTGCTCCTTTGAGCACTGAATGAGATCTATTGATTTCAGGGTGCTAGTGCGGTGAATCAAATATCTTGCATTGTTCATTTTGATCACATCAAGATTATTTAGGCTGGAAGGACTTCTTATCTGTAATGGCCCGGACCTCCCTGGTCCATTACTTTGTGAAAATGTGGTGTTGGAGGTGTTCCGGGAGGTCAAGGTGACTTATCCCCCAGCCGCTGCCTACCGGTAGCTCGGTCTACCGGTAGCTGCTGCCTACCGGTATCCGGTCTAGCAGTAGCTGCTGATTACCGGTAGCTCGGTCTACCGGTAGCTAATGATTACCGGTAGCTCGGTCTACCGGTAGCTGCTGATTACCGGTAGCTGCTGCCTACCGGTAGCCGCCGCTTACCAGTAGCTTGGTCTACCGGTAGACGCATCCTACCGGTAGTTGGGTTTACCAGTAGTCGCGGCATACTAATATCTCGGTATACTGGTATCCACAGTCCAGCAGTAGCTCGGCTAACACTTTTCCAAATTTCTAGTTCTGGGAATAGTGTTTCCAGTTTTATGAATAGTATCGGTAGGTGAACAGTGTTTCTATCGGTGAGGTTCAGTGAACAATGTTTCTATCAGTGAGGTTCTATCGGTGGACTTCTATCGGTATACTTGAACAGTGTTTCTATCGGTGAGGTTCTATCGGTGGACTTCTATCGGTAGACTTGAACAATGTTTCTATCGGTGAGGTTCTATCGGTGGACTTCTATTGGTAGACTTAAACAGTGTTTCCAGAATCCTAAGAGCTACCGATTCCATACTTTGCCAAATTTCACGAATGAACAGTGTTTCCAGACTTCATGAGAGCTACCAATTCCATACTTTGCCAAATTTTGAGTATGTGAACAGTGTTTCCAGCTTCGTAAATTTGACGTTTTCTTTGACGTAAAATACTTTTAAAACCTTATTTTAAGGACTTTAAGGCCGATTCAAAGGCCATAAATTCTATATTTATTTATTCCTAAGGCCGGGATGTTTTTACTTGGTCAAACCGCGTGGGTTAATGCGATCCGTTTTTAATGGAGAATAAATCGGATCTTAAACCGTCGCCTCTCTAATTTATTTTTTTAAAGGGAACGAGATATCATTCTTCGTTGTTCTTCCTCCTGGTTCTCATCTATGAGACGCTAGAACCTTTCAATCCTTCCCATAAGAGTTTCACAATCAAACGTTACTCGGATCAGTTCCGCTCTGTTTGATGCAACCAAGCTGTGTCCATCATTATTCCATATAAGGTGTGTTTTATCATCATTCCTTCGGGGATCACCTTCTCTTGTTCTTCCTTCCATATTAGCATGTAATCTCCATGGTTCTAATGGGTTTTCTTGGGGTTGGTTGGTACTTTCGTACCGTGGCATCCTCCGGTGGATGCAGCTGTCGTGAGGAGAAGAGGACTGTGACCCGTTGTGTGGATAAAGGACGTCAAGAACTCTTCGAGGTAGGGGATTCATGGCTTCTCTAATTGTTTATGTGCAACTGTAGAATTAGCATGATTTAACCCTTTGGATCACAATGAAATTGACCTAATTAAATACTTGAACCGGATTAAAATAATTGGTTGATCGCATGTTGTTGCTTTGTACCGTGATAACGGTTTGCCTCATGTTTTTCCTAGATAGAGTGATATCTATGATTTTCTTTAATTAGTTGCTCGTTCATGATGGAAATTGATAAATAAAATAAAGCCAGAATTATTTGTTAAATAATTGGCTAAAGATAAAGAGGCATGTTAATGAATCTGTTAATTCAAGATGGATTAAAGAACTATTAGTTCGATAATTTCAAAAGGGTTCTGAGTTACCCGCTTGCTTGTAAGGCTAAATGCCTTGTGGTTTGGAGCTCTGAGTTCTCATTTTGTATGAAGGATGAATGCCTTGTTAAAGGGCCGAGAGCCCATTTTGCGATCTTTGATTTCCTGCTGCTTGTGATTTGATGTGAGCCTGGATGGCTGTTGTGATATGTAGAGGCATGTGGACTTGTGGTTGTGGCAGCGGATGACGCCTAGTGTGGCGAGATGCATCGGTTTATGCTTGTGGGTGTCGGGGAGGACACCAAGGATGATGGTATGAGATGAATGTGATGGTTTGATGTTGGTGGTTTGGTTTGGTTGTTTATCTGCTTTACCTTTCCCAATTGCTCAAGGAAGCTGGTTTTGCTTACCCTCTTTCCAAAGGAGGCGAAGACACGCGGGGTATACCACGTGCTTTCCGTGTTTAGCCTCTCGATGGAGGATGGGTCTATGCTCTTGCTATAGGCGGCAAAGACTCGACGGGTAGTATATCTACTCACCGTGTTGATCCCATTGTGTTTAGTAGCATAGGATGCTTTTCTAGAATTCCTGGGAATATGGGGAAGGTAATTCCATAATGAAAGTTTGTTTAAATGGTGATAATCCACGGGGTTGGAGAAACTGAAATTTAATAGTGATGTGAATCCTAAAAAGGAGCAGTTTTTGAATGCGATGCCAATTTAGTTTAATGTGGTAAATTTCTCATGGTTAATTAATGTTTAAAGAATTAATTAACGTACAGTGGAACTGATAAAATGAGAATGGAGTAATCTAATAAAGCTCTCCAAATGGTTGTGTGCTTATAGGATACCTAGTCTTAGAAGTAGCAGCCTAGAGTCTGAGAGACGTTAGCTGCAGTTGTGCCTATGACTAGGTAATGCCCATAGTGTGGTTGTGAGTTATATATATTTTGTACTTTTTGTGTTTCTATATGCTACTCCACCCTTTCGGTAAGGGCAACTGACACCCCGGGGATTCTGAGCCCTGGGGAGGTGTTTTCCCCAACATTCTAATGGGAGGTTGAATGGCTGACTACCCCCTTTGGTCCCGCTCTCTTCTCTTGGTAGATCTTTGTGCTGGTAGGCACAGTGGTTAGTTTTACCCATATATGTGTGTAGAGGGCTGTAATGGGTTGTGGTTATTTCACACACATATATTCTGGATATAGTATCCTATGGACTACTAAAGGTGTAACGTGTATAGGCTGTGATGGCTTGAGGATCCTTACTCGGCGTATGGGCTGTGATGGCTCGAGGTATAATACTCGACGTATGATACACGTTATACGAGCTATGGTGGCTCCCAGAAACTACCTGGTTACTTTGGTTGTGAGGATGGTTTGGTGCTTAGCCCAGGTGTCTGCGGGAAAGCCTTTGTGGTGCACGTGGTGCAGGTTGTGGAGCTTAGCCCAGGTGTCTGCGGGAAAGCCTTTGGAGAGAGATGCACAGGACATATGTCGTTGGGGAAAAGCGGCAAACCAGTGGGGAAGTAGTAGCGGGGTACCCTTGATATTCTTTACTATATGCTATATTCTTGTATGCGTTACTTGGTGAGAGTAGCCATGGTGAGGTTGGGAACTTAGTATACCTGTTTAGGTAACGATTTAGTTTCACTTGTTGTTCACTGGGCTTTAGCTTGCTTTCTTTACTTTTTCACGAGAGGCTTGGGGAGGATCCTACTGATTATACTGTTATACTCACCCTATGTACATATAAACTATTTTTTAGGTCACTTGGAGCAGGTTGGAGGTCAAGATGGTTACTTCTAGCTTGTGGTTGGAGGAGGAGCTGTTAGGGCTTGTGGTCGTTGTCGTTTTACTTTCTTTTGGGTACTTTTAGTTTTCCCTTTCAGTTGTAGTACTTTTGCATTACATTTCATATATGTACTTGGTTTCCTTTTATATCTCAGTTCTAAGTTGGAGTTGATTGGAGCCTATTCTATCTATATCTTCTTCATGTGTTCTCTTAGAGGGTAATGCCTCCCATTTGTATGTTATTATACCCTCGGTGCTAGTCGCCAACCCGGGGCCTACTGGAGGCGGGACTCGGGGGTCATTATCTCCCTTTTCACATTGTCGGCCCAGGAGGGGTACACTTTGTGGGGAGGGGGTCGTGACAGAGTGGTATCTGAGGTCTGGTTGAGGGATAGGATGGAGTTTGGAGTTAGGCACAGGTGAGGATGCATGGGATGGTAGGGAAACGGTGTCATTCATGTTTAGAAAGTGGGGTAAACACTGGAGATCGGCAGAGACATAGGCGTTTAGGTCCCCCTATGATCTGTTTCACGGACCTTTAAGCTTACGATGGCTACTAAACAAAGTGATACCGGTTGCAGGGTAGAGTCCTAGGAAAGGATCATGCATCGTTATTCTTTGCGCATGTGTTTGAATGGGTAGACCTTGGGATAGGTAACCTAAAATAAATAAAACAAAACAATTAATTAATTAATGTTGAGTCTTCCATATTCCAGGCTTAGGAGCTCTAACAGTTGTTATTTTGCAGGTATGGCTCCAGGTCGACGTCCTCGTCAGGTTTGCGCAGAAGATGCCCATCAGGCTGTTCCAGCAGATCGCCGCCGAGTAGAGGTTGACGACGATGACACTTGGAGGAAGACACTTCAAGAGTTTCAACGCTAGAGTATATAGAAGTACGAGGGATCCGTTTCAAATGCAGTCATAGAAGACTGGTTGGAGGAGATCGAGATAGGCTTCAATTCGATTCGTGCTCGGAAGGAACACTGGGTGTCCTTGGTTGTGACGATGCTACGTGGATCAGCGAGGCAGTGGTGGTTCTTGTTCCTCGGTGATCGTGAGGAGTCAGCAATCTCATGGGAGGAGTTTCGAGACAGGTTTAGAGTCGAGTTTCTTTCTTCGACTACGAAGGTGTCCAGTCGCCAGGAGCTTCTCACCCTTCGACAGGGGAGTGCCAGTGTTCGAGAGTTTGGAATCCATTTCAGGAACCTTCTACGATATTCTTCAGACCTGTTACCAGATGATGAGGCCAGGGCGAGGCATTTCGAGGAGGCTTTGCATCCAGAGATCCAGCGCCAGGTCACCCCATTTATGCTGAAGACATATCTTGAGGTGCTGGCGAGGGCAAAGGTTGTTGAGAGGACTTTGGCTAGGACTGGATCGTCACGAGAGGGGAATCGTAATGATTCCTCACGAAGCAGAGCTGTGGTCCGGGGTTCCCGGTTTTCAGGACCGAAGAGTTTCTGTTCACCTGGGGGTAGGTCCCAACCCTTCCCATCTCGTTTCTACGGAGGCAGCAAATCTCAGGCCTATGCCAAGGGATCAGGCGCTTGTTTTTCTTGTGGTGGTCGTGGTCATCAGCAGCGGGAGTGCCCGACTTTTCAGAGCAGTCATCGTGCACCAGGCGCTCCACTCCAGGTTCCTCCGTTGAGGCAGTTCCAGCCGAGGCAGCAGCAGTAGGTTGCACCAGCTTTAGATCACCAAAGGGTAGATGGAGCAGGCAGAGGACAGCCCCATGACACTCCCCGTCCTCAGAGAGCAGAGCGCGGCCGTGGTGGTGGTCGTCATCAGGGTCAGAGAGTCCGTGGAGGAGGTCATGGTCAGCTTCATGCTCTAGCGTTACCAGCCCCAGGCGAGCCAGATGTCGTTCGAGGTACCCTTTGCTTGTTTTCTACCTTGGTGTATGCCTTGTTTGATTCAGGAGCAACACACTCCTTCATATCACCTACCCTTGTCCATGCTTTGGGACTTGAGGTAGAGAGGCTTCCAGTGCCCTTGGCGTTGACTACGCCAGTTGGAGGTCGAGCTGACTTGTTTGAAGTATGTAGAGACTGTGAGCTAGTGTTGGGTCAACACCACTCTTGGGGATATTTCCTATGTTTGCGAATACAACCATATGATGTCATACTTGGCATGGATTGGTTGTATTCGGTGCAGGCTGTTGTGGATTGCTACAGGAAGAAGGTCGTTTTCTTTGATGAATATGGAGAGAAAGTGGTGTTTGTTGGTGAGATAGATCCTCGGATGAGTCATAGACGAGTTCCATCCTTATCATCCATGATGGCTGGGATGACGCTGAGTTCTTTAGAGGTTCAACAGTTGGCGTTTCCTAGGGTCGTAGAGGAGTACCCTGACGTCTTTCTAGAAGAGGTTGTATCCTTACCCCCTCGACGAGAGATCGAGTTTGGGATCGAGCTACAGCCAGGAGCGTCTCCTATCTCTATGTCTCCGTATAGGATGGCCCCTTCTGAGTTACGAGAGCTACGTATTCAGCTCGACGGTCTGTTGTAGTGTGGTTTTGTTTGGCCAAGTGTGTCACCGTGGGGTGCACCAGTTTTGTTTGTGAAAAAGGCTGATGGCAGTTTGTGGTTGTGCGTCGATTATCGTCGGTTAAACAAAGTGACAATAAAGAACCGCTATCCTCTCCCATGGATTGATGACCTATTCGATCAATTTAAGGGTGCAAGTTGGTTCTCAAAGATCGACTTGCGGTCAAGATATCATCAAATGCGTGTAAAGGATGAGGATATCCCAAAGACTGCTTTCCGTTGTCGTCATGGGCATTATGAGTTTGTTGTAATGCCATTCGGCATGACGAATGCTCCAGCTATTTTCATGGGGTTGATGAATGCTGTGTTCCGTGAATTCCTGGACAAGTTTGTTGTGGTTTTCATCGATGACATCCTTGTGTACTCCACATCTGAAGAGGAGCATGCAGAGCATCTGCGAGCCGTTTTGGGAGTTCTTCGCCAACATAAGTTGTTTGGGAAGTTGTCCAAGTGTGAGTTCTGGGCTCGAGAAGTTCGTTTCTTGGGACATGTTGTGTCCCAACAGGGAGTAGCTGTGGATCCTTTGAAGATAGAAGCAGTGGTGTCTTGGCCAGCCCCCAAGACCGTGTCAGAGGTGCGAAGTTTCCTTGGTCTCACAGGCTATTATAGGAGGTTTGTAGCTAATTTCTCCTGAGTTGCGACTCCTCTGACAGCTTTGACCAGGAAGGATCAAGCGTTCATATGGACTGATCAGTGTCAGATAGCTTTCGAGTATCTAAATGAGAAGTTGGTAAGTGCTCCAGTCCTTTCTCTTCCAGCGGAGGGAGTCCAGTTTGATGTTTTCTGTGATGCTTCACATCTGGGGCTAGGCTGTGTTCTCATGCAGCAGAGGTCAGTTGTTTCTTATGGGTCTCGGCAGTTGCGTCCCCATGAATGCAACTATGCCACCCATGACCTTGAGTTGGCAGCCGTGGTGTTTTCTCTGAAGTTGTGGAGACATTACCTCATTGGTGAGAACTTTGTGGTTTTCACCGATCATAAGAGTTTGAGGTATGTTTTCTCCCAACGTGACTTGAACTTGAGGTAGCGTCGGTGGATGGAGTTCTTGCAGGAATACGACTTTGAAATATTGTATACACCTGGAAAAGGGAATGTCGTAGCTGACGCACTAAGCCTAAAGATACGTAATGATGTTGTGCGTGAATCTGGTGATTCATGGAGAGTGATGGAAGAGCTATCAGCTTTGCATCTTGATATGGGAGAAGTTGGGGTTAGAGGTTGTCTTTTCCAGATGACGGTGCAGTCATCCCTGATGCAGAAGGTGGAAGAGTCTCAGATGGGTGACCTAGAGGTGGAAGTTTGGAGAGACAGAGTTGTATGTGGTGAGGCCCCTGATGGTTGGTCGGAGGATGAACAACACCGAGTGTTGTATCATGGCAGGCTTTTTGTTCCCTTGGCGATGCACGAGACGGTTCTCCGAGAGTTCCATAGTTCACCCTTGGCGGTACATCCTGGTGTGATGAAGATGTACCGATCCTTGAGGAGTCAGTTTTGGTGGCCTGGGCTGAAGCGTACAGTTGCAGAATGTGTGTCTCGATGTTTAGTCTGCCAGAAGGTGAAGGCCGAACACCGTGTTCCTGGTGGTATTCTCCAGCACTTAGAGATTCCTCAGTGGAAGTGGGAGGACATCTCAATGGACTTTGTTATAGGCTTACCTCGAGCTCCGGGAGGACATGATGCTATATGGGGGGTAGTGGATTGTTTAACAAAATCATCCCACTTCATAGAGATCAAGGAGTCGAGCTCAGTGGAAGTTTTTTCGAGGAAGTATCTGGAGGAGGTGGTGAGGATTCACGGAGTTCCTAAGTTGATCATTTCTGATCGAGATCCTCGTTTTACCTCCAGGGTGTGGAGAGGTCTCCAGCATGCTTTTGGTTCTCAATTATGCCTTAGCACTGCTTTTCATCCTGAAACGGATGGTCAGACAGAGCGAACCATCCAAACTCTTGAAGACATGTTGCGCTCTTGTGTTCTTGATTTTGGAGGTTCATGGGTGAAGCACTTACCCTTGGTAGAGTTCTCTTACAATAATAGTTTTCACTCTACCATCGGTATGGCGCCGTTTGAAGCCTTGTATGGCCGGCCATGCCGTTCTCCGTTGTGCTGGACTGGGGTCGGAGAGTCAGCAATTCTCGGACCAGAACTAGTGCAGAATACAACAGAGATGGTTCAGGTGATTCGTGAGAGGATGAAGACAGCACAGGATCGTCAGAAATCATATGCTGATCAAAGAAGGAGACCGTTAGAGTTTAATGTTGGGGATCATGTGTTTCTAAAGGTGACTCCCCGTCGTGGGCAGCAAAGGTTTGGTCGTGGAAGTAAGCTTTCTCCCCAGTTTGTTGGGCCTTTAGAGGTGTTAGCTCGTGTTGGAGCTGTGGCGTATCGAGTAGCACTTCCCCCTCAGATGAGTCAGATACATGATTTTTTCCATGTATCACAACTCCGTCGTTATCTCCATGATGAATCTCATGTTATCGATTGGGGAGAGATCGATATTGACGATGATGCAACCTTCGAGGAGAGACCTGTGGAGATCCAAGACCACAAGGAGAAGGTGTTGCGTGGGTGTTCTATCCCCTTAGTTCGTGTATTGTGGCGACACGGTGGCATGGAGGAGAGTACCTGTGAGCGTGAGTCACAGATACGTGATCAGTACCCAGAGTTGTTTAATGTTTAACTCTTTTCATGTAATGACGTTTCCTTTATGGTTAGACATTTCATGTTTTATTTATGTACCTTTGATGTGATGTTATGTTTGAATTGTTTGGTTATGGATTGTTTGTTTCCATACTCTCGGATGTCGTAGTTTTGTTCGAGCTTTTGAACAACTCATGGTGGTTTTCCCCTGAGAGGTATCTTATGGGGTGTTTGTTCGGACCCCTCTTTTCTTCTGGGTTGGTTTTTAATTCTCGAGGACGAGAATGTTTTGAGAGGTATCTAATGTAATGGCCCGGACCTCCCTAGTCCATTACTTTGTGAAAATGTGGTGTTGGAGGTGTTCCGGGAGGTCAAGGTGACTTATCCCCCAGCCGCTGCCTACCAGTAGCTCGGTCTACCGGTAGCTGCTGCCTACCAGTAGCCGGTCTACCGGTAGCTGCTGATTACCGGTAGCTCGGTCTACCAGTAGCTGCTGATTACCGGTATCTCGGTCTACCGGTAGCTGCTGATTACCGGTAGCTCGGTCTACCGGTAGCTGCTGCCTACCGGTAGCTCGGTATACCGGTAGCTGCTGCCTACCGGTAGCTCGGTCTACCGGTAGCTGCTGCCTACCGGTAGCCGGTCTACCGGTAGCTACTGATTACCGGTAGCTCGGTCTACCGGTAGCTGCTGCCTACCGGTAGCCGCCGCTTACCAGTAGCTCGGTCTACCGGTAGCCGCATCCTACCGGTAGCTGGGTTTACCAGTAGCCGCGGCATACTGATAGCTCGGTATACTGGTAGCCGCAGTCCAGCAGTAGCTCAGCTAACAATTTTCCAAATTTCTAGTTCTAGGAATAGTGTTTCCAGTTTTATGAACAGTATCGGTAGGTGAACAGTGTTTCTATCGGTGAGGTTCAGTGAACAGTGTTTCTATCAGTGAGGTTCTATCGGTGGACTTCTATCGGTAGACTTGAACAGTGTTTCTATCGGTGAGGTTCTATCGGTGGACTTCTATCGGTAGACTTGAACAGTGTTTCTATCGGTGAGGTTCTATCGGTGGACTTCTATCGGTAGACTTGAACAGTGTTTTTATCGGTGAGGTTCTATCGGTGGACTTCTATCGGTAGACTTGAATAGTGTTTCTATCGGTGGACTTCTATCGGTAGACTT
The DNA here is from genome assembly GCA_963277665.1 of Viscum album. Classification (NCBI taxonomy): domain Eukaryota; kingdom Viridiplantae; phylum Streptophyta; class Magnoliopsida; order Santalales; family Viscaceae; genus Viscum; species Viscum album. The sequence goes on along the minus strand of OY728123.1, from coordinate 1,000,026,965 downwards.
GAACAGTGTTTCCAGAATCCTAAGAGCTACCGATTCCATACTTTGCCAAATTTCACGAATAAACAGTGTTTCCAGAATCCTAAGAGCTACCGATTCCATACTTTGCCAAATTTCACGAATGAACAGTGTTTCCAGACTTCATGAGAGCTACCGATTCCATACTTTTCCAAATTTTGAGTATGTGAACAGTGTTTCCAGCTTCGTAAATTTGACGTTTTCTTTGACGTAAAATAATTTTAAAACATTATTTTAAGGACTTCAAGGATGATTAAAAGGCAATAAATTCTATATTTATTTATTCCTAAGGCCGAGATGTTTTTACTTGGTCAAACCGCGTGGGTTAATGCGATCCGTTTTCAATGGAGAATAAATCAGATCTTAAACCGTCGCCTCTCTAATTTATTTTTTTAAAGGGAACGAGATATCATTCTTTGTTGTTCTTCCTCCTGGTTCTCATCTACGAGACGCTAGAACCTTTCAATCCTTCCCATAGGATTTTCACAATCAAACGTTACTCGGATCAGTTCCGCTCTGTTTGATGCAACCAAGCTGTGTCCATCATTCTTCCATATAAGGTGTGTTTTATCATCGTTCCTTCGGGGATCACATTCTCTTGTTCTTCCTTCCATATTAGCATGTAATATCCATGGTTCTAATGGGTTTTCTTGGGGTTGGTTGGTACTGTCGTACCGTGGCATCCTCCGGTGGATGCAGCTGTCGTGAGGAGAAGAGGACTGTGACCCGTTGTGTGGATAAAGGACGTCAAGAACTCTTCGAGGTAGGGGATTCATGGCTTCTCTAATTGTTTATGTGCAACTGTAGAATTAGAATGATTTAACCCTTTGGATCACAATGAAATTGACCTAATTAAATACTTGAACCGGATTAAAAGAATTGGTTGATCGCATGTTGTTGCTTTGTACCGTGATAACGGTTTGCCTCATGTTTTTCCTAGATATAGTGATATCTATGATTTTATTTAATTAGTTTCTCGTTCATGATGGAAATTGATAAAGAACGTAAAGCCGGAATTATTTGTTAAATAATTGGCTAAAGATAAAGAGGCATGTTAATGAATCTGTTAATTCAATATGGATTAAAGAACTATTAGTTCGATAATTTCAAAAGGGTTCTGAGTTACCTGCTTGCTTGTAAGGCTGAATGCCTTGTGGTTTGGAGCTCTGAGTGCTCATTTTGTATGAAGGTTGAATGCCTTGTTAAAGGGCCGAGAGCCCATTTTGTGATCTGTGATTTCCTACTGCTTGTGATTTGATTTGAGCCTGGATGGCTGTTGTGATATGTGGAGGCATGTGGACTTGTGGTTGTGGTAGCGGATGACGCCTAGTGTGGCGAGATGCATTGGTTTATGCATGTGGGTTTCGGGGAGGACACCAAGGATGATGGTATGAGATGAATGTGATGGTTTGATGTTGGTGGTTTGGTTTGGTTGTTTATCTGCTTTACCTTTCCCCACTGCTCAAGGCAGCTGGTTTTGCTTACCCTCTTTCCGAAGGAGGCGAAGACACGCGGGGTATGCCACGTGCTTTCCGTGTTTAGCCTCTCGATGGAGGATGGGTCTATACTCTTGCTACAGGCGGCAAAGACTCGACGGGTAGTATATCTACTCACCGTGTTGATCTATTTGTGTTTAGTATCATAGGATGCTTTTCTAGAATGCCTGGGAATATGGGGAAGGTAATTCCATAATGAAAGTTTGTTTAAATGGTGATAATCCACGGGGTTGGAGAAACTGGAATTTAATAGTGATGTGAATCCTAAAAAGGAGCAGTTTTTGAATGTGATGCCAATTTAGTTTAATGTGGTAAATTGCTCATGGTTAATTAATGTTTAAAGAATTAATTAATGTACAATGGAACTGATAAAATGAGAATGGAGTAATCTAATAAAGCTCTCCAAATGGTTGTGTGCTTATAGGATACCTAGTCTTAGAAGTAGCAGCCTGGAGTCTGAGAGACGTTAGCTGCAGTTGTGCCTATGACTAGGTAATGCCCATAGAGTGGTTGTGAGTTATATATATTTTGTACTTTTTGTGTTTCTATACGCTACTCCACCCTGTCGGTAAGGGCAACTGACACCCCGGGGATTCTGAGCCCTGGGGAGGTGTTTTCCCCAACATTCTGATGGGAGGTTGAATGGCTGACTACCCCCTTTGGTCCCGCTCTCTTCTCTTGGTAGATCTTTGTGCTAGTAGGCACAGTGGTTAGTTTTACCCATATATGTGTGTAGAGGGATGTAATGGCTTGTGGTTATTTCACACACATATATTCTGGATATAGTATCCTATGGACTACTAAAGGTGTAACGTGTATAGGCTGTGATGGCTTGAGTATCCTTACTCGGCGTATGGGCTGTGATGGCTCGAGGTATAATACACGACGTATGATACACGTTATACGAGCTATGGTGGCTCCCAAAAACTACCTGGTTACTTTGGTTGTGAGGATGGTGTGGTGCTTAGCCCAGGTGTCTGCGGCAAGCCTTTGTGGTGCACGTGGTGCAGGTTGTGGAGCTTAGCCTAGGTGTCTGCGGGCAAGACTTTGGAGAGAGATGCACAGGACGTATGTCATTGGGGAAAAGCGGCAAACCAGTGGGGAAGTAGTAGCAGGGTACCCTTGATATTCTTTACTATATGCTATATTCTTGTATACGTTACTTGGTGAGAGTAGCCATGGTGAGGTTGGGAACTTAGTATACCTGTTTAGGTAACGAGTTAGTTTCACTTGTTGTTCACTGGGCTTTAGCATTCTTTCTTTACTTTTTCATGAGAGGCTTGGGGAGGATCCTACTAAGTATACTGTTATACTCACCCTATGTACATATAAACTGTTTTTCAGGTCACTTGGAGCAGGTTGGAGGTTAAGCTGGTTACTTCTAGCTTGTGGTTGGAGGAGGAGATGTTCGGGCTTGTGGTCGCTGTCATTTTACTTTCTTTTGGGTATTTTTAGTTTTCCCTTTCAGTTGTAGTACTTTTGCATGAAATTTCATATATGTACTTGGTTTCCTTTTATATCTCAGTTCTAAGATGGAGTTGATTGGAGTCTATTCTATCTCTCTCTTCTGCATGTGTTCTCTTAGAGGGTAATGCCTCCCATTTGTATGTTATTATACCCTCGGTGCTAGTCACCAACCCGGGGCCTACTGGAGGCGGGACTCGGGGGTCATTATCTCCCTTTTCACATTGCCGGCCCAGGAGGGGTACACTTTGTGGGGATGGGGTCGTGACATTATCATTCTTGAGAATATGAGAGGAATAATTAGAGAGAGAATTCCACTGTGCACAATGATTCTCAATTCTTGATTAACCCTATAGAATAGATATAACCACCTATTTAAAGAGCTTGGTTTTATATTAAAATATTATTTAATTGTGTACCAACACTACTACAAAACAAGTCTTTAACAGTGCTGGTAATTATCAGTGTGATAACAAAATGCGGATAAATGGCATATTTATTAGTGCTAAATAAAGCATTGATAAATTTAATCTTTTATCAGTGCATCTTTTTTAGCACTGATAAAAGATGTAAAGACCCAAATTTTCTATGTAATTTTTTTAATTATATGGAATTATTACGAGTCTGTGAAAATTGACGGTGCATGATTCCGAAGCCCAAAGTGCCCAGAATGAATTTATGAACTTTTTTAAGGTACATTCAGTAAACATGCAAGCGAAATTTTCTAACTTTTGAACCGGTGATCAGATTAAAAATCAAAGGGCACTATTGAATCTGCAGTGCCGAGATTATCTTAAGGGAGGCTTCACTTTGACCGATGTAGGTCTGGAGAAAAAGTTAAGTTTTGGGACTTTTAAAAGAATAATAAAAATAACTTGGTTAATTTTTATTTTCTTTCTTTCCCTCCAACAGACAAACGACAACGTGGGACTAGCGACGTGTCAAGACAATAAATGGATTGAACTTTCAATCTTAAGTAACAACGTCATTGGGGAATTAGAAAGGTTCCTAATTAATGAACCCCCATTAATTCCCAATGTCATTACTTACCCTCCCCTTATCCTATTTATATGGAGCTTGGGGAGGGGTATCGACATAGCTTCACCAAGAAATTAAGTGTTGATAAAGTTCCGAGATGCCAAATCCTTAGAGGATGGAGCTGGTCCTACCAGGAGGTGACGAGAGACACAGAACTATGAACCGAAGGATGACGTATGAGCGACATTGTTGGAGGATTGTTGCAGGGATGACGAACACCAATCCAATTCCTCAACCGTGAGTGTTACTCCATTGTTCTTGAGGTATGAGTTTGATTCTTATTTAATTCAAGTGAATTTTTTGAACCCTTTCATCCTCCCTCATGACTACGAGCCAACGCGGAGGGCGCAAGCCTAACAAATCTGGCTCGAACTCTCTGCTACTTTTCTACCCTTGCGTCCTTCATGGAAGACCGTCGGTACAGCGACACTGATCAACTACAAAGTAGGTGGTGCACTAACGCACACTACAAGAGGAGCCCATGACACTAACCTGCAGTGGTCATCGGAGAGGCGGACACCGGTCGGCCGTGGAGGAGGTGCGGCGCGCCATCACGCACCGCCGATGAGCAAGGGGCCACGGCTCATCAGCTACAGAGGTCAGAGAAGGTGGAAAACACATCGAATGGCTGTGGAAGGGGAGGCGGCATGAACAACTCATAGTTGGTGAGTGGGGAGCTACGACCGAAGTCGCAGTGGAGGCAGAACCTGCGCCTACCTGGCGGGTTCCGTGGTGACCGAGCGACGCCCACGTGGCACCATCATTTCAAAAAGCTGAATTACCTTTAGGAAATTCCAGATACTAGGGGGAAATTACCCCCTTCCATCTCAGGCAGACCGTGGGCCACACCCCTTGCAGACTGCATCTCACACGGTCGGGCCGCCCCCTTACGGGCTGCCTCCCCAGCGGGCCGCACGCCAGCAGACCGCGACCCCTTGTGGTCCGCCTTTGTAGGCCACCCCCTTTGCGGGTCAGGCCACCCCCTTGCAGGCTAGGCCGAACCTCAGCCCAGCCCAGACCGGGTTGGGCTGAGTGGGTCCGACTGGGTCGGACCGGACCTGGGCGCAACCAGACCCAGAAACACTTAAAGGGCCATATATTGAGAACTAGATGTCCATTTGACGAACCGTCTATGAAGTTGGGATACTTGGACCAGGATAGTCCTTTGGGTATACTCCAATTGATTTTTGGAGATAGTTGGAGTATGGTCGGGTTGGATTGAGCCTGAATCCAACCGAGCCCTCGGAACTAAAGCGCTTATAACTCACAGACCGGGCATCCGATTAACGCACCGTCTGTCGCGTTGGAACCCTTACAACATAGCGGTCCTTTGGGTTACTCCTTTATAGATCTTAGAGGTGGTAAAGGTATGACCGATATCTCAAGGGGAAGATTCTATGTAACTCGAACGCACTGGGTGTGAGGAATCTTGTGGCAGACTGTACCGTGAAGGAAGAACATCGATACTGTGTGGGTCAGCATCTATCGATCCTGTGTGGGTCAGATACTATTAGATCCTGTGTGGGTCAGTGCTTAGCGATACTGTGTGGGTCAGCGCATACCAATCCTATGTGGGTCAGATCCTGTGTGGGTCAGTAGGGGTTAGTACCTATCAGATCCTGTGTGGGTCAGCGCTCAGCGATCCTATGTGGGTCAACGCATACAGATCCTGTGTGGGTCAATGGGGGTTAGTACTTATAGATCCTGTGTGGGTCAGCAGCAGTGCTTCTTAATAAAATAAGATGATCTATATTACAACTAATCATTTTTACTTCTGTATTTAATTTATACCTGATTGTGAAATGAGTCTTTTACCTATTTGGTACTTCAATATTTATGGTGTTACATGTGTGGTACTTCAAGCTTCGCGGTGTTACCTGTGTGGTACATCTACCTTTGTGGTGTTGTGTTTGTGGTGTTACCTGTGTGGTACTTCTATCTCAGTGGTGTTAACTATGTGATATTTCTACCTTCATGGTATTACTTTAAGTTATTCTTCCATTATGTATGAGAGGAGTATATCTTGACAACTTAGGTATATGTATTGGAATATACCTATGTAGTGTTGATATATATTGCTTCGTGCTTTGATATTGAGGTCTTGATTTGTGGTACTTTCCTTTGTATAACTCTGAGAGACCTACGGGGGTCTCGTGGTCTCTACTGAGTATCGTTATACTCACCCTTACATAGGCTACACCCGCACCTTGTTGTGTCTTGTGTAGATGACAGACAACATTGACTGAGGCTGAGGGAGCCAGGACTGAACGGTACTCAGAGGTGGACCATCTAGTGTGATCTGTCGCAAGGACTACTGTTCGTGAGCTGTACATACCCTTTAGGTAGGATCCTTGTTGGACTATTTAGGAGCTGTTTTGTACGTTTTCAGTTGTTATTGTACATTTTTCATTGGGTTTGTATTCCTACCCCTTTTACTTACATCACTCTTTACTTTCAGCACACTTTTACTACAACAAATTACTTTGTGGCTGCTTCTTGTTGATTTCTTGGAATGTGTGTCTGAACAGGTTAAAAGGAAACACCTTCCTGTTTTAGGGATACAACTTTGCAGTGCTAGTCACTAGCCCCTGGCCTATGGAAGGCGAGTTTGGGGTAGTCACGACATGGGCCCCGGGGGATGGGTCGTGACAAAGTGGTATCCGAGGATTCAGTTCTACCGAAGAACTAGAACTGTGATATTTTATATGTTGAAATAGTGTTAAGTGTTATGAGTGTGGTTTTTTGTTTGGGTAATCAAGTGTTGGTGCGGTGGTCGACATGTCTATACACCAGGACCCTGACTTCTAATTTCCGACTCAGTGCATGAAAATACTGATTACATGTGTTTTGGAAAGTTTTTCTTATGATCTCTTCGAGTCAGATCACCAGGTATAACTTATTGACTATGGAAAACTTGTCTTCTTTCAGGATGCCACCACATAGACAACCATCCAGGATTCCTGAGAGAGTACACGATGACTGCCCACAGATCGATGTGGCCTCGGTGTAGGGCCCTCTTATGGCATTAGCACCTTCAGGTGGTGTACCAGCACCCATACCCATTGGGAAACCATTTCCACCAGCCCCACCAGCAGAGGATGCATGCCCACTGAGCATGTTGCACGAGTTTCAGTGGAAAAGGCCTCTGAGGTTCCAGGGTGCGACAGACCCACAGGAAGATGAGGACTGGCTAGAGGCTGTGGTCAGAGTTTTCTTCTTGGTTGGGACACCAGCTGACCTTATGATGATCCTAGCAGCTAATCTTTTCTAGGAAGTAGTAGGGAGATGGTGGAGCATGATGCTCTAGATACACGATGAGGTGAACCTCATCTGGGCGGACTTCGAGAGCCTTTTTAGTGCAGAGTTCGTCCCAGCGACCCTACGCTCTGTGTGTATATAGGAGCGGCTGCACTTATAGGAGGGCGGCATGACTGTGACCTAGTACTCAGTGAGGTTCACTGATCTCTCCAGCTACTCCACTGACATGGTACGAGACCATTTCTTCAGGGCCTAGACCTTTGGGAAGGGTCTCCAATGGGAGATCAGAGTATCGATGATATCGTTCAGCATTCCGACACAGGTTGGGTTGCTAGAGCGAGCACTTTTAGTGGAGAGCTTCATTGCTTAGCAGGCACCGATAGCGAGAGACACCCCCAGACATCAGGTTGCAGAGTCATCTGTAGTAGGCAGTAGTCAGATGATGTAGGGGCCCAAGCGGACAGACTTTCTGGTGGACAACCTCAGGATACAGGGTCAGTGGTGTGGGGATTACGGGATAGAGGAGGACAGCTGAGGAGCAGGTGCTGCTACATGTGTGGCGGGTAGGGTCACATGGCTCGCGACTGCCCGACCCGTCGTACAGATGACCAGCAGACAGTCAAGGGGCCATCAAGTTAGAGGCAGATATTCAATCGGGGAGGTACGCAGGCATCGGGCAGACGTGGCAGAGGATCTATCTGTGCAGCAGGCGGTGGGTGGTGATTCGAGGTTCTACTGCCACCACCCTCAGGTGGTCCACCCCGACCACATGGAGAAGGTGGACAAGGATGAGCTCAGCTCCAAGAAGCTGAGGCTTATGACCACAGCGCTCTGGAGATTATTAGAGGTACAATCAGTGTCTACTCCACCTTAGATTCATTACTTATAGACAAAGATTCCAATCACTCTTTTATTTCCACGACCCTCGTTCAAAGCTCGAAGATTCTGGTGGAGCCGTTGGCTTGATCCTTACAGCTAGAGAATCCTATGGGAGAGGATTCGATGATTACACACTGGTTCCAAAAGTGTGAGATTACTCTAGGAGGTGAGAGATTTAGCTGGAATCTTCTAGTAGTAGCGTCGAGGCCTTATGACGTCATCTTGGGTTTGGAATAATTATCCACAGTCCATGCTTAGATTGACTATATTAGGTGCAAAGTACGGTGTGTCCACGAGGATGGGACCGATTTTTCCTTCACCGGCGAGAAGGGAACCTTTGCCGCATAGGATGGACTTACCTAGAGGAGCATGTAGCCGATCACACATAAGTTGGATAGCCTTAACCTCAGAGTAGTAGATGTTGAGATTCCCAGCTATCCTATAGTGGTGGACCAGTATGTTGATGTCTTTCCTGATGATGTTCTGGGACTACCTCCATGCATAGAAGTAGAATTTTACATCGACCTATACCCCTATAGGACACCGATATCTACACCAACATATCATATGTCTTCCACAGAGTATTGTGAGTTATGGGTATAGTTAGAGGACTTGCAGAGAAAGGGGTTCATAGGGACCAATGTTTCTCCATGGGCTGCCCTGATTTTTTTTTCCAAGAAGGAAGATAGGAGTTTGAGACTTTGTGTGGACTATCAGCAGCTAGACCAGATGACCATGAAGAACAAGTATCCCCTTCCAAGGATTGATGATCTTTTCTATTAGATGAAGGGAGCTCGTTGGTTTTCAAAGATATACCTCCGATCAGGAAATCATCAGCTCAGAGTACGTGATGACGATGTGCAGAAGATGACATTCAGATGTCGGTATGGCAACTATGAGTTCTTGGGTATGTCATTTGGCATGAACAATGCCCCAACAGTGTTCATGGGACTCATGAATAGGATATTTCATCCATAACTCGATCTCTTTGTGGTGGTCTTCATCAATGACATCTTGATATACTCAGCGATGGAGGAGGAGCATGTCTATCATCGGCAGATAGTTCTGGATACATTCCGAGATCACCAGCTTTATGGTAATCTCTCGAAGTTCTAGTTCTGGATACAAGAGGTCAACTTTTTGGGACATATTATCTCAAAGGATAGAGTTTTATTGGACCTAGTGAAGATAGAGGCTGTACTTTCTTGGGAGCCACCCAGGTGTGTGACCGAGGTGCGGAGTTTCCTGGGGTTGGCTAGATACTACCGGAGATTCATGCTTGACTTTTCCAAAGTTGCGACACCATTTTCAACATTAATGAATAAGGGAAATCCCTTCGTATAGACAGAGAGATTCCATTAGAGTTTTCAGGAGATAAGGTAGAGACTGATGAGTTCCCCCATCTTAAGGCTACCAGAAGAGGGCATTGGGTATGTAGTCTACTGCGATGCATCAGGGACCAGACTTGGGTGTGTCCAAATGCAGGAGTGAGAATTGATAACCTACGGCTCATGAAAGTTGAGGAAAAATGAGAAAAACTATGCTACCCATGACATGGAGTTAGAAGCAGTGGTCTTCACCCTGAATATGTGGCGACATTAGTTGATGGGTGAACGTTTTATAGTCTACTCAGATTACAAGAGTCTCAGGTATATATTCTCTCAGAAGTACTTGAACCTGAGATATCGGCAATGGATAGAGTTCCTCCAGGACTATGAGTTTGAGATAGTCTATACTCCTGGGAAGAGGAACTTGGTAGAATATGCACTTAGCAGGAGGTCTGGTCTACAGTTTCTGAGTGAGGAGATAGAGCAGCTATCTGTGTTGTAGATATCCTTCGTGGATAGAGATAGAGCAGAATACCTCTAGTCTATGACAGTCACTCCCCCACTCCTTCAGCGAGTCAGGGAGGTGAAGCTTTGGGAGATTGACTGTGAGGCTCGATGTGCTCAAATATCCTCAGGACAGGTACCTGATGGATTTTCTAAAGGTGGGGAGCATGTCATCCTTTTCAGAGGACATACCATGGTACCAGTGGCGCCATGGGAGGAGGTGTTGAGGGAGTTTCATACATCCCCTTTGGAAGTACATCTTGGTGTGGAAAAGATATACCAGGACCTCCGATGTCATCACTAGTGGCCAGGTATGAAGAAAGGAGTGGAAGAGTTTTTTTCTTGCTGCCTCACTTGTGAGCAAGTGCAAGTCTAGCATTAGGTTTTAGCAGGCTTAACACATCCACAATAGGTGCCGGAGTGGAAGTGGGATGGAATATCCATGGAATTTGTGACAGGGATTCCACGTACGTCCATGGTACATGATTCTATTTGGGTGATTTTTGACCGACTCACCAAGTCGGCCTACTTCCTACCCATCCTAAAGCAAGGATCAGTAGAGGGATTGGGATGCCTCTACGTACAAAAGATTGTGCGACTCCATGGGGTGCCATCGATGATCGTCTCTGACCATGAAACACGTTTCACATCTCGGCTATGGAAGGGGTTACAGGAGGAATTTAGGACTCATCTATGATTGAGCACCGCCTTTCATCCTCAGACAGATGGTCAGATAGAGCGTACCATACAGACGCTAGAGGACATTCTTCGTGCATGCATCCTAGATTTTGGCCGTAGTTGGGAGGATCACTTGCCCTTGGTGAAGTTCGCATACAACAACATTTATCACTCCACCATCAATATGACACCATTCGAGGCCCCTTATGGTTGACCTTGATGATCACCTCTATGCTGGACAGACCCTAGGGAGTCATCACTTATGGGTCCAGTGTTGGTATGGGCTACCACTGAGAAGGTGCAGATCATCCAAGAGGAGATGGAGACTATACAGAGAAGACATAATTCTTATGCTGATAGGAGGTGGAGACCGTTGGAGTTCGATAAGGGAGACCATGTCTTCCTACAGGTATCACCTTGATGAGGGTTATGGAGATTTTTCCAAGGCGACAAGTTATCACTGAGGTTTATCATACCATTTACGATACTTAGAAGGATTGGCGAGGTGGAATACTGCTTGGAACTTCCAACACAGTTGGAGAGGGTGCACGATGTCTTCTATGTATCCCAGATGAGGAGATACGTGCATGACCCATCTCACATCATTGACCACAGCGAGTTGGACATTGATGATGGAGCGACATTTACGGAGGTTCCAGTAGATATTGAGAATTGACAAGAGAAGGTCCTTCATGGGCGGTCGATACCTCTGGTGTGAATTTACCGGAAGCACGGGAACCTCTTGGAGAGAACATGAGAGCAGGAGGATCAGATTCATGATCAGTACCCCCATTTGTTTCCTTAGTCTATATTGTGGATTTCAGGGACGAAAAGACATAAGGTGGGGAGAATGTAAAGACCTGGATTTTCCATTTATTTTTTTTAATTATATGGAATTATGACGAGTCTGCAAAAATTGAAGTCACATGATTTTGAGGTCCAGAGTTCCTGGAAGGAATTTATGAACATTTTTTAAGTTACGTTCAGTAAACACACAAGCAACATTTTATAACTTTTGAATTGATGCTCAGATTAAAAATCCAAGGGCACCATTGAATCCACAGTGCCAAGATTCGTTTAAGGGAGGCTTCACTTTGACCGTAGTAGGTCCAGAGAAAAATTTAAGTTTTGGGAATTTTAAAAGAATAATAAAAATAACTTGTTTAATTTTTATTTTCTTTCTTTCCCTCCAAAGGACAAATGATAATGCGGGACTAGCAGCATTTCAATCTAATAAATGGATTGACCATTCAATCTTAAGTAACGATGTCGTTGGGGAATTAGGAAGGTTCCTAATTAATGAACCCCCATTAATTCCCAATATAGTTACTTAACCTCCCCCTATCCTATTTATATGGATCTTTGAGAGGGGTATTGACACAGCTTCACCAAGTAATGAAGTGCTGGTAAAGTGCCGAGATGCCAAACCCTTAGAGGATGGAGCCGGTCCTAGTAGGAGGTGAAGAGAGACACCGAACCACAAACCGAAGAATGACGTATGAGCAACATCGTGGGAGGCTAGTTGCCGGGATGATGAACACCAACCCACTTCCTCAACCGTGGGCATTACTCCATCTTTCTTGAGGTATGAGTTTGATTCTTGTTTAATTCAAGTGAATTTCTTGAACCCTTTCATCATCCCTCATGACTACAAGCTAACATGGAGGGCACAAGCCTAACGAACCCAGTGCAAACCCTTTGCTACTTTTCTACCCTTGCGTCCTTCGTGGATGACCGCTGGCACATCGGCACCGACCGACTATGAAGGAGGAGGCGTGCCGATGCACGCTGCAAGAGGAGGCCGTGACACTAAGCCGTGACAGTCATCAGAGCGGCCAGCACCGGTCGGCTGTAGAGGAGGTGCGATACGCCGCCGCACACCGCCAGTGAGCAAGGGGATGTGGCTCGTCAGCCGCAGGGGTCATAGAAGGCGGACGACACATCATCTGGCTACAAAAGGGGAGGTAGTGTGACCAACACACCGTCAGTGAGCGGGGAGGCGGCGCAACCAGCGTGTCATGGGTGAGCAGAGGGCTGAGACCGAAGCCACGATGGAGGCAGAACCCACGCCTACCCAGCGGGTTCCACGTCAACGAGGCGATGCCCAAATGGAACTTCCATTTCACAAAGCCGAATGTCCTCTGGGACGTTCAGGATACCAGGGGGAAATTCCCCCACCTTGCCGGCTCAGGCAGACCATGGGCGGCACCCCTTGCGAACTGCGTCTCACATGGCCGTGCTGCCCCCTTGCGGCCCACTGCTCAACGGGCCACATGCCAGTGGGATGCACCCCCTTGCGGTCTACCTTTGCAGGCTACGCATTGTGGGATGGGCTGCCCTTGCAGGCTGCCTTTGCAGACCGCCTTTCCGAGCTGCCCCCTTTGCGGGTCGGGCTGCCACACTTGCGGGCTGGGCCACCCCTTGCAGGTCGGGATGCCCCCTTACGGGCCTATTCAGACCTTGGACCAGCGGGCCGAACCCGCTATGGCCCATCCAAGACCGGGTCGGGCCGGGTCGGTCTGACTGGGTCAGACCGGACCTGGGCCCAACTGGACCTAAAAACACTTAAAGGCCCATATATTGAGAACCAGACATCTGTTTGATGAACCGTCTACACCGTTGGGATCCTTGGATCGAGACGGTCCTTTGGGTATACTCCACTTGAGTTTTGGAGACAGTTGGAGTACAACCAGGTTGGATCAAACCAGAATCCAACCGGGCCCTTAGAACTAAAGCACTTATAACCACAGACCAAGCGTCCGATTGACACACCATCTATCGCATTGGAACCCTTATGACTTAGCGGCCCTTTGGGTTACTCCTTTGTGGATCTTAGTGGAGGTTGAGGTTTGACTGATATCTAGAGGGGTAGATTCTACGGAACTCTAGAACAGAAAGTGCGATGAATCCTGTGGTAAACTATAACATGAAGGAAGAACATCGATACTATATGGGTCAGCATCTATCGATCATGTGTGGGTCAGCTACTATCAGATCCCATGTGGGTTAGCGATCAGTGATCCTGTGTGGGTCAGAGCATACCAATCCTGTGTGGGTCAGATCCTGTGTGGGTCTGTAGGGGTTAATACCTATCAGATCCTATGTGGGTTAGTGCTCATGGATCTTATGTGGGTTAGTGCATACCGATCCTGTGTGGGTCAGCGAGGGTTAGTACCTTTCGATCTTGTGTGGGTGAGTAGTAGTGCTTCTTAATAGAATAAGACGATCTAGCTTACAACTAATCATATGATCTTCTTTACTTAAGTTATACCTTATTGTGAGCTGAGTCTTTTACCTGTGTGGTACCTCAATCTTCATAGTGTTACCTATATGGTACTTCTAGCTTCGCGGTGTTACCTGTGTGGTTCATATACCTTTGTGGTGTTGTCTTCATGGTGTTACCTGTGTGGTACTTCTATCTCAGTGGTGTTACCTATCTGGTATTTCTACCTTTATGGTGTTACCTTTGTGGTATTCTTCCCTCATGTATGAGATGAGTATATCTTGATAACTTAGGTATATGTATGAGTATATACCTAAGTAGTGTTGATGTCTATTGCTTCGTGCTTTGAGATTGAGGTCTTGCTTTGTGGTATTTTCCTTTGTAGAACTTTGGGAGACTTACGGGGGTCTCGGGGTCCCTACTGTGTATTGTTATACTCACCCCTGCACGGGATATGCCCACACCTTGTTGTGTCTTGTGCATATTACGAACAACATTGACCGAGGATGAGGGAGCCAGGACTGAACGGTACTCGGAGGTGGACCATCTAGCATGACGTGACGCAGGGGATACTGTTCGTGAGCTGTACCTACCCTTCAGGTAGGATCCTCGATGGATGATCTAGGAGCTGTTTTGTACCTTTTCAGTTGTACTTGTACCTTTTTTAGTTGGGTTTTTATTCCGACCCCTTTTACTTACATCACTCTTTACTTTTAGCACACTTTTACTACATCAGATTACTTTGTGGTTTCTTCTTGTTGAGTTCTTGGACTATGTGTCTGAACAGGTTAAATTGCAATGCCTTCCCATTTTATAGATACTCCTTTCCGGTGATAGTCGCCAGCCCCTGGCCTATGGAAGGCAGGCTTTGGGTAGTCCCGACACGGGCCCCAGGGGACGATTCGTGACAAAATAAAACCTTTATCATCACTTTATTTCTAGCACTGATAAAGGTAGTCTTTATCAGTGTGTTATTTTTAGTGATGATAAATGGTATCCTTTGTTAGCACTTTATTTTTAGTGCCGATACATGGTATCCTTTATTAGTACTTTAATTTTATCACTGATATAGAGTATCCTTTCTTAGTTTTTTATTTTTAGTGTTGATTAATATTTATATAAATAAAATGAAATAATTAAATAAACAAAAAATAAAAACATGTTTATTAAAAAAATATTACAAATTTTATTAATTAAACAATTAATGATAAAAATGAATAGATTGATTATATATTATTAATTATTAAATATTTTATTAATTAGATAATTATGATAATTAATGTTATTAAGTTATATATATTAAATATATAGATATATATTAATGTATATAAATATTATTTATTTATTACAAAATATTTATATGCTTTACATTAAATAGTCATATGTTTATAGAATAATTGTTTATAATTAAAAATTAACATGTATTAAAAATATTGACTATAATTGCACAGTACTTGACATATAATTGAATGTCATTTGATTGTTCAATTTAATATACATCAAATGTGGGTTATATTGATTTTACATATATGTAATTAATTCATTTTTATATACAATGCATAGACACCAACCTTATCCATTTTTTCAATATTACTAAAGTGTAATTATTCTTAATTTATTCGATTTCTCTCAATTTTAACATATATGTATGCACTTAAAAGGATATATTCATTAATAATGTTAAAAATATATTTTTTAAAAAATATTTATAAATAAAAATATTTATAAATGTACAATCACTATATTTATACAATTATATATTTTTAATTATAAATAAATAAATATTTTTTTAAAAGTATTTATATAATTATAGATAAATAATTATATATATTTAAATAATTATTAAATTTATAATAAATTTACTTAAATAATGAATATATTTACTATATTTATATATATATATATTTATTAAATATATATGTATAATTATATAAATATATATAATGATATAAATTGTATTTTTAAAAATTATTTCTATAATTAAAAATAAATAATTATAAAATTATAATAAATATATTCAAAAATGAATATATTTACTATATTGATATTTATATATATTTATTAATTATTTATAATTATTTATATTTTTTTTATTTATATTTATAATTATCAATCCTTTAACAATGCTTCATTAATAATCACTGATAAAAGAATCTTTATCAGCATGGAAAAGGCACTGATAAAGATGAGGATTTATTAGCACTAAATAAAGCTATGATAAAATGAATATTTATTAGTGCTCTAATTTTAGCACTGATCTATATTGGTTTTATCACTTCTAAAAAAGTACTGATAAATATTCCTTTTATCACCACTTATGTTATCCCGAATGGCCCGAAGGCCTTCTTTTTTATTTTATTATGGATAATCCCCCTTTTAAGTGTTGAAGGGGAACCCGTACATGACCCGTAGGCCCAGGGCACAAGGCCCGACTGACTCACGATACATGACCCGAAGGCCCAGATGCATACCATGCCCAATACATGACTCGTAGGCCTAGCCCACTTGAAATTCCCCTCCCCAGCTTCTGCGTCATTGATCACCTAGCTCCCCACCTTGCATTTTCTGATCGACTAGCATTGCCCTATACAAAGCTGGACGATGCCTGGTCCCGATGGCGGCTACCATACCCTCTCATTCTTCCAATCCGGTTATCTCAGCATCTGGTGGCTTCTACTCTTGTTTCTCTGATCCTCTTTTGGGTCTTGTTCTGTGTGAACTGGGCTACTCCATGGTCTTTGCGGCCCAAAGGCCCTGTAGCCTGAAGGCCTTTGATGACCTGAAGGCCCTTAAGACCCGTAGGCCCACATCGGTGGCCCGAAGGCCCAAATCAAGTGAATAGTTCCGGCTGCTACAGTACCGAATAGTAACTACTACAATAAAAACTACTTTAAATGCTACAATACTGCTACAATACCCCAGAAATTTTCCTCCACTCAGTTTTGAACCTTGGTCTCTTGGATGCCAAGCAGGAGCCCTTACCACTTGGGTAAGGGATCATTGGCTCAGCACTTATGTTATAAGCACTGATAAAAGGAATATTTATCAATTCTTATTTATAAGCAATGATAAAAGTACCCCTATATATTTTAAAAAACCTAACCATTTTCAAACTCATCATAATATCATGAGATTTCTGTAGAATCCACCCATTTCCAATGATCCTCCTTGGTGAATCAAAGATTGAATCACACCACTCGACTATTGCCGATGCTCAAGTTTCATAAACATATCATTCGACATCCAGTTTTCGATTGCGGTTGTGATGCAGGTGGTGTTTCACATCACTTTTTAGCAATTTCTCCACCTGACGTAGGTGGTTCCATTCTATAACAATTTTAGATAATTTAATTTTCTTGCATGGTTAATTTTCGTATTCTTTATAGTCTATTTTGGTGGTATGAACTTGTTTTGGAAATTCTTTGACTTGCATTTGTGTTGAAAATAATTTTTTTAAAGAGAAATTGTTATGTTTCTATATAGTCCTTATTGTAAAAAATCATCAGAAGTGTTCAATTAATTGTTTGAGTAGTGAGAAATGTGTTTTTGTGGGTGATTAAGGTGCGCGTGTATTGAAAAGGGATTTTGGATGGGAAATGGATCATTTTGGGCATGTTAGTCTTGTTGTGCACCTTTGAGTATTATTTGTGAAGCATTTAAATAATGAAGAATTTGTTTTTGAAATAAAATCTGAGATGTGAAAATGGTTGATTAAATGGTGTGAGTGATGAGAAATGTGTTTTCAATGGGTTTGGAATGCTTTGTGTTGGGTTTGAGTTTTGTAATGGAAAATGGCTATATTGTGTGTGTCTGTGTGTTTTAGTGTGATGTTTCGTGCAAGGGGTTTTTGGGTAGTTTGAAAGGTGCAAATCATTTTTTCAAAGGCACATAAATTCGGATAGGTTTTGTCACAACCCATCCTCGAGGCCCGTGTCGTGAATACCCCAAGACCGCCTTCCATAGGCCAGGGGCTGGCGACTAGCACCAAGGCGTAAATCCCGATAAATAGGGAAGGCATTGCCTTTGTAAAGTAAACAACCATCACAGAGTAAACAAGCGGAAGAGTAAACACTAAGTAAAAACAGTAACAAGCTGTGCTGAAAGTGAAAGGGGCCGGAAATACAAGCCCAACTGTAAAGTACAACTGAAAGGGGAAAACAACAACTGAAAAGAAAAGCCGCAGTGTCGAGCCGTCCTCTGGAAGTCCCACCTGAAGGGCGAGCACAGATAGCCTCCACAGCTCCTCAGTCCAACCGTCCGCTCCGAGTACGTCCCGCCCAGTGGTCCACCTCCAGGTACCGTCCTGCTCCGCAAGCCTCCACCACGATCAGCGCTGTCCGTCGTCTGCAACCAACACAACGAAGTGCGGACATAGCCCGTG
Source organism: Viscum album (assembly GCA_963277665.1). Lineage (NCBI taxonomy): Eukaryota > Viridiplantae > Streptophyta > Magnoliopsida > Santalales > Viscaceae > Viscum > Viscum album. The sequence goes on along the minus strand of OY728123.1, from coordinate 1,000,008,701 downwards.
CAGGGGTGAGTATAAGATACTCAGTAGGGACTCCGAGATCCCCGAAGGTCTCCCGAAATCCACAAAGGATAAAACACAAAGGAAAGATACAATCACGAAGTAACAACCGACACTGCTTAGGTATATGCCCATACAAATACCTAAGTCATCAATTCCAATATGATCCAACCTCAGAGCCCAAGCACAAATCAGTCCACACAGGAAAGTATACGTATTCCACACAGGAAAACAAAACGTAATCCACACAGGATAGCACAACACAATCCACATAGGAAAGCAAACAGGATTCAGCTCACACAGGTATACTTCGTCAAAAGGGAAAGGGATGATCAGATATAGATACTGAATCATCTAAGCTGGGACCCACTGAGGATACAAGACCAGCTGTCTTCATTGATTAATCTATGCTGGGACCCACATAGGATACAAGACCAGCACTGAATCATCTAAGCTGGGACCCACATAGGATACAAGACCAGCACAGCTAGGACCCACATAGGATACAAGACCAGCACAGCTAGGACCCACATAGGATACAAGACCAGTACTGAATCATCTAAGCTGGGACCCACATCGGATACAAGACCAACATAGCTAGGACCCACATAGGATACAAGACCAGCTGTCTTCATTGATTCTTCTATACTGGGACCCACATAGGATACAAGACCAGCACAGCTAGGACCCACATAGGATACAAGACCAGCTATCTTCATTGATTCATCTATACTGGGACCCACATAGGATACAAGACCAGTACTGAATCATCTAAGCTGCCAGATCCACAAAGGATCGATAGGTACTAAATCCCGCAAAGGCCCACACAGGATCGGACCTACACAGGATCTGTAGCACTGATCCCTGTAGGATCGCAGAGTGCTGTAGTCGTCGCCGTCGAATCCACTGAGGATCTCTGCAGAGTCGTCGTCGAAGTCGCAGTCGCAGCCAGCACTAGGGTTTCCGCACACAGCAAGCTCATTCGGGAGGGTCCGCTCCACGAGCCGAGAGGCTGATACATCAACTATCACATAGTCCGAAGGTGATGTATCCAAAAGTTCCGTATCGTCAACAGGAACTCAATGTCGCAGACGGCGTGTCAATCGGACGCCCGGTCTGAGAGTTATTGGCTTTTTTGTCCCAGGGGCCCGGTTGGTTTCTAAGGAAAAACCAACCCGACCGTACTCCACCTGCGTCCAAACCTCGGGTGGAGTATGCCAAAAGATCCGTCTCACTAAGAGAAACTCAACCAAGTCGACGACACGTCAATCGGACGTCCGGAGTTCAAGAAATAAGCGTTTCCGCTTCGAGGGCCCGGTTGGTTTCGTGTACGAACCAACCTGGCTGAATGCAAAGTATTCCGAAACCTTGAGTGCGATATACCGAAACGACCGTCTCGTTTCAAGAATCGCATCGCAACTGACGGTGCGTCGATCGGAGGTCCGTAGAACAAGATATGAGCGTTCGAACCAACTCAGCCCGAAAATAGGGGGTCTGGGCCCGGCCCGGCCCGGCCCAGTACCCCCTGGGTCAGCCGAACCGGGTCGACCCGGCCCGGTACCCCCTGGGTCAGCCGAACCAGGTCGACCCGGCCCGGCCGGCGGCGCGGCGGCAAGGCGGCGCAAGCCGGCGCGACGGTGCGGCCTGGGCGCCGCGCGCGGGGGGCAAATTCCCCCCCCCCCCTTGGTTTCAAAACGGCGCGGCATTATGCCGCGCCTTGAGGGAAACGCCCCCCCCCCCACATGGGGGCCCGCTGCTTGGACGCCGCACGGGGGGGGGGGGGGGGCAAGCCCCTCCCGATTTTAGTAACCACGGCCCCTTAATTGGGGCCGTTTGAAGTCCAGCCGGGGGAAATAAATTCCCCCGGCTCCCCCTTGTCCGGCCGGCCCGACCTGGCCAGCCGATTTCTGCTCAACAGGACTGGCGATGACCGGTCCCCTTCCAGCTCCGTCGCCAGTGGCCCGGTACTGGCCTCCGGTCACCCTGCTCCGCCGCGGCCCAGAACCGGCCGCGACCCTTGTCGTCCGGCGCGGTGTGATGGCACCGCGCCCTTCCAACGCGGCCCCCGCTCCGGCCGCGGTGTCTTCAGTTTTCTTCGACATGGCGCGTCGGCGTCGCGTCCTCGTTCAACTCCTCGGCGTGGCGCGACGGCGTCACGTAATAATTGCCGTGTGATTCCCGCGTGGTGCGATGGCACCACGCCATTCCGTTCCATCCACAAAGTATCAAACAAGATTTAAGGAGGAGGGTTCGGCCGTGTTAGTGCGGTCCGACCCCCTCTCGATAATCGTGATCATTTAGTCATTTAACCACGAAGAACGACAAACTAGAATTCAAGAACGGAAAAGAAAATTAAATAAAATAAACCCCTACATCGATCCACATGTACGAACGATCCGCGGATCAACCCGGAATTGGTTGGTCCGCGCTCGTCGTTCTTTTCTCAAAGGTAAGAGAATACCAAAATAAAATCCCAACCTGCATCATAATCTTCGCGGATCAAATTAATGTTTATTTGATCCACGTTCTTTGATTTATAAGGAAGTAGCATGGGGTTCATTAATATTTCATAAACAATTCCCTACCTCGGTTTAGGAATGGTGCACGTCAATTGAGCCGCGGAAGACGAGCGTCACGGAGGTTGGGCGTCGCGGAAAATGAACGTCAATTCCGTTGTCGTCGAGATGCGTTCAAAGAGGAAACGTCGTTGGAAGAAGACGTCACGTTCTTCGGCGGAGGTGTTCTTCGTTGAAGAACGGCGTTCTTCGCGTTCTTCGTCGAGGTTGAAGAAGAAGACTTCATGCTTCCCAATCCTCTCAAGGAGGCAAAAACTCTAACAATAATAAAATAAGACCAAGTCTTATTTTATTAACACAACCTAACCATTTGAATTTCAAGAGTTTGAAATTCAATAACCACACACAACTCACCTCATTAAACTTATTACATTAAAGTCATAAGTTATAACTTAAGTTAACAAAATTAAAGTGGGAGTTGAGGGGGTTTTAGAGAATATGAAGGGGTGGGGTTCGTGTTGGCCCCACCACCCTCATAACCTCCCAAGGGAGGTTGGGTGGTTACCCAACTTCCATCAAGAACTAAACACTTAGAGTAAAAATAATAAAATTTTTAGAGTAATTATAAAATAAACTTCCACAATTTTTATCATCAACACTCGTGTAAACGCAACTCCAGAACAGGAGTTCCTAAGCAATTACCGGCACTGCGGTTCCATCGGTGCCCTTGGAATTCGATTTCGGGCACCGGTTCAAAGGTTAGAAAATCCCGCTCGTTCGTTCACTGAACGTATCCGAGCTAAACTTCGGAAATTAATTCCGGGTACACCGGGCCTCGGAATTAGGCGTCGTCAGAAACTACGTTCTTGTAAAATTCCAAAGAAAATTAAGAAAAAATTTTCCTTGAAATTTTCAGGTCTTTACATTACTCCCACCGCAGGGCTTTACGTCCCCGTAAATCTTCAACTCAAACCAGGGTCACAAAAGCGGTACAGAGCACGCATCTTGAGCCTTCCGCTCCTATGTGCTCACCTGGAGGTTTCCGTGCTGCCTACAAAAATGCACAAGAGGAATCGACCGTCCTCATAGGACCTGCTCCCGTCGATCCTCAATCCCCACTGGAACCTCTGTGCATGATGCCTTGTCATCGACGTCCAACTCCCTGAGGTCGATGATGTGTGAAGGATCAAGCATGTATCTCCTCAGTTGAGATTCGTGGAATACGTCGTGCACCTAGTGCAACTGAGGTGGATGGGTCAAGCGGTAAACCACCTTGTCTACCCAGCTGAGGACCTAGAAATGTCCATTGAACCTTGGAGATAACTTTCCACCTTGGCCACATCTCCGTAAACCTCATTGAGGTGAGACCCGTATAAGGACGTGATCGTCATCCTCAAACTCCAGAGGTTTCCAATTCCTGTTAGAACTGGAACTCAAAATACTGCTGCCACGTGGGTAAGGTTGGCCGACTCAAGAGTGATCGGTCGCACCTTCCTGTGCATGAGTTTAACTTGTGCTTCCCAGGGTTTCCTTTTCGCCGACCAAGGAAAAACCCATCCCGACGCTTGCCTAATACCGTCAATTTGAGTATGAACAGTGATTGCCAAATCCATACTCAAACTAACGTCGTAAGGCCTCGACGCTGTCACCAAGAGGTCCCAACCGAGACTCTCGCCTCAAGGGTCAGATCACACCGTCGACGTAAGTGTGACTATCGAGTCTCCTCCCAAAGGTATCTCCAGACGTGAGGGTCAAGTCAACGGCTTAACCGGAAACTCTAGGTCTGGGACTAGATTCATGGAAGGAAGGGATGATTCGTATCGATGTATGTGGCTACGGCAGCTAGTAGAAGACAAGTCCGCACTTCGAATCATCCTTAGAGCCCTTTTTGGTTGTACTCCATGACCGCAAGCAGCTAATCTCTTCCCCTGCTCTCCAACTCCCTGAGTCTAGTGGGGACTACAAAGGCGGGTGATGGTAAAATGTTGAAAAGTACACCACCACAAGCTGCTCTCCTAGCTCTGCATCCATGTCTGCTGCTTTGCAGATTCATCTATCCTTAACATTTCCTCTACTTGAAACATTTTACACGCCCAAGTCTCCAAGACTGGCGTCAGTTTCCTACTTTACAAACTTTTAACATTCTATGGCTGTATTCGATCAGCAAAGAATTCTCAACCACAAAGGTTCCTTCTAACACCCTAGCCTAAGTAGGAATGCATAGAGAAAAGGAGCTGGCTCGGAAGTCCTTAAACAAACCATGCTCAAAGGTCCGAGCTCTATCGCACTAATTGAAACGCATTCATCGAGTACCCGGTATGTTCAGTACGCCTTGATGAATTCTCAGCTATAAAAACGTCGTCCTGCCGAAACTGTATAAGCTCTAGGAAACTCTCGGACACCTCCTCAAGCCTGTCCTCAGCCGCCTATGAGTCAGGTTCGCCTCAGAACTTGAGGGTATCTGAAGTTAGAACACATGTAAGGCAGTAAGCCTACATGTGTCACCTACCGGTACCGCCGGTTGTAACTGTTGACCAACAGGTAGTGATGTATAGCTGACACACTACCCAAAGGCACTATCTCAGGCATCGGTCCACGTACCGAAGCCTCATCACTATGCGGACCATCCTCATGGTCATTCACTGGAAAACACTAGTGCCCAAGTCCACCATCCACTCTACTGATGTCTCAGCTAGGCGGAAAACTCTAGCAATCGCCTCCAGCCACTGCTCTGCTGTCTGGGAATCTATCTCGCCTCGTAACCTCAGAGGCCTCTACTGCTGGAACTTGTGCAACGCGCTCTGCCACCGTGCACAGTTTGCTAGTATAGCTGTTGGCATCTGCTGCCCAACAAGTGGTGGTGCTGCTGGTACACCACCCAAGGGTGACAACATAGTAAAAAGGGCCCTGCAGCAGAGCCTCGTCGCTCGGTGAGCCGTCATCGAGTACTCTCTCGGAACTCCAACTGACTGTCTGCGTGGAGACATCCTGAACAGATGCGACACGGTCAACGTCTTATACCTGGTGAGCTGACACAAGTAATCACAAAGAAAACTTGAAACACACATGCAATCAATGTTTTCGTGCATTAATTCGTAAATCAAAAGTCAGGGTCCTGGTGTATGGATACGTAGACCGCTGCACCAACACTGGACTCCCTGAACTGATAACCACACTCAATATGCTTAACACTATTGATTCACATAGAAGAAAGATCAGAGTCTGCGGTAGAACCGAACTCCTCTGATACCAATTTGTCACGACTCGTCCTCGGGGCCCGTGTCATGACTACCCCAAGCCCGCCTTCCATAGGCCAGGGGCTGGCGACTAGCACCAAGGCGTAAATCCTGATAAACAGGGAAGACATTACCTATGTAAAGTAAACAACCATCACCGAGTAAACAAGCGGAAGAGTAAACACTAAGTAAAAACTGTAACAAGCTGTGCTGAAAGTAAAAGGGGCCGAAAATACAAGCCCAACTGTAAAGCCCAACTGAAAGGGGAAAACAGCAACTGAAAAGAAAAGCTGCAGCGTCGAGCCGTCCTCTGGAAGTCCCACCTGAAGGGCGAGCAAAGATAGCCTCCACAGCTCCTCAGTCCAACCATCCGCTCCGAGTATGTCCCGCCCAGTGGTCCACCTCCAGGTACCGTCCTGCTCCGCAAGCCTCCACCACAATAAGCGCTGTCCGTCGTCTGCAACCAACACAACGAAGTGCGGGCATAGCCCGTGCAGGGGTGAGAATAAGCTACTCATTAGGGACCCCGAGACCCCCGAAGGTCTCCCGAAATCCACAAAGGATAAACCAAAAAGGAAAGATACAATCACGAAGTAACAACCGACACTGCTTAGGTATATGCCCATACATATACCTAAGTCATCAATTCCAATACGCTCCAACCTCCAAGACCAAGCACAACTCAGTCCACACAGGAAAGTATACGTATTCCACACAGGAAAACAAAACGTAATCCACACAGGATAGCACAACACAATCCACACAGGAAAACAAACAGGATTCAGCTCACACAGGTATACTTCATCAAAAGGGAAAGGGATGATCAGATATAGATACTGAATCATCTAAGCTGGGACCCACTGAGGATACAAGACCAGCTGTCTTCATTGATTCATCTATGCTGGGACCCACATCGGATACAAGACCAGCATGGCTGGGACCCACATAGGATACAAGACCAGCATTCTTCATTGATTCATCTATGATGGGACCCACATAGGATACAAGACCAGCACTGAATCATCTAAGATGGGACCCACATACGATACAAGACCAGCAGAGCTAGGACCCACATAGGATACAAGACCAGCTATCTTCATTGATTCATCTATACTGGGACCCACATAGGATACAATACCAGTACTGAATCATCTAAGCTGGGACCCACATAGGATACAAGACCAGCACAGCTAGGACCCACATAGGATACAAGACCAGCTGTCTTCATTGATTCATCTATACTGGGACCCACATAGGATACAAGAACAGTACTGAATCATCTAAGCTGGGACCCAAATAGGATACAAGACCAGCACAGCTAGGACCCACATAGGATACACGACCAGCTATCTTCATTGATTCATCTATACTGGGACCCACATAGGATACAAGACCAGTACTGAAGCATCTAAGATGCCAGATCCACAAAGGATCGATAGGTACTAAATCCCACAAAGGCCCACACAGGATCGGACCTACACAGGATCTGTAGCACTGATCCCCGTAGGATCGCTGAGTGCTGTAGTCGTCACCGTTGAATCCACTGAGGATCTCTGCACAGTCGTCGTCGAAGTCGCAGTCGCAGCCAACACTAGGGTTTCCGCACGCAGCAAGCTCGTTCGGGAGGGTCCGCTCCACGAGCCGAGAGGCTGATACATCAACTGTCACATAGTCCGAAGTTGATGTATCCAAAAGTTCCATATCGTCAACAGGAACTCAACGTCGCAGACGACGCGTCAATCAGATGCCCGGTCTGAGAGTTATTGGCTTTTTCGTCCCAGGGGCCCGGTTGGTTTCTAAGGAAAAACCAACCAGACCGTACTCCACCTACGTCCAAACCTTGGGCGGAGTATGCCAAAAGATCCGTCTCACTAATAGAAACTCAACCAAGTCGACGGCACGTCAACCAGACGTCCGGAGTTCAAGAAATGAGCGTTTCCGCTCCGAGGGCCCGGTTGGTTTCGTGTACGAACCAACCTGGCCAAACTCAAAGTATTCCGAAACCTTGAGTGTGATATACCGAAACAACCGTCTCATTTCAAGGATCGCATCGCAACTGACAGTGCATCAATCGGAGGTCCGTAGTCCAAGATATGGGCGTTTGAACCAACTCAGCCCGAAAATAGGGGGTCTGGGCCCGGCCCGGCCCGGCCCAGTACCCCCTGGGTCGGCCGAACCGGGTCGACCCGGCCCGACGACCCTGTCCGGCTCGGCCTACGGCGCGGCGGCGCGGGCCGACGCGGCGGTGCGGCCTGGGCGCCGCATGTGCGCCGTGTGCGGGGGGCAAATTCCCCCCCCCCTTGGTTTCAAAACGGCGCGACATTATGCCGCGCCTTGAGGGAAACAGCCCCCCCCCCCCCCGACATGGGTGCCCGCTGCTTGGACGCCGCACGGGGGGCCAAGCCCCTCCCGATTTTAGTAACCGCGACCCCTTAATTGGGGCCGCTTGAAGTCCAGTCGGGGGAAATAAATTCCCCCGGCTCCCCCTTGTCTGGCCGGCCCGACCTGGCCGGCCGGTTTCTGTTCAACGGGACCGGCGATGGCCGGTCCCCTTCCAGCTCCGTCGCCGGCGGCCCGGTACCGGCCACCAGTCACCCTGCTCCACCGCGGCCTGGAACCGGCCGTGACCCTTGTCGTCCGGCGCGGTGTGACGGCACCGCTCCCTTCCACCGCGGCCCCGCTCTGGCCGCAGTGTCTTCGGTTTTCTTCGACGTGGCACGACGGTGTCGCGTCCACGTTCAACTCCTCGGCGTGGTGCGACGGCGTCGCGTAATACTTGCCGTGTGATTCCTGTGTGGTGCGACGACACCGCGCCATTCCGTTCCATCCACAAAGTATCAAACAAGATTTAAGGAGGAGGGTTCGGCCGTGTTGGTGCGGTCTGGCCCCCTCTCGATAATCGTGATCATTTAGTCGTTTAACCATGAAGAAAGACAAACTAGAATTCAAGAACGGAAAAGAAAATTAAATAAAATAAACCCCTACATCGATCCCCATGTACGAACGATCCGCGGATCAACCCAGAATTGGTTGGTCCGTGCTCGTCGTTCTTTTCTCAAAGGTAAGAAAATACCAAAATAAAATCGCAACCTGCATCATAATCTTCGCGGATCAAATTAATGTTTATTTGATCCGCGTTCTTTGATTTAGAAGGAAGTAGCATGGGGTTCATTAATATTTCATAAACAATTCCCTACCTCGGTTCAGGAACGATGAACGTCAATTGACCCGCGGAAGACGAGCGTCGCGGAGGTCAGGCGTCGCGGAAAACGAACGTTGATTCCGTTGTCGTCGAGATGCGTTCGAAGAGGAAACATTGTTGGAAGAAGACGTCGCGTTCTTCGGCGGAGGTGTTCTTCGTTGAAGAACGGTGTTCTTCGCGTTCTTCGTCGAGGTTGAAGAAGAAGACTTCACGCTTCCCAATCCTCTCAAGGTGGCAAAAACTATAACAATAATAAAATAAGACCAAGTATTATTTTATTAACACAACCTAACCATTTGAATTTCAAGAGTTTGAAATTCAATAACCACACACAACTCACCTCATTAAACTTATTACATTAAAGTCATAAGTTATAACTTAAGTTAACAAAATGAAAGTGGGAGTTGAGGGGGTTTTAGAGAATATTAAGGGGTGGGGTTCGTGTGGGCCCCACCACCCTCATAACCTCCCAAGGGAGGTTGGGTGGTTACCCAACTTCCATCAAGAACTAAACACTTAGAGTAAAAATAATAAAAATTTTAGAGTAATTATAAAATAAACTTCCACAATTTTTATCATCAACACTCGTGTAAACGCAACTCCGGAACAGGAGTTCCTAAGCAATTACCGACGCTGCGGTTCCATCGGTGCCCTCAGAATTTGATTTCGGGCACCGGTTCAAAAGTTAGAAAATCCCGCTTGTTCGTTCACTGAACGTACCCGAGCTAAACTTCGGAAATTAATTCCGGGTACACCGGGCCTCGGAATTAGGCGCCGTCAGAAACTGCGTTCTTGTAAAATTCCAAAGAAAATTAAGAAAAAATTTTCCTTGAAATTTCTGGGTCTTTACAGGTTTGTAACTAACTTATTAAAAGAAATTGATATACTTTTTCATGTTGAACATGTTGTACCATTTTTTTTAATTTGAATTGTAAATTGTTTTAAAGGATAGAAGACATGTTTTGAAAATGATTTTGGTTTGTGTAAATTTTTTTAAAAAGGTAATTTCTATGGAATTGGTTGTGAATTAGAGTAAAATTTGGTTTTGTTAATTATAAGTGTTCTATAAATTATTTAATAGATTTATTAAATTATTTAAGTGTTGAAAATTATGTTCGATGTGGTTATGCGGTGTGTTTGATTTTAAAAGTAGCATTTTCATGTGAACTTGGGTGTGTTTTTGATGTAAATCCTTGCGATTCCTCTAGGGGTTATTTTAGAAAACTTTTTAAAGGAATTATTAACATATATAATAGTTGTGAGGCATGTTTGTGAAATGATTTTGTGTGCGTATGTTTTCAAATGGGGTTTGGGTGTGAAATTAGTGGCACACTATGTATACTTTGTTTAGAATGACTTGTTTTTGTAAATGTGCTATGGTAGTGACATGTGAATGTGAAACTTGATTGAGCACAAATAAAAGTGAATCCTTGGTAACTAGGTAACTTGATTGTGCTGTGTTAGGTAATCTTGATATTTTTACAGTAAAATCATTATCCATATAATTAATGTATTGTTTCATATTTATGTTTATTTTTTTTTTCTTTTTAGTATTACTCACATAATAATTATTTTCTTATACATGTGGATTCTTTTATTCGAGTTTAGGTGCTCTGTCCAACTTTTATGAATCTTCTCCATTAAATTTTTTTCACCCATGCAGTGGTGCATTTTTCACTTTCTTTCAATTTTCCTCCACTTCCTTTGTAGGAAGAGAAATGACGCTGCCTCTGGTCAATCACAGAGGTAATCTTGACGTTTTCACAGTAAAATCATTATCCATAGAATTAATTTATTGTTTCATATTTATATTCAATTACTTTCTTTTTTGTATTACTCACATAATAATTGTTTTCTTATATAGTTGGATTATTTTGTTTGAGTTGGGGTGATCTATCCAACTTTCATGCTTATTCTCCCTTAAAATATTTTCACCCATGGAGTGGTGAATTTATCGCATTCTTGTAAGTTACCTCCATTTCCTTTGCAAGAAGATAAATTTTTTTACCTCTGCTCAATCACAAAGGTAATCTTGATGTCTACACAGTAAAATCATTGTCCATATAATTAATTTATTGATTCATATTCATTTTTAATTCATTTATTTTTAATATTACTCACATAATAATTGTTTTCTTATACTGGTGGATTATTTTTTTTGATTTGGGTTGATCTTTCCAAATTTCATGGTTCTTCTCCCTTAAAATATTTTCACCCATGCAATGGTGCATTTTTCACTTACTTTCAAGTTACCTCTACTTCCTTTGCAGGAAGAGAAATGACACTACCTCTTCTCAATCACAGAGGTAATCTTGATGTTTTCACAGTAAAATTATTTTCCATATAATTAATGTATTGTTTCATAGTTATGTTTAATTTATTTCTTCTTAGTATTACTCACATAATAATTGTTTTCTTATACAATTCGATTCTTTTATTTTAGTTGATGTTGTTTGTTTGAAGCTACTCATGTTGTGTTGGAAATTCGACAAAGAAAGTCAATGGAAATCATGGTAACATTGAAAGGTATGATTGTTTTTTAATGTATGTAATAATTTTCATTTATGTAATTTTATAAAACAATGTTTGGAATGTCTATAATATAATATTTTTTTTCTGGTATTTATTTTGTAAGTTTCATTTCATTTTAATTATGTATTGGGAATTGTTTTTTTGATATATCTAGTGTGTTTCTGGTGCAGTGGTGTGCTGTAACAACACAATGCAGTATGGATTTTTATCAGTGCTTTTGAAAGCGATGATAAAGAGCTTCTTTACCAAGGCTTTAAAAATCACTGATAAAGAACTCATTTATTAGTGCTTCTATAGTGCTAATAAAGAAATATTTTAGCGGTGATTTTGGAAGCATTGATAAATGTGTTTTTTATCATCTCTTTCTAAATTGCTGATAAAGGTTACATTTATCAATGCCTTTTCAGTGCTGATAAAATTCCTGGTCTTTTAATGTCGCTCATGCTGTTAGCGCTTTTCTAGCACCGATAAAGGCCGTTTCTAGTGCTATTAAAGGCATGTTTTGTATTAGTGAAACTCTTAAATAACATAATTAATATTATCAAACCCTGTGCCATATAATAATAATAATATTATTAATATTATTTTATGGTTTACGCTAATAGGTGTAATTATAAATATTATTTGTGAGCTTAAAAATTATTATTTATCATTAGCACGATCTTAGTCTGCTTGATTTCCTCAGTATTTATCAAATCCCTGAATAAATATTTTATTCATAAGTAAATATTTTATTCTCAATAAAGTGACTAAATATTTATTAAGTATCTAATAAATAAAATAAATATTTTATCCTCAATCTAGTGAATAAATATTTATTATATATTAACATAATTAAATAAATTATTTATTTAAGTATGAATAATTATTTAATTCCTTGAAAGTATTATCAATCAATAAAAATTTAATAAAATTATTCCTCAGTTTTAAGAATAATATTTATTCTAATAATTAAATTTAAATATAATTTAATTGAGATCAATGGAAACACTTACTATCTGACCCTCTTGGATTCCTTCTTACAAGAATTATTCTCTATTTCCTAAAGTACAATATTACTATCTAACAACGGTTGAAGTAACCCAAGAGAAAGGAATTAATGTCATAAAATCTAAAACCAGACATGAATGTTCACTATGTAATATAATCCCTTTATCATAATATCTCATCAACCAGGTTTCATATTTATGTCATGGACCTATATATTGGATATATATTTATTTAGCTATCTGAAATAAACACATCTTTAGACAATGTCCATGGAATTTAATGTGATGGTTCCATTCCAATCAATGAGCTAAGATATCAAAATTTATAAATATGGAAGGTACAAATTCTTCATCTAATTATCCATTAATAACAAGTCATTCATGACACACCCAACAGACATTACTTCACATGAACATATGGTGTCATAACATTAGTTTTTAAATGTAAGTGCATGATTTATGACATAAAATAATGATAATATTAATTTCTATGGACCATTACACATGATCATAGATGGGAATATCCGATGACACAAAAATATATGGAATTCCTACTAGAGGGTCTTTTATCATAATTTCCCATCTTGAAGATTACTAAGTACAAACTTCATGAGAAAAATCCTCATCTACTTATGAGTACTCACACATGATAGTCTCTATACTACGTCCCCTATCATAATATGTTATATGACCATAGAACTATATTTAAGAATCTCATCATATCACTTCATGATTCTTATTATAGTAGGGAACTACTATGACCTTATCAATGTGATGGATACCCTAGGACATTATTATATAAAATTAAAGAAGAACAATGAACAATATATAGTAATATGTTTTATTAATATTAAAATCATTTAATATAAATGTAATAAAAGTACAAATAGTTTGTTCTAGAACACAAAATCCAAAACTTTTCATTCCTAAATCTTCCCTCCTCCCTTCTGGTGACTTATTAAGTTCAAAACCTAAGGAAATTAATGGGGATTTAGTGTAATTGATTTACTTAAAGGTTTAACACATTTAAAACTTCATAAAAGACCACATTACCTATAATAACCAAGGACCATGTTGAAGGGTATTTTCTTAAACAAATTAAACTAAGGAGTCACACACCCAATTCAACCTGGGAGGTCCATACTAGGGAAAAACTTGACCCTACTACTATTAGGGTGACACCGCACAATAACCTATAAACTAGGGAGAAAATTTTCCCTACTAATAACTATGAAACCATATTCACCTAAGATATCATCTAGGTCACCATATTTTCCAAGAACCCTATTTGGTAATGCCTTAACCCATAAATATACTAGGAAAAGAATTCACCTAGACCCCCAACTAAGGTACCAATTCACCATAGACACCTAATGGAGTGTTAGTTCACTCTACTATCATTCCCAAGAATTCCATCACCCAGGTCTCCTACTTGGGTTCCATCTTAGCCCAAACCCTATATCCATGCACCAACTTCTCGCAAGTCTCCTACCTGGAAACCTATCACTCTATCCCCCATCCACAACATCATAAAATTCATTTTCAGGCTTTAAATATCAGCATAAACCCCATAAATTATGTATTCCATAGATAAAATGCATATATCATGAAATCCTATATAAGATAAAGGATCCTAAAGGTGACAATGATCACGTAATCCATTTATAACAAGGGTCTCTATCATAAGGATGCTGATGAATACTCCCCTATTTCATAATAGCTAACTTAGCGGACCCAAATATAGAATCTAATCATACTAGAAACTTGGTGGACCCATTTTCCACTCAATGGGACCAAGATATATGTATGGGTCTCATACTATGTGTAAAACTGAAAACCCTCCTTCACCAAAATCTCTAACCAGGTTAAGAATCTCTGAGTGGAATACACATAATCCACACATATACCCTTCTAGTTCCTAATCCATATTAGGGCCTCTAATCCAGTGTAAGTACCAATTCCCACTTCATCAGTCCATATTCCCCATTAGTCTATTCACCCTTTCTGGCTTTATTACCAATGGATCAGAAGTGGACATCCGCACCTCTAATTCATCCATGCATAATCCCCAATCTATCCTCATGAGGCCATATCCACTATGAAAAATTCCTAATTAGGTTATATTCCTAATAAGTGGTATCCTCATTAAATGGGTTATATTTATTGATAGAAACTCATTACTCAATGGGATATAATTCATATGAGTTATGAAATCCTCAAAGGGTCATATTAAATATGAGCATAAACATACCCTATCCTTTTTAGTTACCTTAAAACAGATGAACCAGGGAGGTATTCTCACATGTAAGTCCCACACTAATGATTTTTAAGCCTCAATAAACTATATATCATTATTACATGAATTAGAATTGTATAGAATATATCCTTACCACGTGAAATTAAACTTCATGGATTTGTCCTTTCATATGACCTTGAACTATGGAATCTTGAACTTCATATGCCTTGATTCCTATTATACATGATATGTAAGACACTTGTCCAAGGTTCAATCCCAATATATCATTGTCCATGTATGCACAACCTTAAAAGTAACTAATACATTCCTTTTCACGGACCTTAAAAGAAACTACATGTCCCATTAAGCGAGATTGAACTATGCAGATTTTGATTCCCTTTAATGGTATATGTAGGAAACCCCTCTCATGGGCCTTATCACATCTCCACAACACCTAACATCTCCTTATATAAAAATAGATTCTAGATAACCCAGGTATAAAGATTTAAACCGTAGTGTAATCACTAAGTAAAATAAAGATGCATAACCTCTAATACATACATATATTGAAATCATTGCATGGTTTCGATTGATAACTTGAATGGTGATAAAAAAATCATGTACTAGGATTTGAGAATTATTCATGAACACATATTAAATCTTTAAGAGAGTCCCTAAGTAGGAAATAATTCCCCCTAAAAGGGTTACATGAGTTATAACACCCATCCTCTCAACCAATGTGAAACCCAAAGTATTTTCTGTAAAGTCATAATGACTGAATGAATTTGGAAAATAGATCTACATTGACTCAAATTTTTTTGGGTGCAATGGAATGCCAAATATAAAATGTTACCGAACATGAATCTTTTTCCAATGAGGGAAATTTATCGACCATGCTCTTTCTTGTGATGTTACATTGATGTGTTTCTTGTTTTTGGTTGTTGATCCATTCTATATTTTTATAAAACCATCATGGAGATATATTTAATATAAATGGAGACATCAAAAAATCCAATGATTGATATTTTATTCCCTAGAAATATGTACACCACAATCACAACAATGTCTATGGCCCCATTACCCTAGAAGAATTTTTAGCCAACTCAATGATTCTTGAAAGAGGTGTTGAATATCCTAGTGAAGAAATTATTCCATAATGAAACCATTCCCACATTAGAGGTGGCCCAAGAAAGCCTATTGGAGAAGAATAACTACTGATCACCCCACAAATATAGTATCATAACGATTCCAGTGGAGACTATCTCTATATCAAACCCCTAATTTTCCTCAGATCATGATAATACCTACCTCATTTATCTTATAGAGACAGAGAAGTATTGTAACTATATCCCTATATTTTTCTAGGATCCACCTTGTAGGGATCCTACCAGCTATCACTTCCACCAATTCTTCATGACACCAACCCCTCAAGAACACACTGAGGTGGCTTACAAAGGGATATTAACCTTATTCACTCTGACTAGGTCATATACAAGGAAGTTTCACCAAGGAAAAAAATATGACTGAAAAAGAGAGAAAACCCACATTCATGATCTCACCAATAAAGTTTTACAATATATATTTTAAGAAAAATGGGAGAAATCTAGTAATCTCACTACCACATATGAAGCCCGTCGATACATCCGAATGGAAAATAAAGAAAATGAGTGGAATTATATAATTATTCCTATAAAATAAGCATGTTGGAATATCCCAATGAGGATTGAGGAGAAAAATAATATCCATTATTTCACCTAACAAGATCACTAATATATACTAGAAGTGAAAGAATACACCTGACGGTATATTTCAATGGTGACTTAGGGGAAGTTATATTATTCTATGCCCGCCAACATTAAGGGATCTCATTAGTATATCCCAAAATATACTCAGAATTAGACTCATATCCTCACAACCATTTGGGAGGATCATTGACATATCTTGGTAGTCACTCAAGGATTGGATTATATCCTTTTTCCTACTAGAGTTCTTTTTCATATCTTGATATCCGATCAATGATAGACCCATATCCTTACCTCTACTACCATAGTTCATTAGTATATCATGAAAGTCACTCAGGGGAAGACCCATATCCCTTATTCCAATATAGGATTTCATCATCCTATACAATTATAAACTCAGGGGAAGACCCATATCCTATCCGCCACTATATGATATTGACAATATGTAATGGTGAGAAAAATGTCAGGCTTATATTCTTGCACATGAACTTGAATCCCATCAGAATATCCTGATGAAACTCATTGAGGATCATTTCCATATTTATTTCCCCATATAGTAAACCTATCTTCATACTCTGATGATGACTATAGACCATAAGTGGGATCATATTCATGTTCCTATTAATACATGTGATGTGTGCTGGCACACTCTAGAAGATGCTCAAGTGAGTTGTAAGAATATTCAGGCGACAAGCATGGGGTTTCATAGGAGGGTTCCTATCCAATAGGCTATTTACTATACTATGAAAATAAAATCATGATCAAGGTTTTGATCTCATCCAGCTAACCATAAAGATCCAGAAGGTCTCATTCATAAAATCATATACTCTAGAAGAAGGATCATACTCCTTCCTTAATCAATGCTTATATTATTGAAGTCCTTAAATATATTTCAATTGTTCTAAAGAATTTTATGACTCTTCACAAATAGGATAAGGAATATATAACCATATAGGTCCTCCCTATAATCCCTTGATCAGTGGATTTAGAGGTCCTCACTAGGGTACTCTCCATAAAGGTTATCCTCATATTAGTACAAAGTTCAATAGGCCAGAAAAATATCCCATTTCTAACCCATCAGTGGTTGGTAACTAAGAAGGTCCTCCCCATAGAAGACAAGCCAATGAAAATAAATGTCCTCACCATAATTAGTATTGCAGAGGTCCTCCCCACAATGATATTTTATGTCATCATGATATTTTTCTGTGCGTCAAAACCCCTCTAAGGTTTCCCTCACATTAGGAGGTACTCAAAAATTCAATGATAGATATGCCAATCACCACATCCCTAACCGAGAACTCTCATCCCAACCAAAAGATAGTCCAATTTTATGGTCATAATTTGTACCTCCCTCATATGGATTGAATTTAGATATGACTAAGGAAATATTGAATAACTTATCTCCCCTTGAAAAAGAAGTGTAAAAATGACAAATATGGATGGATCAGGTAGAGGAATCCTTCTCAGAAGATGAATAAAATTCTGTGGTCATGTGTAAGGAACTAATAAAGGATAATATGTTAGTCTTGTTCTATTTCATGTACAATTCTTATTATAGTATTCTAGAATCATTAAAAGAGGAATTTATACCTTCCTATGCCAGGTCCTATGGGTGAATCTTCACCATCTCAAAGAAATAAATCTATATTAAAAAGAGTATGTGAACCAAATTAAGGAAATGAGAGAGCTATTACATTTAGTCAATTTCAATGGATTCTTAGAGTCCTGAAACCCAAATGTTATAAAGAAGTGTGTTTTTCTATAATGGTTCTACCTCAGTATCATAAAGAAACTCTAATAGATGATTCTAGATGCCTCACTAAAAATGAACATAAGAGGGTGGGTTGAATATAGAGAATTTCACTTTTCTCTCATCAATGGATAAAAGAGTCCATCAAGAAAGGAAACGTGGAATGGAATCATTTTTCCGAGGGGAGAGAAGTGTAAAAATGACAACTATGGATGGATCAGGCAGAGGAATCCCTCTCAGAAGATGAATAAAATTCCATGGTCATGTGTAAGGAACTAAAAAAGGATAATATTTTAGTCTTGTTCCATTTCATGTACACTACTTAGTATATTATTCTATTATCATTAAAAGAGGAATTTATACCTTCTTATTCTAGGTCCTGTGGGTGAATCTCCATCGTCTCAAGGAAACACCCAAGAAATTTCTCCCACTTCATGATTTGTATGCTTCATTAGGAGTGAATATAGTAAGAGTCACTAGGAAATATATTAATTACATCATCAATCAAGGGGATTAGAAGAATAATTATAGTATGTAATCAAAGTATACCCCCAAATAAGGCATAAATGAAGGAGTACATTATTTTTTCATTTTCT
Source organism: Viscum album (assembly GCA_963277665.1). Lineage (NCBI taxonomy): Eukaryota > Viridiplantae > Streptophyta > Magnoliopsida > Santalales > Viscaceae > Viscum > Viscum album. The sequence goes on along the minus strand of OY728123.1, from coordinate 999,989,905 downwards.
ATATTCAAAGGATAACAAATCCCCCAATGCCTCTGATAAGGATATGATCTATATTATGTAAAATGCATTAGTAAATATCATTGGAATTAGAATCATGTATTACCTAAAGAATAAACCTAACATAGAAGAATTAGGTTATGAAAAAACCATTCAAAACATGATTCACAATGAATTCCATGGATAAGGTGTATATTCCTAACATTAGAGGAATGCACTTGATTTGAGAGTTCCTTTGAATATCCCACTGCCATCCTACTCAAAGAGAATTAGAAAAAGAGAAATCTAAAGGTGTGGCCACATCTACATCTCATATTCTATGATAAGCATTTGGACCATTTTATATCTAGTAATGGTTTGTATAATATGAAGATAAACATGAGAAGATGAAGTGAATCAATGATAAATTACTCTAAGGAAATATTTTAGTTTTGTATAACTCCCAAATGGAGGCCAATGATTCTCATCTAGTATATATCCAAAAGTAAGGATATGGTAAGACAATATGAGTGGAGTCCAACCATATGAACATCTTTGAACCTATAACACCAGTCTCTCTAAACCCAATAGTAGAAGATCATAAAAAAATTTCTCTACTAGGGAAAAAATTACTTCCATTGTGGAAAAGGTACACCAAGTAAGCTCAAATTGGATATCAGTCGCACTCATAGGTGAGTCAGCCATATTAGGTTATGCCCCTACTTATTCTCAACAATCTACCTAGACAACATTCATAATCAAATTCCTTGACTATATAGAGTCTATTTCTGATCGTATGGATAATATTAAATGGAAAAAACATACTAGTATATCCTAATAGGAATCTATATCCTGATCCAGTGTATACAACTCCTCCTCCATCCAATTTTGGGAATCCCACCTTCCTAGTTTTCAATGGCATGAATAACACAGAGTAGCATCTCATACAATTTGTGTTTCAATGTGTCCTTATGATAAGAATATCGAAACAAAAAGATGAAATAAAGATCATAAGTTTTATCCCACCCTTGGAATGACCAGTGTTCACCTGGTATAGTGATATACCAATAAAATTTATCAGCAACTGGGAAGATCAATTTCAACAATCCTTCTACCATTTAATTTCATCACTAAAAATGATGATGGTCCTTTACCTCTCAAACTATAAAAGCTATGAAATTGAAATAGTTAAATATTTCCCCACTATGTGGAAGGGACTTACCTACTCCACAAATATGAAACTTTTATAAGAGTTAATGTTAGATATTTAAATTAATATTATCTATGAATAATTACAAACACCAATAATCCCATTAAAATACCTATGTATTTTTTAATAATTTCCATCACCAATATAGTGGATGGAAGATGAAATATGATGATCCAAGGATAAATATCATCCAAAACTAACAAATCAATAGAACAAATCTGATATATTGGACACCACAACCATAATGATAAAGATTACACTAACATAATCTCCACTCATTAAGACTTCATAATGTCATGTGGTGATTCCCCCTGAATAAAAAAATAACAATAGTGACATCATCGGGATAGAAGGAAGGATAAAAATATTATAAAGTTGTAGGATACAAAGAATAAATAATATTCTTTCCAAATAGAGAAGGTTTAAGGATGTTTCATCACTAGAATGGAGAAAAACCTACTTAAACTTCTTGAAATCAAAAAATACAATGAAGTTAGTCAATATAACCACCCAAAATATTTCCCCTTCTATCGAGTTTTTGGGAAAAAATATCCAAGACAAATTATTATACTCTAGAAGATGGTTAACTCAAGATAAGTTATATTGGGAATTCCCCTAATGTAAGTGGCATGTCTCTATACTACCCTAACCATGGAAGAAGAGGAGTGGTAGTAAGACCCAAATAGACATGTGTATAAATTCAATGATTTTGTGACCAAAAAATCAATCATAAAAGTATACATCATAATCAGGGATAAACTAAACTATATAGTCATGATGCCAATTCCTCTCATGAAATCAGATATGGTATCTTCATCATTGAAATCTTCCAAGAATCGATGTATTCATTACCTATAAAAGGAGGTACATGAGGAAGAAATTTTATCGGTACCTAATCTAATATATACCCTCTCATACTTCTTACCCCCTCTATTAGGAGGATAAAAACCAACCCCTAAAATAGTATTCTTATCATACGAAGAGTCATAATATGGATTGTCCAACATTATCCACTTGATATATTCCTTTTATGATGAAAAATATTCATTTTATCTTGAGGAGGGGAAACTTGAGATCCCCCTGGGAGCTTCTACGGATGAGCCCGTAAAGGGCTCTGTGGCGCTAGGTTTCCCCTCACAGCTGCCTTCATCTCCCCGGTCCCCGGTAGGCCTGTCTTCCCATTGGAAATCCTCGCAGCGCGCTTGAGATGCGGTTTCTCCCAGTGGTAGTGTCGCACGAACTCGTTGTCATCCTTGGTGTACAACATCATCGCTTGGCCTCCATCCCACTCTAGCCTGTGGTTTTGGCTAGGGTTTCTCAAGGTAGCGTGATGCGGACTAGGGTGCGGGTTTTAGATGCAGCGATTTGGGGGTGTCGTTGCTTTTAGCAATGTCTGAGAGGGCTTTTGGTAGATATGACCTTTGGGCATGGTTCTGAAAGTGGCGGCGGGGCCTGTTTCTTGGCTTCTGAAGGTTTCTGTTCGTTGAGATGATGATTTCGCTCAAGTTAGTGGTTCTGATTTGGTGGTTTGGAGACGGACTGGGACCTTCTTCCGGAAAAATCATTGTTTTTGATGTTTTTTATTTTTAATAATTTGGTGTGCGGCGATGAAGGTGATGGTTTTATGGTTTTAGTTCTGCTGGGTTTCTTTCTTGGTGCTTCTGACAAGGATGAAGTTTCTTTTCTGTTTTCCTGTTCTGGATAGATTCTACGACGGTTTCATCTGGTGATTTGTTTGGTCCTGTTTGAATCTGTGATGTTTTTTATTTTCTGGCGGTCTGCTACGGGAGGCCGGGTGAGGATGCTTCGAGTGTCGTCGGCGAGGAACGACGATGATGGTCTTCTTCATCGATGACGAAAGATTCTGATAGGCCGATGGTGATGAGCTGTTGATGTCGATGATGGCGGTGATGTGAGGATGGTATGATGGTGTCAGTGATGAAACGATATGGCCGACAATTTGATGATGGTGGCCCGATGACGTGGCTTTCCTCGATGAAGGGTTTCTTGGGAGGCTCATTTTTCCCGCATTTTGAGATTTCCAATTTCAAAATTTGAATTTCGAATTTGAATGTGACTTGGTTTTTATCGTGTTAGAAGGTGACTTTGGAAGTTCCCACTCACCCAAATGTGGTATTCTGAAAATGAAAAAAAGGATTGCAGATCTTGAGTTACTCACTAATAATTTTTGAACAAGTCATAGAATTCAAGAATATATTGGAAGATGAGGTTGAAATAAACCTTGAAATTTAGGCACTATTTATACTAGAGGAATATATAAAAAACAAATCCAAGGAATGAAATCTAATGGGATTTTCAGGAACATCGATCTAACCCTAAATCCTTTAGGGCTCATTTGGACCTAATCATATTGGAATATAGACTAGAAAGGATACAATTTTCTGGTCAACATCAAAATATATGAAGGAAATATCATTCTAAACTATCGATCATCAAAATTACCATTATTTTAGTAAATGGTAAGAATCCTCTGACACAACCATCATTGGACTAGAAACCTCAATTTAGGAAATATCCACAAGATTAGAAGAAAATGACCTTAGTTTATAAATATGATATCTTTAAGTTCATTTTTATCATTCCATGCAATCTCTATATCCTGGATACCCTTCAAATCTCCATAGAACTTGGGGAAGCCCACATAAAGGTTCTCTTAATCCCTCAAGAGTTCATAGATGAAGTTTCTATAGTGAAGGTATATCACTTAAAGACTAGTACCACTAAATTACACACAGTATATTCCTTCAAATAATATAACCAAGAATTTTCTGTAAATGGGAATATCATAGAATTATGTGTATATAGAAATATATAAAACATTAATGTCCATCAAGACTTAATTGATAAATTTTCTAGGATCAATCTCATACCAGTACAGACCCTCAACCACTTGTGCTATAATGAAGCTAATTTATCTCTTTCCAACCCAAAAATTCAAGGGTATGATATTAGTGAGAAGAAACTAATCGACAAGATCAAACACAAAAAATAGTATAGTGATCACATTTTTAATCTAAATTTATGATGGATTTCCAAGATACAACCTTTAATTCTATGTTGGGGAGACCATGTCTCTATATTCATGTGGGAATTCCCTAGTTATACCAATGGTGCCTCCCGTACTCTGTTAATGGATAAGTTAGGGTACCGTATGGTGATAATGCCCCCATTGAGTCCTAAAAGTCACAATATATATACATAAGGTTATAGAAAAGGGAATGGAAGAAGATTATGGTAGATAATACCATCCAGATAATGCCCTAAACAACCAAACATCTATCCTGTACAATCCATTGAGTGAAGTTAATGAAGATTATGTGTTTCCCATTAATTTATTTAAGGAAACAACTCATGATTTGGTGAATCACTGGGTCATATGGTTTCCATTGTAAATTAATACAAAACATCCAATGAATTTTATTTTATATTTTGGTTAGGAGAATTCCCCCATAGAACAATCGCTTTTAAGGAAAGAAAAGACCACTGTACGGTTCATCAGAATGAACCTAGCCCCTGAGATTATCTACTAATTTTTAGGCATGATCTACCTTTATTATCAATTATCAAAGATGATACTATTTGAACAAATGGATATAAATACTAGAAAAACAAGAAAAAACGTGGCATAAGAACATTTTCTCCCATCCACATGGTATTGGTTGTGTTAGAAGAGCCTGACCATTCAAGATAATAATGTCATCCTTATAAAAATAGTAACAATAACTCTGCATCATCTTCAACTTCTAAAGATATCCCAATAAAATATATCAAATATCATAATTAATTTTTATCTTATACTTCCATTAATAGTGAATTAGACGGAGAATAGTAATAAGAAGACCTCACAGATTCCCCTATAGAAGTTGATGAATGTGTCTCCACTACCATCGATGAAATCCAAAAGTTGACTCTAGGTTCATAAGAATATTTGTAAATTATATTGATCAGTGCCACTATGACCCCTAATGAATAATAGATATATATCTTCTTCCTTGAATAATAATAATATTTATTATTTTATAAATATATAAAAATTCTTGAGTGGGATCCCGATGTAGATACTCATCATTTGGGTTTATAATAGGACCACCAAAATTATAAATAGGTGAAAAGGAGAATGATATTTCCATAACATGTAAAAATAGACACATAAGATGAAAATATTCCAAAAAATTTAATGAAGTGGTATTGGAAAAGATATAAAGGTTCACACCATGGACATATAAGAATAAAGTAAATGTGTTTTTAATGGATATGATGGAATAATCTCATGATGTGAATTAATGAGACTGCATCATGACCATACGAAGGTAGTGATGAATGTTCAAAGGGAGTATCCCATCCATTCCACGAGGGGCCCTATTGCACTACATGTTTTATATCAATATAGTACATATATATATATCATGTTATCTTCTCACATGGAATAATTTTTATAGATATATTTTGGGGAATTATAAAATCCATCATACTCAATTTTTCACGCCTATCTTGGAGGAGATTTAGTTGGATACATATGTGGATAGATATGGGAGATATGATGGAGATATAATGTGATAAAAGTGTAAGATTCTCTATCTATAAAAGAAAAAAACGAAAAAGAAAGAAAGAAAAGAGTATATCTATAAAAGGAATCCAAGGTCATTGAATTGTATCATTAATTTGATCAATAGGGGATTAAGTCTAAATTAGGTTCCTTCAGTTCGAGTTTGTAGGTGCTATTGTTACGGTTTATTTTATATTTACACTCTGTCATAACTAGTTTTACAGAGTATTTTTTTAGTTCCAAGTATGTGATAAAGGGATGTTTTATTTAGCGAAGCTATATTTTTTTAGGATTATTTAAATTTATTTTTCTATATATTCTATTCCTTCACATATCTCTCTAACTTCTTAAATAATGACAATTATCTTTTGAGTGAGATATTTTTATTTTAATGAAATTACTAGTACATGGACTCGTTCAGAATGGTTAGTTACCATTTTTAAATATGGTTTTGGGTCACCTTTATTACTAATTACATAAATTATTTTACCATAATAAAATGATAATTTTTTAGATAAAGAGTGATGACCAAAACTAAGGCATTTTTAGACCCAATTCTGATAACTAATTGGTTAGCTATTTATCCTTCTTTACTTCAATAGTGCATAAAACTAGATTTCCAAATGCTTGGTGTGATTTCTATGATTAAAGTTTCCCATTTTTTTCCCTTGTTTCCAATAATTCCTAATTCCTCTAAGTGTTCATGGAATTAGTATTTTCAGGTTTTACCTCAGACTACCACTTACTACACTGTTTTAGTTAGTAGTTTGGAATAGTGTATTATAAATTCTAAACTTTATTACCCATGGGAATCAATGAATCTTTGTAGGAAGAAAATTACATATGAAAATTCATCTAACTTATATATATTACATATTAATATAAATATATTATATATAATAAAATTATTATTTAAGTTTTTTAAACTAATGGAAAAACCATATGTATGGATATAAATATAATACGTATAAGCTAAATATATTAGGTATCAAAATTTTTCGAAGAAAAATATATTATGTATGAAATATATTATGTATCAAGAAGAAAATATCTTATATATGAAAATAATATATTACATATGGATAAATATATATTATGCATTGAAGAAAAATGTTACATATTGAATTTTGGTTAAGGAAAGATTATAATGTATGAGGGAATGATATTATATATAGGGTTTCCCTTAAGCTAAAAAAACTATTGACATGGAATTATATTACATATCAATTTTCCCTAAAATGAAAAACCATAATCATTGAGTAAAAATATTATATATAGGATTTTCATAAGGGAAAAACCTTATGCATTATATAAAATGATATGTATGGGTTTTTGGCTAAGGAAAAAACCTTACATACTTGTATAAATAAATTATGTATGGGTTAATTATATTAAATATTTAAATTTATATAAATAAAATATGTTATGTATAAATTAATATATTATATATTGGAAAAAACTTATATATAAGGTAATAATTTTTTGTATAGGTTTTTATAAAGGTAAAAAACTTACATATGATACATATATATATATTGTGTCTAAAGATAAAAACTTATGTACTGAGTAAGAATAATTATATATAGAAAATTAGATAAGGTAAAAACCTTACATGGTGGGATAGATTTTATGTATGGGAGAACCTTACGTATTCAATTATAGTTAGGTCAAAAACCTTACATATGAATTAAAAAACATCACATATTACGGTTTTTTATTAAATTGTTAATTTAAAATGAAATAATTTTTAGGGATTTCAAATAATTAGGGGATATTTTACATAATATAATTTTTTTTCCATTCAAGTCTCGCTCAATCTTCTCTCTTCCAAAGTTATATCTCTCTAATTACTTAATAGATTTAATTGATGTTTATTCTTAGAGATATCTTAAGGTAAATCTAACACCCAAATTCAATTATTCCTTGGTTTAATTCTCTACTTGTTCACTACTAATTTCTATGAATCAAGTTAGGTTTTTATATTTATTCTATAGGAATGTGGTAGAATCATCTCAATTTAACAAGGCTTATTCTTAGCTTGGATATAGGGGATCTTAAGAGGATGATCACACTGGGTTTTTAGTAGATTCAATAAGTTATGTTACTTAATTAAATTATTTAGTGATTTATAATATTTTGGGAAAAAATAATTAATTTTTTGGTATAAGATATTTGATATTTTTCATGCTAAATATCTGGGTGGATACTTGGGGTATTGTACACCCCATTTCTTAAGGAATTGGTAATTAGAGATTACCTGATGTGCAATTATTTTTTTATTACTCATAATTATGGAATAAATTTTGATAATGATTATATTTTCTTAGGATTTATTACAAAATTATTTATAGAGTTAGGTCTTTGTGTTGATGGGTGATGGTCGGTCAGGATTTGCTGAGTTTTGACTTTGATGATTAAGATTTTCTTAAAAGGGAATAACTCTGAATGAGGTAGGTAGTCCCAAAAAAAATTTCTTATATTTTTTATTTATAATTTTATATGAGGTCTTTATACTAACGAATTATTTACCTTAAATTTTAAAATAATTTTTCCCTTTAAAATTCTATGAGAAAACAAAAAATTTCTTGGCCCATGATAGACCCTTGGGAAGAGGTTTGATGCATTAGTTTCTGATGATCAAGGGAAAAAATATAAAAATATGATATGTGATATAAATACCTTAAAGTTTTATAAATAAAATCAATTAATATTATGTTCCTTGAGATAAGTTCCATTGATCCCCTCCAAGTAAAGGAGGGTAGTGTGGTGTAAATGGTTAGCCTAGAGGTAGGACACATGAAATCTTGAGTTTCTTTAGAGTCTCTTAATGAGATTATTATGTGTTGGGTATGTGTTTCTACTCCACCTATATGTGTGGGTAAATTAATATTGATTCCGTAGAAAAGAATTATGTATGGGTTCAGTGTGAGAGGACCGACTGAGATTTACTTTCTAAGTAAGATATGATTTATTCCATCTCTCTAGAATATTTACTATCTTGGATTACACGAGTGGATGATTATGAAATTATGTAAGTAGGGTTGTGTTAAGGGAAACTATTCCATTTTAGTGATAGGATCTAACTCAATAGTTAAGAGGAAATAAAGATACTCTAGTGGGGTTTCTAGAACATGATGTGACTTTAGGGACCACTATGGTTTCCTGAGTCTCATGTCAACTCTAGAGAGTGTTAGTGTAGGGAAGATAATATAATGATATATGGATATGGTTATGCTTATAATTATGGGTTTTGTTCTAGAGATTATAACCTAGGAGATATGTGATTAGTTCAGGTGAGTTTCTAACCTATGTGTAGATAATGCATGATGTGATATGATTTGCAGGTGGGTTCTTACCCCCCGATGAACATATATTTGATTATAGGGAGAGGAACCATTCACCCTAATAACATTTTAGTGAGATGGAATAGGGTGGTGTAACATTACCTCATATATTGATATGGTTTGGATTTTTTTGGGGTGTTTTTCCCACTTGATATTATTTTGGTGAGCTAGAGCTGGGTGGGGTGTCATTCCCCATAATATTCTATAGATGACCTGTAACAACCCAAGATTTTATGAAAAATATTCTTTTTAATTTCATTAATGTCTTGTGTTGTACGCTACACCAAAAGGAGCTTGCACAACACACATCGTTGACTTTCCTTGCATTACACGCAATCGCGACCTTCCTCGATAGCATGTATAGTACGCAATAACGAGTTTCACTAAACAACAATATGCTATTAAAATATTATTAAAACTAGCCGTTATGAATAGTAATAACCACTTTTTGAAATTTTGTAAATTTTATTTTTCAAAATGGAATTCATTTTTGGATTCGTAATATCGAAATTAGCTTAGGGTGAAATTTTGGTACTTTTCGGATAACTTTCATGTTCTGATGAATAGTGAAAATTAATAAATTTTAATTAAAAACAACTTTTTTAATCGAAATAATTAATAGTGATAAATTATTAATTTGAGTGGTTTTAAAGTATATTTACAATATATTTTTACAATTTAATACAATGTTGGTCATTGGATGTAATTTCACATTTAAACCAGTTATAAACTAGTGTCAATCTTTTGATAGTTATTATCTCTTAAAAACACGCTATTTGTTTTGACGACGAGAATTAATTTTTAAATTAGTTAATGCAACTGATATGTTTTGAATTTGGTAGAATAGACATCATTTTTGAGTTCATAATATCAAATATAGCTTAGGCCTAATTTTTGGTATTTTTCTGAAAACTTTCAATTTTCGATGAATAGTGAAACCACTAAGTGGTAGGTTAAAAACTGAATTTTGCATAAAACTTAATTTTACCGCTTCTGTGAATGGAATTTCGAAAATCCGAGAGACACGGTTAATATCAAGGACTAAAATGTGGTTCAATGAGATGAAAATAATTTTTGGTGAATAGTAACTTTTTACTTTTTTTTACCACGGCTAAAAGTAAATAGGGTAATTAAGGGTAAAGATGATATTATTATTACCCTAACACATGTCCTAATTCTATTGGATAAGTGAAATTTGATCAAAAACAAACTTAAGAATAAAATATGACCATTTAGGCCCACTTGGATTAGATTAGGACATTTATTATTAATTTATTTAAAGAAGGGTTAAAAGAGTTAAAATCAAAGTTTATTTACTAAAACATTTTTAATATGGGGTTATACATAAGATAAATTCGACTATAAATATTCATTAGAAAGATAAAAATATTTCCTACATAATGGTATTTTATTTGTAATTTTTAGACATTAAATAATTTAATTTATTTATGACACAAATATGATGCAGTAATTATCTTATTAATGAAATATTGACATAATTGATGTTATAAATACCAAAATAAATATAATTTGAGACTTTTTATGAATTCCACTAATTTTATAGGTTACTATGACATATTAGTGTTGGTTTAATCAACTTGGTTCTAACATATAATTCTTTTATGACTTTCAAAAAAATCATATATCAAATAGTGTCAGAATTGACACAAAATAGTTTTTAAATAAAATATTATATTATTAATTGTTATTTTATTCATAAAAATATAAGGTTCGGAAAAATGACTTATATAAGGATATATATATTAATAATAAACAATTTGGGGTTCTTTTGGCATGTTATAGTAAGTTTATTAACCATATAGTGTAAGAAAACAAAAAGACACAGTAAAAGTTAAATTATTTAACTTAGAGTTAAATCTAATTGATAAGGTTAAAATAATAACCTAAACTTGTCTAAATCCTATTGGTTGATATTATTTCGACCCATACCCACTTTAGCTCCCAAATAAGACCCTTTGGAACCATTATAAACCGATTTTTACTTTAATATAAAATAATATTTTGAGATATTCCTAAGGTGCCCCTCTCCTCCCTTATAAAAGGACACCTCCTCCCCCTCCTCCTCACACCAATTTGAGCACTCAATCTCGGCCAAACCCTGCCAAAATCCCTTCTCCACTTCCCTAGAATAATCCTAGAGGTTCTGGTCTTCCTCAAAGACCAATTTTAGTGCCCTAAGAGGAGGTCTCAAAGAGGCGCTTCAAAGAAGAGGTAATTTCCGTTACCAATTCTTTCACCTTTATTTCTTCTTACACTTCTTCTTCTTAGGTTGTTTCATTATGAAGTAATAACATCAGTATCAATAATATACTGATATGTTATTATAAGTATGAAACAATCTTAATTCACCATCTATCCATCCTACGGAAAACGAAATCACCGCGCGTGCGTACGTACGGAATACCGTCTCCACGCTGTGGTGTAATCTGTTTTTCCACCAACACCTTACATGGATGGGTATTATGGTGTAAAGAATAACTATACATAGTTATTATAACATCATAATGATTCTTATATATTGTATCATCCACTCCAATTCAATTCAATAATTATGGAAATGATATCATCGCTCGTGCGTACGTACGGACTACCGTCTCTACGACGCGATGCGATTCATTCTCAATGATTAACCATTCATGAATGATTATAAAGTATATATAATAAGTACTAATGAAATATATGACATAATAATGATACTGGATTTATGTATATTTATATGTATGTCATCTACTTACTTCCATTCAAGAAAATAAGGAAAGAAAAACAGCGTTCATGCGTACGTACGGACTACCGTCTCCATGAACGGTGTTTTTCATTTCATTTATCTATCTATTATATATATATACTGAATATATATGATATATAAATCATATTTTTTATTCTGGAAGTAAGTAAATCATGATATAAGTAATAATAATGTCAAGAACAACAAGTCAAAACACCTACGATAAATGAAACGATTTTACCCAAAACGCTCTTTAACATGGAATTTACAAAAGAACGGGTAAAATAAAGTCATAAGTGAACCATATATGATATCATAACAATTATTATGATTCTGGAATAAGTCAATGACATTATTTAAATCATTATACAGGAGGTTCGGACACTTACGAAGCAAATCGGACCTAAGGTAAGGGAAATATCAGAATCTCATTTTTATCCGAGATTGTTTATACTTTAGTATTTACTGGGGTGTATTTTATCATCCACATCCATGTTTCCTCAATATGTAATATTATTTCCATTCACCTACAATTGTTTAAATCCTATTTTACCCTTTGGTGAGTTTTTAGTAAAAGATATGAAAGGAATATTTTGTCGTTTTTCGTACGAGGTACTTTTTGACTTTTTCGACAAAAGTACGAGAAGAATGTTTTTTTTTAACTTATACGGCATGAATGGATTTTAAAAAAAATTATTTACAAGAATCTTCCTTTACAAGTTTTCAAGTTTATTTTTAATCAACTTCTTTTATTTTAAAGCTGTATGACATGTTAAGAAAGGAAAAATGTTTTTGAAGAAGAAAGGATATTTTCCTCAAGAATGGAGTTCAAGTGTTTTATCAAAATCATTTTCCATCTAAGATAATAAAGGGTTCTGTTTTTATCCCTATTATTACATTGATTTTATTATGTTGTGAGGGAATTATTTTTATGAAGTCATTTACCTTATATGATTTGTTTTATGATGTCATGATGTTTCAAGAGTCCCATTTTTGTTACATGTGTTATGCGATGATGTATGATTTATGATTATGTGGAACACATAAGAAAGGATATATTATAAGATGGTTGGGACCTATATATCCCTCCAATGCATTGGGTAAATATTTTATATCTCATGAGATAGACATGGCTGAAATGGTAGGTTATACCGGTTCAGTGAAACAGGACTGAAATGAGGGTTACTCGATTCAGAAAGGGACTTTGTCCACTAAGATAGTCTTGGCAATGAGTATTGACTAACAAGAAATGATTCTCTATGATTATGTGTGTATGACACAAAGTTTCATGTTTTAAGTTATGATTATTGGGATTTCATTTCACTACTATGATTTATCCCATGTTATGAAATTATGCTCTCTTTTGCAGGTTAAGATTTCCAAAAGTTATGTTCTTATGAATATGATGTGATTGATTTTTTTCTTTTGTATACCCTTACTGAGCATTTGAGCTCACCCTTTTATGTTTTCTTTTCCCCAGGATATAAAGAAAGGTTTTAGGTAAAAAAAAGGGAAGATCTTTATGGGAGATATTGAAGATCTTTCACCACGATTAGAAGATTACGTTCCGAGTTTCCAAAGACACTAAACTATTACGATCCTTGTGTGTGTGTTTTTGTTATGTACTAAGTATTCCGCAAATGTAATGTAATGTCCATGTACGTCAGGCTTTGGGTCTCTATAGTTGGTATCAGAGGAAAGGTTTAGTCAACCTTTGGAAACTAGGATGCGAAAATGTTGGTGAGATCCCTAGAGATATTTCTACGGTATGTCTAGGGATGTCCCTAAGGTTATGTATACATATAGGTTATAGTCCTAGAATTGCACCAACGATCTTAGAATTTAACCTAAGATGTTATATATTAAGGGTACTTCCCCTTTTATTATGTTGTTTTTCCTAGCATGTTTTTTGCCTCTCACACTATTCTTTTTGGGTTTTAGAAAATGACTGGAAACAAGATGATTCACGATAATGGAGGATATGATGGACAATGGAATGATATTCTTCATGAGCAACCAAATGAAATAGGATTTGGAAGTCCAAACATCATTATTATGCTGAATCAGTAATCTCATAATATGATCAATAAAGTAAAATTTGTTAAGTTTCCTGACTCGGCTAATAAGAGAAAGATGGAGTTTCATGATGATCATAGAGGAAAGAAAGTTCAATTTCCCCTATGTAAATCATCAAGGAGAATGTTTCAAAGGAACTGGAAGATGATTTGGGTATGGAAAAGAAGGACACAAAGCCAGTAAGTGCAAAGGAAAAGGTTAAGTTAACACCAGGGATGAGGATAATGGTATTGCTACGACATCAACAATGGTTAAATGTTTTAAATGTGGAATGTACGGGAATTATGCAAACCAATGCCCTAAGGGAAAGTCTCATGAAGAGAATCAGTATGGTCGTATGGGTAGTATTTATATTGATGATGATGAAGAGACTACAAATGATATGTGAGATGAAAGAATTGTTGAAGCTCGGTCAATGGTTTAAGAAGGTAGTGGAATGATTACATGTTTATCAAGTGTAATGTTGTATAAAGAATCTCATGGTACTATGGAATAAAGAGACATCTAAGGATTGTTACATTGTTGTCTTTCCTTGAGTTTTGAAAGTGTGTGATTAATGCTACCAGTATCCATGAAAGGTTATTCAGATATTTTTGGAATGAAGATGATATGCGCATAATGAAGGGATAAGGAGAAAATTAAATGTTTGATAGTATTCATGAGATCATGACTGATATAAGGAGAAGGTTATATCATAGTTTGAGTATATAGAATTTTTGGATTTTGGTATGTGGTAAGAGTTAACTTTTGACAGCATTCATGTTTTCACTAAGGTTTAATAGGTATTCATTTTTTCAAGAGAATACATGATTAAGGATTTAAAATGTTTGGAATGTGACCAACAAGACATATCTTATGATATATGGGGATCAACGATGGTATTAAATATCTGGTAATCATTTTCATTATATTATGAGAGTGGACTACAGTATTATGGATAAGCCTAAAGATTAGAATGAATTATGTTGGACATAAGTTAGTATTGTTTAAGGATAGAAGATTTTCGATATTATTAATGGGATGTTATAGTAATGTAGTTTTAGAAAAAGGATAACCTGCAGGACGGGCGACAGCCCATCGCGTCAGACAAGGATGTGGGAATCAAACCCACAACCGAAGTGCGACTGGCCTTTATCGACTACCACTGGCCTACAGGAAGTCCCTGTTTAGTAGAAACTAGTTTTATTATATTAAGCAGTATGATATATGAAGTATAAGTTCATTTTAGGAACCATATATCATTAATCTCACTATAGATGGACTTATGTATTTTTTGATAACTTTTCTAACCTTTTGAGACAGATGGAATGACCCATCATTCTATCACATGATCTGCTAACACATCACGAATGACAAATTCAACTTCATTTCATTAAGAGATAAAGTAGAAATTGTCCAAAGAACGACAAATAGTGAGACTATACCAAATTCACGAAAGTATTTCTTCTAATTCCAATTTCATCAACTTTAGGGAAATGATCTTGAAAACCAAAAATGTTGTCCTAGTGCTCTTATATCTGATTAATCAAATGGTACCTTAGATCATTACAAATTTATGGATTTGTGATTGTTGGCTTTTCCATAGCCATGTTCTCTACCACTCTCCATCAGAACATGATGGTTAGATTTTTCTTCTATATCCATATTTTCACCAATGTGGAAACCCAGTGATTAATTTATTTGGGTAACCGTTACGTTTCATACTTTCATTTTTAAAGATTGGTTTTGGTATTCCTTTTTACGATGTGGGTTTCTATTAAAGAAACTTTCGAATAGTAAACCATTTATAACCCCGACGAATTTCGAGGGCGAAATTCATTTTAAGGGGGGTAGAATGTAACAGCCCAAGATTTTATGAAAAATATTCTTTTTAATTTCATTAATGTCTTGTGTTGTACGCTACACCAAAAGGAGCTTTCACAACACACATCCTTGACTTGCCTTGCATTACACGCAATCACGACCTTCCTCGATAGCATGTATAGTACGCAATAACGAGTTTCACAAAACAACAATATGCTATTAAAATATTATTAAAACTAGCCGTTATGAATAGTAATAACCACTTTTTGAAATTTTGTAAATTTAATTTTTCAAAATGGAATTCATTTTTGGATTCGTAATATCGAAATTAGCTTAGGGTGAAATTTTGGTACTTTTCGGATAACTTTCATATTCTGATGAATAGTGAAAATTAATAAATTTTAATTAAAAACAACTTTTTTAATCGAAATAATTAAAAGTGATAAATTATTAATTTGAGTGGTTTTAAAGTATATTTACAATATATTTTTACAATTTAATACAATGTTGGTCATTGGATGTAATTTCACATTTAAACCAGTTATAAACTAGTGTCAATCTTTTGATAGTTATTATCTCTTAAAAACACGCTATTTGTTTTGACGACGAGAATTAATTTTTAAATTAGTTAATGAAACTGATATGTTTTGAATTTGGTAGAATAGACATCATTTTTGAGTTCATAATATCAAATATAGCTTAGGCCTAATTTTTGGTATTTTTCTGAAAACTTTCAATTTTCGATGAATAGTGAAACCACTAAGTAGTAGGTTAAAAACTGAATTTTGCATAAAACTTAATTTTACCGCTTCTGTGAATGGAATTTCGAAAATCCGAGAGACACGGTTAATATCAAGGACTAAAATGTGGTTCAATGAGATGAAAATAATTTTTGGTGAATAGTAACTTTTTACTTTTTTTTACCACGGCTAAAAGTAAATAGGGTAATTAAGGGTAAAGATGATATTATTATTACCCTAACACATGTCCTAATTCTATTGGATAAGTGAAATTCGATCAAAAAAAAACTTAGGAATAAAATATGACCATTTAGGCCCACTTGGATTAGATTAGGACATTTATTATTAATTTATTTAAAGAAGGGTTAAAAGAGTTAAAATCAAAGTTTATTTACTAAAACATTTTTAATATGGGGTTATACATAAGATAAATTCGACTATAAATATTAATTAGAAAGATAAAAAGATTTCCTACATAATGGTATTTTATTTGTAATTTTAGACATTAAATAATTTAATTTATTTATGACACAAAAATGATGCAGTAATTATCTTTTTAATGAAATATTGACATAATTGATGTTATAAATACCAAAATAAATATAATTTGAGACTTTTTATGAATTCCACTAATTTTATAGATTACTATGATATATTAGTGTTTATTTAATCAACTTGTTTCGAACATATAATTCTTTTATGACTTTCAAAAAAATCATATATCAAATAGTGTCAAAATTGACACAAAATAGTTTTTAAATCAAATATTATATTATTAATTGTTATTTTATTCCTAAAAATATAAGGTTCGGCCAAATGACTTAGATAAGGATATATATATTAATAATAAACAATTTGGGGTTCGTTTGGCATGTTATAGGAAGTGTATTAACCATATAGTGTAAGAAAACAAAAAGACACGGTAAAAGTTAAATTATTTAACTTAGAGTTAAATCTAATTGATAAGGTTAAAATAATAACCTAAACTTGTCTAAATCCTATTGGTTGATAGGATTTCGACCCATCCCCACTTTAGCTCCGAAATAAGACCCTTTGGAACCATTATAAACCGATTGTTACTTTAATATAAAATAATATTTTGAGATATTCCTAAGGTGCCCCTCTCCTCCCTTATAAAAGGACACCTCCTCCCCCTCCTCCTCACACCAATTTGAGCACTAAAGCTCGGCCAAACCCTGAAAAAATCCCTTCTCCACTTCCCTAGAATAATCCTAGAGGTTCTGGTATTCCTCAAAGACCAATTTTAGTTCCCTAAGAGGAGGTCTCAAAGAGGCGCTTCAAAGAAGAGGTAATTTCCGTTACCAATTCTTTCACCTTTATTTCTTCTTCCACTTCTTCTTCTTAGGTTGTTTCATTATGAAGTAATAACATAAGTATCACTAATATACTGATATGTTATTATAAGTATGAAACAATCCAAATTCACCATCTATCCATCCTACGGAAAACGAAATCACCACGCGTGCGTACGTACGGAATACCGTCTCCACGCTGTGGTGTAATCTGTTTTTCCACCAACACCTTACATGGATGGGTATTATGGTGTAAAGAATAACTATAAATAGTTATTATAACATCATAATGATTCTGATATATTGTATCATCCACTCCAATTCAATTCAATAATTATGGAAATGATATCATCGCTCGTGCGTACGTACGGACTACCGTCTCCACGACGCGATGAGATTCATTCTCAATGATTAACCATTCATGAATGATTATAAAGTATATATAATAATTACTAATGAAATATATGACATAATAATGATACTGGATTTATGTATATTTATATTTATGTCATCTACTTACTTCCATTCAAGACAATAAGGAAAGAAAAACAGCGTTCATGCGTACGTACGGACTACCGTCTCCATGAACGGTGTTTTTCATTTCATTTATCTATCTATTATATATATATATACTGAATATATATGATATATAAATCATATTTTTTATTCTGGAAGTAAGTAAATCATGATATAAGTAATAATAATGTCAAGAACAACAAGTCAAAACACCTACGATAAATGAAACGATTTTACCCAAAACGCTATTTAACATGGAATTTACAAAAGAACGGGTAAAATAAAGTCATAAGTGAACCATATATGATATCATAACAATTATTATGATTCTGGAATAAGTCAATGACATTATTTAAATCATTATACAGGAGGTTCGGACACTTACGAAGCAAATCGGACCTAAGGTAAGGGAAATATCAGAATCTCATTTTTATCCGAGATTGTTTATACTTTAGTATTTACTGGGGGTGTATTTTATCATCCACATCCATGTTTCCTCAATATGTAATATTATTTCCATTCACCTACAATTGTTTAAATCCTATTTTACCCTTTGGTGAGTTTTTAGTAAAATATATGAAAGGAATATTTTGTCGTTTTTCGTACGAGGTACTTTTTGACTTTTTCGACAAAAGTACGAGAAGAATGTTTTTTTAACTTATACGGCATGAATGGATTTTTAAAAACATTATTTCCAAGAAGCTTACTTTAAAAGTTTTCAAGTTTATTTTTAATCAACTTCTTTTATTTTAAAGCTGTATGACATGTTAAGAAAGGAAAAATGTTTTTGAAGAAGAAAGGATATTTTCCTCAAGAATGGAGTTAAATTGTTTTATCAAAATCATTTTCCATCTAAGATAATAAAGGGTTATGTTTTTATCCCTATTATTACATTGATTTGATTATGTTGTGAGGGAATTATTTTTATGAAGTCATTTACCTTATATGATTTGTTTTATGATGTCATGATGTTTCAAGAATCCCATTTTTGTTACATGTGTTATGCGACGATGTATGATTTATGATTATGTGGCACACATAAGAAAGGATTCATTATAAGATGGGTGGGACCTATATCTCCCTCCAATGCATTGGGTAAAGATTTTATATCTCATGAGATAGACATGGCTGAAATGGTAGGTTATACCGGTTCAGTGAAACAGGACTGAAACGAGGGTTACTCGATTCAGAAAGGGACTTTGTCCACTAAGATAGTCTTGGAAATGAGTCTTGACTAACAAGAAATGATTCTCTATGATTATGTGTGTATTCCACAAAGTTTCATGTTTTAAGTTATGATTATTGGGATTTCATTTCACTACTATGATTTATCCCATGTTATAAAATTATGCTCTCTTTTGCAGGTTAAGATTTCCAAAAGTTATGTTCTTATGAATATGATGTGATTGATTTTTTTCTTTTGTATACCCTTACTGAGCATTTGATCTCACCCTTTTATGTTTTCTTTTCCCCAGGATATAAAGAAAGGTTTTAGGTAAAAAAAGGGAAGATCTTTATGGGAGATATTGAAGATCTTTCACCACGATTAGAAGATTACGTTCCGAGTTTCCAAAGACACTAAACTATTACGATCCTTGTGTGTGTGTTTTTGTTATGTACTAAGTATTCCACAAATGTAATGTAATGTACATGTACATCAAGCTTCGGGTCTCTACATGACCTGGAGTAGGGTGGGGTGCCATTATCTATTTATATTGATATGGTGAGTTAAAGAAGGGTGGGACGTATTTCCCTTGATATTATTATTATGGATGAATCTAGGGAGGGGTTTCATTCCATATTGATGTTTATATGTCTTGTTTAGAGATATTCGATATGTATCAAAGTAGGTATGGTTGAACTTGGGTGTCACCTTAGAACCTAAGGATTAATGGTTAGTAATTTTATTATATTGTAGAATTTTATTATTATTAAGGGTATATAAAATTTTATATACATTTTATATACTATTTATATTTTGGAAATCATTGTTGGTGACATTTTAAGTTTTATGCACACCCTTCTTGGGAATCCCTAACACATTGGTGCTCGATCAGAGTTCATGATCATTGTTTAGGAAGGGAAAATGTCCAATGTTTAATGGTTTAGTTAGATATATTGGGTGAGGTAAAATTATAGGACTAGGTTGTGACTTGGTAATAGGTTGTGTCTATCCTCCTATTTTTTATATTTTGGTTTGATTTGTATATGATCATCACACAGTGGATCTAGTTTATGTCTGACTGATTCATATGCTATTTTGATTGTTTATTTTATTACATCATATGATTTTTTATTTATTTTAGTATGATTTAATAGTGAATTGATATAAATAGTTTATTATTATAATGATTTATTTTATTATTTACATTGATTTTATCTACTCTGATACGAGGGTATAATATTACTATGGTATCACTTTAGACCCTTTCTATTAGTTCGAAACCTTTTTCCTAGGGGATGCACAATTAATATCATATATAAAGTATGTATAGTTATTGTAGTGTGATCCATGCCAAGGATGTTACAGAACACTATAGATGTTAATTTTATATTCATTAATAGTGGAGGACCATCAAATTGGTTGATTATCATTATGAAGGGAAGAACTACACAACCGGTACTACAGGGAGTAAATTTGTGGTTACTAGGTTAATATTATATATGGAAAGGACATCCAAAAATAGTATTAATGTTTCTATTTAGATTAACTCCATGTAATTTACTTATTAGTGGTTACTATTTGAAATACCTATGTGGTTAATATAAATTCATCATGGGGGGGGGGACTCTATTATGAATAATTTGGGGAAGACCTCTAAACTTCTTGATATATCTCTATAGGGAGGACCTCTAATAGAGTAGTTGTTCTCCATTATTTATGCGGGGACTATTGGGGAATTCAGCGATTCCAGTCTAGATAGAATATGAGGCTCTCTTCTGATAGTGAATTAGAATCATCATTGGTTTACATTTGGGATATTTTGACAAGCGTCAAGGACATTGGAAATATTAGAGGTAGAAACTTATTCACAGGCTTTAGTAGCCTACTACACCCATCATTCCCTTCTCTAAGGTTCCCTAGTTTATAAGAACAATGACAAAACATTAACAATAGATCTAAAATAAATTTAGTTTATGTGGAGGTGGAAATAACCTTGGTTAACGAGAGCCTTACTTGGTGGCTCTATAATATCCATCTATATAAAAGTGATACACCATTCAACCTCTTCTAGATATAGAATGTAGAAACTAATATATTTTGGGGAGAGGCTCCCAAAGTATTTTGAAGTGGTGATGGGTAATTCCTACCCTATATTGTCCCATTGTTGTCGTAATGTTTGGTATGGGATCATCTTCTCAAGTCTTATGCAAGCTATGTCCAACATGGGGATAAAACCATTGTATAGGTATTACCTCACTATGAAATTAAAAACATGAAACTGGATATATTAAGTAAATGACAACTTAAATATAAGTTTTTGGATCTAAAATTGTTATCACATTAATAATATATTTCATGGGTGACATTGGATATAGATTTTAAAGAGTTTCTCCATGGTTTCCCTTAGTATGGTTGAGGAACTTAAAACCTTATAGTGTGTTCAACGATGATTCTATTTTAATTTATGGGATAATAATATAGGGGAAAACACAAATCAATAACCTATCACTACAAAATAACAAGTGAGAATGAATTTTCAATCACACTCTTTAACAAGTAAAGGATTTCATGTTAGTTTCACCATTTTTTTTCAAATAATCCCATGCCCATGTGAGTATAGAACTTCTTTCCAAAGGTGGGTAGATTATAATATGAGTTAGTGGTGCTTAGCATTATATTAATTGAAAATGATAGAATCAGAGGTTGATTTATCCCATAAAATGAATAATTTCCTAGTCTGGGACTCTCTTATATATTTAATACAATTTTGTGAAATCTTTCTCGATAACAATATTTATTAACCTTTCTGTGAAAGTGGTCAATTTTTTTACTATGCATTCATTGAGAACCCAAAATATATGTGAGATTCTCTATGTTTCCATTATTAATTAATTAATCATACTAAATTTTAATTTTTTATAGCTATTCACTATGAAAGTTTTCACAATCTAAGGAGGTGATAGTTTTTTTGGAGCCGTGATTGAACTTGTAAAAGGGGCTTCTTATGTATCTTTTTTTCAGGGAATTATAATCCATATAGTTTATTGTTATTTAATTATTCATGTCTTACCTTTTAAGTTCATGTTATGATGACCATTGTGAAGAATTTTAAGGTTATATATCCATGATCAAGGACGTTCCTTTTAAGTTATAAGGACCTAGCCATAAATATTACATAATCTAGTGTCTTTAGACTAGAATTCACTTTATTAAACACCCAAAGATATTTTAGGTCTATATTTTTATATAAAAATGTCATAAATCTTAAACAAAAATACCATACATTAAAAATTGGACATATCCACTCACTATCCATTTTTCCACAATATAAATATTTTAAAATGGAACACATTTTAATTTCATAAAAAATATTTAGGGAATTCAAATTGAATTATTGTTTTTTATTAATTAACCTTAAATCCCATGAAAAAATTTATAAATATGGGATGCGAATAAAAATATTAGCAAGGGATATAAAATAAATAAATCTTTTAGTCTATTGAAAAGTATAAAAACCCATACAAATTTTACCTTTGTCACAATATTCTTTGAGTGTATGAAATAAACCATATAATCATGAAAAAACAAACTTTTTCTCATAGAAAAAATTTAAAAACCATATGAATAAAATATAAACCCTTTCATGAAGCTTATAGAATCATATTTATAACATGTGTTCACTCATCTAAAAAACAACTAGAGTCTATTTAAATACACCGGAGAAACCACCCTAGTTAACTCCCTCCTTATTGCCAGTGAAGACAAGGAAAATACCAAATGATTTGGAGAGATATTTCAGGATAACAAGTTCAAATAAGTTGTATTAGGACCATTCATTCATATAATCTATATCATGATCACCTGTTTGTATTAACTGTATTAGGATCACCTATTTGTATAAATTGTATCGAGATCATTTGTTAGTATAAGTTTCATCAGACTTAATTTTCATCATTTATAATGATCAAGTACCATATCATGAATAAATAAATGTATTCTTTCACATTTTAATCATAAAACCATTAAAAAAATCTTTTAAACCCATATGAAAAACACTTTTGGATATCAAAATAACCTTTCCTTTCAAAATTAAATTTTCAAAACTAAAATACCCAGAACACAGGAAAAGAGTTTTCTTGGAAGAAAACATGGAAACTTATAAAAGAATAAACCCATAAAATAATGATTTTAGTGGAAAGAAAATAAATGGACAAAATATACATAAAAATAGAACATTATTTTTTTCCTTTTTTAAATAAAATCAAAGAATTCTATATAAAATGTTCAAAACAATTCATTTTGGAAACATCTGTAAGAAATTTAAATGTGACATAAAGTGTCATTTATAATTAATTTATGTATATATACATACACCCATAAAATAATTTTAAGAATATATACATGGAATAGTAATATTTATAAAATAAATCTTTAAAACATTTAAAATTATGTTTTTAATGTAAAGTGTCTCTTACCTCAAGTTCTACTCATCATGTACGTTCCTTATCTTCCTCTTCTTCTGAAATCCTCTTTAGGTTTATAACTAAACTATTCCTAGGTTGGTTTTATGATCAAATAGAACCTATAAAACATGAGGGGTGATGTTAAAAAGGTATTTTATTAGGTCTTGGATAAAAAAAATATCCCTTGAAGTGTGGATGGTGGAGGTGAAGCGGTTCTCTTTTATAAACGAGGGTAGGGGAATTATTGAAATTTCATATTGTATTAAATTAATATAAATTAAGTTTCATAAAAAATCAATCCAAATTGATATAATTATAAGATAATATTAGTATGATTATAATTCATCTCAATAAATAAAATGTCAACAATTTTAGGTAATGTTTTCACTCATCTCTCTTAATTTTAACCCCCATCAAACCTTTTGACAATAACTGCAATATCAAAATGTTTTACACTTTAGGGGTAAATAAAGTTAAAATTAAAGAAAAAGTGACCTATAAATGTAACATGATTTATTTTATCTATCATATCCCATTTAATTGGTTGAATATACAATTTTTATGAATTTTAAATCATTTAATAAAATATTTTTATTATAAAATTTCATTAAATTCATTTTTGGAACTATTCATCTAATTTGACCTTGAAAATAACATGAAAGAAATTGAATTCAATTATAAACTATTCAAACATAAATAATATGCTATTTTTTCTATAAAATTAATGATACACTATAAATCACCCAAAAAATATTACTTATATATTTTATAAAATCTTTTACATGATTTTTCTACTACTTACATAAGCATAGAGTCAGCAATGTATAAGCACTTAAGGTAATTATTAAATCACTAAAAATTAAATTTAAATTACCATGAAAAAATAATATTAATAGTTTAAATAACAATTTATATCCCAAAATTAGTTGTTTGTATCCCTATTATAAAATATTATAGATAATACAAGGAAGAGAGTGACAGTTTTGACTTTACCCTTTACTTAAATATTATAAAGGTAAAAACCAAGCATAAAAGGACACAAAAGTCATATTTTATAACTTTTTATGGTTATTGATGAAATATAATAATCTAATGAGATAAAGGTAAGTGTTTTCATGAATATTATTCCTTATCACATTTGTTTTAACCCTAATTAATCCATTTTACCTTTATCATGGTAAGAAAAATTCACTATAGTTACTATTTATATTGGACAAAAACAAAAAAGAGACATATTTACCATATTTGGACCTCACGATTCCAAATAAAGAATCTATTTTTCATGATTAAATTTCTATAAGTGGTAGAATGTAATTTAAATTTAAACTTGTAAAATGCGGTGAAAAACAATTTTTTTATAAAAATGTATTTTATGTATAAAAATATTATTATAAAAAATTCAGGAATAAAATTGATTATAAATACCATAATTTTATTATTATTTATCAAAAGTGGCTAGTTAAATTTTTACACTAATCTAAAATATAATTTCCAATAAAATCAATATTTTTTACTATCATTGAAAAATTAAATTTTTCAGAAAAATACCAAACTTTCACGCTTGGATATTTTTGGTATAATGATTTCATAAAGTAAATAAATTTTATAAAATACCATTTCTAATAGTTCCATAAATTTTTTATAATATTCACTCAAAAAAATATACAAAAATAATTTTTGAAGACAATGTATTTTTGAAACATAAAATACATTTATTGAAAATTGAGTGCATATTTTCTAAGAATCAATCAATAAATTTGTATTGAGTATGAACTTTATATATATTTCATAATGTGATTATTCTTATTCATACTCAAAAATTAAATGGATATTTTATAAATTTAATATTTAAATAATAATATTTCATGGTTTTTTTAAGCTCAGTGTTGCGTGTTATATATGCTATCGAACAAAATGTTCTTTTTAAAAATATCATGGTATTACATTCCCCATTTAATAAATTATGTCCATCAAAATTTTAATTTTATATCTCCAATAAAGGTTTTTATATTTAAAAATACCTATGTATAAAAACCACTTCCTAAAAAGTGTTAATAAAATTTCCTCTTGAAAATTTAGAAAGGGAAATAAAAAGATCATATGGAATAACACATAACTAGGTTTTCGTAAAGGAGAACATTAGTGAGAAGTAAAAATATGGACATTGAGGAATAATTAATGTCTAAATAATGATTGAAAGTGATAGAGAGTATTGATAATAAGAAATTTAATGATCAAGAGAATGTTAATAACCAAAA
Organism: Viscum album; assembly: GCA_963277665.1. Lineage (NCBI taxonomy): Eukaryota > Viridiplantae > Streptophyta > Magnoliopsida > Santalales > Viscaceae > Viscum > Viscum album. Next base: position 999,963,728 of record OY728123.1, on the reverse strand, counting down.
AACCATAAACCAAAGTGATTTGAAAAATTATCAATTCATTAAAAATGAATATGATGACTTTTTTTCAAGATCCTTTTCCTAGATTTGAGGAACTACATTACTATATTGAAAAATAACATAAGGAAATATAATTACTTGAAAATAATAATTTCATCCTTTAATCAATTTTTTACCATAATATCATATTTTTCATTAAATTATGTGTATTTAAAATGGGTTTTTCATGGATGAAGCACTAAAATAAACTTATAACGAATCAAATAATCCAAAAAAGGATAAAAATATATCACACCTATATTTACAAATTAACCAAGTCCATTTTTTTTGCATAATATAATTCCAAAAATGAATAAAAATTCATATGAAGAAATAAAATATTAATATCCAAAGACTCAACAATAACACCTGAAATTAAACTAAGATCATTTGATAAATAACTATCCATAAAATTATTAAAAATATTCCATACTACGATTGAAACCCAGATATTAGAATTATTTGATCACAAATTCTTCCAGGATAAATTTAACATTAATATCTAAATAAAATTAATCATTGTTAAAGTTACATACCAAAAATTTATATACCCTAATAATATAATCACTAAGATATGATAATCATTTACATAAATAACTGAAATCACCATAAATCCACAATAAAATAATATATGATTCCAAAATATAATTTGACCTTTATTCCTCCAATAAAATCCCATAATATTATTTTTAACTTAATAATATAATGTTCCCCAAAATTATAGTGATATTATTCCAAAATAACATTAATCACTTAATCACCAAATCACTTTTCAATACCATGGTTATATATAGGATAAAATATATGTTTCTACAATAAAATAAATCTTTATCTATAAAATCTTTTAAGTAAAATAACAACGTTATAATAACCATGACATCACTTAGGCCAATTGTAGGCATTTCACCCTTTCTTCCCTTTGGTTTTAGGTTTAAACACCAGAACCTTATCTAATGTGACAGGTTGTCACCTGACCTATGAGTTTTCATTTTACTAAAACTATATTAATGTAATTTTTATAACATTCCTAAAATTTTGATGAACATCATAAAAAATAACCCTGATAACATCAACATTAAATAATTTTATAACATTAAAGGTTATCTCATACCTTTCGTCCTACATCCACAAAAATGAAATAACATTCTTCTGAAATAATTATTCATTTCAAACCTAATGGTTACATATACCTCAAGCTAATAATACATCTCACAAAATATCATTAATCACCTCAAAATAACATCAACTACAACCTCAAAAATGGTTTTCTAAGCCTTTTATCTTATGACCAACCTTAAACTTATGAATTGATGATGGTATCCATAAATCTTAAGTTAATCTCAAATGGAAACATCCTAATTTCCAAAGTTATCTAAACCTTATATCTAATATAAAATATAAGGACCTGGCCTTAAAACATTATAAAATCTAGTGTCTTTATAATAGAATTCACTTTCTTTCATACCCGCAAATATTTTAGGTTTAGTGTTTTAGATACTTAGGTGATGGATGTTATATAATAGACACATACATTAAAAATTGGAAACATCCATTTAGTATCCTTTTTTCCTATAATACAAATATTTTAAAATTAAACATGTTTTTTTCAAAACAAATCTTCATAACTTTAAACTTAACTTCTTATTTTTTTATTATTCATCATTAAACATTATGAAATTTTTTTAAAAATTTGGTATGAAAAAAAAATCTTAGTAAGTGACTTAAGAGAAATAAATATTTTAGTCCAGTGAAAAACATGAAAACCTCAAAAAAGTACCTTTATCACAATATTCTTTTTTTTGTATCAAATAAACCATATCTACTTAAAAAAACACACTTTTTCTCAATGAAAAACTTTAAAACCCATAGAAATAAAATAGATTCAATTTTATGTAACTTATATAAATATATTCATAAACTGTGTTCACTCCAGTTAGAAATAATTGGATCCTAGTTAAATCCATAGGAGAAACCATCCTAGTTTACTCCCTCCTTATTTTCTTTAAAGTCAAATAACATCAACTAATAATCAGAGAACTACATCGGGGTCAACCATTTTTATAACTTATTTCAATCTCTCCCATTCATATAATGTGTATTGGGATCACCCATTAACATAATTTGTATCAATATTATCCATTTATATACGTTCTATTAGGTTTACCCATTCATATAAGCAGTATTGAGATTACATATTCATATAAGTTGTATTGGGTTCACCCATCATCTTTTATAATGATAAAGTACCATACCATGAATAATTTTTTTTATTCTTGAACATTTTCCTCATAAAATTCTTAAAAAATTATTTTAAACCCACATGAAAAATAATTTTGGATAACAAAATACCCTTTCCTTTTAAAAACCAATTTTTAAAACGAAAATACCCAGAAAAATAGGAAGAAGGGGTTTCCTTCGATGAAAACATGGAAACTTATAAAGGAAGAAAAAAAATAAAACAATGGATATAATTATGATAAAAGCTATTGATGCTGTATATATTAAAATAGAACATTTATCTTTTTTAATTTTGTAAAGAAATTCAAAATATTCCATATAAAAAGTGTAAAAATATTACTTTTGATGAAATTTATAAGAAATTAAAAAGAGACATAAAAGTTCCTTTATAATTCATTTTTATACACATAAATACATCCATAAAATAGTTGTAAGAATATGGAAAAGGAATAAAAATATTTATAAAAAAATCTTTAAAACATTTATAATGAGGTTTTTAAGGTAATGTTCCCTTACCTCGAGTCTGACTCATCACATATGTTCCTTATCTTACACGTCTTTATACAAAATCTATAGGTTTTACCTAAAGACTTCCTAGGTAGATTTTATGATCAAACCAAGGAGTATAGGATGTGGTGGGGGATGTTAGGAAAAGATTTTGGTATGTATAGGTTGAACTAAATGGATATTGTAGTGTAGATGGAAGAGGATAGGGAATTATCTTTTATAAGTGAGGGAAGAAGCATTCTTGGAATTTCCTAGAGTATTAAATTAATATAAATTAATTTTCAGGAAAAAATATATCCTAATTAATATAATTTTAAAATAATATAAGGATTATTCTAAATACTCTCATCTATTAAAATTTGGAAATTTTTTGGTTATGTATCCATCCTTATGTCTTTGTTTTAACTCCTATTAACCCTTTTGAAAATTACCATGATATTAAATTTTTTTACTCTTTAGGTGTTATAAAAGTTACTATAAAAGGATGAGTGACAAATAAATGGACCATTGTTTATATTTTCAACCATATAACAAGAACTTGGTATAAGATAATATTTTAAGTAATTTTAAAGAATTTAATAAAATATTGTTTATTATAAAATACCATTAATGTCATTTTTAGAACTATTCAATTAATTTGACTTTGAAAATTAAATGAAAAAATATAATTAGAGTATAATCCATTAAAACATCCCAAATATTTTATTTTTATCTATAAAATTCATGAGACATAACAAATCATCCAAACAATATTACTTTTAGAGTTTTTAAAATCATCTACATTATTTTTCTACTGCTTGCACATGTACTGAGTCTGAGTTATATATCCATTTAAGGTAATTATTTCATAAATAAAAATTTAAAATAAATCATTAGAATAAAAAGTTATTCATATTTGAAATAGTAATTTAGAACTGAACATAAGTTTTTTTATCCCTATCACAAAATATTATTGATATTTAAAGTAAGAGAGTGACACTTTTGACTTTATCCTTTAAATAAATGTTATAAAGGTCAAAATCAAGGATAAATAGAGAAAAATAGTCATATTTTAGAATTTTGGATTATTATGGATGAAATAAATTCATCCAATGAAATAAAGGGGGTTTTAACGAATTTTAAGCCTTTTTTACATTAGTTTTAACCCTAACTAACTCATTTTACCTTTAAAATGGAAACAAAAAATTAATATGGTTATTTTTCATAATTACCAAAAGTAAAACTGACCTATTTAAAAATTTTTTAACTATGGTTTCCAAATATTTAATATATTTTCATGATTCAATTTCTAGAAGTAATATAATTTAATTTAAATTAAACCCACCAAACACGATAGAAAATAATTTTTAAGAAAATTGTCTTTAAACTATAATTTTTTAAACCAAATTCAAGTATAAAATTTATTCCAATGACAATAATTGTATTATGTTTAATAAAAATTAACTAATTAAATTTGAAAACTAATAAAAAATTAAGTTTCCAATAAAATCAATATTTTTAACTATTCATTGAAAAATCAATATTTTTAGAAAAATACTAAAATTTCACCCTAATATAATTTTGATATACTGATTTACATAAAGTAATTATAACATCCACACAAAAAAATCAATAAAAATAATTTTTGAAGAAAAAATATTTTTAAGTATAAAATAACTTTACTAAAAAATGAGTGCTTACTTCTTAAGGATTAATCTATAAACTTGTATTGAGTATGAAATTTATATATATTTCATAATATAGTTATTCATATTCATAAATTCCCATTCAATGACTAGGTTATAGAATTAATATGTACATAATAATACTTCATAGTTCGTTTATGCTTTGTGTTGTATGTTGTATATGTTATGAAAAAATGTTCTTTTTAAAAATATTGGGGTGTTACATAGGATCATGTGACCAGGACCATTATGGATTAGATTTATGGGTTATTTAATTATGAATTATTCCAAGAATTTTAAATTCATGTGTAATAGACTACTTTGTGAAAGGTACCTAGTAATGGTTTATTGTGGGACTTATGTAGGATTGACCCTTTTTAGTTGTGGATTACACCAATTAGAGGACCCTTTTATAACTTTTTATAATTTATTAGAACCATTAAGGATAATAAAATGGGATAATCAAAAACATTTTTGACATGAAAATAGTTCTGGACAACCAAGATGGATGAACTGGGTAGGTAAATCTTGAGAAAATCCCATAGGTTCTCCAAAAGGGAAAATTTTCATTATCAAGGGAAATCATGATTGATTTAATCCTATGTAACTGACCAGTTAGGGAGGATAAAAACTGTAATATCTCTTTTGGGATGTTTTATTCCTATTTTCAATGTAATACATAATGTAAATGGGGAATGAGAGTGTTTCTAACGACCCAATCATGTATATTGGGTGGCCGTAGAGGAGTCCTATGTATAATATTCTCATTAAAGGATTTACCTAGGAAATAAAATGATAGAAATTTATTTTTTCAAACAAATTCATCCCAAGTAAATAACCCGGGTTAATGAGGCACTAATGTGGGTCTAATGTAAGCTAGGCACAATCTTTATAATGGGAAAAATTAGGGGTCATTATTGATAAAACCAATAAGTTAGGACTGAAACTAAATGGGATACATAGGTGAATGAGAACCCATTTATATCATTAGAGAATTGGTCATGGATATATCATAGAGGTAAACTAGGGATTTATTATTGATATAACCAATAAGTAGGGCTTTACCCCATATGGGATGCATAGGTGAATGAGCCCCCAAAAATATCCTCGAATAGTTGAGTGAGGCTCTCTAGGATGGGTAAACTGGAGTACCATAATAGTTGGTATTTGGAGGTTGGTTATAACCCAAGGTTGAATACTTGGGTGAATGGGAACTTAAATAAATATTTATAGAATCAGGCATGACTCCACTAAGGGACAACCTAGGTATCGTTGGACCGTACTCTAGTTATTTAGGAGATTATTGTGAATGGTATCCTTTCCCCAAATCTTGTGTACACCCTAGGTGAAACAGTCTATTATAAAGGTTAAAATAATTTAATGACATAAATAACCTTATTCCATATTAATTTTCCCCAGGCTTTGATATGAAAATCACTTAGGGGAATCTAGGAGAGAGTGAGTGTGAAAACATGTTTATCTGTCTCCTTAGATACTACCAAGTTCTCTCTTTTTCTTGAAATCAGTGGCTTATATATATTTTTATAGGCAAATATAGGGTTGGATATATGGTCTTTCATGGTAAACATAAATTACCACTTGAGGAGCCCATGTAAAAATATGGTAATGTGTGGAACAAGATGGCACAACGTCAAGACATCATGGGGAAACACATGCATGGGTGCATGCAGGCACGTGCACACAAGGAGACTCAGACATGTGGCTATGGAATGTAGTGAATGATTCATCTTTGGTGTGTGTGCGCATAGTAAAAGTGGTGTGTGATAACATGGCCACATGTGTGTTGGTGTATAGGAGAATAATGTAGCTTTGGAAGCCATATGGGGTAAGTAAGGTCTGAGTTGTCCTGGGTGGAAGATATTTATTTATACTTTTTAAAATTTAAAAATTCTACCTGATTATTCATTATTAGAGAAATTTTGAGTATTGACACCAACATATCTTATAAAAAATTATTTTTATCCCTGCATAGCTCTGGAGGTAAACTTTTATATAAGATACTTGACATTAATGAAAAGTAATTTGAAATGTTAGAGTATGACGTAATAAATTGAAATATAATTAAAGGGAACCATAGAATGAGAATGAAATTACAAACTCAATGTCAGTTGGATAACACTCAAATATAATTACAAAATGGGAAATGAGATGGGTGAGATGTTTGTGGCTGGGATCATGATAAGATATCCAAGAATTTCTATATATCCTACAATAATAAGAATTTATCCACATGTAGTTTTGGAAGATAAATTTTTTATGGATTGATAAAGGAGGTATTCTATCATAGTTAAAGTATCATAAAAAAATAAATTATTATAAACCCAATGATATAATTGATATGCAAAGGAAAAAAATTGAGGTGTGTGGGTGAGCCTTGGATAGGAGACCCTAAAATCACTACGTATCTCATAGAAATAGGAACCAACAGACAAACATTTCTAGAAAAGGGGATTATTTTTTCATAATTTAAGGGAAACTCGAAGTTGAATAATGAGAATTTCATTATAGTCATCAAATCCATAAAGAGAATATGAATCTTAAATAGATCAATATTTTATGTATGAAGATTAATGTTGTATAAGGTCATGCTAGATGGGACACTTTGAGTGGTTTAGGTTAAATATGGAAAGATCTAAAAATATATATTATAAGTTCATGAAACTAATATTGTACACCATATAGCTTATGGTCATGGGGTGATGACCTCTTGTTATGTAGTTTGATGTTATATTATAATTAATATAGACCATATAGTTTAAGGTTGTGTGATAAGGACCTTAAATCCAACCTGATTTTTTAGGATAAATATTTTTTATATAGTATTATATTAGTTGGAGGAATGATATGTGCTCTATATAAGGTGATTAGAGAGTATTCTCCATTGTATTTGACATTTTTTATAATTTAATATCATTTCCATTTTGATTCCAATTTTGGGGGTTTATTTCCTGGTATGCGTTCATATGACAACACCAATTGTACCTAACCAAATGGGTATATTTTATCCCGAATGGCCCGAATGCCTTCTTTTTTATTTTATTATGGATAATACCCCTTTTAAGGGTTGAAGGGGAACCCGTACATGACACGTAGACCCAAGGCACAAGGTCCATCCTGACTTGCGATACATGACCCAAAAGCCCAGAGGCAGACCATGCCCAATACATGACCCGTAGGCCCAACCCACTAGAACTGCCCCTCCCCAGCTTTTGCATCATTGATGACCTAGCTCCCCACCTTGCATTGCTGATTGGATAGCGTTGCCCCGTACAAAGCTGCATGGTGCCTGGTCCACAGGGAATTGTGGATTTCACCTAAATAGGACTTCTAATATTTATCTACCATCTTCTTTTAGATCTTTGATATAGTTTTGTTGAAGACCCTTATCTTCTTGTTTAAAGCTATATGTTAATAGAAAGAGTGATTATATCATTTATTGTGTTTTGAATATATCTTATTTAACTCAAATACACCAATATTTTTACCATTTTCTATGTAGGTAGTATGAAAAAAATCTAAATCTAGTAATGATATTGGATTTCACAAAATTTATGAAATATTTTTTACAATTTTTTTTAACGAAATAACTTTAACACATTTAAAAAAAAGAAATTAGTGGTTGTGTTGTTGAATATAAAATGATTAACAATAGATAAAGGGTAATGAAACTTGATATATATTCCCCATATGATGGTTTAATAGAAGTATCTATAGTATGTATCTACTCTAGGGGTTGATGAATGATGTTGGTGTACACATAAAATTCATGAAACTTATTTGTTAATTCTATGTAATCATGCATCATAGAGGGATTAAAGTTCCTATGTCTTATAATTTAGTTAGAGATTTTGGTCTAATTTTTATGTGTACCAATTCATGTAATTATTTCATAACTATTAGGATCTATTCTCCTTCAATGAAATAGATAATCACCTCATAAAATCATCGTTTTAGATCATTTTATAGGATTTTAGTTCATTATAAAGGAAAAAATATGCTATGCTTTAAAAAACTATTATTTTTTATCTTTATAATTTGGAGTGGAAATATGATAATCAATAACTAGAATTATATATATGACTACTAGATCAAATTTTGGGGATGATAATTTAACATGGGATGAGGTTGTATACATTTAATCTAATTATTCTATTTTGTTATTTTAAGGAACAACCACCATCCAATGTGTATTATGGATGATCATTTCATCCTATTATGGATTATAAAAAACAACACCCATGATATATAATATGTACAATTTTGTATTGTGAAGGTGTAGGATGTATAATAAAATAGGATCGGAGGGAAATCATTCCATTAAATCTCATGTATAATCGAGTATGTATAGTTGAGAAAGGGTGATAAAAAATACTTTTTGATATTGTATTCTCTATTGGTCTATATAATCCCTAATTATAAATAGACTTTTACATTAATATAAAAGGTTGGTATTTATAAGTTTTAATCTTGTCCTATGATGAGGGATTGGTATTCTAAATTATTATTGGTGAAATCTTTTTAAAGAAGGAAAGAGTACTAAAAGAGTTTTTTTAGAGATAAGAAAATGACTCCTAGAAAAACTCAGTTGAGTTTTAGATCCTCCACCCTATTCCTAATTGGGTTTTGATAATCTTCATAAAATTATATCTCCCATGTTTGAGAGTCTCCCTGAAAAGAGAAAACTTACTTGTTAGAGAGTTCTATATCTAAGAGCAACACCTTCAAGGTAGGGTGTCCTTTTAGGAAATCTGTTGATACCAGTCATTTAGTCAACTTTTGGGAAATTATCTAAATTTTTAATTATTGATTAATAAAAACTCATCTTTCTAATCTTTAAATAAACATGGAGCATTTGAGGTTATATTTTAAGGGATCAATGCATGATATTAGGTATGTCTCATCATGTTTCAAGTAAGTACATATATTTTTCACTACAAAGGTCAAGTAATGAAAATTCTTCTCAATAGTTATATATTGTCTTTCATCTACCAACATCATCTAGATGAGGTGATGTAGACTGTTTTCTTTTCCCACATCATTATTCTTCATAAGAATTATGCCAAGGGATTGTTTCAAATATTCCACATTGAGAATGAGTGGATCGAGGGGAATTATTATAGAATATGCGAAAAATAAAACTTGGGTTTATCATGAATGATATGGTAATATTATTCCACTAGTACATTTCTATTTTTTTCATCAACTTCATAAAGGTAACCATTTTCAAGAAAGTTTTTCAATGAAAATTCTAATGTATGATAGATGGCCTTGGATCCCTCTCAAACATTATGTATTTTATGGAGGGGTGTATTAAGTGTTACCATAGTTTTTTATGGGCTGAAGTCAATGATTTAATGATGAGTGATGCATTTTATGATTTTATTATAAGCTAATTTAAAAGCGAAATTTAGTGGATTTATCTTTAGATTGTGTTATTAAATTTTGGAAAATACTACTTCAATATTAGAAAAATTGTTTGGATATTGACATGACTTGAAAACTTGGTTATCAACATGGTATTCAATATTTTTTCAAAAGAGGGTCTTAAATATATAGTGAATCACTCTTTGATATATGGATCCATAATTATTAACATTAAAGGGAATCACCTTATTATAGTATACTCTTTTTAGTGAACTAAATGAAGTAGGATCCCAATCCTTAGGGGATATTTATATTTCGTAATAGATATTGTTCCCATTCATAAAAGATATGGCTTAAAAACTACTTGTTTAATTAATCAGAAATTCAATGTCCAATAAAGTGAAATCTATAACACCCCAAACATTTTATGGTATGTTTATCTTAAATAAATTCTATTAATCACTGTGTTCCTTTGAAACAACACTAGGTTATTTAGGAGATAGTCAAAACCTAGCCATTAAATATAAATTTTCCACTTCTATGTTTTGAATTTTGAAAAATGGTCATCTAGAGTTGTGATCAGTAAGTCATTTGGAGTTTGATAGAACAAACTTGAATTTTGGTGAATAGTAACATAACCTTATGAATAGTAATATGAATAGTAATGTGACCCTTATGAATAGTAAATAATAATATTATTTTATTTTATTAAGGCAATAATATAATGAGATCTTAATTAGTTTTTCAATGAGAAATAAAACTAATTGCACCTTTAAGATTGTTATTTTTTGAATTAACTATGAATTTATTTAAAAATTAAATTAATAATATTTAGAAAATTAATTTTAAAAAATGGAGTTCATTTTGTAATTCTAAATGTCGAAAAATGGTTAGGGTAAATTTTTGGGATTTTTCTGAAATTCTAGAATTTTTGATGAATAGTGAAATACAATAAAATACCATATATTCAAATTATCAGTTAAATACACTATTTATGACATCATAAGTGATGTAAGGCCACTTGGTTCGAACTCACATGCACTTATTACTATTAGGAGTCACATGAAACAACACTATTGGTTGTCTTGAGGGAAATAATAAAATAATGAATTAAATATTCAAAATTTACCCCTCTCCTCCACTATAAAAACCCCTCACCACTCCCTCTTCTCTTCAATCCTCTAAGCTTTTAATATCCTCAATGTTCTGCCAAAATACCCTTCCCTAGTCACTCCCCAAGACTAGGAAGCTTTTAGTCTTTCCAAAAGACCAAAATCCCATCCCTTAAGGAGGTTCTTGAGGAAGTTATTTCAAGAGGTAAAACACCTTTCTTTTTCTTTTAGTTTCATTTGAATTTATCTTCATCTGTTATCCTCTCCTCACCTCATCTGTCCAAATTATCATGATAAATCCATTATCATATATATACTGTATTTATATCATGTGAATAGAAGAACCATCATCAATATTCTTACTCCCTCCCTTTTATTTTTATAAACAAAATCAACGTCCATGAGGTTCCAATTTATAACCTTCGTTGATGAAGAAGTTTATTTCTTAAATAGTTCCTTCATTACTGGTCATGAAACCATATTTATGGTTTAACCAGGTCATAATATATGTATTTTATCTTCATTAATGTTCTGTAATCTTTACACATACATAATATGGAATAATAATACAAAACAAGTTTATTGAGCACAAAACTGCCAAGCCAAATTCAAGCGTTTATTTTTAACTCATCGAATGAGTCATCATCATGGTATATAAATAGAATCATTATAAGATCATTTATATCTATTTAATTTCACTAATAATGTATGTTTATAATTATGGATGTTTAACCATATTTCAAACCAACTTCCATTCATGAATACAAGTAAACAAATTATGAAACCAAGTAAGAAAATGCTTCCAAAACAATAAATTTGAATATCTTAAACCCATAAAAATGCCATTAATGAACTTAATAAGGTTATACCATATCAATTAAATGTTTATTAGTTTCTTTAATTATTAATTAATGAATCTAAATTTTATTATTCTGGTTGTTAAGATCAATCAAGAACACCTTCGAGCATAAGGTAAGGGATCCTCTCTCTCACTTTTGTTCAAGAATCTCCCCTACGTTGTGCTCTTTTTATTTTTAATAACTAATGATGGGGTATGTTTTCTAACCTGACCCATACTGCCCTTATGATATATAAATAATGGTATAACCTTATAACTCTCATTAATCCATCGCAAGAACACTCATTACCATGCCGAAAGGTTTGTAAGGGGTTCCTCATCTCACTTTCATTTTTGTGAGATTTCCATTGTTCGCCAATTATTTCTTGTATGTGGTATATGTGTACTGCCATTTGATATATAATAACATGATTATATTTATATTCATGTAATTTATTTGTGGGTTATTAAGTTCTGGTCATATGATTCGATCGATTACATTGTGGTAAGAGACTTTGTCTCAACTACTATTTTGTTGTGACTAACTTTGTGTGGTGCACCTAATAATTCTTATGTGGTGTACCTACTGCCCATTTGAGATCAATTTTCGTTTGAAATTATATTTATATTAAATATCCATAATATCATATCATGTATATGTTTATTTTCTAAACCATATACCATTTTATATACGATGTTTATTTGGAAAGTTATTTTAATTTTGGAAATATTGATGAATCCGTATACTCTACTCTATAAAGATATTGAAAAGGTATATTGCTCTTGTATTGAATAAATGTATAAATAATTATTTGGACATGCAGTGGTGGGTGGGGCCTGCTATATCCCCTCGATGGATCGGTAGGTCTCATGAGACAAATCAGTTGGTGACAAACCCTTCGAGTTTGTTTCCAAACATCAAACAGGCGTCTACCCATAGACTTAAACCATTTTTACGGTATTACGGTTTCATGTGCCAGATACAAGATGTATAATTAATAATAATTATATTTATTCATTATCAGTTATTATTATTATTAACGAGGTTTTCACTATGAAAAAATATATGGATGCAGTTTCATTCTCAGTTTATTAATGGAATTAGTTTTCCATTTATTCACCTTGTCATATTGATAATGTCAGATTGACTATGATTCACTTATTATTTTATTCATTCTTTCAATATTTGTAACCCTTACTGAGCATTTGATCTCACCCCTTTCATTGCTTACCCTCAATAGGTGATGAATAAAAAGTCATTTACTGAGTTCTTGTGGATGCAGTTTTTAGTTTTCTTTATGTATTGTATTTTGTAAACTTTTTGAATGTAATTTGAGAAACATCTATGTATCTAGTTTCTTCAAGACTACTAAAATGACCATTCCTTCAGGATTTTTATTCCTTCTAACTATGCCAATATCACAAGTAATGCACTGGCTCCAGCCTAGAGGGCTCGGGGTGTTACAGTTGGTATCAAAGGAAGTTTAGTAGAAAACTTAGAAACTAGAGTAGGAAATTTATAGTAGGGAACAAAGACCTAAGGTAGTATTTGAGGATAAACATACAATAACATCCTGGTATTTTGGTAAGGAATAGATTATGTGGATCTTTTAAGCAATACGTCCCTATCTGGATACAGGCAGGTAGAGACGAATCTGGCATAGAGGTATCTAGGGGTAAAACCCGAAAACACCACTTTGAGATAGACTTGAACAAGAACTGGTGCACGATAACGGGCCTTGCTGCACTCTTGGTTAGGACACTCCTAGTGGATATGCTTAGGATAAGTCACATTTTCTTTACAAGACATTATGAAGGAGTTTAATGTAATTTTTTCCTCAGAGGAACCAGGTTTATAAGATTAGCTATGCATAGAATTTAAATTTATGTTGAGTGATTTTCTATTTGAGATTCATAAAATAATCTACTGTATACCATTATTTAGAAATGGATTCTAATGGAAGAATGAGAATCAATAATCATGGGCAAGGTAGGGATATCTATACTGAGCAAGTCAACACAGTCAATGTTGGACCAGACCAGATCATGACCATATTGGGACAACTTACTCATGTTGTAACGAATAACCATGACACACCTGTGTGGGATCTTTTCATGTGGCAGAAGCCCCCATATTTCAGCGGGACTACTAATCCAGTGATTTCTGAGTAATGGATCAAGTACCTTGAAAAGATATTCATGGAATTAAGATGAAATAAAAATAAAAAGGTAGTACTGGCGGTATATTGTCTCAAGGTCAACGCAGATCAATGGTGGTCCCTGATTCAAAATACCACGGAGGAAGAAGAAATAGAAGATATGGAATGAAGGAAATTTTAGGAAATATTCTTCGAAAAATATTTCCCTCGTGAGCAATGAACTTAAATGAAGATGAAATTCCTTATCTTAAAACAAAGGGAAGAAGATAGTGTTGCAGAGTATGAGGCTACTTTCACAAGGCTGGCCAGGTATGTCGTAGATTACATACATGACTCGGCAGACAAGATTGATCATTTCTTTGAAGGTCTTAAGCCAAGTCTTCGAAGGGCGCTAGCTTCTCAATCATTTTCATGATATAATGAAATTGTATCAAGTTCCATCAAAATAGAGTGGGAATTTTCTAGATCAAATATTTTCAAAGGAAACCAAGATAAGAAGCAGTACTCTGATAACAAAGGAAAAGGAGATGCACCAAATAATATCAAGGGAACAAAGATTTTCCCATTATGTGATAATTGTGGAAAGAATCATCTCAGGAAATGCTTGAAAGGAATGAGAGTCTTCTATAACTACGGAGAAAAGGGTCATAGATCTGATGAATGCAAGGGGAAGAAACAATTCAATGATATTCAATGCTGCAATTACATAGAGATGGGATACTATGCAAATGAGTATCCTAAGCGCCAAGGAAACATGCCTCAGAAAAAGCCAAGAGAACAAGGGAGAGCCTATGCGATTATAACCACTGAGGTTGAAGTTCCTAATGACGTGGTGGTAGGTACTTTAATTGTTTCCTCAAACCTAGACAACACTTTATTTGATTCTAGATCATCGCATTCATTTATATCTTCCTAGTTTGACAAGAAAATTAGACATGTCCAATTTGATTTAATAATGGATTTATCATTCAAAACTCTCAGGGGATGTATCATTGCAACAAAGTCATGTCAATTAGTCCCCCTCTAGTCACCAAAACATTCTTTAGTTTCTATCCTTATCATCATACCAATGACTTAATTTGATATAATTCTTGGTATGGATTGGCTATCAAATTATGATGTGAAGATTTATTGTAAGAAGAGGAAAGTTACAATTTTTGAAAATGGTGTAGAATCCCTTGTCTTTGGGGCAGAAACTTCGCCACCTGATTCTTATCTAGAACCACCCCCAGTAGCTCTAATGAATGCAATACTTGGAGAGAAAGATAAACCAATATATATGGGTGAGGAAAGAAATCTTCAAATGGAAGATGTGCACATATTGCAAGAATACATTGATATATTTACAGATGATTTACTGGGACACCCTCCAAAGCAGGAAGTTGAGTTCTCTATTGATTAAATTCCTGATGCAAGACCTATATCAAAGACTCCCTATAGAATGGCTATTGTGTAATTAGTAGATCTAAAGAAACAACTAGAGGATTTGAGTGAAAACAGATTTATTAGACCTATTATTTATCCATGGGGATCCCCTATCCTCTTTGTCAAGAAGAAAGATGAATCCATGAGGATTTTAATTGATTGTAAGGAAATCAATGCAATTAAAATAAATAATAAGTATCCTCTACCACAAATTGATGATTTATTTGATCAACTTTATGGAGCTCAATACTTTTCAAATAATGACCTTAGATCTGGATATCATCAGCTGCATGTGAAGAAGGAAGATATTCCAAAGACAACATTTCAAATTAGGTATGGGCATTATGAGTTTACGGTGATGCCTTTTGGAATGAAAAATGTACCCTCTGTTTTTATGGATTTAATGAATATAGTTTTCAAGTAATATCTTGATAACTTTTTGTGGTATTCATTGATGATATCCTGGTATACTCAAAAATCTATGAAGACCATGAGAATCACTTGCAGATTATTCTGAGAACTCTTAGAAGCAATAAATTATATAGGAAGTTTAGAAAGTGTGAAGTCTAGATTCAATCAGTTTCTTTTCTAGACCATATTTTCTCTAAGGATGGAATACTCATTGATCCTGCAAAGACAAAGGCAATCCAAGAACGGACCATGCCAACAAACACAACTGAGGTACGTAGTTTTATTGGCCTAACAGGTTACTATCGGCGTTTCATTTAGAATTTTGCCCGACTGGCTTACCCGCTAACCAAGCTCAGATGTAAAGGAGTTAAGTTTGTGTGGACAAAAGAGTGTACAAAATTCTTCGAGGAATTGAAAAGAAGATTGGTCAATGCTCCAATTTTGAATCTTCTATCTGGAAGTAATGGATTTGTGAATACAGTGATGCATCAAAGAATGGAATGAGTTGTGTCCTTATGCAAAATGATAATTTTATCGCTTATGCATCAAGAAAGTTGAAGACCCATTAGCAAAATTATCTAACTCATGATCTTGATTTAGCAGCCGTAATATTTGCTCTAAAAATATGAAGGCATTATCTCTACAGAGAGAGATGTGAGATTTATATAGACCACAAGAGTTTGAAATATATTTTCACACAAAAAGAACTCAACCTAAGGCAACAAAGATGGCTCGAGTTACTCAAAGATTATGATTGTTCAATACACTACCACCCAGGAAAGGCGAATAAGGTGACATATGTATTAATCATGAAAGATCATTGCCTTCTAACTCAAATGAGGATTGAAAGAGATCCTATGTTCATGGATCTAATGAAGATGGATATGGGAATTGTAAAGGAAGGGGAAATATAACTTCTATTTCAAATGATTTCTAAACCATATTTACTCGAGAAGATAAAAAGTTCTCAATCTGATGATGGGAATCTTCACAAGAAAATTAATGCAGTCAAGGATGGGAGACTAGACGACTTCGTGTATGAAGAAGGAGTTATGAAATTTGGGAAGAGGTTATGCATTCCATCAGTACTTGAGCTAAAAAGGGAACTATTAGATGAATCTCATAGCTCAAATTTCTCTATACACCTGGGTAGCACCAAGATGTATAGATATCTGAAGGAATATTTTTGGTGGGATAATATGAAGTGAGAAATTTCTGACTACATGTCAAGGTGTCTAGTTTGTCAAAAAGTGTAGGCAGAGAGACAACATCCCAAAGGAGTGATGCAACATCTACCTATTCCTATGTGGAATTTGTGTAAAATTATGATGGATTTTGTCACCGAACTAATGAGGACACCTATAAGGAATGATACAATATGGTTAATTATTGATCGTCTCACAAAATCAACACATTTCCTTCCAATAAGAGAGGATTTAACACTTGAGTGCCTGACAAGACTTTATATTAATGAAATTTTTAGATTTCATGGTGCTCCTCTATCGATTGTCTCTGATAGAGATCCTCAGTTTGCATAAAAATTCTGTAAATGTCTCCAGAAGGCTTTGAATACTGAGCTTTGTATGAGTACTGCATATGACTCCCAAACTAACGGACAGTCTGAAAAGACTATTAAAACTCTGAAAGACATGCTGAGATCATGATCTATTGACTTCCAAGGTATGTGGGATCAATACTTGACTTTGGTGGAATTTTCCTACAACAATAGTTTCCATTCTAGTATTCAAATGGCTCCATATGAAGCATTATATGGAAAGAGATGTCAAACTTCAACTTGTTGGGATGAAGTCGATGAGAGGAAACTTATAGGCCCAAAACTTATTGAAGAGACCACGCCAAAGGTGAAGAAAATACAAGCCCATATTAAAGCAGCCCAAAGTAGGCAGAAGAGTTATACTGACAACTAGAGAAAGGACTTGGAATTCCAAGTGGGAGATCATGTATTTCTGAAAGTATCTCCATGGAAGGGTGTCTTGAGGTTCGATAAGAAATGGAAACTGAGCCCCAGCTACATCGGACCATTTGAAATTCTTGAAAGAATCAGAGATGTAGTTTACCATTTTGCGATGCCACCAAATATATATACAGTTCATGATGTGTTCCATGTATCATTGTTAAATAAATACATTCCCGACCCAACGCATGTACTCACATATGAAGAAATAGAACTGGAACCAGATCTGTCATGCTGTGAAATGCCTATCAGGATTCTTGACACAAGGGAGAAGGTGTTGAGAAATCGAACAACTCGTCTAGTAAAGGTTCTTTGGAGAAACTAGAATATGGAGGAAGGAACATGGGAACTAGAGGATTTTATGAAGAACCAACCACATCTTTTTGGTGGGCTTTATACATAAAATTTTGAGGTCGAAATTTCTGAAGGAGGGAATAATATAACACCCCAAACATTTTATGGTATGTTTCTCTTGAATACATTCTATTGATAATTGTGTTCCTTTGAAACAACACTAGGTTATTTAGGAGATAGTTAAAACCTAGCCATTAAATATAAATTTTCCACTTCTATGTTATGAATTTTGAAGAATGGTCATCTAGAGTTGTGATCAGTAAGTCATTTGGAGTTTGATAGAACAAACTTGATTTTTGGTGAATAGTAACATACCCCTATTAATAGTAATATAAATAGTAATATGACCCTTATGAATATTAAATTATAGTATTATTTTATTTTCTTAAGGCAATAAGATAATGAGATCTTAATTAGTTTTTCAATGAGAAATAAAACTAATTTCACCTTTAAGATTGTTATTTTTCGAATTACCTGTGACTTTATTTAAAAATTAAATTAATAATATTTAGAAAATTAATTTTGAAAAATGGATTTCATTTTGTAATTCTACACATCGAAAAATGGTTAGGGAAATTTTTTGGTATTTTTCTGAAATTTTAGAATTTTTGATGAATAGTGAAATACGATAAAATACCGTATATACAAATTATCAGTTAAATACACTATTTATGACATCATAAGTGATTTAAGGCCACTTGGTTCAAACTCAGATGCACTTATTACTATTAGGGGTTATATGAAACAACACTATTGGTTGTCTTGAGAGAAATAATAAAATAATGAATTAAATATTCAATATTTACCCCTCTCCTCCACTATAAAAACCCCTCACCACTCCCTCTTCTCTTCACTCCTCTAAGCCTTGAAGCTCCTCAAAGTTCTGCCCAAAAAACCTTACCTAGTCTCTCTTAATGTCCAGGATGTTTTTTTTCTTTCCAAAAGACCAAAATCTCTTCCCTTAAGGAGGTTCTCGAGGAATTTATTTCAAGATGTAAACCACCTTTCTTTTTCTTTTAGTTTCATTTTAATTTATCTTCATTTGTTATCCTCTCCTAAACTCCTCTATACAAATGATCATGATAAATCCAGTTTCATCTATATACTGGATTTATATCATGTGAATGGAAGAACCATCATCAATATTCTTACTCCCTCCCTTTTATTTTTATAAACGAAATCAACATCCATGAGGTTCCAATTTATAACCTTCATGGACAACGAAGTTTCATTCTTCAATCGTTCCTTCATTACTGGTCATGAAACCATATTTATGGTTGAACCGGGTCATAATATATTTATTTTATCTAGATTAATTTTCTGTAATCTTTACATGTACATAATATGGAATAATAATACAAAACTAGTTTATTCAGAACAAAACTGCCAAGCCAAATTCAAGCATTTATTTTTAACTCATCGAATGAGTCATCCTCATGATATATAACCAAAATCATTATAAGATAATTTATATATCTTTACTATCACTAATAATTTATGTTTAAAATTTTGGATGTTTAACCATATTTCAAATCAACTTCCATTCATGAATACAAGTAAACAAATCATGAAACCAAGTAAGAAAATGCTTCCAAAACAATAAAATTGAATCTCTTAAACCCATCAAAAAGGCCATTAATGAACTTAATAGGGTTATAAAATATAAATTAAATGTTTATTAGGTTCTATAATTATTAATTAATGAATCTAAATTTGATTATTCAGGTCGTTAAGAACAATCAAGAACACCTTTGAGCATAAGGTAAGAGATCCTATCTCTCAGTTTTGTTCAAGAATCTCCCCTACGTTGTGCTCTTTTATTTTTAATACCTAAGGATGGGGTATGTTTTCTCACCTGAACCATACTTCCATTATTATATATAAATAATGGGATAACTGTTTACCTCTCATTAATCTTTCACAAGAAGACTCGTTACCATGCCGAAATGTTTGTAAGGGGTTTCTCATCTCACTTTCATTTCTGTGAGATTTCTATTGTTCGCCAATTATTTTTTGTATATGGTATATGTGTACTGAAATTTGATATATAACAACATGATTATATTTATATTCATGTTATTTATTTGAGGGTTATTAAGTTTGGGTCATATGATTCGATCGATTACATTGTGGTCAGAGACTTTGTCTCAACTACTATTTTATTGTGACTAACATTGTGTGGTGCACCTAATAATTATTATGTGGTGTACCTATTTCTCATTTGAGATAACTTTTCATTTGAAATTATATTTATATTAAATATCCATAATATCATATCATATATATTTTTTTTGTCTAAACCGTATACCATTTTACATACGGTGTTTATTTGGGAAGTTATTTTAATTATTGAAATATTGATGAATCCGTATACTCTACTCTATACAGATATTGAAAAGGCATATTGCTCTTGTATTGAATCAATTTATAAAGAATTATTTGGACATGAAGTGGTGGGTGGGGCCTGCTATATCCCCTCGATGCATCGGTAGGTCTCATGAGACAAATCAGTTGGCGACAAACCCTTCGAGTTTGTTTCCAAAAATCAGATGGGTTTCTACCCATAGAACTAAACCTTTTTTACGGTATTATGGTTTCATGTGCTAGATACATGATGTCCAATTAATAATCATTCTCTTTATTCATTATCAGTTATTATTATTATCCATGAGTTTTTCACTATGACAAAATCTATGGATGAAGTTTCATTCTCAGTTTATTAATGGCATTAGTTTTTCATTTATTCACCATGCCATATTGATAATGTCAGATTGAATATGATTCACTTATTATTGTATTCATACTCCCGCTATTTGTAACCCTTACCGAGCGTTTGAGCTCACCCCTTTCATTGTTTACCCTCAATAGGTGATGAAGAAAAAGTCATTTACTGATTTCTTGTGGATGAAGTTTTTATTTTTCTTTATGTATTGTATTTTGTAAACTTTTCCAATGTAATTTGAGAAACATCTATGTTTCTAGTTTCTTAAATAATACTAAACTGATCATTCCTTCGGGATTTTCATTCCTTCTAACTATGCCAATATCACATGTTTTTCACTGGCTCCAGCCTAGAGGGGTCGGAGTGTTACAAAACCATCCATTAGAAAATGAAAATTTAGGTCCATAAAATCAATACAGACTCTAATTTTCCTATTGTTTTTCTCAATATGGACTATATTATAAATCCACATGGGATACTGAACCTCCAATATAAATAAGGATTTTATTAGTTTATCCACTTCTTCTTTAACCTTGACACTATGAGAGGGGGGAATCATTCTCACTACCTTTTTATAACCATGATTGTTAGTTGTTATACATGGATCTTGAATAGTCTCTTAAGGAAGAATCCTAAATTTTTTCTGTATCTCCATTCAAGAAAATTTAAGTGTCACTTGAGGAACTCAATGTACTTCTATTGTTCATTATGATTCATATACGTGGTGATCACCATTGGCCTTTACACCTCTTTGGTTCCCATATTCCACCAGCATAAAATTATTAATAGTTATAGAAACACCTTCCCCAAATGTAGTAAGGTATTATTTGAGTTACTCATGTAACACCCCAAGCTTCCACGATACGCTTCTCTTCGAATAATACAGTAGCGTGTGTTGTACGGATCTTTGAGTTCTAACACACCACAACCGATCAAACTAGCCATTATGAATAGTAATACCCACTTTTTGATATTTTATACATTTTATATTTCAAAATGGACTTCATTTTTGGATTCGGAATATCGAAATTAGCCTAGGGTGAAATTTTGGTATTTTTCTGAAAACTTTCAATTTTTGATGAATAGTGAAAAACACTGAGTTATAGTTTAAAACCGAATTTTTATTTAAATATTTATTTATTTTATTTAAATTTATTTTAGGTCAAAATAGATACATAATACCTATATAAGTTCAATTTAATTCATTGGAGTCAGTTTATAATAATTTTAGATATATAAAAATTTTATTGAACTTTTCACCGTCTTTTACCCATCTCCTAGGAGAATTTACAAGTTCACATAAAACTTAATTTTACCGCTTATGTGAGTAGAATTTCAAAAATCTGAGAGACACGGTTAATATCAAGGAGTAAAATGTGGTTCAATTAGATAAAAATAATTTTTGGTGAATAGTAACTTTTTACTTTTATTTACCACGATTAAAAGTAAATAGGGTAATTAAAGGTAAAAATGATATTATTATTATGATAACACATGTCCTAATTCTATTGGATAAGTATAATTCAACAAAAAATAACCTTAGGAATAAAATATGAACCTCTTTGGTCCACTTGGATTAGATTAGGACATTTATTATTATTTAATTCAAAGAAGAGTTAAAAGAGTTAAAATCAAAGTTTAATAACTAAAATATTTTTAATATAGGGTTACACATAAGATAAATTTGATTATAAATATTAATTAGAAATATAAAAATATTTCCTACATAATGGTATTTTATTTATAATTTTTATATATTAAATAATTTAATTTATTTATGACACAATGGTGATGAAGTAATTACCTAATTAATGAAATATTAAAATAATTGATATTATAAATATCCAAATAAATGTAATTTGAGACTTTTTATGAATTAAACTAATTTTATAGGATAATATGACATGTTAGGATTGATAAAATGAATTTGGTTCGATTTAATAAAGTTGTTAAGACATTAAAAAAATCATTTATTAAATAGTGTCAAAATTGACATAAAGGAGTTTGTAAAACAAATATTATATTATCAGTTGATATTATATTCCTAAAAATATAAGGTTCAGCTAAGAGACTTTTATAATGATAGGTTTATCATTAGTGAACCACTTAGGGTTCACTTGGAAGTATATAGTAAGTTTATTAACCATATAATATAAAAATACAAAGAGACATGGTAAATGTCAAACTATTTAACTAAGAGTTAAATATAAATGACAAGGTTAATATAGTGACCCAAACCTATCTAAAATCTATTGTATGAAAGTATTTAGACCCATACCCACCATAGCCTAGAAATAATCCACTTTGGAGCAATTAGAAACTGAATATGAATTTATTATAAAATAATATTTATAGCTTTTTCAAAGGTGCCCCTCACCCCTCTTATAAAAGGGCACTCCCCCTTCTCTCAAATTCACACTTTGAAAGCCTTTTGGCTCGGCCAAACCCTGCTCAAATACCCTATAAAATTCCCTCACTTCAATCTAGAGTCCTCATTTTGATCAGAAATCCAACCTAAGGATCACTTTTGATCAAATCAAAAGGAGGAACCCGAAGAAGAGGTAATGTTTTCACCACCCTCTTTCAAGTTCCTTTCTTCTTCTACTCATTCTTTATTTGTTATTTCCATTCTAAAATAATAACTCCAATATCTTCTATATACTATGATGTTATTATAGATATGGTACAACCATATTCAGAATTCTATCCATCTTTTGAATGACATGTCACCATACGTGTGTACGTACGACTTACCGTCTCCACATCATGGTGTAATTGTTATTCAAAACATTATTATTTGGATGGGTATGATAATGATTTATAATTGAAGTAAATAATAAATATAACATTAAAATGATTCTGTATATATGATATACCATCCAATTATATATTATATCAAAATAATGATATTGTCTCTTGTACATATGTATGGACTACCGTCTCCACGAACGCGATGAGACTCATTCCCCATTGTATCCATTCAAGACTAATTTCATTTGATGATTAAAAATAATGTTTAAGGACTTGATATCATTCTGGATATGAATAAGATACAACCTATGGATAAAAAACACGGCTTATGTAACAAAAATATATAAAATAAAACGAGTAAGTGAACACCCGAAACAATGATAATACTAAAATATTATTAACAAAGCAATATTAAAAGATAATATATGATATCATATTTATGTATATGATTAATGTATAATTTAATAACAATTATTTGACTATTATACATTAGGTTAACCTACCATAAACCACAGAAAAGTACAAGGTAAGGGTTAATTTCACAATCTCTTCATTATCTGAGGTTATTTATACGTAATTATCTACTGGGACCTCTTTATCATCCACATCCATGTTTCTTAAACATGTATTACAATTTTTTTACTATTTACTAGACTATGGATTAAAGTCATTTATACCCTTGTTTTACTTTTTATAAAATGGTTTGAAAGGAATATTTCTGTCATTTTCCAAACAAGGTTCTTTTTAACCTTTTTGACAAAATTAAGGTAAGAATGTCTTTTTAACTTATACGGTGGGTGCAACTATTTTCTGGCATTATAAAATCGTCTAAGCTTCCCTTACAAGATTATAAGAATATTTTCAAAGTAAATGTTTTCTTTTACAATTATTTGACTTTTAAATGATTTAAAAAAAGATACATTTCTCTCAAATAGTTTTGATTTCATCTATGTCAACATCATTTGATGGATTTTAAACTTATTTGAAGTTGATTTATTATGATACAAAAATTATATATTGTATTGAAGTTTTTGTGATATGTTTGAATGTGGATGTGTTAATTTTATACCATTCATGGTTTATGGATAAAGTATTGACATTTTGTATGCTAGTTTTAATACGAATGTTTATGTTATGTTTAAACCTATTCATATGAGGAATATATTGGACTTATTAAGTGATGGGTAGAGCCCGCTATAGATTCTTGATGCATCGGTAGGTCTCATGAGACAAACTAGTGCCTTGGCACAAGGCCTTGAAAAAAACTTATTTGTATTCTTGGAACAAGGCCTTGACTATGTGGTTATGATAGTCTGGCATTATGAATTCCATTATTATGAAAGTGGTTATTGATATTGCATGTGATTATTCAACTAGTATAATGTCCATGTGAATAAGTAAATGAAATTATTTCATTTTATCTTTTCCATATTATGCTGAAGTTCAAGTTTAAAAGGCTTTTGTTTTAGTTATACATTGCCTTAAATGTTTATGTTTATTTATGAAAGTTTCTGCTATATTGTTATCCTTACTGAGCATCTCAGCTCACCCCTTTCAATGTTTTATTTTTCCCAAGATGTGAAGAAGTATTTTATGAATGACCTGTAGGGATAATATGAGTGGATATGAAGACAAGATGTTGTTGTAGTTTTTTTTCACTTTATAATGTAATGTAAGACTTATGAATATATCTAGTGTTTCCAAGGATACTAAACTAATCGGTCCTTTAAGACTTGATCTTTTGTGATCTTGCCAATATTATGTAATAATGCACTGAATCTGGGTAACTAGGGTCGGGGTGTTACAACTAATCATCAACATCAAGAATGGGAGATGAATCAACCTCTAGAACATCAGACAATTATACAAAATTTCATCATTTTTTGGGATATTTTTTTATTATAAATGTCTGAAATATATTCAAGTGCTACTGATACCATTTGATTGATGATAAAGGTTCCAATGCCTTATATATACTATTGATGATACATATTTGTTTCATAAAAATGTATTATCTATTTCAATTGAGTATCATCCAAATCTATATTCTAAAATATATGATAAAAATCTATACCAATGTGCATGGGTTGAATAAGAATATTATTTCTTCCTTCTGTAGGTAGGGGTGATTCAAGGGATACATCTTCTTATTTTTCCCAGATAAATAAGTTAATATGGTAACCTTTCCCTTTTTTATAAGGATATATTTATTTAAAAATCTGTTTTTTTACTTCAATATGATGGTTTGGGATCAAGAAAGTGTATTTCACATCATCCTAGGGATTAATAAGGGTATCTTTTAATCCATTTGGGCCTAACACCTATATTTTATCTTTTGTATTTGGATAGTTCACCTCTTATTTTTAATATTCTGTATCTATCTCCAAAAATTAATCCTATTTATCCATAGAAAGAACGCTTTATACATTGATGATATGAATAATTTACTTCAATATTGTTTCATACATGGTTGTGATGGGTCGGTTTCCAACAGGGTTTGTTCGTAGCTCTGGAAACACCCAATGGATCTCATATCCATGATGAATCATGAACCTTCTTTCCAAAGGAAAGAATTCATTGGGGAAATTGGCTAGCGACAATTAATTACTCACACTGGTCAAGAGTATGGGAGATTGGGCTTATCACATCCTTTTGGGGGGAATTATTTCCTATTTAGGGACTCTTATAGTTTTAATACATGTTCATGAATCCTTTATTCATTACCAAGTATGAAAGAGGTTATAATTAAATAACAACCAATCATTATCATGCATGAACTTTAGAATAATCTATATGTATCCAGGGTTCTTAATCGATGAAGAAATATGCATTTATATGACCTGAACCATCGTAGAAGTTGGTCAAAGTTTAAAATTTATATTCCTACTAACTACTGTATATGTGGCAAGCCGGGTCGAACCCATAGAGGAGGAAAAAAATGACCACTATTCTTCTAAAAATTTTCAAAAAAAAGACCCCACTGTTGTCAGTAGTGGTGTAGATTTTCTATTTTTACATTTTTAATATTTTTTTTTATTTTTTAATAATGTAGGAATAAAACAACACAACATTTTTGAGTTTTTGTTCTAAACTAAAATGAAATAAGAAACAAGTTACAAACAGTAAGTAATAGAGATATAAAATGTTGATAAGTAAACTATAAAGGGAAATACATCCGAGAAAAAATATCAATTCTACTAGTTGTGAAAATATTCCTTCTCATGATAATGAATACAACTAGTACCAATGAATAGGAGTGGTTTATTTCCCTCACCAGGAGATAAATCACTCAATTCGATCAATCTTTGAGTTCACCACTCCAAGATTAATCAACTGTGAGAATTCTGGTATGAAAAAGATGACAGAATGAACTCGCTGCAAGTTTTGAAGTTTTCATTTCAATTTAGATGTTTAAGAAAATTAATCCACAATCAGACTCATTGAATGATTTTGGAGTGTGAAGATTAAATGCTTGCGGTACGTTGAAATTGAATGCAATCAGATCTGATATCTCTGATCAATTCTAACCACATTTAAAATGATAGTGAGAAGGAAGAAGAAAGATAACCAGCAGACATGATTTTAACCCTAAACTATAGGATTTAGCCTAACATTATCTATATTACATAAGAAAAAATCATTCGATTACAAGAAAGGAATTTTTTGAAAACAGAGGAAGAGATCTCCCTCTTTAAGCTTCAATCACTACTGCTTCTGGTCCTTAGATCTCCAAGGAGTGGTTCTCTAAGAAGCACTATGATAATTATCACAAGTTGTCCCTCTGATCTCGATGGAAGTGGATGATTGAATGTATTGAACAAATTTCCACCCCTGCTACTTTGTTATAAACTTACTGTCACTTGCTACATGTCACCCATTGTTTTTCAGCGACTTTATATGTCCTTCAATTATGCATCGTACATGTGCATTTTTTCATGACTGACACGTTGTGCTATCCTTTACCATGTAACTAACTCCGGATGAGTTAGTTGAAAGCACCTGGATGTTATTTAGGTTTAGGTGTGAACCTGCACATGTTTCTGACTGCATTTTGAACCTGCACAGCTAAGACAGAAAAATAAATAAATATTTTAATGTTAAAAGTTTACTTTTATAAACAAAAGTTAAATGTAAAATTAAATAATTATTAGTTATTATTTTAATTATTTACTAAATCATTTTAATTTAACGTTGTTACATGTTATTATTTATATTTATTTAATTATGACGGTGATTAATCAATAATTAGATTAAATTAAAAGTTTAGTATTTATTAAATTATTAAATTATTAATATTAGTATTTAGTTTTTGAATACTCACATTTTTTATATTATTATTTAAGTTTATCATAATAAATAGTTTTATTTTAATTATTAAAAATTATAAAATTTTATATATTTATTATGATTTATAATTATTTTATTCAAAAATAAGATAAATTATAATTATAATATTCATTAAAGTATTTATTTTTTATTTTTATTTTATTAATAAGTTTAATAATTGAGTTTATTTAATTAATTAGTTTTATATTTTATTCTATTATTATTAATTTATTTATATTATTAATACTATATTTATAGTTATTTATTATTAACTTAGTTTTAGGTTAGTTTTTTTAGTTTGTAGTTTTTTTAATTTCATTTAACCCCCCCCAAATATACGCTGTCCTGAAAGGGGGGGGGGGGGGGGTCGGCGCAGCAATAAAATCACTACGGCGGAACACTACTCCTTCACCAGCTACACCCTCCCATGGTAGAAACAAAACTAGAGTCGGAAAATCCTCTCCCTATGACAACGCTTCAGTGGGTTGTGGCGATGGTCTGCTTCAGTTCGTGGTGGCAAGGCAACTTCGTGGACTCCACATCGACTTTCCTATTCAACAACCTAGTGGTGCATGAATCTTGACTTCAGAGCTCTAGGTGGTGTAGAATCATCACACATAGTGGCAAGGCAGGAATAGATGATGAGGTTCAGTTGAGATTAGCTTCGGTTGGGTGTGAAGCAACTTGACTATGGGTTGCAATACGGTGTAGATCTGTGAAGAAAGATTTTCTAGTTTGTGTTTGCTGATTACAAGATATGGTAACTTCCAAATGGAACTAATTTGATTCTGTTTAGATGTTGAATTGGTTGTGGAATGGTTCGATTGAAATAATGGTAGTGTGTGATTGAATAGTGGCTACGGTGTGCTCCAGGGGTGAAAGCGGATGATGTGCAAGGGAGAAAGAGGTTGCTTTAGGTAGAAAGGAATTACGACAGTATGAGGCTGAATGAAGGAAGGTAATATGGAGATGGTGAGACTCTATGGAGAAGATGGTGACACAGTCTGGGAAGTGGTGGACGAGGTTGCTATGTCACCGTGAGGGAAACGGTGCAATAACTAAAAGAAAAAACGGTTCCACCGTTTCCTAGAAATGGTGGCACAGTAAAGAGAGCTGGTGGCATAGAAAAGGAGGGAAACAATGTGATAAGAGGAAACAGTGTGTGGTGGAACTGTAAATTGAAACAGTTGCTGTGGCACCATGAAAGGGGTGAGACCGTGACAGTGCCACCATGACACTGAAAAATAAATAGAATGGAAAAATAAATTAAAACTTAAATAAAATCTGAATTAGATAATTAATTAAAACTAAAAATTAATTAAAACAATTGAAAATTTAAGTAACTCATAAACTAAAATAAAATTTTTGAAATAGAAAGAACATAAATTAAATTATTATTTACTTCAAATTATCAAACATAAAATGGAACTAAATTAAAACTAAAACTAATTATCAACTCCATTGTTAAAAGTTAAAAGAAAATTGACTATTAAATTAAACAAAAATAAAAACAAATTAATTTATGAAATTAAATT
Organism: Viscum album; assembly: GCA_963277665.1. Taxonomy (NCBI): domain Eukaryota; kingdom Viridiplantae; phylum Streptophyta; class Magnoliopsida; order Santalales; family Viscaceae; genus Viscum; species Viscum album. The sequence goes on along the minus strand of OY728123.1, from coordinate 999,934,290 downwards.
TATGAGATTTAACCGATGTAGTAAGTTTATAAAATTAAATTTATAATTAATGAATTTCTAAAAGACATCTAAAATTTAGATTATATTAGTTTAAACTAATTAATATTTAATACAAGAAATGCTAAATTAAAACTTCATTATTTATTTACAAAGCAGAATTAATTAATTAATTAATAAGTGTTAAATTATTAAATATGCAAACAAAAAAAACACCAAACTAAATAAAAATTTATTATACTATAAAATTAAAGTAATATATAAATTAACTATTTTAAAGATTAAAATACATGATTAATTATAAATAAAATGATTAATTGATAAATTTATTTATAAAAATACAAAATTGTTGATATATAGTAAAAAGTGCACAAACAATTATTTCAAATCAATAAAAATTAATTAAAATCATGTGAAAAAACTATGTATTTTTAAGGCCACCTCAAATTCTCCCACACTTAATCATTGTTTGTCCTAAAAAATATCATGTTTTATTATCCTATGAAAACTAAAGTATATTATTCATGATACTGCTCAAAATATAACATGTTTATAAATTTCAATAGAGTACTTCAAGACTGTCATTAGGATTTAGAAAATGAAATTTTAAAATTTAGTCTTTACCATAACAAATACTCAATGGGTAATCAAGAAAGAAAAGATTCATCTATCAAAGAATATGTCCTGCCTCATATGTGATTCTGCTTAGAGACTCATTACAATCCAAGATTAAGTTCTACGACAAAGAGTGAAAAGAGGTAAAATAATCAATGGAATTAAGAACTTAACTAGAAGAGATTTATACTTTGAATTTTCACCTAGGCTCCAAAAATTAATTATATTTTTTTGAATCACCTTATTGATACAACCTAAATGACTCCCATAAAAACCATTGTCCCGTTCTTCATTAGACGTTCATCATTCCCATCACCTTAATGAACTCATTTTTGACCCTAAAAACTTTATTTAATTTTTCCCAAGTCATGTATCATGTGCTAAGAACTATGCAATGCACTTATTCAGAGTGTACAAAAATCTTAAAGTTAACAAAAATACACCCAACATCTAGGGTCTCAGAGACTCTCTGTGAGATTCTAGATGCCCAAATTACTCCAGTTTCAAAATATTTATATGGAAACCATTTACATTGGCTCATTAAGGTAATTTATTTATTAAACAACAAAAACATTTGTCCCCTAGTATCAATTCAAACTTCTAGTTCCAAGGGATATGATAATAATTCCATAGAAAAATTTCCCAAATCACTCTAAAAAATAGCCCTAAACCAAAATATCTATTAAATCACTAAGTATACTCACTTAGCAATCATCCACCCACATTAATTTCAGAATCAAAGCAGTTCTTAACTACTAGAAAGGTACTTATCCTAAGGCAAGACCCATTTGAGAAATAGTGTACAACCTAAAATAATAAAAGAATTTTGAAATATTTTAACCATTTTTTTACAAAAAGTTTGATGTGAAATGGTAATTGATGGGTTCACATTAAAGCACAATTTAGCATAGTCAATAATTGACCACCTCCCCCACAATTAAAACCCAACTTTGTCCCCAAGGTTGACATCTAAAGTGGAGAAAAACAAATTGATAGTTAAATTTCAAAACATATTTTCAATAGAGTAGATTTATGACATGTTTTATGGTCACCTTAAAGTTAAAAAATATTGTTTGACACAATGAATAATTTATCAGAAGGTTAACAAGAAGATATACACATTGATACTTAGTCCAAAGAATAATTTTCAATACAGCTCAAAAGTAATAAGTGAGGTGTAAGTGCACTGTGTATTGGGGTGAAAGCAAATTTAACACAATTTATTTATTTGGATATTCAATATAGTAGACAAAGTCATGCTAAACAACCCAACCTAAAGTAGATTCAATTGACCAAAAGCATGTCCCCCCCACACTTAGTTTCAAGCAGTGAGTGATTTTAATAGCAATAAAATTCGGTTTTCAGCATGTAGGAACATATAAAATTATTTTATTCACACACTAACATACAATAGTCTTTCATTCCAATATGAGAAGAATTTTAAACATATGCAGAATTTTTTATTTCAGTATCAAGACATGCTGCAGAATTGTTTACAATTCAAGTCATGAAACATAATTTTCAGTACACTTGTTGCAGAATTTTCTTAAACATTTAAAGTCATGCATCAGATATTTACTCCTCCAAGAAGGATTTTTTTAATAGAAAATAAGAGTAGAAATAATTGAAAAATTAAAGTGAAAGAACTTCCCTGTATATATTTTTTAATTAACATGCGGCATGGGAATTCCACTCCATAAATGACACAACATCAGCTTCCTAAAAACACCGATCATGAAAACCAAAAACAAAAACTAGTAGAGACTGAGCATACAGAAGGCAACACAAAATCACTTTATTTAAAGTACAACAAGAATAGAAACAAATTTAAACCCAGAATAAAGAACATGGTTTGACTCCCATGAAGCACTGAATTTAAATTCTTCAGTTAGACTTTATTTATGTTGAATTTTCAAGCACAGTGAAGGCAGCCAAGCCCTTTGGTTGTCCCTCAAAATAAAGTTTAACTGTCTTCCCATTAACCAACATGGTTTTTTTCTCTTCACCTACAATTTCAACAGCTTAATTATTCAATACTCTTACAATAATAAATGGTCCAGACCACTTAGAGTTCAATTTTCCATGGAAAAGTTTGAGTTTAGAATTAAAGAGGAGGATCTTCTATCCAGGTTTAAAATCTTTGTCTTGAATGATAGAATCATGAAGGATTTTATTCCTCTATTTATAAATCCTTGAATTATCATAACTCTCTCTCTCCTAATATCATAGAGTTCACTCAAATCAAGTAATATCCTCTCACTAGAACTCTTAAAATCAAATTTTAGAGCCTTAACTACCCAATAAGACTTATGTTGCAACTCCACAGGTAAATGAAAACATTTCACAAATAAAATCCTATAAGGAGATATACCTATTGGGGTCTTGAAAGCAGTTATATACGACCACAAAGCTTTATCCAATTTAAGATACCAGTCTCTCCTAGTGGTTTACATAGTTTTCTCAAGTATTTGTTTTAGTTCTCTATTTTAAATCTCCACTTTCCCACTAGACTGTGGATGATAAGGAGTACCAGTTTTATAAACATAACCATATTTTTCCATCAAAGATTTAAACTTATAGTTCTTAAAATGTGTTCCATTATCAGTGATAAAGGATATGGGAAATCCAAATCTAGAAAAGATGTTCTTTTTCACAAACTTTATTACAGAGTTGTCTTGATTTTTGGGTAGTGCCAATGCCTCAACCCATTTTGACACATAATCTTTAGCAACAATAATATACTCATTCCCATGAGATAATGGAAATGGACCCATGAAATCTAAACCCCAAACATCAAAAATCTCTACTTCCAGAATTCCTTTTTCAGGTAAATCTTGCTTCCTACCAAAATTGCCTAATCTCTGGCACTTGTCACAACCAACCAAAAAGATCCTAAAATCCTTTAAAAGAGTAGGCCAATACAAACTAGATTGTAAATTTTTTTGAGTAGTCCTTTCACCACCATGGTGACCTCCCCAAGGCGAGGAGTGAAAACTCTCTAAAATATGCAACATCTATTCCTCAGACATACACATCCTAAGGATACAATCAGCACATCACCTAAACATTAAGGGATCATCCCATATATAAAATTTATGTTCAGAAATAAATTTATTTCTTTGGTTATTGGACTGATTTCTAGGAAGGAAACCTACTTCTAGAAAGTTGAAAAAATATGCATCCTAAGAAGATTTCTTAATAGAAACAGTGAAGATATTTTCATCAGGGAAGGAAGAGTTTATCTCCCTAGGATCTTCAGATTGAGTAAGAGGAAGCCTAGATAGATAGTAAACAATTAGATTTTCAGCTCCCTGCTTATCCCTAATCTCTAAATCAGACTATTTTAGCAATAAAATCCATCTAATTATCCTAGGTTTAGTTTCCTTCTTAGAAAAAAAGTACTTTAAAGCAGAATGATTAGTGAAAATGATGAATTTTGAACCTAACAAATACTGTCTAAACTTTTCAAGAGTAAAAACAATAGCTAGAAATTCTTTTTCAGTGGTAGTGTAATTATTTTGGGACTCATCTAGAATTCCACTTGGAAAATACACCACATGCAGTTTCCTATATCTCCTCTGTCCAAGGAAAACACCTACAACTATGTCATGAGCATTACACATAAGTTCAAAAGGTAACTTCCAATCAGGTGATGTGATGTAGTGAGTTTTTCTTTTAAAAGATTAAATTATTTCAAAAAATTTTCATCAAAATTGAAATTTTAATCCATGACCAACAAAGAACAAAAGGGATTAGTTATATTTGAAAAGTCTTTTATGAACATTCATTAGAAACTGTCATTCCATAAGAAACTTCTAATAACTTTTACATTTTCAGGAGGAGACAATTTTTGAAGGACTTTTACTTTAGCAGTATCAACTTCTAGACCTCTATTGGACACATTATGACCAAGAACTATAACTTATGTGACCATGAATTAACACTTCTCCCAATTAAGAACAAATTTGGTTTCAATACATCTTTCTAAAACTAACTCAAGATTTCTAAGTTAAGAATCAAAAGTGCTACCCACAATGGAGAAATCATCCATGAAAACCTCAATGATTCTTTCAATCATATCCAAAACGATCACCATAATACACATTTGAAAGGTGGTTGGAGATCCACACAACCCAAAAGGCATCCACCTATAAGAAAATATCCCAAAGGGGTATGTGAAAGTAGTCTTTTACTGATCCTCTGGAGCAATATGAATTTTGTTGTAACTAGAATACCCATCTAGGAAACAGAAAAATTCATTTCTAGCAAGCCTCACAAGCATTTGATCAAGGAAGGGAATTTCAAAATGATCCTTCCTAGTGGATACATTCAACTTCCTATAATCAATAAAAACTCTCTATTTTGTGGCTTTCCTAACTCATATTTCTTCATTTTTTTCATTTTTTACTATAGTGAAACCTCCCTTATTGGGAACAACCTGGAAAGGGCTGACCTAAGCACTATAAAAAATGTGATATATCATTCCAGTGTCCAGTAACTTAATCACTTCCTCTCTTAAAACTTCTTTCAGGTTTGGATTCAATCTTCTTTGAGACTCTACCCTAGGCTTATGGTCAGGCTCCATAGGTATTTTATGCATACATAATGAGGGACTAATACCCTTTATATCAGCTATGGTCTAACCTATGTCATATTTAAACTTTTTTAACACACTAAACAATCTTTCCTATTGATTTTAATTAATATCAGTAGAAATTATGACAGGAAAAGTAGAATTCTCACCCAAAAATGAATATTTCAAATGAGAAGGGATTGGTTTTAGTTCAAGAGTGGGTGGTTCTACACTTGAAAGAAGACTCTTAGGCCTGGGAGGTCTAATATATTCAACATATCTCTTGTAAGATGTATTTAATGATGAAATATTTTCAATTTCATGTTTAAATTTAGAAATAACAGTGCTACTATCTAAAGTGGACAACACACAATCCGGATTTTCTAGGTCAGAACTTAACAAGTTAATCAAAGTAGAATCATAAAGATATCTTAAAATTTCTCTCTAAAATTCATCAAAGTTTTTAGCAAGGCTAGAGTTAAAGAGACACCCTCAAACTCACTCAAAAATCTCCTAAGTTCAGAAATAGTGGAATCTTTTACAGTAGAAACTGGATAGTTGTCCAGTTCTGGAAAATTTTCTAGATTAGGTGTTTAAGCATAATTTTCAATTTCTAAAATAGATTCAACATAATTTTCATCTTCAAGATGAATTTATTCCACAGAGGATTGTTTTTTAGATTCTTCAATGTGTTCAAGTTGATTTTTATAAGAACTTTCAGCTTCAAAGAACTCAATTTTTGAACATTTTTTAGAATAAGTTGGTCCCTTAATGTTCTTAAACACATTGAACTATTCTTCTTGTTCTCCAATTTGTAAAATAAGTTGACCCTTTTAAACATCAATAATATCACCACCTGTGGTTAAGAAGGGCCTACCCAAAATGATGGGAACCTCTTGATCACACTCTATAACTAGAAATAAAATGTCTACAGGCAGAAATAAATTCCCTACCCTAACTAGAAAATCATCTACCCTACCCATAGGATGAGTGAAAGATCTATCAGCTAACTATAGTATGACTGTGGTGGGTTAAAGTTCACCCAACTCAACTATTGAAATAGTGAGTATGGGAGCATATTAATGATAGCACCTTAATCACACACATAGTTGAGCTGATCAGAATTTCCTAATATGAAAGGTATAAAAAAAATACCTAGGTCTTTCAATTTAGGTGAAATTTTCTTTTGGAGTACAACACTACACTCTTTAGTGAGGCTATAAGTAGAAAATTATTCTAGGTTATTTTTTTTGAAATAATTTTCTTAAGAGATTTAAAATAATATGGGATTTGAATAAAATATTGAATGAATGGAATGTTTACTTGAAGTTTTGAAAGGAGACCAAGGAACTGAAGAAGTTTATCCCTCACATATTCATCAATTTTTCCTTTTCATTTATTCTTTTAATATTAAGAAAAAAATTCAGCTTTTGATTCAGATTATAAGTTCAAAATTTTATCATTTCCTATAGATTTTTGTGAATTTCCAGCAAGTTAACTAAGCAGATTTTTATTACTAGATTGAAGAAAATTTTCATTTTGGGAATTTTCAAGGTTTTTTTAGAAATAGTTTGAGTATTAATCCCACTTCTAGTTAGAACAACCATGAAATTATCTTTAGGGTTAAGCTTTTGTGGTTCTTGGAAGTATTCCTTTTTCCCTTGATGAAAAATCCCTAGAAAGTTGACCTAGCTGTGTTTCTATGTTTTGCATTCTACCATCATTTTTCATTTTATCTGACTCATATTTATTTTGATGTTTGTTTATCTAAGTTAAGATTAGATCAAGATTATAAGAAATTTTATTATCATTATTTTCTTGTTCATTTGAAGACTCACCCCATTGTTGATTTTGAAAATTTGGTCTTGGTTGATTATGATAGTTAGGCGTAGTGGATTTCTTAATTAGGCCTTGATATTTCCCCAACAAATTTGGATGGTTCCTATAGGTTTAATTGTATTTTTTTTGAAAATGGATCTTCTTTAAGAGGAATTATAGGACCATAGTTAATAAAATTAGAATTTTCTTACTATTGGGATGGTATATCAAAGTTAGGAAAAAAGTTTTTAGTATGCCCAAACAAACCATACTGGACCCACTGTTCCCTTAAATATTGGTTGGTGTTTTGATATACAAGTTGGTTAATAGTTTGTTTTGAATAATGGTTCATTAAATATTCTAATTGGTTAGTGATTTCAGTAATTTGAGCTTGAGTTTCATTCATTGAACCAATGTTTGGGTTAACATTTCTATTGACTCTTTTTCTTCTTGAATTATTATGTTGTGAATTCAGTGAAATATTAGTAATAATTTGTCTCAATTATTCATATGTCTTGTTAGTGTAGTTACCCCCAACATCTTGGTTAACTAGATTCTGTCCAAAGGATGACAACCCTTCTTAGAAATTATCCCTGAGAAAGTGGGATGGAAGTTGATGATGTGGAAACTACCTAAGCAGTTCCCTAAATCGATCCCAAGATTAATTAAAAGCTTCTCCACCCTCTTGATAAAAATTAGTTATTTTTGTTCTCAGTTCACCCTTAAGTCTTTGGGGAAAAAATATCATAATGAATTAATTGTAGAATTGATCCCAGTTTTTGAAAATGTTCTCATATATGCTCAAAAACCAATTCCTAGCATTCCCTTTAATGAAATGGGGATATACTCTCATTCTTAGATCATTATATATGAGTCCTATAAGAGATATTTGTTTTAAATTATTATAGAAATCTCTAATGAAGGATAGAGAGTCCTCATTAGAGATCTCATTAAATGCAGGCAATAATAAAATATTTGATTGTTTTAACTCATAGTTTCTGAATCTAGGACTAAGTCTAATGGAAGATGGATTGCATGAAACTTGAGGAATTTGAAACTCCCTCATCCTAGAACTTTCTATTTCATCTAAGAGTTATGGTTGGTTTTGGAAGTTGTTAGGTTAGGGAAATCTCTCATCTAGATTTTTAATTTCAATTTTTTTTCTTTCTTAGAGCAGTTAAATGTTTGTCTAATTCATGGTTTAGAGGATATAATCTGACACCATATATTATTTTCCTCATGAAAAAATAGTAGACAGTACTCAGTAGTAAGAAAATAGTAACAATTCAGCAATAAAAGAAATAGTTTTTTACACTTTTCAAATTTGTTTCAATTTTTTTTAGAATTTTTGACATGTGATTTTTTAGCTTTTTAAGAAAAATATTGGCTCATTCCTTCCCCAGAAATAGTGCCAAAAGCTTACACTGAACTATTTTTGATGTTGGTCAAAGTTTAAAATTTATATTCCTACTAACTACTGTATATGTGGCAAGAAGGGTCAAACCCACAAAGATGGTAGACAATGACCACTATTCTTTTAAAATATTTCAAAAAAAATACCCCACTGTTTTTAGCAGTGGGGTAGATTTTCTATTTTTATTTTTTTAATATTTGATTTTTTATTTTTTAATAAGGCAGGAATGAAATGCCACAATATTTTTGAGTTTTTTTCTAAATTAAATGAAATAAGAAATAGGTTAAAAACAATAAGTAACAGAGATATAACATGTTGATAAGTAAATTATCAAGATAAATACATCCGGGAAAAAATATCAATTCTACTAGAGGTGAAAATATTCCTTCTCATGATAATGACTTAAACTAGTACCACTGAAAAGGAGTGGTTTATTTACCTAACCAAGAGATAAATCACTCAAGACAATTAATCTTGGAGTTCACCACTCCAATATTAATAAAATGTGAGAATTCTGGTTTGAAAAATATGACAAAAAAAACTTTCTATAAGTTCTGAATTTTTCGTTTCAATTTACATCTTTAAGAAAATTAATCTACAATCAAACTCACTGAATGATTTTGGAGTTCCAAGATTAAATGCTGGCGGTATGTTGTAATTGAATGAAATCAAAGATGATCTCTCCGATCAATTCTGAACACATTTAAAATTATAGTGATAAGGAAGAAGAAACATAACCAACATACTTCATTTTAAACCTGAACTGTAGGATTCATCCAAAGATTTTCTATATTACATAGGCAGAAATCATTCGATTATAAGAAAGTAATTTTTATGAAAATAGAGGAAGAGATCTCCCTCTTTAATCTTGAATCACTACTACTTCTGGTCCTTGGATCTCCAGGGAGTGGTTCTCCTATAAGCACTCCAAGAATTGTCACATGTTATCCCTATGCTCTTGATGGAAGTGGATGATCAAATGTATCAAATGAATGTCCACCCCCACTGCTCTGTTTTAAACTTACTGTCACCTGCTGCATGTCACCCATTATTTTCCACTGACTTCTTATGTCCTTCAATTATGCACTGTACATGTGCATTTTTTCATGACTGACACGTTGCTCTATCCTTGACCTTGTAACTAACTCCCAGTGAGTTCATTAAAAGAACCTGGACGTTATTTAGGATTAGGTGTGAACTTGTATGTATTTCCAACTCCATTTTGAACCAGCACAACTAAGACAGAAAAATAAATAAATATTTCAACGTTAAAAGTTTACTTTTATAAACAAAAGTTAAATGTAAAATTAAATAATTATTAGCTATTACTATAATTATTAACTAACTCATTTTAATTTAATGTTTTTACATGTTATTATTTATATTTATTTAATTATGAAGGTGATTCATTAATAATTAGATTAAATTAAAAGTTTCATGTTTATTAAATTATTAAATTATTAATATTAGTATTTAGTTTTTGAATATTCAAGTTTTTTAGATTATTATTTAAGTTTATCATAATAAATAGTTTTATTTTAATCATTAGAAATTATAAAATTGTATATAGTTATTATAATTTATAAATATTTTATTCAAAAAGAAGATAAATTATAATTATAATATTCATTAAAGTATTTAATTTTTATTTTAATTTTATTAATAAGTTTAACAATTGAGTTTATTAAAATAATTAGTTGTATATTTTATTATATTATTATTAATTTATTTATATTATTAATAATATATTTATAGTTATTTATTATTAACTTAGTTTTAGGTTAGTTAGTTTTTTTTTTATTTTTTTAATTTCATTTAACCCCCCCAAATCCACACCGCCCTGGGGGGGGGGGGGGGGGTTGGCGTTGCAATCATGCCACTGTGGCGGCACACTCCTCCTTCTCCAGCGACACCCTCCCATAGAGGTGACACAACTAGAGTCGACAGCTTCTCTCCCTATGACGGTGCTTCAGCGGGTGATGTCGATGGTCTGCTTTGGTTCACGGTGGTAAGGCAGCTTCGCGGACTCCACAATGACTTTCCTATTCAACAACCTAGTGGCGCGCGACTCTTGACTTTGGAGCTATAGGCGGTTTAGAATAATCACACGTAGTGGAAAGGCACGAATAGATGATGAGGTTCAGTTGAGATTAGCTTCTGTTGGGTGTGAATCAATTCGACTCGGGGTTGTAATACGGTGTAGATCTGTGAAGAAAGATTTTATATTTTTGTGTTTGATGATTAAAGGCTAGGGTAACTTCCAAATGGAACTAATTTTATTTTTTTTAAATTTTTAATTGGTTGTGAAATGGTTCGATTGAAATAATGGCGGTGTACGATTGAATAGTGGCTACGGTGTGCTGTAGGGGTGAAAGCAGATGATGTACAAGGGAGAAAGATGTTTCTTTTGGTAGAAAGGAATTGTGGTGGTAAGAGGCTGGATGAAAGAAGGTTATAGGGAGATGGTGAGACTCTGTGGAGAATATGGTGCCACAGACTGGGAAATGGTGGACAGGGTTACTGTTACACCGTAAGGGAAATGGGGCAACAACAAAGAGAAAAAACGGTGCCGCTATTTCCCAGAAATGGTGGCACAGAAAAGAGAGTTGGTGGCACAATAAAGGATGGAAATATTGTGATAAGAGGAAACACTGCGTGGTGGCACCGTAAAGGGAAACAGTTGCTGTTGCACTGTGATAGGGGTTAGACAATGAGATCAAGACTATGCCACCATGACACTGAAAAATAAACATAAGGGTAAAATAAAATAAAACATAAATAAAATATGAGTAAGATAATTAATTAAAACTATAAATTAATTAAAACAATTGAAAATTTAAGTAAATCATAAAATAAAATAAAATTTATTTAACTGAGAGAACATAAATTAAATTATTATTTACTTCGAATTATCAAACATAAAATGAAAATAAATTAAAACTAAAATTAATAATCAACTACATTTTTAGAAGTTAAAAGAAAATTGACTATTAAATTAAACAAAAATAAAACCAAATTAATTTATGAAATTAAATTTAAGAGATCTAATAGATATAGTATGTTTATAAAATTAAATTTGTAATTAATGAATTGCTAAAAGACATCTAAAATTTAGATTATGTTACTTTAAACTAATTAATATTTAATATAAGAAATTCTAAATTAAAACTTCATTATTTATGTACAAAAAAGAATTAATTAATTAATTAATAAGTGTTAATTTATTTAATATGCCAAAAAAAAAACACCAAACTAAATAAAAAGTTATTAGACTATAAAATTAAAGTAAGATATAAATTATATATTTTAAAGCTTAAAATACATGATTAATTATAAAAAAATGATTAATTGATAAATTTATTAATAAAAATACAAATGTGTTAATATATAGTAAAAAGTGAACAAATAATTAATTAAAATCAATAAAAATTAAATAAAAAGATTTATAAAAACTATGTATTTTTAAGGCCACATCAGTATATGAGGTTCTCCATCAATGGTACCCTTTTGTGAATGGATTAGATATTCCTTGGTCATTTATTATGATGATGTTGGTTTTAATACATAGAGTGGGGTGATCTGGAATTTATCATCATGCAGGGAGATGGAAGTTGTTTTGATGTCGGGATAAGACTCATAAGATAGGCTTCCTATGTATGCTTATAAATGTAATCATAACACACATAGTCTGGTACCACTTAATGGGACACATCATACATTTTATGTTCATGTCACAAGGACCAAACCATGAAGTTTAAAAACATTTAGTAAGGATTTATAGACAGAAGATGTATAACAAAGAATGATGTGGGACTTACACTAAAGTGGCCCAGAGGACTGGGGATGGATGTGGTCTTCCAGGCAGGGGGTGATCTTATCAGGAATATGTCCTAATAAGGATTGTGATGAAATGGGGTTAGAAGGAATATGGACCTTCATGTTGGATTCAACCATATTGGGGATATGGAATTGATAACATTAGGATGAATTTGGGGTGTTCAGTTTATACCTCATGGAGGCTTCCTATATATCCCATTTTTGTAGAAATCAAAGCACACTTAATGCAGATAGTTAGGGATTACACCTATTGAATAGGCCCATTTTTGATTCATTAGAAATATAACCCTTTAAAGGCTGGTCTCAGAGGGAATATGTCCCTTTGCGAATATGGTAACATCATTTTTAAGATTAGACCTAGTAGGAGGCCCATATGTGTGTATGGTTGGGGTTATACCAAATATAGGGAATATTTTCTTAGGATCATGTAGATTTCATGATCGCCACTAACCTCTATGCTCACATGAGTCCTAATCAGAGTGAGAAGCAAGAGGAAGAAGTACATATGAAAAACCAAACAATATCCTTCATCTGATGGTCAATGAGGCTAGGGCCCAATGGAATAGATAAAGGGATTCGAGGTTAACGTCTTCTATTTTATTTTGGTAACCGGGATGTGGATGCAGGAGGGAGAAAGAGCTTTGATACCCATCTGCTCTCTTGTTTTTAAAACCTAGGTAGATGAAGTCAGGGAGGGGTTTTACTCTAGTGAGGGGCTTACTCTTAGACGGATTATATTATACCAATTACAAATAAGAAAGTAGGATAATCCACTATCCATCAAAGGGAAAATCAAGCGCGATCCACACCATCTCATCTAGAACAGGGAGGCTCCTAGAACCACCTCCAACATCAGGGACCTCATTTACATTGAAATTTATGAACGATAACATTAAAAGGATCCACCTAGTTAAGGAGTTTACCAATAAGACCTAGTTTACCAAGGATATGTATGAAAAAGAGGGAACACTAGTGTACCCTTTGGTTCGATAACACATATTTGGTGGCCTTGGGAGAGGCCTTGGCCTAATGCCTCAAAGGGAGACCATTCAGGGATTAAAGCCTCACAAGAAAGAGGTTAGTAGAGAAGGACATTAGGATAGTTTATGGAGGTACCAAGGTGGGACCACACTCTATATTGGAGGAAATAAATGAGAGTAGAAAATTAGATCACCCTAAGATGCCCTATTCTTTACAATATTTTTTTTGTGTGGGATGAGGTTCCCTTTGTGTAGCATTTTTCTATGCGGGTTTGGGTTCCCTCTGTATAGTGTTTTGCAATGTGGGTTTGATTTACTTCTATGTATTATTTGTCTATATGGGGAAGGGTTCCTCCCATATATCCTTTTTCTATGCAGGGTGGTGGCATAAAAATATGTCATCTCATTACGCTTCCTTAAAAAGTGTCCAAAAAGGTTTTTCAGTTTTCCAATGGTATGTTGACTTCCCTTGTTAAAAAAATTTTATTCTATAAATTTACCTTTTGAAAATTGATTTCTCTTACACCTTCACTATCATTTTTATCCGTTCTCCCTATCTGGATCCACCTATGGGGTTTTTGTAGAGTCATGGAGGTAAAAATATTTTTTGATAACTGAATTTCCACATCAAACATGGGGCTTCTTAGTTTGTGGGAGACAAAAAAAATGTCTTGGACCTATAAATGATTTTTTGTTCGAAGGATCCAAAAAATACTGTCACATCTTCGCAAATGATTCTTTGTTTATGGGAGCCATAAAACACCATAAATTCTTGAAAATGTTTTTTTGCAGGATACATAAAATATCATCATGTCCCATAAACTATTTTTCATTTGCAGGACTCCATACGGAGAAGCGTTGTACATAGTGAGATTGTTATATGAAACCAAGCCCTAATTTATGGCCTAGAACACATTAACATTTTTCAAATATTTTTTAGGTTGATTCTACCATTAACAAATTATTTAAATCCTTTTTGTTTTCTGTACAGAGTTTTCAGGACCCAAAAAATCCCCCCCATCAGAATGGGATCCAGTTGGGATGACTATGTGTTAATTATATTGAAGAATTTAGTCCATTTAAACCACTTTATGGTATGCATGTGGACCCATAATAGGGACCATGCATATTAAAAGTGGTTAGGATCATTTTTCATTTATCAAGATTCTATGTGAACAAAGGATGCAACATCTACTTTTTCAGTCCTTAAGACAATGAAGGTATGGGATACCTAAATTTTGAAAATTAAAGGTAAGTTATCCAACCTTTTATATATTTCTTCCCTTTAAAAGTTTAAATATTAACTTCTTCATTTATCTGACTCCATAATTACTCCAACCAGCCTCTGTGACTCCAAATTATACTCTAAAATCTCAACATACTGAAGCTGTGAAAGAGCCGACTATCGTAGAGATAACCCAGGCTAAAGGCATTTAGTAAATACCCACTCTAGTTTAACTAGTTCCATAAATTATTCCACCATCTAAGAGTGTTTCTGAAGTGAATCAAGAGACTCTTTAAAATCTTCACATTTCCCATTATACTGTATAGAAAAACATCTTGAAGCTAATTTCTAAAACCCCTTGGTGAAAATTTCAATGAAACTACTGAAATTATGTCATAGGTTTTCGTTGTTCGGGTATGAGGGGTTTAATTATTATACCATACATGGCATGGTAAAAAAAGGTTATTTTTTCTCAGGAGAGTGCTATTTTTCTCTAATATCATATCTCATCGATAATGTCCATGTGCCATTTTTCTATGGCTAGTAATATCCTTCTCAATGAAGACTATGAGTGTAATAGGGTGGATGAGAGGAATTATGGCCAAGTTATTGAGAATAGAGCCTTGGTGGAATAGCTTCATCAGGAGTTGGTTTGTCTTGAAAAATAACTGGCTCACATTGAGATGACTGTTGATAAAGGGGAATGACTAGTAGAAGACATAGAGAAGGCATGATTAAATATTGTTGAGAGGGTGGATAAATTTTGGGCTAGTGATGATACAAGGACTATAATGTTTTCTGAGATATTCCATGCTATAGAGGATTATGATCATGCGATGATTCAACAATATGAATCCACCGAGCGGGCTTTATAATTGTAATATTTTCTCATATGGAGAGACCCCAAGCTGTGGATGTTCCTCCTTATTTTACATCCAATAAATAAATTAAAACTTATTTACCCTAAATTACCCATCCTTTATCTTATCCTGTAGTGAAAATAAATCATAACTTGAAATGTTTTGAAAGAAAATCACCCAGATAACCTAAATGGTTTTTTCAATGGGCATCAATCTTGATCATGACCAATGATAATTAAGTTGAAATAGTTTCTTCCATATAATTTCTCATGTATGGGTATAAGCCTAATCACTATCACCATAACACCATATCCAACTCATTTGGATGAAATATCAGGTAATTCTCTAATTTTTTACTGAGCCAAGGGACCCAATGGGCATAGTTTTGGCTATTTCTAGGGTTTCATAGAGATACCTAAAAACTTTACATCATTTCTATTACCACCATAATTTTTTCCTAAGCCCAATGTGGTACAGAATTAGCGGCCATGATTTTAATTTTATCTCAAACACCCTTGGTGGGGTTTTAGCCTGGTGAGTACTATGTCTCCTTATTTGAGAATTTTAGAGTTTTGTACGTCAAACCAATATGACTGGTGTTTTAGGTCGAACAACTTTGACCATGAGTTATAAAATGATTACCCGAGAAGGGATGGACAAATGAGAAAGTCCCAACATTATTCAAACATATAATGGCTAATTTTGCACTCTAATTTTGTGATTTTTGAATCTAAAGAATGATGTGGGAAAAGTATGTGAGGAGTGACCACATAGTATGTTTTGAAATTAATTTCCAATATTATGTTGTCAAATCTTACAGAGATAGAAGAGTTATACACTGAGAATGAACTTTCCTTTGGTTGATGGGCCTTTTGAGTGCAGCTTATGTAGATCCAAATTGGGTCATATTATGCATAGTCAACATTTAGGTGTTAATAATAATCTGACATTCCACTATCAATGGACAAGGAAAGATTATGGAGATTCATATTTCTCAAGACCATGAAGGGTGTTTTATAAAGGGAATGTGTCTAATAATGAAGGGAGAATAATTTTCAGCATAAGTCATCGATGGGAAACCACTCCTAGACAAAATTGGTTTGTGTAAAGGAGGGGGAATTATGCTTCGATCACAAGCTTGAAAAGGATGGGTCTTGGGAAAAGCACAGAGCCTCCCACCAATATTGGGGTTGTTCCCATGAATGGAAGAACACAAATTTTTTGGTTTTTTTGGAAACTAAGCCTATAATAGAGGATCTAGGCATCACCATGGATCTTAATGGTATGAGCATCAATTTATACTTAGTTATTTGGGATTATTCAGTGGGTGACCAGCATCATAAAGAAAGGATCCTCCCTAGTAAGGGTTGAAGCATCACACATTTTCATATTATGTGATTAGAAAATAGACCATGTAGTTTAGCATATTACAATGAGGATATTTGGGGACATAATTTATGGCCACTTAGATTTGACCAATGGATTAGTATTTTTCCATTCCATGGTGATTTTATCGAGAATGTACCTCCATCTTTAGTCATGAAGTAGGAAGGTTGTAAGAAGAAATAT
This sequence comes from Viscum album, assembly GCA_963277665.1. Lineage (NCBI taxonomy): Eukaryota > Viridiplantae > Streptophyta > Magnoliopsida > Santalales > Viscaceae > Viscum > Viscum album. The sequence goes on along the minus strand of OY728123.1, from coordinate 999,917,402 downwards.
GGGGGTTTCTAGATCCAAAGAGTGATATGTTACAAAAATGTCATTGAGGATTATGTAAATAGAATAGGTCTCTCCTAAGGATGAATGCAACTCTGGTTGATAGGCCCTTTGAGGGAGGCTTATGAAATCTAAACTAGGGTGTATTATGCAAATTGAAAACAAAGGTGTCCTCAAGAAGTTTACATCCTATTATAGATGTATTGGGAAAGCTTTTAAAGATTCAGATTTTCTAAGACACAGGTTTTGGTTTTTAGAAGAGAATTTCCTAAATATGGAGGGATAATTTCATATCAAAATTACATAAGAATGTGTTTTCCCTACATAGGTCTAAAACATATATAGGGAGAGGTATTTTTTTTATGGTTGGGATCTATACATTGGGTTTGTGCATCACTATATATCTCATCAAAGAAAGAATCAATATATACGTAGTTCTAAGAAAGATTCCCCCATTGATCAACCTCTTGTGTGGGGAAAGGGCATTGTTTTTTTAAGAAAGGGCTCACTAGTGAGGTGATAACCCATAATTAACCCTCCTATAAAGATCTAGATCGTACATAGAAGAGTGGGACTATTTTTATATTGCGGTTAGACTAGGATATAGGATATGGGAATCACTATGGATCTTGTGATAACAAGAATTAATCTATACATAGTTCTTGTATTTACATATTAAAGGAGATTTTAACTATGTAGTTTAACATCATGAAGTATGGATGTTTGTTGTGCCCTTTATAGTATTTATACCATGACCAAGTTAACCCTAAAATGGACTGACAGACCTTGATCATATGAAGAATCCCTTACCAAAATTCCTAAACCCATGTGATCTGTGCTTTGTGTGAGAAGAAACAAGTAGAAAATGTTTTTTTATCACAAAGAGGTAATAACAAGGGTGGAAAAGTGCATTTTGATCTTATGGTGGCTATACTAGGATATAAGATCCATGAATTTCTTTGTACTCATGATAATAAGAATCAAGACGTATATAGTTCTAGGATTTTAATATCAAGTAAGAGGGATGTTAATCATGCAGTTTAGAGTCATACGGTAAGAATCAAGGTTACCTAATAAAAAAATAAGGTATGAATCCCCATAAATTATATACAAACATTCAGGGAATCAGCTTACGAGTGGCATCTCATGTTTGAAAAATTAAGTGAGATTACATTTTAACTTCATGTTCTGAATATGTTTTTATATAGTTTAACATCATGTGACTAGGATGATATGGTGCCTTACAGTTTTAGGTCATATGACTAGGATCGTACATCATGTAAATGATAAGTGATAAAAGGATTATCAGGACAAAATGTTCCAACATTCCTCGTACATGAAGATGGAATTTGTAAACCATGATCTTAGGGGTTCTTGGGTCAGAATAAATGATATGGATGAAAACATAGTTGGGGATTATAGAGATAGAGTAGGCCTATCATAAGGATGAATGTGCCTTTGGTTGATAGTCCCATTTTGTAGGAAACTTATAAAAATCAAAATTTGGGTGTGTTAATGCATATTCAAGAAAAGGTGTACTCAAGAACCAAACATCCCATTTCTGATGACCAAGTAAAGTTTATGGAGATTTGAAATTTCCCAAGATAATGAGTATAATATGTGGAAGGATGTGTCTAAAAACATAATAAGTATTCAGACTGGTATTATCCATGGATTGGGAAGTTCCTCACATACATCTGGCTTATATGTTAGGAAGGGAATGTTTTTTTGTTTGTAAACTACAGTTGGGATATGATAAAGGATATGGGAATCACTATGTATCCTGTGTGACAATAATTAATCCAAACATAGTTATGAATATATTTTGACCATGATGGGGTGAAAATATCTTAAAGGGGATTTTATGGATAGAGATAAGTGATGAATCGACTCAAAAGGAGGGAAAATGGGACCTTTTTTGCACAAATTCTCAGTAAATATTTCATAGGGGCCACTATCATAATGATGAAGGGAAATAAATTCATAATGAGTTGATGATGAGGATGGATCAATGATAAGGGACCTAGGAATATTTATGAATCCCATGAGGATGGGAATCAAGCCATATGTAGTTCTAGAGAACAGTTTAGTAGAATACTGATGGTGGGGGTGGTGTCCTCTCTAGTGAGGAGATTGAAACCTCACATTTGTGACATGAGGTTTTGAATATTTATTACATAGGTTAAGAATATAGTTTAACATCATGTTCTAGGGATATTTTACCATGAATTTTAATGTCATGTGATCAATATGATTATCATGTATTTTAACTTCATGCCGTCAAGATGATTGACCAAACAATTTAACATCATGTGATTAAGAAAATTTACCATGCAGTTTAATTTCATGTGATTTGGATGCTTTAACAAGTATTTTAACATCAATATAGCAAGAAGATTTACCATTTAGTTTAACATCATGTGATCTGGATGGTTTACCATGCAATTTAACGTCATGTGGTAATGATGTTTTACCATGTAGTTTAACTTCACGTGATTAGGATGATTTACCATGCAATTTAACATCATGGAATCATGATGATTTTTGTGTGATTACATGAAATATTTCATCAAGAACCTCACATTGATTGGTGTTGTGGTAAGATGTCTGCCCATTCGGATCAAACAATATGCTCAATTAGAGGAGAATTTGTCTATGGAATAAGGTCCCTCCCTATTTGGATCCAGATTTGGAGGTTTCATTCTAGGTATCATTGGATTTCAAAGGACCAACACCATTTATCCCTCAAGGAATGACCATAGGGGAACCTTTTTGTTGAAGGCTCATGAAATATAGTTTTGGAAAATTTCCAAATGATGCTTGGTTTGTAATCTCTTCCCATACAGTCGCTCTAACTCATCTATCCACTTTTGGGACTACTCCTCTATTGACAACCACTCACAGATGGAAACACAAAGGGAAATTGAACCTCAATATATAGGATAGCCTTTACCCTATATGCCAATGGGTATAGGGTCACTTGTGTGGTAATGAATGTTATATTACAATAATACCACAATGAATGTATGATCTTTTCTAGATAATAATTTTTATCCTTATCCACCATGTTTTGAAGTATATTTGATAATGTATTATTGAAGGCCTCTATTAGTCCATATTTTGACAAGAATGGCCAGAATTGATATTATACTCCTGAAAAAACGTTCCCAACTCATAAATTTTTTTTTGGTTCCATTATCCATCAGTATCGTATAAGGGATGCCAAACCTAGCGATGATATTATCTCCCAAGAAGCTGAAAATATTCCTTACCCTGACTTATTTGAGGGGTAAAAATTCATCCCACTTAGAGAAGAAGTTGGTTGTAATGAGAATTTAGTTGATCTTCTTCAATGTGGTAGGTTGATATGGTCCCAAGAAATCTATTCCCCATAAGTAAAATGTCTAGGAGTATTTGGCCATGTGTATAAACTCTAGGTATTTATGAACGAAGTTGGTGTGTACCTGGTAGGAATGGAAATTTCTGGTGAATTTTGTGCAATCTTGCATATTTTTGGTCTAGCAGTACCCAAGCCTCCGGATTTTATGAGAAATATGGAACCATGAGTGGTGGGTATTGTAGGTTATGATGTAAACTTCTTTCATGACAATAATGGTCTCTTCACCATAAATTCACCTAAGAAGGACCCCATCAAGGACCCACTTATGGAGGACCTTTTGATGATTTGTGTCATCAAAAAAGAAAAAAGTTAATTTGTCAATGTATAATTTTATCTTTCTTAGTTATATCCGATGGGAGTACTCAATTTTTAAGGTAGTCCATAATGGGTGTCATCCAACCAGTTGCATCACCCTCTCATTCAGGGATATGATTAAACTCTTTGATCTCCTATATATTTTCATGAACAAAAGGTTCCACTATTTGATGATGCACAATGATGATGACTATTTTATCCCAGTCTGGATCTTCCAATTATGTTGCTGCATTTTCTAGAGAACCTACTTAGTCATTTTGTGAGCTTGGGATGTGAACCAATGTTAGATCAAAGGGTAATTCCAAAATCAATCCTCAAACATAGTCAAGTAGGGGATAAACTATTATTTTTTGATAGCATAATCACCATTAACCTTATTGATGACCAATTCCAAATATCCTTTTATCTTCAGGTGATTTACTGTAACCTGAAGTGTCATATATAGCCCTATAATGAGGGTATGCTATTTTGCTTCATTGTTCATGCACCCTTATGATAGTATGAAGGAATAGGGTAGGAGAATCTTTCATGGGGAAATGAGCAGGACTCCAAACCTATTTTTTTGAACTTGGATTCTTCCATCCTCTTCCCAGTTGGGCCTCTGGATGCACTGCCAAAATAAATCTCCCATATCTAGGGGCCCTCTTCAATAGAGATGATATATTCATTAGTAAATTCAGTATCTAATGATGTAATTTCTACCGAGGGATGTTATGAAAGCAATTCCACTAATTCTTGATTTTTTAATTCTTTCTGAGTCACAAACTGAATATAAAACTACTGTAGGATGACCACCCATCATGAAAGACACCTACTCAACATTGGATAGATGGAAATATATTTGAGTGGGTTTTTGTGAGAAACCAAATGAACCTTGTGATTTTATAGGTAATTCCTTAGTTTAGGGATTGCAATGATTAGTGTCAGAAAAATCTTTTAGATATCTAAATTATGAGTCTCAGTATCGAGCATGGTTTGACTAAGTTAATAAAAGATGTTTTTACTCCCAAAATCTTTTTTTGTATGTGGAAGGTTCACAATGACCTCTCTAAGGATGTCACATATAAAATGAGTGATCCTATTTTAGCATGATGCATCCGCACTAGAAGGCTCAAAAGTTATTTATTGAGACTATTGAATATATTCTAATAGTTATCATTCTACTGATATGTAACACCCTTCTTCATCAACCCTGTGAAGTGCATACTTTTTCCTATAAGGTTGGATATTAATCATCGAATGTATGATAATTGTTCTTTAATTACTCTAAATTATTTTAGGTTTTATTAAGGTAAAATTATAAGGATTTTATTTGTCTTTTAAGGGTTAAATTTGATGTCATGAAGACATATGATAAATCTAAGAAATTTCCTTGAGGTAATGCTAAAAACACATTTCAAGGGGTTCATTTCTAAGATCTACTGTCACATTTTATTGAAGACAGTTTTGATATCAGCTAAGTATTCAGAATATTGTTGATAATTAACCACTATATCATCAAAATAACATTTTAAAATCTTCTCTAGGAAGGTTTTTAAAATGCAATTAATGGTCCATTATTATATAGGGATGATATTCTTCAATCCAAAGGGAATTACCCCATAGTAAAATACTCCCTGAGGGTCCCTTAAGGTAGTAGATTCTTCATATTCCTGGTCCTTTTATATTTAATTATACCTTGAATAGTTTTCCATGAAGGAGAAGGCTTGATATACACCTGTTTCATAAATCAGTATCTCTATGATCAGGATAGGGAAATCATCCTTTAGACAGTGCCAGTTGAGATCTCTAAAATTGATGTAGACTCTAATTTTCCCATTATTATTCTTGATAGGGAATATATTGTCTATGTATTTTGGATTTTGGACCTATCAAATGAATTTATCCCTGATGATCTTGTCAACATCAACCAAAATTTTGGCAACATGTGTTGGATGCATCCTTGTTGCTGTCTTCTTATAGCCCCGGTGGTTCTATGGAAATCCCAAGTGGTGAGTGGCCACCTTAGGATAAAGTCCTAGAATTTATGTGTAGTCCTAGTTGAACATGTACCTATTTTTCTTCATAAAAGAGATATACACTTATTATTTATATGATTTGGCTGCACTGATCGAAGTGGGCTATGGGCCCTCTTTTATACCCAAAATTATCTATTTTATTTCATCAATGGTGGCAGAGACACCCTTAAAAAATTTTAGAGGGGTGTCCTTGAGGTCCTCCTCTTCCTTATTATCCCCTCCTCCCTCTCCCACCTTCTCTTACAATATAACCTTAGGGGGAGTAGGTGATGAAAAAAATTCTTTAGAGTTAGGAGAGGAGTCAAATCTTTGATATCTAGAGGACGAAACTATTGGCCATATATTGTCTCAAAAATACTCTATAAATATTATTTATTTTTATGCTGATAAATACCCTTGTTTTTTTAATAATTTGATTAATTTAAGAGAATTTAAGAAAATTAATATTTGTTGAAATATTTATTTTGGAATTATATTCAAGTCATTGATCTACTAGAAATATTTATTAAATATTCTGAACGTATCTTTAAAGTATTCTGGAAACATTGTTCATAACCTACTTGTGAAAGTGTAACATAAGTAATAAACCCTACCTTTGAACCAACACATATGGATCATATACCCTATGATGTTGAGAAAGTATGGTTAATAAACCCTAAGTTTGGACGAAACCTTACATTTTAAAAAAATGGGAAGTATGATTAAGTAACTCTACATTGGTATGGAACCTTATGTTTGAGGAAACAAGAATATAGTACATCAAACCTACTTTTTTAATCAACAATTTGTTTTCAACCCAAAGTTTTGTGTTTCTTTCTTCATATAAAGGAACACTACATTTGACTATTCAACGATAGAGTTTTAAATATATGATATTAACTATGATTTCTATAATGGTATATATAGAAATAAAGATCGATTCAAAGATGTTTTACAACCGATTCAAAGGATTTTATTAAATAGAATAAATCTTTCCTATTTCTAAGGGATGTTGCAAACCTCTTGAATGGTTTAAAATTTGAATGATTTCAATCTCTCAGGTGAAGTTCTTGGATCTTCTCAACCAAAATAAATACATGTGTTCTATATATATGGTTAGTGTAAATATAAGATATAAAACTGAATATTTGAAAAATATAATTTTGAATAAAAAACTACTACAAAGATTGAGTGACTCTTTAATTTTATAAAGAGAATACACATTTAGGATATACATATTTTGAACCTCGTACTGCTGCAAATATTTCTGTTTGTTTGTTGCTATTTTTATTAAAGATCATTCACAACTAGGATCTCTTCAAACCTATTCTTACTTGAATACATTCATATTTAAAGGAAAATATATGTATTATATTATTTTCTACTTCAATGATGATCAAGAACCTGATAAGTATATCAAATCAAAATATTTTTATTTATTGGAGTTTCGACTGCTCGTACTCAATAATGGTAATGTGTCCGCTTCTTGCACTAATATATGGAGAAATCAGTTCCCTATAAAAGAACCAAAAGGATCTGTTTATCCTTATTGTAAAATATGTCAACTACTTTCACTCAGTTTTGAAGGTCTTATGATAATATGATCATTCTATTTAAAATCACCACACTCACAAAGAGAGTTTTGGTGGAGTGAAATATGGGATCTATGTGCCCTAAACCAATATAAAAATTGTTTTATTCTTCTTTACTGTTTATCCACTACTCAATTTTGTTATAGAATAAAGTGTAAAGAAATTTAAATTCTAGATTATGTCAATATTATCTAAAATACACAATTCATCCATCTCTTGCATATCTTCTTATTATGTTGACCTAACAATTGGTATAAAAGGTGATATTTTTGATAATGAAGATAAATATCTTTCCAGATTAAAAGTATAAGGTCTATACAAAGTAGATGTCAATGGATGATTCCAGAAAAGGTATGTCAATGATACATGCTCCGTATTTCAATGGTGATAAATATTAAAGTGGGAAGTAATTTATAATCATCAATCCGAATAACCTTAGATTTAAAGTGTATATAAAGATTATCATTCCTTATGAAATTCTTGAGAAACCAAAAACATGGGATGATGCAAAATAATTTGAGTATGAAATTAAATCAAAATAAATAAATACTATCATATGTGGGATTGGTCCTTATGAATTTAATCAGGTATCACAATGTACTACTACTTATGAAATGTGTTATATAATTACTGTTTCATATGAAGGAAATGATAATATTATAAAAATGAGGTATGATACTGCAAAAATAAATTTTAACACTTTAATAATATATGATAGTGAAATCATAACAAAAATTAATGGACGATTGATATAAATTGTAAACAATATTACTGCCTTGGGAGATCCAATTACTTAATCAAATCAAGCATTAAAAGTACTTAGAGTACTACACTCAATATGGAATGGAATATCTACTACTATAAGATAATCACTACCAATAAGAATCCTAACAATGAAAGAATATATTGGAACTCTAATGATGTATGAAGCGTAAAATTAAGATGAAGTAGAAGATCATAAGCTAGAGAAAAGGGAAAATACTTCTCTTAAAGTTACATCCCAAAAGCATGAAATAAAATTAAAAGAAGATGGAAAGATTTAAAAATATTTAGACTCCTTAGATTCTGAAATGGGATTGGATCTATTAACTAGAAAATTACACAAATTAAATAAGAAGAATAGTGGCTTCATAAAATCCTTTAAGAAAGATAAGAAAGGATCCAAATAAGTATGAATCTATGAGTCCAAGTAGATGGATCATATCAAACCTGATTGTCCCTAGGTAAAAGAAGAAATGTGGAATAGAAAAATTAGAAGAAAACTAATTATGAGAATAAAGGTAAAATAACCACGAAATCTAATTGATGTGTGTTTGAAGACTCCAAAATCTCTTCCAAGTATGATTCAAAATAATGGCCACAAAATATTAAATTGAATATGTGCTTTATGGATAAATAAAAATATGAGTTACAAACCTATAACTCTCCTTCATATGAATTTAATAGCTTCTAAAATAGAAAATTGTCTGCTTATTGCTTAATATTTGAAAAAATAGGATTCGTTAATAAAAAATCACAAGTTACTTAAAATATTCACAATTATGTTTTAAATTAAAATCATGTAATGTTAAAAAAACATCAAGAAATAAAATAAAAATTTAATAAAACTACATCAAACTGTAATGATCATGAAAATAAAATAAAATAACTACAAGATGAAGTATAATCATTTAAGAGTGATTAAATTAATTTAACTAAAGGATATAAAATCCTAAATGAGATTCTAGGGAAAATGTTATTAAAATAGAAAATATGGAATAGAAAGAAAGGGATAAAAATCAAAGATATATAAAAATTATTTTATTCCTTGTTCATAAAATGTTACCTGATTCTATTATGGAATGAAATGACATTTTTCTAACAAATATTATTTAACAAGTCCTCAAATAATAGGGATTAAAAAGGATTTTATTTACAAAATCATGTATGAATACAATAATAGAAATTCTAGTAAAATAAGGAAAATATAGATTCCTAGATATTTTCTTGCTAACACAGCTGGACCCAAGAAAATATGGGTACTAAAAAAAATTCTTGTTTAAATGATTTTGTAGGTAAAAGAAAACATAAAACAAATTTCTATATGGTAAGAGTGGCTAATTAAGACACATGAGTGGAGAATCTTCCAATTTCTATACACTAGATAAAATGGATGGAGGACTAGAAACCTTTGGAGACAATGATAAAGGGAAGAAAATAATAGTCAGATCAATTGGATATCCAAAGTCAATCTCAATCAACAAAGTATTTTATGTAAAAGGGCTAAAGAACAACCTGATAATTATTTCTCAACTTTGTGATAATGGATTTTTTTGTCAATTTCTCTAACAATTATTTCTCAATTTTCAATGATAAACTTCTTAAAGTTAGAGCACCTAGATCTAAATTTTTTTATAATTTGGATCTTAATTCCTTATATAAACAAAAATTAAATTATTTAATTTCTGAGAAAAATGAGTCTTTAATATTGCATAGAAGACTTTGAGAAATAATATATTTGATTTGTATAATTTTTCTAAGAAAAACTTAGTTTATAAGTTTCCTAGTCTTAATTTTGATAATGATATATTTTGTGATGCATTCCAAATCATAAAACAACAAAAATCATCTTTCAAATCAATTAAAAAAGTTGCTACATCTAAACCACTAGAAATCATACACATTGAGTTATTTGGACCATCAAAGGTAGAAAGTTTTGTGGGTAAACTATATGTTTATGTTTTAGTGGAATATTTTTTTAGGATTTAATTGGGTTTATTTTCTAAAACTGTAAAAGTTAAGTATTCTATGTTTTTGAAATATTTTGTAAAACTATTCAAAATAAAAAATATTTTTAAATAAGTTCATTAAGAAGTCATTATAGTGTACATTTTTAGAATCTATAATTTAATTATTTTTTCTAAATTTAGGTATTAAACAAACCTTATCTGCACCAAGAACACCTTAATAAAATGGAATTATTGAAAGAAGAAACAGAACTATTTAAGAAATGATAAGGACCATGTTAAATAAATACAACCTTCCTAACTATTTTTGGTAAAAGTTATAAATACAGCTTTCTATATCATGAATTGAGTTTTAATAAGAATAATAATTAAAAAGAGACCCTATGAACTTTGGAATGACAAAAAACCTAAAGTAAATTACTTTAAAGTATTTTTATGCAAGGTATATATCTTGAATACTAAGGAAAACCTTGGTAAATTCGATCTAGAGGATGATGAAAGAATATTTCTAGGATATTATGCTATTTCTAAATTATAAAAAGTTTATAATAAAAATTCAAGGATTTTTGAAGAATTAGTTCATGTGAAATTTGATGAAAGTGACCCCTTTTGTAAAAGAAAAGACCAAACAGATGAAATTGTTAACACTTTTTAAAACATGAGGTTTGAATCACCTGGAATTGATTTTGAAAATAAAATAAATTAGATTCTATCTATTCTAGAGGAACATGAGATTGAAGAACCTGAAAGTGTATTATCGAGACAGTCTATAACCTTAAAGTATCATTATTTAGAATCTGTTATGGGAAATCTAGACACAAGAGTAAAAACAAGAAGAAATTTAGGAAGCTTAGATTCATTTTCTACCTTTTATCATAATTAGAACCTAATACAATAGAAGAGGATATAAACAATGAGAGTTAGTTTTTATCTATGTAATAATAACTTAACCAATTTAGTAGAAATAAATTTTGAGAGTTAGTATACCGACCAACCAATTATCTGGAAATAGGAACCAAATGAGTTTTAGAAATAAACAGGACAAACAAGGGATAATTTCCAGAAATAAAGATAGATTATTAGAAAAATGGTACAATCAGGAAGAAGGGATAGACTATGATGAAACCTTTTCACATGTTTCTATATTAGAGGTAATTAGAATCATTTTATCTTATGTATCTCATATGAATTTTAAATTAAATCAGATGGATGTAAAATCTACCCTTTTAAATGGATATATAATGGAGGAAATTTGTATTTAATAACCACCAAGTTTTGAAAAACCTAATATAATAAATTTTATTTTTAAACCAATTAATGATTTTTATGGCCTTAAACAAGAACCTAGAGTTTGGTATGAAATATTAAGCTCATTTTTTTTGGAAAATTGATTTGATATATGATTGTAAGATCATTCTATTTTTTGGAAAATAGTTTTCTATAATATATTATTAGTGTCAATTTATGTTGATGATGTTATTTTCAGATCAAAAAATAAAAATGTTTTTTCAAATATTATGCAAAAAGAATTTTAAATGAGGATGATAGGAGAACTAAATTTAATTTCAAGATTTAAAATTTATAAAAAAGATCATGGAAATGTTTTAAATCAAAGTAAATACATTATTTATTTATTGAAAAAAATTATACTAGAAAATAGTAAGACTTATACAACTCCCATGTGTACTAGTAGAAAACATGGTTTAGTTTAAACTGGAAATCCAGTTAACAGCAAGTTATTCCGAGGTATGATTGGTAGTTTATCATATATTACTTCTATTAGACCAGAAATATTGTTTTCTATGTGTATATGTGCTAGATTTTAGTCAAAACCAAAATAATCCCATATTACTGTTATTAAAATAATTTTTAGATATTTAAAAGGAAATGTTTTTCAATCTCTACTTTACCTAAAAAATTTTGGTTTTAATTTAATTTCATATTCAGATTTTGAATTTAGAGGATGTATATTAGATATAAAAATAACATTTGGAACCTTTCAATTTTTAGGAAAATATTTAGTGCATGGTCAATTAGGAAACAACATTCAGTTTCTCTGTCAATATCCAAGATAGAATATATATCCTTTGGAAGATGTTGTGCACAATTTTTGTAGATGAAACACATCCTATTAGACTTTAGACTTAATTTTAATAATATTCCTATTTTATGTGATAATACCACTGCAATTAATATTTCCAAAAATCCTATTATCTATTCTAGAACCAATAATATTGATATAAGGCATCATTTTTTAAGATATCATGTTCTTAAAATGATATATATTTAGAATTTGTAAATACCTAATATCAACTTGATTATATTTTTATTAAACCACTTACCACTTTATGTTTTGAATTTATTAAGAGGGAGTCAGGAATATTTAATTTCAAATAAATGTTAATTAATATATTTCATTATTTATTCTATTAATTGTTTTTCAGTTATTATTCATGTACTTATTAATTAAATAAAAACAATATTTTATTTTGATTTTTGAAAAAATAAATCTTTTCAAAATAAAGAATTAATGATTACACTACGTAATAAACTCGGGAAACAAGATCGCATCACTAAAACCACTGGAAAACCCTTCCTCTCTCTGCTTTATTTCTTACCCTAAGATTTTAAACCCTTTTGACTAATACAGCTCTTGTTTCTCTTTTAAAACCCTAGAATTCGTAACATTCAACTCTCGAATTCTAAAAAACGTCGATGATAGAAGTAGGAGAACATAGAGAAATAAAGAAACATGTTACCTATAGAAAAATATTTCAAGGAAAGGTAATAGATTTAAATTTTCTTAATCAGTGAAATCTTCTTATATAGAATTATCTAGTTTTTCAAGATCTAGAAACTATTTTTTTTGAAGGAAAAACCAAGTTTATTTTTGATATATAAGTAAAAAAATTATTTAGAAATTATAAATATAGTTTCAGCAACATATAGGATATTTTAATGTCTAAGATATATCAAAAGGATTTTGTGATTTCTTTAAAGGAAATAGCCAAAGTTTTTAAGTGTCCCCATGAAGGCATTTTTTATTTTTATCTAATGTTAATAGAAAACCAACAATATAAATTAGAGGATATTATTTCATTTATTTTATACTCTACCTAGATAATAATTTTTTAAGGATCTTGATGCTGAACATAAGGTACAAGTCAAGTTCATTCAGTGACCTATAGTTCCAAGAACTACTGTACTTGAAAAGATTTTTTATCCAGATATGTATATAATGTTTTTTATGAAGAGTGATATCAATTTTAATTTCTCTAGATACATGTTTAGGTATATGCATCACTATTTACAAGAAGATGAAATGATGTATTTTTATCCTTATGGAAGGATAATTTTAATACTATTATATAAAAAGGCCTAATTAAATATTTAATGATAAAATCCAAATGTCATCACAACAACATTCTCAATGCTGGAACTCTCAGGAAGATAGGTAACATCTAGAGTATAGTACCAGGAAAACTATTACCTATTGGGGAAGAAGGCCAACAAGTACCTGGACCTACTACTTAGGGGGAGAACAGAATTTTGGGATAAACTGCTATAATCCAAATTCAAGGAGAAGAAGTTATAAAGTCAAGAATCGATGGAGAAGTTCAACCAAAGAGACACTGAATCAGATACAATGTCTCTGACCGAGAATATATAATATATGAACCTTAATATCTTGAAGAAAATTTAGACGATCCAATAAATGAGACCCTTATTACTCGACCTAGAAATAGAGATGAACCTATAGTTCAAGAAAGTATAATTCAAGCCCCAGAATTAGAGGTTACTACAGCTGGTGAAGTTCCCCCACCAAAAAATCAACCAGTTAATAGAGAAGATAATGAGTCTCTAACTCCATATGAAAATTAGTTTCAAAAATATCTTAATGAAGAAAATGTTTTTTAAAATTTACAAGGAGATGAGAAAGCTCAAAAAGTTGTGGATGACACTACATGGTTAATCCAGAATAACTAAATTTCACTTATAGATATTTCCCTGGACAATGAAACCTTTGAACCTACTAATAACACATATTTTCTTGAGGTTTAATTTTCTACATATAGTTGTAAAAGTAAAGGCCGCTCCTTAGCCTTAGTTGACAAAGGCCAACCATCTCAAGTACAAGAATCATAATCTTCTAATTCTTTGAGCAATAGAATTTAAGGTTTTTTTGTTTAGTTTAACAAGTTGAAAGAAGATAATTCCGTTTTTTATATTGAGTTAGATGATATAAGAAAATATTTGGAAAATTTAAGAAGCATAACTATTCCTAGAGAGGAATTATAAACTGGTTAAACCCAAATGATTAATCATAGAGATAGTTCTATTTCAAGAAGATATTTTGATGATTTTAAAAGAGAAATATCTAATCAGTTTGGAAAGATTCAAATAGAATATATTTACAAAATATATTTTGGAGATTTAAAATGGTATTTGTTAAGTCAGTTTGAATCTATAAAAAGTAGTTTAAATCTGTCCATAGCTTCCACTTATACACCACCAACTTCTACAGACTTAATTAAAAGATTTCATGAAATTACTTTAGTAATGTCTAAGATGAATGACAGGATTCATACTCTATAGTGTGATAGTGCACCTCTCAATGTATAGTTGTAAAACTAGATAGATCTAATTGAGAAGCTAACCTCAGGAGATCTAGGAATGAGGACTCTTCTCAATCATTTAAAAAAAATAATTTCTCAATTTTTTCAATCAAAAGAAATTGTTCTTGAATTTATAAAAGTAAATTTGATTAAAATATTGAAAATTGGTTAATATTTAATGATTTTGATGAGGTAGTTAACTGAAAATATTACTAAAATTTTAAGAGAAAAGATGGAATATTTGAAAGAACTTGTTTGGGACGTTCAGGTTTCACTTGAACCAGACACTTCTTCTGATCCAAACCTTTCATTTTCAACCAACCATTTTTAACTATTACTCAGAAAAAATAACTCTTGTATTCATAAAATTATCTTAATAAAAATTCTTTTGTTTATTATTATTTCTATTTATCATTATTTTTGTTTATTAATAATATCGGAACACATGTATTATTTTTCTCTTAATAAAAATCTAACATTCATTTATAGTTTTGTGACACATTAAATGTTTTTTAATCCATTTTCATGTATTGTATTTTTGATATCACAAAAGGGGGATAAAATTAGGTAAACATAACATTCTTAACTCAACTAAAAGTTTATATTATCAATTCACCAAAATAATACTGTGAAAAATAAATTTTAAAACAATAGTAAATTTATGTATTTTTTAAAATATTATTTCATTTGGGTTTACATTTCTTATATTTTTGTAAGATATGTTATGGGTTTTGTGATCATAAAAAAGGGAGAGATTGTTGGGAATGTATTTTTCTCAACAATACTCTATATATATTATTGAATTTGATACTCACAAATACCCTTGTTTGTTTTACTAATGAAATTTATCTAAGTGAATTTCAGGAAATTAATTTTCATTGAAATATTTATTCTGGAATTATATTCAAGTCATTGATCCCTAAGAAATATTTATTAAGTATTATAAACATGTTTTAAAATTATTCTAGAAATACTTATCATACCCTACATGTGCAAGAATAATGTAAGGAATGGATGCTAAGTTTAAAACATCATCTATGAATCATATACCCCATGCTGTCATAAAAGTAGGGATAATCAACCCTATGTTTGGATGGAGCCTTACGTTTGAGAAGAAATGAAAAGTCTGTTTAAGAAAACCTATTTTTCTATGGAACCTTAAATTTGAGGAAACAAACATATGGTACATCAACCCTACTTTTGTAATCAACAATAAAATTTTAACCCTATGTTTGGTATTTTTTCATCATATAAAGGAACCCTACATTTGACTATTCAATGGAAGAGTTTTAAATTCATGATATTAACCATGATTTCTACAATGATATCAACAAAAATAAAGATCAATTAAAAGATATTTTATGAGCAATTAAAAATGCTAGTATTGAATGGAATAAATCATTCCAATTTCTAAAGGAAGTTACATCTCTCTTGAATGATTTAAAATTTAAATGATTGCAATCTATTAGGAGGAATTCTTGGATATCTTCAATCGAAAGAAAGTTGTGTGTTCTATATATATGGTCATAATATTTTATCCCAAATATAAGATGCAGAACTGTATATTTGTGAAATAAAATTTTGAATACAAAAATTCTACCAAGATTGAGTGACTCTATTATAATATGAAGAGGCTATAATTTGAAGATATACATATTTTCAACCTCATATTACTAAAACTGATGCTGTTTATTTTTTCTATTCTTATTGAATTTCATTCGTAACTAGGATATCTTCAACGATATTCTAACTTGAATATATTAATCTTTAAAGAAGAATATCTGTATTCTATTAGTTTCTATTGAAACTATTATCAAGAACATGTTAATTCAATCAAATAAAACTCTTTTAATTTATTAGAGTTTTGACTGATCTTACTCATTCATGGTTAAGTGTCATCTTATTACACTAAGATGTTAAGAAACTAGTTCCATGTAAAAGAACCAGAAGTATATGTTTAGAATTATTGTAAAAGGTTTCAACTTCCTTCACTCAGTTGTGAATTTCTTATGATAAGAGGACCGTTCTAGTGAAAATTACCAACCTCATAGAGAGAGTGTTGGAGGAGTGGACTAAGGGTATTTTAACCCCAAACCACTATAAAAATGTCTATGTTCTTCTATACTGTTTATCCCTTTCTCAATTTTCTTACAAAAGATAATGATGCATGTCTACATAAATTATAAATAAAGTTAAAATCTATAATCTATCAAGATTATCAAAAAGACACAATTCACCTCCTCTTGTGTATCTTTGTATTATTCCAACCTAACTGAAGATACTTCCTCTGAACCAACTAATAATGTGGGGTCTCTTTAAAGATTTAAAGGAGAGATGTGGGATAGAGAATTAGTATCTTCAATTTATCCTGGTGGCATGACTATTTATTCTAAATTAGCTGATGAAGTGGTGATCAATCGAATCTTAGGGGATGGATTATTGCATTTTAATTTGATATTTTACCACTATCTTGGGAGTTAACAGCATTTTCATCACTACTAGTTTTAGTTATCATGACTGATATAATGAATATTGTTGAATATGAACCTGAATTTTGACTCATATTCTTGAAATGATTGATGGGTAACACATAATATCCACTGAGCTTTTTGAATCGGCTAGTTGGGGTCATTTCTAAATCATTCGGGGAAGTGACCCAAGTGACAACATTAACCATGGGATGTTTCCCTCTCCACTTATATAATACTGCATTGATATAATATGACTCAAAATATTCAAACAAGGACTTATTAGCATGAAGAGTCTTGATTTTTACACTAATATAGTATTTGAGTCATTGATGGTATGATAAGGAAATTGTTGTGCGTTGATGCAACAAAGACCTTCCTAGAAAAATATTGAAGGCCATATCTTGCTAAACTACTAGAAATTTTGAGTTAGATATAAGTTCCCCAAACTAATAACTGAACACGATTTAGCCATGTGGATTTTTCTCACTCTTTTTATGACCCTATAGAGTTAGATAGTAAGGAACTAGGTTAGACTCATTGTATCTTAGACGATGAAGTGTCCGTACTAGAGCAAGATTAACTCCCAATCCTTTCTCAATGAAAGATCATCGGACATTGATACCATTCATTATTCCATAAATGTATAAGGGTTTTATGTGTCCTAGTATAATGGAATATTTATCTTGGTCAAGAAAGGAAATAATTGCATGAAATGTTTCAGGATCAATCTCTTCCTGATAGACCTCTGCAGTGACAACCTACGATTCAAACTTCTTGGGGCTTAGTAAAGCCTTTATGAGTGCTTCCCTGAGGCATTTTGATAAACTCAGAGCATCTAGGATCAATAACTTGGCTGATACTAGGGATAATTTCTTCAAGATGTAATATTTATGGGATAAAGTTCTATGCTTTCTAGTGTAAGGATGCTCTTTCATAGATATAATAGGAGATGAATTAATTGATGTAAATGGAACATCCCTTGAAATAGGAGTTTAAGGTTCTCCTGTTCTTGTGGGTTAGGCCAAATTGGTCTTCCTTCCCATCGAGGGTGATCAGACACTTGTACCCCCTCTGATTGATATTATAGAATGATTGGGTCTGGGTGAATTTTTTCATATGGAGGGGGATTTCCTTTTTCCCATTAGACTCACTGAAGGGCTCTTCTATGAGTTTCTATAGAAATGACCATCCATGTAAGGATGTTGATAGAATTCTAGTTTCTTCTGTGACTATATATTCCCCTATACCATTAGATATTGTGAAATCATCCTCTAGTTCCACAATCAGGTGTGTGGAACTTGGGTACATAGCCATACTCAATATCAGATAAGATATCCATTAAATGAATGAAATTAATGGAACTGAATATTAATTCTGTATTTGATGAGGGTTCTATCTGACAGACCATTTTTGGTGCTACGGTTTGATGGGGTGGAGGCCGTGGTTTCAAACATAAAGGAATAAATTTTGATAAAGTCAAAGCCAACATTTTCCATGGTATAAGTTCATATTTCTATGTTCTATCCCCTACCTTATAGTTAGATCATTTTTTGAAAGACGATATTTTAGAGGATTACGATGTTGATGGAGTCGACTGTGTCATAAAAAAAGAGAATAGGGGAATAGTTGGTTGTTTAAACTATTATAAGAGTATATAATGAGTTCAGTTTATTGTATTTCAATTTATCCAATCTCAAAACTTATGTTCACCTTTTCTAGAAACTTCCTTCCACTGACCTCCTTCCTCAGGAATAGTAGAAGAAACATACGGTATTTTTTATGGTGGTTTCCCCAACTTCACTTTCCTAGAGTCTACCATTTTCTGTAGGATTTCATTAAAAATTAATTATTTCGGAGTGGTGTTCCCCAAAATCTAGTAAAAGGGGAAATAATATGGGTGGTCATTGAGACCAACCTGGTGAGGCCTATTAGGCTCTGGTAGGTGGATTAAATCATTGTCCAAAGCTTCTATAATGTAACTATATATTTTCTCATCTTAGAATTAATATAATTTATTCTTTTTCATCTCTAATTGATTTTTCCTAGGTCCCCTCCACTTGTCCTGATGAGGTGGGGGTTTTTGTTAATGCCCATGGGGTACCACATGATATAGTGTGGGTTTTGGAGCTGGATACAACATAGAGGCTGAATTAAGTGTGATGGATTCATCCTATGCCTTTCCCATTATATTCCTTAGGGATGATGGAATCATTTGGGACTTGAGCTTAGTTTTCTGTATGGAATCTTCCAGTCTTTGAGAAACTGTGGTAAGATCCCGAAACCCACCTATATATCTTACCTGGATGGGAAATGTTCAAAACTCATTGCAGAGGTTCTATATAAAGAGAGAAATCAAATCTTCTTGTGGGAATCTCTAGGTTGAAGGAATAGGTTAGTCCCTTCCACCTAGAAATGAAATCTGAGACCCTATCATTTTACCATTTTTTATAGTTCAAGAGGTCCAGGATCATTTTCTTTTGAAGCGCTGAGATGAATTGAAAGAAAAAATATTGATGGAGATATTCTCATCCTGTTATTGACTGATCTGGAAAACTTGTGTATCATACAAAGACCAACCCTTGCTAGGTTTTCAAAAATCATATAAGTTTCAATGCTTCTTATTAAATTGGGGTTCCCATCATAGGATCACAACAAGACAAAAAATGTGTTAGATTCTATTTTAGGTATCCTAATCCATTGAATACTAGAAATATAGGGATACCAAAATTTATAGGGGTGGGATCATGCTTACAAATTCATCATAAGGCTTCTATTATGGATTTACTAGTGTGAACCATTCCACCATATCTTCCAATCGTGCTTCCAATGATTCAATGTTTCAATAATCCCTTGATGAATGCTTGGTTGGACTGGATATTGAATGGGGGTTATAGTATATTGGGCATGGCAAGCTGGCTCCACCAATATATGTGGTTGAAATATGGTAGGGGACATATTTTTAGGGTTTTACTGAATTAGTTCTAGTTGTTTCCATAATAGAGGAAATTATTAATATCCTTCCATAGTCTGGTCTAGGTAAACTAGTGGATAGGGTACATCATTTGGTGGATGTAGTTTCTCTACTTCAGTTGCTGGGGTGAACCCTCTTTGTTGAGGTACGCAGGTTGGAAGTGAGAGTTGAGCCATTGATCATGAAACATATTTAGTAGGAAGGATCCCTCAGAGAAATTATGCATTGATTCTTCTCAAATAATTATTCTCTTCCTTATATTGAGAAAATATTTAATTAGGCGTGAGATTTTCTACCTCTTTGGGAGGGGGTTGTATGCAACCTTTTCGTTACCCTTTTCTATGATGGATACATGTTGAGGGGGCAGTAATGGAGTGGTTGTGGGAATAAACAAATTATGAGAAAGTATATGGTTTTGTTTACAAAAACTTCTTTCATTTAGCTTTTTGTGGACTGCATTTCGAATGGAACTATCCTCTCCTTGCTCTTATTCCTTGGTGTCATCTTCAGTTACGTCCGTAGGATTAGCGAAAATGAAATTCACCAACACAAAATGCATTTTTGGTGTAGTATTTTCTATCAAATGATAGGAGGGTTGTTTGTGACCTTTACTAGACCTCTTAATTCCTTTTTGAGATTCTCTTTGAGATTCTTAGTGAATAATGACTTGGAGGGAACCCCCACACAAACTTTTCATATGTTTCCCTTCTGAGGAATGTGGGTCCTGAGATGGGACAAACTATGAGACCTCATTTTTCAATGTCCCCCCTAAATGGTAAAATACTGAATTCCTTTAGAGAGGAGGTTGATGTAAAAATTTCCATAGCCTTATGGGTTGGGGTTGCTCTTATTATTCTATTATCGAGATTATGTTTCAGTAAGTTTGAGGATGTGATTAGGAATTGATGTATGACATTCCATTATTTATTTGATACGGTGAGAAACATCCTTAGTGGGAATAGGAATATACACCCATTCTAGTGTTGGGGATGGAATATGATTATTCCCCTATCTCATAGCTAAGGTATTCCAACTAAGTCCTCCAATTGCCTCTGTATTTGACCAGGGGATTGATTTTTCTTCATTGTTTCTTCCATATTTTACTGGAGGGCTTGATATGAATGAGAAGCGATTTGCATCTATTCATTGTTTGTTGCTGTATTTGACCAGAGGGATTGATATTAATAAGAATAAATTTGTATCTTCTCATTGTTTTTCTCTATATTTTACTGGAGGGCTTGATATGCACGAGAATAGATTTGCATCTTCCCATTATTTACACCATATTTTACTGGTGGACTTGATATGCATGACCATAGATTTTTATCTGCTCGTAGACTGCCATAGTATTTGACTAGCAGGCTTGATATGCATGAGAAGGGATTTTCATTTTCTCATAGAATATTGTTGTATTTGATTTGTGAACTTGATATACATGGGAATAGATTTTAATATGCTTGAAGTTTTCCACCGTATATGACTAGAGGGATTGATATTCATGAGCAATGATTTATAACTTCTCATTTTTTTCCTACTCTATTTGATTGTTAGGCTTGATATAAATGAGTAGGGATTTTTATATTCATGTATACTATCACGATATTTGACTAGAAGTCTTGATATACAAAAAATGGGTTTTCATCTACTTTTAGTTTGCCACTGCATTTGATTAATGATATTCTTATATAGGAAAAAAACATTGTTATATCCTTGGTTGTTTAACCGTCACCCTTTATGGGTTCCCTAGGGTCTTGGGTTTGAATAACATGGGATAGAGCCTGTATTGATATTTTATATTCATGCTGAGGATGTTAAAATACACTGAATTAGAGGCGATGAGTACTAGCCTGAGAATTCTAAGGGAACCCTTATTTTTCTAGTATGAAGTCGCATGAGACCTCTTGATCAACCTCTTGAAGTTAAGGGAGTGAGGAACCTGTTATTATGTTCTAGGGATAGGTTCCTAAAATGGTTTGATATGGCTATTGGGAACATCAACTTATGTAACACCCATCATTTATGAGATATATATTGGTGGGGATTTATAAATAGGAGGGCCTATCATGTAGCCTCCAGAGTTGGGAGAGTACTATTGAGGTGGTACTACCAAATCATCATATTTGACACCTAGCATTGAAGAATATGGGTTAGTGATAAAATCCTTTGATTGAATGAATATCTATCTTTCATAATGGTTGAGGCATATGTATGCTCAAATTGGTGATCCACCATTTATATAAAAGGGTTCTCTTGTGAAAGTATGTTTTGTGATACGATAAACAAAAAAAAAGAAAACCTGATAAATAAATGAACAAATGATTAATTGATTGTTTAGGATCCATGCTTAGCCCACTTTCAATCTGTGAGAGTGTGAAAGTGGCTGGTCATTTGGGAGACATAATCATATTGGTTAAAGAGTCAAGTCAGGTTCTCCATTTTTATTTTATTCCCATTTGTAAAGTGTTATTTTCCAATGGGGGTTTTGTTCATGGAATCAGAAACACCCAATGGATCTCATATTTGTGATGAATCATGGAACTTCTTTCCAAAGGAAGTAATTCATTAGGTAAGTTGTCCAATGACACTTAATAACTCACATTGGTTGATAGGATGGTAGTTCAGTCTCATCACTACCTTTTGGGGGGAATTATTACCTATTCCGAGTCTCTCTTGTATATTTATGATATGTTCATGAATCCTTTATTCATTCCCAAGTATGAAATGAGTTTTCCTTAAATATCAAACAATTATTATAATGAATAAACTTTAGAGTCATTTGAATGTATCCATGGTTCTTCATCATTGAAGATATATGTATGTATCCAAGGTTCTCCATCGATGGTACCATTTTATGAATAGATTAGAGATTCCTTGTTTGTTTATTATTATGATTCTAGTTTCGAGCCAAAAAATGGGGTGATCTAAAATTTATTATTATCCCAGGAGGCATAAGTTTTTTTTGATGTTGATATTGGGTATATAAGACGGGTTTCCTACATATCCTTGTGAAAGGAATCAGAACCCACTTAGTTTAGTGCTACTTAATAGGGAACATCACACCTTTTAACATCATGTGACAAGGAAAAAAACTATGTATTTTAGCATCATATTGAAAGGATGAATAGAAATAAGATGTATAGAATAGTATGTTGAGGGATTTATGTCGAATAGGCCCCAAGGACCTAATATGGATTCGATCTTCTAGGCGAGGGACGATCTTATAAGGAATATATCCCAATAAGGATGGTTGTGAAAGGGGGTTGGAAGGAATATGACCCTTTGAGTTGGAAGAGACCATACCGGGGATATGGAACATAGAACATTAGGGTAAATTTGGGTTATTGTATTTAGACCTCATAGAGGCTTCCTACATATCCCATTTGGATAGGAATCAAACCCCACATAGTTCAGATAGTTGGGCCTTTCACCTATAGAGGATGCCCAATTATACTTTATTGGGAATGTAGACCTCTGAAGGTTGGTCTCATATGGAATTTAGACCTTTGAGAAGATGGTAACATGGTTTTAAGGATTACAACTAGTAGGAGTCCCATTAGTGTATATGGTTGGGTATGGTAGGGGATTATACCAAATAGGAGGCCCATTTTCTTGGGATCATATGGATTTCATGATCACGACAAACCTCTAATCTGATGGAAATCATGCTCAGTGTGAGAAAAAATAAGAAGAAGTAGATATGGAAAATCACACAATATCCTTCCTCTATTGGTGTATGAGTATAAGGCCCAAACTAAGAGATAGAGGTCTTTGTGGTTACTCATTGATTTTTTGTTAACCTGGAAAATGTTTTGGGATAGATAAAGTGATCTGATGCCCATATCCTCTCTTATTTTCATAACTTTAGAAGACGAAGAGGAGGAGGGGTTGACCTCCTGCTATGGGATTACTCTAATAGAGACTCCCTTTTCCTAATTCTACATAAGAAAGGAGGATAAGACACCATCCCTAAAAGTGAAAAGAAAGTGTGATCCACCACGTTACCAACTAGAACAGGGAGGCTCTTGGCCCTACCTCCATGGTTGGGACCCTCATTACCCTGGGAATGTGTGAAGAAGAATATTTTGAGGACTTCCATTATTAAGGAGGTTACTAATAAGACCTTATTTACCATGGGTATGTATGAATGAGAGGGAATGCTAGTGTACCATTTAGTTTGATCAAACATATCTAGTGGCCTTGGGAGAAGCTTTTTCTTAATACCTCTTAAGGATCCCATTTAGGGCTTAGAGTATCACAAAAAATAATTTGATGGAGAATTCCATTATGAAAATTTGTAGAGGGGATAAGGTGGGAACACACTCTATACTAGAGGAAAGTAATGAGTGTGGGAAAGTAGAGCACCCCAAGATTCCCTATTCCACATAGCGTTTTTCTATGTGGGGTGGGGTTTCCTCTATATAACATTTTTATATTCTGGTCTAAGTTCCCTTAGTGTATAAATTTTCTAAGTGGCTTTGAGTTAATTTCATATTGTGTTTTTCTATGTGGGGAAGGGGTCCTTCCATGTATACTTTTTCTATATGGGGTGATAACCCACAAAGACATCATTCAATTATGTTTTCAGAAATGTGTGTGCAAAGGATTTTGGTTTTGTGTGTGGTTAGGTGACTTCCCTTTCGAACTTAGTGTTATGCATTAAATTTATTTACTAAAAATAAATTTCTCCTACACTTTCGATCTCATTTTTGTTCATCCTCCCTATTTGGATCCACCTCAGGGGTTTTTATAGAGGAACATAGGTAACTAAATTCTATGATAACTAGATGTTCATATTGACCAAAATGCTTCTTCATTTGTGGGATCCCAAAAAAATGTCATGGGCCCGCTAATGGTTTTTCATTTTTGGGAGTCAAAAAAGACCACCACAACCCCACAATTTTTTTTTCATTTATAGGATCCGAAAAATACCATCACATACCCATAAATTTTTTTTTGTGATATATAAAAACATCATCATTTCTTATAGATGATTTTTTTTCTGGATCCAGAAAAAAAATCATTTCCTGCAAATGATTTTTCATTTACAGAATTCCATATGTAGTGGTAATCCGCATAGTGAGATTTATGTGTAGAACCAAGAACTCCTTTTTGTACAGGTAGAATTTAATATTTTTCAACTCTTTTTCTGGTAGATTCTTCCTTTAAAAAATTCAAAAAATAATTTTCTTTTTCCTTGTATGGTTTTAAGGACCCAACAAATTTGTAAATGAAGCTTTTGTTTTCCCATAAAAGCATTGACTGTATTGTCTTAACGAACCATCAAAAACTCAAATTCAAAAAATAGATCCCTAAATGGGTTTCTCAATTTGATCTTACCTAAGGGTTCCTATTAAATTTTCTCACAACCTTGAATTATCGAATTAGAGGGTGAAAATGCATCATAAATATATCCCAAATGGGGGAAAATTCAGCTTGGAATGAGGTTAATAAATAAACCATTTCCCAACATGGTGTGATGAATGTGCATATCAATAAGTTCTATAGACACATATAAGGGCATTATGTCCCCCTATATATAAATTTATTAGGACTTCTCTATAAAGTATATAACTATAATTAATTTAGTGGGTTTAGTATTGGCATAATTCTCCCCGATGAAAACTATTTCTATCTCAAAACCCTAAGGTTTCTAAGGATATGATGGGAGATATTTTTATCTATATAGTTGAATAAAGGATATACAATATTAAGATTCTTAATAGAACAATAAATATTTTCTTTAACATGTAATACTTAATAACTGGGGGTCATTTCTTTCCGCCTTGTTCTTTTTTAAGCTTTATTCATAGAAGGATAACTTTGGAATATATATGATATTTATAATCCAAGGTTTTGGGGAATCATTAATAATTATGGGTTAAAATGATTGGATACCAATATATCTTAGGATAACTAGGAGATTGACTTATAACTAATTGATCCACTAGTAAGATAGGAGTAGAGTGAGCATTGGAGGGTCTAAGATTGGATTTAAACTACTACTGGTCTCATTTAATTATCTTTATCTTAGTTTAGATAGAATTTATTTTATAATCAAGGATAAATCCATGAATTTTGGTTATGTATCTAGAACATATTACCCTACCTCAAATGTTTCTAATTTTTTTAGGGATATCGATTCATAAAACTCTTTTTTCTCAACATAACTCATAGTCAATCAACTCATGTTGATAATGGTGAACCTTCATCAGAAGATAATTTCACATGGTGGTGTGGTTACCATCCAACCAATGGTGAGCGAAAAAAGTATATGAGAGTCTATACTAGATTGGGGACCCATGTGGGTTTCTTTTCTAGTGTTTTTTTGGATAAAACAAATTATATTGATTTTTTGGGTGATGTGGAATAGGAGGTATTGTTGTTTGGGTTTCTGAGGTAATTATGGTTCGGACTGGTTAATTTATTAAAGTTGAGATGATTGAATTTATGTGACTCCATGACTTTAAGGTTATCTAGCTATTGAAATTCTATGAATTTATGTAAGGAAATTACTACTATTCACCCATTTCTTCAAGGAAAGTAGATAACACATAAGTTACACATTCCCTAGGGTTATTCAACACTACATATCCTTCATAAACCATTTTTTTGAGCATGTATTTGAATAAAAAACAATATTGGATTGTATATTCCAAAATTCAATAGTAGGTACAATAATTAGATCCGTAATTTAGTCTTGATTCATTAGGTTTCTTATCTTCTTGCTGCATGATCAAATTATTTTTGTGGGAATAGATAATATACTATAGAAGAAGACCTTTCAGAAATAAATGTTTCTATTTTTTCCTATGAAATCATGATGACTTTTCTTATAATTTACATGTTCTGTTCTTATATTAATCCATGTGTGTTATTATAATTTCAACCTTGGGGGGCCACTGTATTGAATTTGATTGAATTATAGGTTGTGGTTTGAACCACTGTAAGTTATAGGATTGTATATTCTACCTATGACTTTCTATAATTCTTTATTTATAATGGGGTTGTTTGAATAGATTTTTTATTATTTGAATGAACCAATCCAAATATTGTAATGTTTTAGCAAACTCTGAGAGCCCACTCATATATTTTTATGGAATTATCATAGTGGCCAACTTATATAATAATATTTCCATTTAGATCTAAGGAACTACTCCAAAGGAAGTTGTATCTCTAGAAAATATGTTAGAGCCTTCAATACCGAAATAAAATTAGCTAATCTCTCATTATATTATTAATTGTAATTAGAGTGGCCATGGATAGTGTGTTTCCTAAAGATAGAACTAAATTTTTAAAGGAATTATTGGGGAAGATTTTCTCAAATGATGATAGATCTAGATGCTAAGTTGTTATATAATAAAAATACAGGACTTTACAAAGTATTACCAAAACATCTGATCTTGGATTCCTTTGGTTATTTTGGGATCCCAAATATCAGGCCACACCTGAACGAAAATGAGTGAAATTCTAGTGTAGGTCTCCAATGTTTTTGAATGATTATAAGTTTATATTTTGAAAATTGGGTTCTAAAGAAGTTAAGTCCACCAATTTTTGATATGTTATCTTCTCTTTATGTACTGATGTATATAGAGCATGGATAACGTTTAAAAGAGGATTAATGACATTGAGTATTTAAACCTATAAAATTGTTTCCTTTTCTAAAGTTTTTCATGGATGAATCACCTAATACTAAGATAAATGGAATCCCAATAGATAAAATTAATGATAATATATTGGTTAAATAATTAACTAAATAACAGGATATGATCTTAGGTGAGTCGTACATCTCAACTATACTCTTTTGGGTCTAGTAGCTTCTTCTTATTGAAGATGACCAGATAAAGGAGGTATATATTCATCATGGAAATCATATTCAACTAGTATGTTTCCCCTAAGAAACACAATGTTATTTTTATCATGGTTTTCACTCTTATACATCAGTTGGAAAATCTATTCTTTAGTAGAGATGACCTAAATAGTTATGCAAAGTATGTGGGATAAAGACATAATAATTATTTCATCCTTATTTATGGTGCATTATATAGGTAGAAGATAATAATTTATTGGGGACACTAATGGTTGTTCATGTATTTTTTTTCAAGTATATACCACTTCTTCAAATTTCTCAAAGTGGGTGATATTTTCCATAAATTCCTCTTATTGGTGTTATTATTTATTAGTATCATTTTTGAATCATTTTGAAGAACAATTGTGATTATACTTTCTGATGTAAAACTTATAATAATAATATATTTATTTTTGTCTTTGAAGTATGAGGATTCATTAGCTTCTAATTATCCAATAAGGTATTGTTCCTAACCCCCACCCATTTCTTGACCTGTTGGTGGGACCTGTAGCTTTATGAACCCACACCATTCTATTTTATTATTTTTGAACTTCCATTAATATGAAGTAGGATATTATTCCTAATAAGATATTTAGATGGAATTTTCCAAGACCATAACAATGCATGGTCCAAGTGGAAGTTTTATCCCAAAAAATATTCATGGGATACCTCTGTCCTTTTGAATATTAATTTTCTTAGAAGAATTATAATAGTTTTTATGTATCCTTATGATTGATTAGGGATATGGGGAATGATTATAGGGGTAAACATTCCCTATACACTATGGGATATGGCTTACCATGTCTTGATATGGATATAACCATATATTTTTAATGTATTGGGATTGTATTCTGAATATTACTAGATACCTTGTGTTTTATAGATTTCATGGATGAGTGGTGTCCATCATTGAAGATATCATAACCTTCACATGTTTTGAATGCCTAATGTCTGATGAATTTTTCACTTTCTTAAAATACTAAAAAAGAATTATTTCAATTGATAGATCCTTTTGGGAACGTGTCCTTTGGGATTTTTAGATCATATTTTCCCATAAAACTAAAAAACTAGAACCATCATACATAAAAATTGGGATAATACTTGTGGTGAAAACATTGAATATTTCTGTGTATAATCATTCCTAAAGATGGGTGAGAGGATAAAAATTAAATTCCCTAAATTCTCCCCAACCTCTAATATATAATAAAGATGAAACATCCTTAATTATTTAGAAAATCTATTTGAGGATATAAAGGTATTCCTATTGGAGGTGCTCATATTATTTGAAATATTAATGGTTTGTTCAACTAGGAGGGTGGAAAGAACAACTGGGTGAATTTGTAAATATAATCCCATGAAATGATCAACATACCCTTCATAAGGTAAAAACCTAAAACTAAACCAATTAAATGTTTCATATATAATTTGAGTATAAAATGATATACAATATTCCCTACTGAGCGGTTGAATAATATACATAGAGGTGGAAAGGGTTCATTAAAGTATTAGTATTTTATCAATAGTCAATTCTTGTAATGATACTCATCTTTACAGTTTTTATTTTACCTTTAATTAAATATTTTTATGTATTAATTTAGTTTTTATCTCTATTTAAAGTTTAAGGAATGTGAGTGAAGGAATAAAAGAGAAGTTGGAGTTGGATACAGGTGTAGTATAAGCATTGGGTACCCAGTGAACATTTAACGTTTACTTGGTGGTGTATAGTTTTCTATTGTGGTGCTAATATTTCAATTGGTCACACGTTATACTTATAATAGGTAGTATGTAAAATTATGTGTTTTTTAATATGATAATTTTTTAAATTTAAAACCTAAAATTAAACCCCTATAACTCCTTGGCTTAGGATTAGTCTTCATTTTAGACCAATAACCATTTAATATGAGTTCCTTTACATCTCTTATTCATCCTAAGTGATTCCATGAACAAGGTGGATATAAACATTCTCTATGTTGTTCTAATTATCTCTATAAAATTATTAATATAACACCCCAATTACAATACCCTATAGTTTATGGTTTTTTTCATTTTATTAATATAGAATACATAAATCAAATTATAAAGGATCTAATGCTTTTTCAGTCTCATGAGACTAGATACATAAATTAACATTACATTAAATTGAAAATTTAATATATATCATATAAAAGAATAAAAATATTTTGTAATTTATCCTTCAAATTACATGCTTTATATGTATTAGTCTTCATCATTAACTGGGGAAATTTGAAACAATAAAGTTAAAGATGATCTTAGATACTCAGTAAAGGGTAACATACAAATAAAGCTATCATAACATAATCATTACCTAAATAATATGTAAGGAATAAATGTATTGAATGTTTCTATATATTAGAACAATACATCCATGGATAGAATAAAAATATAAATAATCACATGGATAATAATAAATAAATTTAAAGTGATGGAAAGCACAATTCCATACATATTAATATTAACATCAAGGCCTCATGCCAAGAAATATTACATACCATTGAGACCTCATGTAAATATATCTTACATTCCATAAAATACATATTACAAGATATTATAATTAAAAGGGTTAGGAATACACAAAATTATCTAAAATAGTTTTTCTTATGAGGCATACTGATGCATCAAGGGCCTATATAATTCCAAGACCCACCCGTTACTTAATAAATCCATTAAATTCATAATGTGAGAGAAATGAATGACAATATGATATATAAAAACATTTTATAATTAATAAAAAAACATCTGTATTAGACTAAAAAACATATGGGATGCCAAATCATTCCCTAGATAATGGAATAACGAGGCTTTCTAGTTGAATATCCCACAATAAACTTAGAAAAAATAGTATATTCATAATGTAATGGAAATAACCCTTATCAAAGGAATGGTAAAAAGAAAGTAGTTAAAAGTAATTTCATGGTTTAGGAGTATTAATGGGAAATAATAATTTATTATGGATTTCAAAGAGCTCACGATTCATCAAAAGAATATCCCTAGGATTGTCAAACCAGGTGTATAGTTAGCCCCCTAGTTGTGAACTGAGTGAAAGTCAAGTTAATACCCAAATAACCTTTTTTGGGTTATCACCCCTAGGTGCATATATTCCAAAGCATTCATAATTTTGTATACAGACATAGTTTTAATTTCTAGAAAACCACACGATCATTAAATCACCAAAAGTTTAGAATTTTTTATAGATAGAAGAGTATTTGACTATTATAATATATTATGAAGGTAGTATAATGAGAGGGAATGGTGATATATAATTAATGATATTAAAATGAATTTTAAAAAAACTATAATCTTTCTTATTAAAAATAAAGATAAATTGGAATATTTTGAAAATAAAGGTAGAGAAGGGGTTAAGAACCCTTATTTCAGCATAATGACATCTTAGGAGAATGTAATAGAAGATAATATGTAATTTATCACTAATAATATATAAAATTTATAATAAATCTATGAAAAAATAATAATGGTTTTATATTTAAAATAAATTTAAATTAAATTATAAAAAATAAAATAAATTGAAAATAAAATAAGAGGATTTGAAACCCTTACTTCCATTGTAGGTTCTTAAAACATGAGAAGAACTCCTCAGAACCTTATAAACTCATTGGGTATAACATTAATTGTGAAAATTTAAGGGAATTAATTATCAATGTATTTTTAGTATGGAAGGATATGATAATGGGTGAAAGTGATCTCCATTTATTGGTGAAAAGAGGTACATTTCTTCGAAAGCTTAAGTTGGGTGAGGGGTAAAGGTGGAATCACTTGAGAGTTAAGTGCGTTAGGTAAGGGGATATTGGGGATACATGTGGGTATTATTTTACTACCTAAAATATTTATTACATATGGTTTATGTATCACTATAATCATTAAAATTTTGAGCCTATTAACTTTACCTATTTTACCGCCATCAACCTTGATTATATATTTTACATGGTGATTATTCTTTCATTAAAAATATAACATGGACTCTATTACCAAATATGGAACCTATGATTCAAAATTTGGAATTTATTTAATCTAAATCAATTATAAATACTATAAAAGTATCTTTTAAATGAAAACCTAAAATATATAAAAAAACTTTTTTGGGGAAAATTTTCTTTTTTAAATATTAATTGTTATTAATATTATTTCATATAAATCACCAATTAAATAATTTTATTATATGTTTTAATCATTAAAACATTTTTCTATATAAATCTTTTAAAATTGGTATTTTTAAAAAAATACACAATGTTTAGAAAAATACAATTCTTGGAAAAGTTACTATTTTATAATGAAAATGAATATTTACTTTGGTAACTTATTTTTATGAAAAGGGAATTATTACTTAATTTGGATATGTTTCTTCCAAATTTAAATTAATCATTATGAAAATAATTCTCTATATATATGTAATTTAATTATTAAATAAATACTTGTGTATTTCAAAATCACATATTTGACACTTAAAATTCGAAACTCTTCTCCCAATAAATGTAATTTTATCCCGACACATATGTGTATTATTATTATAATATTTATTAATTAATTATTATACATTATATTATTATGAAACTTATTTATGAAATATTTTGGGAACGTGATTAAATAATGGCGACATTACCTTAGTTGATTATCAGTTCTTATATATAAGGTTGTTTCCTCAACCCTTGGTGCTTTTTTATAAGTTATTATTGTTATATGAAATCGCTAATACTTCGTATCCCATATATTTTGAAATCAAATTTTTCTTTAATTTTTTATCACTCAACATGGTCATGTGAGGTTATTATTTATGATCTCATGGTGAAGATTATCCAATTTTCTTTGGGTATATATTTATTTTGTGGTAGAAGGTGAATAATTTTTAATCTATAATTTTGGTTTAGGTAAAAATATATTATGGTGGAATATCATTATTTCTTATGATTAAGAACATGATTTAATATAGGTCTTGGAAATTGAACCCTACCCTCATTCATAACTGTTTTAGTGTTTTAGAAAGTTGTGGAATAGGGATGAGTGAATTAAATTTAAATCAAACATAAATAAAGGAAAGTTGTATTGTAAAACTAAACCTAGATATTAGTTGAGATTTAGATAAATGTATGATATTTATGAAATGAGAAAACCTTGAATTTTTCCTTAATATATTTTATTCCTTGTTTATTTCATTTTCTCTCCTCCCTGATGTAGTATCAGAGATCTTATTACACAACATTGAGTTTCTGGCTGATAAACATTTATATTCTTCTACTTTTTCATTTTGAGTAGATGGAAATGTGTGGATATTGTGTAAATTTTACCATGTTGATGGATTATAGTGACCAAAATTTTTATTACATGAATATTATATCATTTTTGAGATAAATAACTTAATATTAATACATTCAATAATCCAAAGGTTTAGTATCATGGGAACATTTGGATCATACATCACTTATGCATAATAGAACTTAAAAATTGTTATTTTTTTTATTTATCCTCCTAAAAGATATAAAATTACCTTTAGTATATGTAACCATCTAAGGATATAAATAAAATAAAGGGGTGATTTAAAATCATATTGAGGTTAGGGATAACGTAAAAGGAAAAAGAGAGATGAATCAATTGTACATGAGTGAGAATAATCAACATCATTATATCATAATCATGGGATAAAAACCATAATCCTGAGGGAATTTTTTTAAAAGGAATTTAATTCTGAATATTCATAACATAGAAAAATCCTAACAGAGTGGTCAAATACCACACATAGTTCTAAACAAATCTAGCATCATGTTTACACATAACATATGTGCATAAATTGTAACATTATAATTATGAACAAAGATAGATTCATGTTCACACATATTACACATAATATCATGAGATATATCATATTACCTAATGAATTAGAGGGATATATAAATCTGGGCCAACCATCATATCAAAAAAATGATCAAAATCATGTATTCTACAAAGTAAGTGAATATATACCAATCATAGTTATGAAATAAAAATTTGGAAAGGAACTAGTTTCATAAGAATATTATATATCATAAATCATATAATAACATTTTAGTTTAAAAAATGAATAATGGATATTATATTTTGGAATAATATATCATTTTTATTTGAAAAGGAAACAACTAAAAAGGATTCAAATATGTGTTTTGAAAAAAAATCCATTTTCAATTTTTTTAAAAATTTAATTTGAAATAATTTAGACAAGGTAGAAACATGTATTTCCACATAATAAATAGGGAAATAATATTTATAGGATATATTAAGTACATTATAGAAATATATATATTGAAAATATTGTGAAAGAGTAGATAACCCAAAAAGGAGTTTTGTTCAAGAATCCCCTTTCCTTAAATCTTGTTATGTTTTTTCTTATTTACACTTACTGTATAATAAAAATATGTTTGTTAATACATATAAACATAAGTGAATTATATTCATTTATGTCACTAATAATCCATTATAATTATAGTATTATTATTTTATAATACTCTCTATTAGACATGAATTGTTTTGATGTCATGTTTTAATTAAATTATCCCACCATGTTTCGATTTCACTATTTTTTTCAAGGTAATTTATAAATAAGTAAAATTAATTCCATAAGTTTAAAATAAATATAATTAAATATGTATATATTATATAAAATTTATACTACCCATCCATGAAGGAGATAATAAACATATAATTGGAAATGTCTTTATAGGCGGTTAACTGACTGTTGACGAGACATTATCAAAAGTGGAGGAAGAGAAGTATGAAATATAAATACATCATAAGAATAGTCACTACAATAGGTTAAAATAATTAATGAAATTTTAAAATAATACTCAATTAATATTAGCTTATTTATTTGAAATGAATATAGAAAAAGAAGAAGAGAAGAGGAAAAATGAGAGAAAAAGTTGATGAAAACTTACCCACTCTTTAGTGTTTCTTATTTTCTAGCACACTAAAATCCAAAAATTATTTGATTTATATGACTTATGAACATCCTGAAACACTCAATTTTCATGAATATTTTCAAAAAAAATTCAATGGTTTTAAATAAATATTTTATCTAAATACCCATGTATTCCAATGTTTTATGAAATTGTGGGAAATTATGATAATGGAATTAAAATGGATTTATTTGAATATAAGAATAGTTTATTTTGAATTTGAAATTTATTTATGATTTTTGGATTGGTATTTTTATTATGCGGTCTAAAATATTTCTAAGTGTTATTATTTTTCAGGTCAAAAAATAGGCCAACTTGGGTGATCCCATCAACCAGGGCCTACATGCCCCATGGGCAACCTGTAAGGCCCACCCAACCATACATGACCATGGGAGGGCCAACCTGAGATGTAGGATGCATGGGGGATGAGGAACATGGAGGGTACACATTGATAAAATACACAGTCATTCGTAGATGGTCTGAATCCTGTGTGCACCAGCCCATGCTGGTCAAACCCAAAAGGCGACAAGAGGAAAGCCTCAGCGGGACAGGGTGGTCCGTGGCGGTGATTAGAGTCCTCCAACACCCTATAGACTTCATTATGACTAATATTTAGGTATTTGGTTTTTAAAAAAGTGCATCCCCTTTCTCCAAATCTATGTGGTATGACTTTTTAGCGGGTTACTATTCATACCATTTAAAAATGTGTGCCTTGTGCTCAAACACTCAAGCCCCACCATCTCCACTTGACTCTGTTTTTGCTTCATGTTCTTCCACCGTGACACCTAACTCACTACTTCTAAGATAATTGAATGTTCCCTCACATCCCATATAAGAGGATGAAGCCTTACTGCCCCACATGGATTTATTCAACACAAAATATTGAGACACCTGAGATCCATGAGTATTTATTTGAAGATATTATGAGTTTATGGGTTATTTAAAGTGATTTTATTGAGGAAGAGGATTATCAATTTCTCTATAAAAATAGGGGGGATCACCTTTTTTGAAGGAGTTACCACTACCATGAGGAGAGGCTTATGAGTTTTGGCTGAATATCCTATTGCATTGTTTTTATTTGTTTTATTTTATTATTTTATTACTTTTCAATAGTTTTATTTTAAATGTAATTTTAAAATATTTTTCTTTTAAAATAGAATTTCATGTATTTTAGTTATTCTATCAAAGTGTTTTCATCCAAACCTATTATTCTTATTCTTATTATTATTATTATCATTCTTCTAATTTCTTCTTTTAATTCTCTTCTTCTCCAAAATATTTTATTTTATTTATTTTATTATCTCTTTCTCTTCTATTTTTTTTATTTTATTCTTATTATTATCTTATTTCTATCCACCGAAGTGATCTCTTACCCTTAAAATTGAGGGGCTGACCCAAGGCTTGTCCCATGGGATGTTAAGGTCTTTACGAACTCATTATTAAAATTTTATTTTATGTTTGTGGTACATGTGAGTGGAATTCATGAGTGTGGCGATTATCCACCATGAAATGAAACTAAAATATATTTCTATTATTTTATTTCATTTATTTCCCCTTTATTCAATTTTTTATCTCTTCATATGATGGAGTTGAGCCAATCAATTTAGGAAATTAAATTTGATTGAGCTAGGTCTTGGAATATGTCACACATTCGACTGAGGTGTGCCATCAACCTTGATTATAGGAGGAGGTAAAATTTAAATTTCTTAAGGAATTTAATATTTCAAAATTTCTACATAAACTGATAGTGATTCATGCATGAGATCTCAGAGCTAAATTATCAAAATAAATTTAAAAAATAAAGTAGAATAGTGATTATACCCAAAACCAAATCTAATACCAAGTTCTTTCTTTAGAATCAAATTCTATTTAGAATTTAATGTTAGTAAAAGTTTAAATTTCCATTCATCATGTATTTTCATTATCTTAGAAAATAAAAAAACCCAAAACATTTATCATTGTTTTCATAAAAATAAATTATACTTAGATGAATTAGATTTAGTGAGTGAACAAACAAAGAAGCTCCTCAATAGAGATAACCCTAGCTACCCATTGTGTTGTATTAGGAAAAAAATTGCCTTTTACATGCCCTATAATAGGCATGTATCACATCACTAAGAATTATAAGGGTCTTAATAGAGGGTATTTGGGTAGATAATTGTATTTGGTATGTGAGAGAGGAGTGGTTTTCCAGGGGGACATATATGGGGTTTTTATAGTTGAGTTGGGGGGTATTTTTAAGTTATGATAATGAATAAACTATTATATCAAAGGCAAACCGTAAAATAGTAATATTTTTGAAATTATGAAATATATTGGAATAAAATAACATTATTTTATGACTTTGAAACACTTTATAATTCTTTTTTATTATTTTAATAAAAAGTAAAGTAGAAAAAAGAAAAAATATTTATTTAAAGGGACACTTTAGAGTTTTAGACTTTGGAAAATACTTTTTATGTTTATAATTTGAATTTAATAGATTATTTAACTTATTAAAAGTGTTTTTGTTTGATCATAAAATTATAGAATTGATTAGGTCATTAATACATTAAGAATTATTTCATTTAAAACATACTAGTTACAAAAATTCTAGTTTTTAATATTCACTTAAATATTGAAGTATTTAAAATAATTCCCAAAAAATCACCCTTAGAGAGTTATGATGTGATGATTTCAAAAAATGAAGTTCATTTTATCAAAATAATTTTATAAAATAATTAATTTGATTATTTGATATAATTTTTTTTGTGTATTTATGAAATACATTAAAATAAAATTTATTAAAAAAGATTATAATTTGATTGATTTTTAAATCATTATATTTATTTTATGGAATTAAAATATTTATGTTTTATTAAATTATTCACGATAATTTTTCTAGTAAATTTTATTATTTTGAGGTCAAATTACTATTCCAATGGTCAAGTTCCATTCACAATGGCCGGGTCACTATTCCTAATTACCATATTACTATTCTAATAGTCATATTACCTTTTATAAATACCTATTCATTCATTCATACATCAATAACTACAATTGATCCCAATTTTATATATTTTTCTTTTCTAATATGTTAATTGGTTTTCTAATATTTTGTTTCTTTTCTATAGTTTTGTCTAAGGGAGTGATAATTTTAGCAGCTAGGGATAATCTGAATTTTACTATTCTACTTTCTCTGTTTTCTATTTTTTTCCATTTTAATATTTAACATTTTAATGGGTTTAATTTTTGCCTAATGTACTGATATATAATTATAAAATAAAGTGTTATTGGTTTTTATATATGTTGTATGTGTATAATACTATAAAATATAATACAACACATATTTATTCAGGGAATAAATATCATTTATAAATTTTAGGTCATTAAATTCTTCACCCTTTAGAAATTTCATCCCTAAAATTTCATCTCATATTCTCAGTTGAGAATATATAAGGGTACATTTGTTTCATTATTTCATCAGGTTCCCAGGTCACCTATTCATATTTATAGTTCCACCACAACACTTTGATAAGTTGATTTATTTTTTTGAATTGAAATTTGTCTCTAAAGTCTAATATATTCACCGAATGTTCCTCCTAAGAGAGGCGATGATCTATTTTTACCACCTCTAATTTCAATACATGTGAGGGATCCATTATGTAATTCCTTTGAAGATATACATAGAAAACATCATGAAATTGATCTAGGTTTGTTGTAAGTTTTATTTGATAGGCCACTTCTCCTATGTGATTAAGGATGTCAAAGGGGCCATTTTTCCTAAGCCTAAACTTTCTCTTCTTTCCAAACTACATCACTATCTTCTGTGGTGGTATTTGAAGGAATATATTCTTTCCAACTTCAAACTCCATGTCACTTTGATGGTTGTTAGAATAGATATTCTATTAATTCTAATAAACTTTTATATAATATTGTATGGCTCAAACCTTCTTTATCTTTTCTTACATAAGACCTGGTCCACATAGATTACATCCACTAACTTCTCCCACGCATATAAGATTTTTACACCGCTTCCCATATAGATCTTAATATATATCCATTTAAATACTCTAGTGGAAGCTATTATTATATGAGAACTCACCTAATGGGTGGTGTTGATCCCATTCTCCTTTAAATTCTATTGAGTGGCTCTCATCACATCCTAGAGTTTCTAAATAGCCTTTTCAAATTGACCATCAGTTTGAGGGTGATAGGACGTACTAAAATTCAATCTAGTATTCATGTCAAGCTGAGGAATTATCCATAATTTATAAGTGAACCTTGGTTTATAGTCATGAATGATGGAAATTATTTCCCTATATAGTTTCATCACGTTACTTATATATTTTCAAGTTGGTTAAGTGAGAAATATTCCCAAATATAGATGAAGTGACCAGTCATCATGAGTCGATCCACCACAAACCATATCACATTGCTTCATTTGGATTCTTATAGAGACTAGTGAAAATGACCATGGTTATGTTATCCAATTTCCAAGTGGGTATGGGTAATGGTTACAACATACCCTTGGACTTCTATCACTCTAATTTAACTTACTGACATACCAAGAGATTTTAGTTGTACTCAGTGATATCCTTCTTCTTTTTTCCCCACTAGAAGTTCTCTTAAAATTCATGGTACATCTTAGTAATTCTAGGATGGATGGAGAAAAATGAGTTATGTACATTATATAATAACTCTTTCTTTATATCAAGTGATAAAATCACACAAATTCTACTTCTAAACCAAATAATTCCATTTTCATCAATATTGTTTTCATGAATCTTCCCTTTACTGCTTCCACCTTTTTTTGAAGCTTTAAATCATCCCTTTGTGCCTCTTTGATCTTCTGTTGGATATATTTTTGGGAAATAATTTGGTAAAGGTATGATTCATTCCTTATAGTTTTGAATTCTAGATCTTACATTTTCATATCCAAGAAGATAGGCTATTTCTCAATATACATCATGGGAAATGTAGTCGGTTCTTTTGTACTAAGAGAATCATATACCTTTTTATGCTTTCTATGATTGTATTGAAAAGAGAAATCATAGTCCTTGATCAACTCTAACCATCATCATCGATGCATGTTGAGATTATTTTATGTGAATATATACTTTAGAGTCTTTTGATTTGAATATATTTCACACTTCACACCATAGATTTAGTGATTCCATATCATCAAATCAAAGATCATATGTACTAACTTTTTTTCATGAATCACGTAGTTATACTAATGGATAGTCAATTTTTGGTAGGCATAGGCTATCAATTTATCATTATCATATGTATAAATCCCAATCATTTCTTTGAAGCAACACTATATACCACAAAACCTTCTCCACCTGTGGTTAGTGTGAGTAATGACACATTTATTAGCCTATTCTTGAGATCCTTAAAGCTTTTACTTACATTCCTACAAATATACATACATTTACCCTTTCCATGTTAACTTTGATAATGTCCTATACAATCAATAAAAATTTCTCAAAAATAATTAGTAGTACGCAACCAATATAAGAAAACAACAGATTTCAGTGATGCTTGAGGGTATGGGCCATTATTTAATTGGATTTTTATTTGAAGGTTCTAAAAAATTCCATCACCAGTTATAATGTTCCCTAATAATGTGAATTACTATATCCGAAATTAAATTTTTTTAAAATTATCATACACTTTCTAATTCCTTAATATCTCCAACACAATACTTAGATTCCCTTCATGTTCATCCTTGATCTTGTATTACATGAGAATATCATCAATAAAGACTACCTAATTTTTTTCAAAGTATTATCTAATGACCGTATTCATCAAATACATAAAGATTTTGGGGTCATTTGTGAGTATGTATGGAATTACTATGAACTCATAGAGTCCATACCTTATACAAAAGTTTTCATCTAAATATCTTCCTTCTTCACCATTAGACTATGATATCAAGATTGAAGAATAAACTTTGGGAAGTACTAATATCCTAAAAGTTAATCAAAAGCATCATCAATCCTTGGTAGGGGACACTAGTTCTTCATGATGATCATATTGATACTTCCTTTGATATAGAAATTTGGGAAAGATATGTTTCATCACTGGGTATCAACACCCACACCATTGAGGGATTATACAAAGGAGATTCATGATCTTCCTTACATTTGTATAAGATAATGTTTTTATCTTGAATATAGAAAGAGATTTCCTTTTAATGATAGTTGATGTGATCACAATATAATGAGAGAAAATCTGTACCCAGAATTTCATTAAATTCTCCCAGGGGATGGATTACATGATTCAATAAAGGAATCTTCCCAAAAAAGCTAATAGGATAAGAGTCCACCACTTAGGTTGCAATGATAACACTATAATGAATTTTTATAGTTATCACTAATTAAAGGTATCTGAGATATGATTCAATAGTTCTAGAAATATTCCAAGATATAAAGGAATTAATATAATTATAATAAAATAAAAATATTTCCATTATTTATCAAATTTTAGGTTTACCTTATAATATATCATTTTCATATACTACCTCATTGATGAAAATGGCATAATCTTTCCCTTGATCTCTCGAATTTGGTAAATTATAATGCTTATTTCCCTAAAAGACCCATGATTTTTTTCACTGGATTGTATACTTCCATTTCTACTTATAGTTGAAACATTGAACCATAGCTGGGGAATTAAGAGGTACCTATATCATCCCTATTTTTTATTTCATAACTTTTTATTACATTTTACATACATGGGATCTTTAAAGTCTAGTGTCATGGAAATCAGGAACATAATACATGAAAACAACATAAAAAATTATTCTAATATAATTTTAAGGCTTCATCATAGGTTTATCCTAAGTACAATTACTGCATCTCATAACCTATAGACATAAATCAAAGGAAAGGGTGAGCAAAAGGCCCAGTAAGGGTAAATGAGGGAATCAGTTTACTTGTGATATCAATAAGAACTTGATGAAAACCATAATACATGAGCAATGGAAAAAGAGGAATATCATAATAAAAAGAAAATGAATCACAACTTGAATATGTGGTTATAACATTTCATTTAGACACTCATGAACATATCACTAAGGTTCATCCCAAGGTGTTATAAAAAATGGGCAAGGTTATTCACCAAGGTATCATGAAACTTGTCATATCTAGAGATTAAATTATTTACCCAATGCATTGGAGCACTTCCAGGGCACACCCTTAATATGTATTTATATTAATATGACCACATAGATCATAATAAAACATTTCATAAATAACCCATAGATAATAAACGAAATGGGCTTCATTTCAAAATCGTTAAGTTTTAAAAGTTCTTAAAAATAAGATCATTATGTCATTTATAACCCATGGAAAGGGAGTGAGGGTTATATGTATGTAAATTCCAGAATAAAATATATCATTTTTATATATTTAT
This sequence comes from Viscum album, assembly GCA_963277665.1. NCBI lineage: Eukaryota > Viridiplantae > Streptophyta > Magnoliopsida > Santalales > Viscaceae > Viscum > Viscum album. Next base: position 999,875,111 of record OY728123.1, on the reverse strand, counting down.
GAACACCCATAGAAATTAAATAGGTCTGGGTATTCACATAAACAAAACAAGAGAATTTCTTGAGAGAAAGAGATAGAAATTTTGAGGCGAAATTTCTGCAGCATAACAGCTATATAACTTGGTTTTAGAAAATAATAAAAAGAGAGGGGACAAGGGTCTCCCATACATAAATGAATAATTTTAAAGTATAGGGAAATAATAAAAATAAATAACATCATAGTATGGATATTTTAATGATATACAACATGAAAAAGAAACTTGAAGAGAAAATGTGATTTCTTTTACGAAAATGCGGCAGTCTAACGACATCGCTTATAATTCAGAAAAAATAAGTTGATGAGATCGGAAAGGTTATATCATCAATTGTAAATGAAATGTACAGTAATAAGGATATATAAGAACTTACCACCGCATAATAAAATGGAAACTAGAAGACAAAACATAAAGGAAGTCATGATTTAAAAGAGGAGGGTGAAAGGTTCCCTTTCCTCGAAGAGTAACTTAGAAAGATTGAAGGTTGGGACATTGAGAGGCTTGAGGGAACCTTGGGAGGACTCCTTGAGAGGGAAAAGGCTATAAATTCATTGAGGAGGATTTTGGAATGAAATGAATGAGGGAATGACTTGGTATTTATAGCAAAAAAGAGGGAATATTTAATTAATTTCCAAGGGACACCTCATTAGTGGTATTTGCAAAACCATGGGCTTACCCATGGTATTGGACACTTGGGACAACTCATAACATATCTTACTATTCAAAAGTCAACCAGATTTATTACATCTTTATTACATCATCAATGATTTCATTAAACACCCGAAACTCAGAAATGTATTTTTTCTATTCATCGAAAAATCAACTATTTTAGAAAAATCCCAAAAAATCACTCCAACATAATATCGATGCTCTGAATTCAAAAATGAACCCCATTTTATGAAAATAATTTTCTAAATACTTTTAATTGATTTTTTTAAAAAAATCATCATTTATTCAAAAAATTAAACTTTTATACTATAACTCATTTTGTAACACCGTAAGAAAGTAATCAAGGTCCCATAAAATTTTTGTATAACCATAATACAATAAAGTAACAATATATGATTATATTTTTTGAAAATACATTTCCATTTTAAATTATTAAATTAATTATAAAATTGTAAATAAAATATTTATGACATACAAAAATACCAAAATTTATACTATGATTTTTTTTCACTTTTAAGATGTCTAAAATGTATTTATACATTCATGGGTGACGTTTCTAATTTTTTGGTCGATTTACTATTCATTACTATTCATATGGGAATGTTACTATTCATAGTTTACTATTTACTAAAAATTAAGTTGATCTTATTAGACTCTAAATTTCTTACTAAACAAAAATATAGAAGACCATTTTTTGAAATTCAATTCACATTATTAATTATTTAAAGAATAAAAAAATATTTTAAAATACCCCTTTTTCCAAAATTAATTAGTAATATGGTACTATAAATTCATCCTACATTTATTCAGATATTTGAAATTCACAAATTTAATATAATGATAAATAAAAATTTTATTTATACAAAAGGATTACACAACATAACTAAGGTCTCATTACATAGCCCCTTATAACACCTGCATAGGACCTAAGTGTAAGGTGTGATATGGTGATAGAATCTTAAAGCAGCTTGGACAACATTGCCCGAGTGGTGATTTCTATCATCTTGAACTTCTCCCTTAGGTGATTCTTTTCAAGCTTCACATGTTGAAGCTCTGCTTGGGCTTGGTCCAGAGCAAAGCCTAGAGATACTACCTCCTTCCCAAGCTCTGACAAATGGGCTTCGTACGACCCAAGTCTACTGGATGAGGCCATCAAATCTTCTTTATGTATTAACCAAGATCACTTGTATTTATAAACAATAAGTGTAACATTAATAGTTTAGTTTCCAATGATCATATTGACCAGCAATCATATAACAATCGAAACCCAACAGTATCACTTCATTAATTAAAGGATATAGTTTTGTGGAGTATAAAATTAAATAACACACAAAGTTAGTAAACATATATTATTCAAAATTTTGAGTTGTTACATTCTTCCCCCCTTAAAAAATTTCATCCCCAAAATTTTAACTCGTACCCTAAGATGGGAAAAGGTGTGGGTACTTCTGCCTCATAGACTCCTCTATTTCCCATGTGGCTTCTTCGCATTTGTGGTTCCTCCATAACACCTTAACAAGGTGGGTAGTCTTGTTGCGTAGAACCTTGTCTCTACAATCCAAGATCTCCACCAGCTGCTCCTCATAAGAGATGTCATGTTCCAGTTGTACCACCTCTGGATTTGGTACATGTGAAGGGTTAGGTATGTACTTTCTCAAGAGGGATGTGCGGAAGACATCATGAACTTGTTCTTGATTTGGAGGAAGTGAAAACCGATAGGCCACTGCTCCCATGTGATCAAGGATTTCATAGGGTCCAATGTACCTAGGGATAAGATTCCCTTTCTTCCTAAATCTCATGACTCTCTTCCAAGGTGAAATTCAAAGAAAGTATTTTTCACCAACATCAAAATCCAAGTCCCTTCGACGGTTGTCGTCATAGATCTTTTTCTGACTCTGAGTAGCCTTAATGTGTTATTGGATGGCATGGAATTTTTTTGTCATCTCTTGCACAAGATCATTCCCAAGAAGCTTTCTCTCACTAGCTTCATGCCAACAAGTAGGAGTTCTACACCGCCTACCATATAGATCTTCATAGGGTGCCATTTGAATGATCGAGTGAAAACTATTGTTTTAGAGAACTCAACTAAAGGGATATATTGATCCAATCTACCTTTAAATTACATTAAGTATGTTCTCAGCATGTCTTCAAGTGTTTGAATAGTCCTTTCAGATTGTCCATCAGTTTGGGGGTGATAGGCCGTACTGAAATTCAATTCAATGCTCAGAGCATGTTGAAGACTTCTCCAGAATTTTGATGCGAACCTTGGATCATGATCAGATACAATAGAAAGTGAAACTCCATGCAGCCTTACCACTTCCTTCACGTAAATCTTGTCAATTTGATCTAGATATAAATCTTCCCAAATGGAGATTAAATGGGCAGTCTTGGTGAGATGGTCCACAATAACCCATATCACATTATTTCCTTTAAAAGTTTGCGGGAGACCAGTGATAAAGTCCATAGTGATATTGTACCACTTCCATGATGGTATGGGTAGTGGTTTCAATAACCCTTGTTATCACTCTGCCTTCACTTGCTGACATACCAAACACCTTTAAGTGTAGTCATCAATCTCCCATTTCATATTATCACACCACTAATGATCATGAAGGTCCCTATACATTTTTGTGCTTTGAGGATGTTTAGAGAAAGTAGATCTATAAGCTTCATCCATCAGCTCCTTCTTTGTTTCTAGAATATATGGAACACATAGTCTTGTACAAAATTTTTGTACACCATGTTGATAAATATTGAACTCAGGAAACTTCCTATCCTTCACAAACTCAAACTTCTTCTGTAACAAAGGATCTTATTTCTGAGATTCCTTGATCTTATATAGTAATTACGATTGAGAAATAATTTGGGTTAGGGTTGATGATGTCCCTTCCCTTATAATTCCCATGTTCATCTTTACTATGTCATTGATCAAAGGATCTCATTGAATCCTCATCATGGAAAGAAAAACTGGGTCTCTTCTACTTAATGGATCTATGACTTTGTTTGCTCTTCCGAGATGATAATTACTTGAAAAATCATAGTCTTTAAGAAGTTACAACCATCTCCTCAGTCTCATGTTCAATTCCTTTTGTGTGAAAATATACTTCAAACTTCGATGGTCTATGTATATATCACATTTCTCCCCATAAAGATAGTGCCTCCATATCTCCAGATAAAAAATGACTGCAGCCAGCTCCAGATCATGCATAGAATAGTTTTTCTCATGAGTCTTCAACTGCCGAGATGCATAAGCAATGACTTTGTCATTTTACATGGGGACGCACCCAAGCCCTTTCAAAGATACATCGCTAAAAAAACGTATCCATATACACTTGAGGGTAGAGTTAACATGGGTGTAGTAACCAATCTATTCTTCAACTCTTGGAAACTTTACTCACACTCATTTTTCCAAATGAACTTGACCCCTTTTTGAGTTAACTTGGTTAATGGATTAGAAAGTCATGAAAAAGTTTTTCAAAAACCTCCTATAATATCCTTCTAGTCTAAAGAAACTACGAATATCAGTTATTGTTTTAGGCTCAGACCACTCCTCTACAAATTTTTTCTTTGTAGGGTCAATTGTGATTCCTACATTGGTAACAATGTGCCCCAATAAAGAAACTAGTTGTAACCAGAATTCACATTTACTGAAATCCCCAAAAATCCTATCCTTCTATAGAGTTTGCAAAATAACACTTAGATGATCCTCATGCTCCTCAAGAATTTTGGAATATATCAGAATATCATCAATAAAAACTACCACAAAGTTATCAAGGTAGTTCTTAAAGACTCTATTCTTCAAATCCATAAAATAACAGGTGAATTAGTCAGTCCGAAGGGCATAACAACAAACTCATAATCCCCATATCTTGATCGGAAAGCAGTTTTTGGAATATCTTATTTATTCACCCCCAATTGATGACAACCAGATCAAAGATCAATCTTAGAGAATAGTTGAGACCCACAAAGTTGGTCAAATAAGTCATCAATTCTTGGAAGAGAGTATTTGTTCTTCACTTTGGTCCTGTTCAGTTCTCTATAATCAATACATAACACATCGATCTATCCTTATTCTTCACAAAGAGAACCAGTGCTCCCCAAGGAGACACACTCGGTCAGATAAACTCCTTCTCCAAAATATCTTAGAGTTGTTTGTTTAATTCCTCCAGCTCCACATTTTTCATCCTATATGGGGTCATTGATATTAGATGAGATCCAGGTATGAGTTCAATGGAGAACTCTACCTCTCTTTCTAGGGGAGGTCTGGGAAACTTATCATAAAATACGTCAATGTATTCCTGGATGATGGGGACATTTTCTATCCTCAAAATCTCATTTACTTCTTCTTATTGACTGATAAACTCCATAAAGATAGATATATAAGGTTCTTCTAGACAAAGATCAGGTTGAGATATCTCTCCTTGGAAGATAACTATAGGTTTTTCATTCAAGACTACTGAGATTTCCTTGCTTCTGAATTTGATCTTAGCATTATACTTTGAGATCCAGTCCATCCCAAGTATAATGTCGAATTCTATCATGGGAATGACTACTATATATGTGATAAAATCATGCTCACTAAAGTAAATAGTAGAGTTTCTAAACACTGACGATGCTTGGATAATCCCACCAGGAGTCTTGACTGATAACTCTACTTTTAGAAAATTTGGGGTTGATTCTAAATTATTTGCAAACTTGGAGGAAATAAAGGAATGTGTACAACCAGAATCAAACAAAGTAACTGCTAGCTTTGAGATAATAACAAGAGTACCTACCATCACATCATTTGGAGCTTCAAATTCAGTTGTTGTGATAGAAAAAGAATGACCTTTCTCCCTTGGTGTTTTCTGAGACTGATGGTGGTTCCTCTCTACTGCCCTCATATTTGGATAGTGAGTGGAAAATTGCCCAAGTTTTCCACACTTAAAGCACTTGAAATTAGGTAGGGCATGTACCATCTTACCCTTATCTTTAGTGTTTGGAAGTTGAGGTTTCACCTCACTATGACAATTCCTCACAATATGGTCATCTCTTCCACACTTCTAGAATTTCCCACTCTTGAGCAGGCAGTTCCTCGAATACTTCTTCCCATATTTATTACACGCGTGACATTGCACTTGCTTGCCTCATCTTCCCTGATCAAAGGTTCTCCCTAATTTGGGATCTATCAATTTCTTATTGTCATTAGATTTATGAGACCACTGGGTCTCACCAAACTTCAGTTCAACTTTCATCGCACTTCGCATGATCTCCTCATAGCTATCATAATCTCAGTTGGCTAGATTATTCCACTGATGAGGTCTCAGTCCACCGAAAAATCTATCAACCTTAACATTTGGATCCATGAAAAAGATAGAGGTGTAACATGAAATCCTTGTGAAGTTCATCTGGTATCTTCCCACAGATTCATTCTCCATATTCGTCAGCTCGATAAACTCCTTCTCTATTCTTATTCTCATTAATCGAGGGAAATAATTGTTGAAGAATATCCCTCTAAACTCTTCCCACTCTATAGATTCAAATTCAACTCTTGGCCTTGTGTTTTTAATCAGTTCCCACAACTGATCAGCTTCTCCCTCTAAGTGATAAACAACAAAGGTAACCTTCTCTTGTTCAGAACATTGGAGCACAGAAAAGATCTTCTTGATAGAGCTGATCCAATATTCAACAATCAATGGGTTAGTAGATCCACTGAAGGTTGGTGGTATTTGACACATAAATTATTCAATAGAATTTTTTTCCCTTCATAGTGAGATTGTTCTCTTAGCTTGATTCAAGTTATTTCCCATAACTTGAGTCATTTGGTTCATCATTCATATGAAAGTTTCCGTTCTAGATTCCATCAGAGGGCCGTCTTTGTATGTTCCATTGTAGTCACCATTTGCACGGTTCCTCCTATTTCCCTCCATTTTCTAAAATAATAAAAACTTAGTGAAAAACTTATTTTACTTATGAATCTTTTAACTATAAAGGATTTTATGTCTTAAAACTTCATTCTTTAAACAATTACATTTCTCTATAAATCCTTCATAATGATTCATAAAAAGATTATGATTAACCAGACATATCCCCTGGGAGTGTTGTAACCAAGAGAGCAGCAAGGCCCGTTGTCATGTACCAAGATACCCCAGGTCAATCCTGAAACTCCTTATTAGAGTTTTCACTCCTAGGTACTTCTATGCCAGAGCCTCCTCTACCTGGTCGTATCCAGAAAAGGATGTATTTGCTTGATAAACCACTTACTCCATACACACCTAAATATTAGGAAGTATTCCTATATTTAAACTTTTCTATAGGGTTATTCCTAAAGTTTTTATATCCTAATTTCAACAAATAACTAAACTATCCTCTGATACCATTTATAGCATCCCGCCTTTTTATTTTATAACTTTTCATTAAATTTTACTTATAGAGAATGTTTAAATTCTAGTGTCTTGGAAATAAGAAACATAATACATGAAAAAAAATTCTTCTAATACACTTGTAAGTCTTCGTCATAGGTTCATCCTAAGTTTAATTACTGCATCTCATGACCTGGATACTTACATCAAAGGAAAGGGTGAGCAGAAGTCCCAGTAAGGGTAAACAAGGTAATCAGTTTACTTGTGATATCAATAAGAACTTGATGAAAACCATAAGACATGATCAATGAAAAAAGGAATATAATAATAAAAATAACTTTAATCACAACTTGAATATGTGGCTATAAAATTTCATTTATAAATTCATGAACATATCACCAAGTTTCATCCCTAGGTGTCATAAAAAAATTACCAAGGTTATTCACCAAGGTATCACGAAACATGTCATATCTAGAGATAAAATTCTTATCCAATGCATTGGATATCTGTCAAGTCACACCCTTTATATTTATTTATATTCATGTTATCCACATAGATCATACTAAAACATTTCAAAAATAACCCATAGATAATAAATGATATGGGTTTCATTTCAAAATCGTGATGTTTTAAAAGTTCTTAAAAATAAGATCATTATGTCATTTATAACCCATGGAAAGGGAGTGAGGGTTATATGTATGTAAATTATAGAATAAAATTTATATTTTTTTTATATTTATGAACACCCATAAAAACAAAAAAGTTCTGGGTATTCACATAAATAAAACAATAGAATTTCTTGAGAGAAAGAGAGAAAATTTGAGGCGAAATTTCTGCAGCATAACAACTATATAACGTGGTTTTAGAAAACAATACAAAGAGAGGGGAAAAGGGTCTCCCACCCATAAATGAATCATTTTAAAGTATAGGGACATAATAAAAATAAATAACATCACAGTATGGACATTTGAATGACATTCCACATGAAAAGAAAACTTGAAGAGAAAATGAGATTTCTTTTATGAAAATTCGGCAGCCTAATGATGTTGCTTATAATTTAGAAAAAATAAGTTGATGAGAGAAGAAAGGGTCTCTCATTAATTAGACATGACATGTTCAATAACAAAGATATATAATAACATACCCCCACACAATAAAATGGAAACTAGAAGACATAACATAAATGAAGTAATGACTTAAAAGAGGAGGGTGAAAGGTTCCCTTACCTTGAAGAGTAACTTTGAAAGTTTGAAGGTTGAGACCTTGGGAGGCTTGAGGGAAATTTGGGAGGACTCCTTGGGAGGTAAAAAGACTAGATCTTCATTGAGGAGGATTTTGGAATGAAATGAATGAGGGAATGGCTTGGTATTTATAGTAAAAAAGAGGGAATATTTAATTAATTTCCAAGGGACACATCATCGGTGGTATTTGCAAAACCATGGGCTTTCGCATGGTATTTTACAATGTTATTGGACACATGGGACACCTCATAACATATATTACTACTAAAAAGTCGACCATATTTATTACATCCTGATTACATCATCAATGATGTCATTAAACACCTGAAACTCAAAACTGTATTTTTAGTATTCACTGAAAAATCAATTGTTTCAGAAAAATCCCAAAAATTCACTCTAACCTTATATCGATGATCTGAATTAAAAAATGAACTTAATTTTATGAGAATAATTTTCTAGATACTCTTAATTTAATTTTTAAATAAAATCCTTATTTATTCCAAAAATAAAACTGTAAAACTATAACTCATTTTGTAACACCTTAAGAAAGTAATCCAGGTCCCATAAAATTATGGTATAACCATAATACAATAAATTAATAATATATGATTACATTTTATGAAAATAAATTTCCATTTTAAATTATTAAATTAATTATAAAATTGTAAATAAAATATTTATAACATACAAAAATACCAAAATTTATACTATGATCGTTTTCTTCACTTTTAAGATTTCTAAAATGTATTTATACATTCATGGGTGAAGTCTCTAATTTTTTGGTCAATTTACTATTCTTTACTATTCATTACTATTAATACGGGTATGCTACTATTCATACTTTACTATTCACTAAAAATTTAGTTGATATTATTAGACTCTAAATTTCTTATTGAACACAACTGTAGAGGACCATTTTTTGAAATTCAATTCACATTTTTAATTATTTAAGGAATACAAAAATATTTTAAAATACTCCTTTTTTCAGAAATTCATTAGTAATATGGAACTACAAATTCTTCCTACATTTATCCAGATATTTGAAATTAAAAAATTTAACATAATAAGAAATAAAATTTTTATTTATATAAAAGGATTACACAACGTAACTAAGGTCTCGTTACATAGGCCCTTATAACACCAGCATAAGACCTAAGTTTAAGGTGTGCTGTAGTGATAGAATCTTGGGGAGGCTCAGACAACATTGCCTGAGTGGTGATTTCTATCAGCTTTAAATTCTCCCTTAGGTGATTCCATTCAAGATTCACATTTTGAAACTCGTCTTGGGCTTGGTACAGAACAAATCCCATAGATGCTACCTCCTTCCTAAGCTCTGACATATAGGCTTCGTGCGGCCCAAGTCTACTGGATGAGGCCATTGAATCTTATTTCTATATTAACCAAGATCACTTGTATTAATAAAAAATAATTATAATGTTAAGAGTTTAGTTTACAATGGTCATATTGAACAATGTTCATATAATAGTCGATATCCAACGATATCACTTCATTAATTAAAGGATATAGTTTTGTAGAGTATAAAATGAAATAACACACAAATTTAGGAAACAAATATTATTTAGAAGTTCCAGTCGTTACTGTGCCTTCCTTTACTATATCACATTGGTCAGCTTCTTCATGTCTCTTCATCATTCATGAGTTTTGTGGCCTTCTCTCCTATAATTGAATAATTTTCTCAACCCTTTGAGCCAACTCCCATGATGCTTCTTCTTATAAATTTGACATATGGGTTGTTGGAACTTCTTTTATCATTCTTTATTCGATCCCTCAACTTAAAACTCTTTCCTTCTCTTATTATCAACATATCCATGGGACCATTGTCCAGACTACACCTCTACTTTGAGATCACATCAAACTACTTTTCCAGAACTCCCAAAGTCTCTGATTTTTAGATACTTTCAAATATGTGGTTTTAAACCACTCCATAATATATCTATTTTTTTTATCATAGATAAAAAACCCAAATAATATATTTTAAGCCTTGTGAAAACTCCCCTAAGCTATGAAAAATTGAGTCTCATTTTTCTTATACTCTATGAATTCTATCTCCATCATTATTTAAAGAGTTTGAGGTAAATAATTGTTAATAAATAACTTGTTAATGTCTTCCCACTCTATTTATTCCATTTCAAATTTTATTATTTTATTATTTATCAATTCCCACTATTTATTAGCCTCAATATATAAATGATAGAAGACCAAATTAACCTTTTAATTCTTAGAACATTGGATAAATTAAAAGATTTTCTCTATTGAGTTAACCCACCATTCTACAATAAGTGGATCATAAGATCTTCTAAACATCAATGGTCATTGTTGTATAAAGGACTAAATGGATAGTTTCTCCTTTTTTGGTGAGGGAGGACATACACGTGGTTCAAGTTATTATTTATAGGCTGAAACAACTTATAAAGAATCTCCATGAAGTTTTTAACTCTATATCCAATTGCATTGGGAATTTTATTCATAAAATAATTTCATTATCCCTCATATAGATTTCTTGTCTAGCATGTCCTAGTTCACACCATTTTTTAATATAGAACTGAGTAGAATAAAAAATAATTCAATAAATAATTAATAGATATTTTATTCACATGTGAAAATAAATTCTAGAGACACCTAAGTATATACATCAATAAAAGGGGTGAGATCGAAGCTCATAAAGGGGAGGGATAACATGAATGGAAAAAGATACCTTAATCAATAATACATGGGTGATCATAATCATTATTATAATAAGATAAGCATAGGATCATCATAATAATCATGAGAGAAATTTTTTAAAAATCCCTGGAATGTCAAATATTCATAATAATGAAATATCACAACATAATGTTCAAAAACCACATATAGTTATGAATTAATCTACTACCATGTTCATGCATAATATAGGTTCATAAATCATAACATCATATTTTTGAACAAAGATAATATCATGTTCACATGTAATACAGATAATATTATGAGATATATCATGTCACCCAATGTATTTTAGGGCCATATAATTCTGGTCCCACCCATCCCATCATAAAATGGTTATAATCATGCATACCAAATAGAAAGAGAATATTTAACAATCATAGTAATGAAAAAAACCCATGGAAAGTAATGGATTTCATAAGGATTTCATATAACTTTCTTCATGGAATAATCATTGGGGTTCCCAAATGAATTTGGGAGATAATATTTTTTCATGAAATATCATTATTCTTCGAAGAATAAATAACTCAATAGAAGTCAAATATACTTTTTAGAAAAATAAATCATTTTCAAAAAATATTCGAAATTTTATTACAAATAATTTTGATAAGGTATAAACACAAATATTCCTATAATTAAAATGGAAATAATAGTGAAAGTATATATTGTGGAAACTAGACAAATATCCATACTGAAAATAATGTGAAAGAGGAGATAACCCATAAAGAAGCACATGAGCCTCAACCCATTTGGTGAGGTATCCTTAAGTGAATCCATGAGACCCAGGTTCAAAACCATGTAGAGGCATATTTCCTGGGGTACAATAAAAGTACTGTAGTAGAAATATACACTATGCAGTACTGTAGAAGAACTGTACACTATGTGGTACTATAGCAGAATTGTACACCGTGCGGTACTATAATAGATACTGTTCGGTACGATAGTAGCTGGTACTATTCAACTTGGGCCATTAGTTGGGGCTTGGAGTCCTTAAGGATTTCAAGAAACCCAAGACTTTGGGTCAGTAGGGATTTCAGGCCACCTTTAAGGTCTTTGGGCCACCTCAAGGCCTTCAGGCCACATGCAGTTTCCCTAGATAGACTCTACAAAAAATGAGCATCCCTAGAAGAGAATTCAGAGTACGTGCACTCACTATAGTAGAGCCAAATGGATTTTCAGAATGAGAGGGTATGGATATGACATTGGGACCATCCTATTCTTGCATAGGAATCTTATCCAGACGACCATGCGAAGGTGGAGAGCTACTATCACGATACAGATGCTGGGGAGGGGCAGTTCCTTGTAAATAGTCTGGTTGAATTCTCTATGAACTTCGGGTCATGTAATATTCTAAGCCTATGGGCCTTGTAATATATGAGAACAACGCACCTTTTAAGGGTTCCCCCTTATCCCTTAAAAGGGGGGATATCAAAAATTAATAAAAATAGAAGGCCTTCTGGCCATTCAGGTAAAAAGAAGAAGTTTGATTTGAGAATCCCATTACCTTAAATCTCATTATGTTTCATATCATTTACAAAAACTATATAATAAACATAAGTTTAATAATAAATGTAACCATAATTGAATTATTTTCATTAATTTTTCTATTTATAAAATATAATTATTGGGTTCTATTTTATAATAATCTTTGTTAAAAGTGAATTATTTTGATGTCATGTTTTCATTAAATTATCCTGTCTTGTTTCAATTTCACTATTTTTTTTAAGGTCTTTTATAAATAAGTAAAATTAATTATAAATGATTAAATTACATGTGTTTAAATATTTATATATTATATAAAATTAAAGAAACCCATCTATGAAGGAGGTGACAAGAAAAGAGTTGGAAATGTCCTCATAGGCAGTTAACATACCATTAATAGGACATTGTCAAAAGGGAATGAAGAGAAGTATGAAATATAATTACATTAAAAATTTAATAACTACAGTATTTTAACATAATTAATATAATTATAAAATAATAATCAATTGATCTTATAATATTTGGGTCTGAAATAAATAGGGAAAAAGAAGAAGAGAAGAGGAAAATGAAAGAAAAATTTGATGAAAACATACTCTCCTCTTAGTGTTGTTTCTTTTCTATGATACTAAGATCCTTATATTCTTAGAGTTTAGTAAATAAAAAATGTCCCTAAGGATCATAAGAAGATTAAAATATTGTATTTTTGAAGTAATTTATATTTTTCAAGTGGGGGAGCCTTGGTTTTCCAAGGGGTGGGAGAGGGGATTTTGTAGTTAAAGAGAGGGTAATTTTTAAGTTATAATAATGAGTAAACAATCATATCCATGAAAAAATAAATAGTAATATTTTTAACATTATGAAATATATTTTAATAAAATAAAATTATTTTTGGAATTTGAATCAATTTATAATTCTAATTCTTTTGATTAATCAAAAGGAAAGTAGAAAAATAAAAAATGTTTATTTAAAGGGACACTTTAGACTTGTTGACTTTGGAAAATAATTCTTAGGATTGAAAATTTAATTTCATAGATCATTTAAATTATTAAACATGGGATTTGGTTGAGCATAAAATTATATAATTTATAAGGTCATTATTACACTGTGAATGATGTTATTTAAAACATATCAGTTATAAAAAAACAATATTTTGACTATCCACCTAAAAATTCATTTATTTAAGAAAATTACAATAACAAATCACCCTTAGAAATTTTTGAAATGACGATTCTGAAAAATGAAGTTTATTTCATCAAAATAATTTCCTAAAATATAAAATTTTAATCTTTAATATAAAAAATTATTATTTTTATGGAATACATTAAAATATTATTTAGTAAAAGATGCATATAATTTCAACGAGTTTTTAATCTTGGTAATTATTTTATGGCATTAAGATATTTATATATTCTTAAATTACTCATGGTGAATATTATTAATATTAAATTTTATTATTTTTAGGTCAAAATACTATCCTAACAGTCAGCTTACTATTCCTAATGTTTAGGTTACTATTCAAATAGTCATATTATATCCTATAAATACTTTTTCATTTCTTCATACATAAATCACTATAATTCCTCCCATGATTCAATATTTTCCTTTTATAAAATTTAAATTGGTTTATTAATGTTTTGTTTCTTTTCTATAGTTTTGTTCATGGGAGAGATAATTTGAGCAGATTGGGATAATCCAAATTTTTTCCATTATAATTTTTCTATTTTATATTATTTTTTTGACTGTAATATTTGGTATTTAAAAGGGTTTAGTTTTTGACTAATTTAATGATACCGATTAATGAAAGAAAGTGTTTTTGTGTTTTCTACGTGTTTTATCTTTATAATAATATACATTATAGCATATAATTTATTTATTGTAACACCCCAAGATTTTATGACATATATATATAATATAAATTCTTCAATAGATTTTAATATGCGTAACCCGAGACTAAATGAACCATAATGAAATATTCTGATATGACATAACCATTAAATTATTAGTATGATTATAAATAACCACATTATAGAAATATATATAAAGGTTATATATAAATAAAATATATATTTTTTAAAGACAATATATGCTTTAAAAATACATTTTTTCCTCAATTTTTGTTGATTTTTGTGATAAAATAATAAAATTATTTTCTCCACCTTTGGAAAATTTATTTGAAAAAATGAGCTTCATTTTTTAAATTAAAATTTCCAAAATATTTTAGAGTGATTTTTTTTAGAATTTTTAGAAAAGATTAATTTTGTGATGAATAGTGAAAATGCTGATTTTTATTAAAAACTATCTTTTCATTTAAAGAATTTAAAAAGTTCATATTTGTTTAAAAATAGTTTTAAAAGTAATATTTTTTAAACAATATTATTAATTATATAATTATTTCTATTATAGTTAATTTTAATTTTATTTTTGTATAAACACTTTTTTTACTTAAGAAAAAAAATTGTCTTGAAAACTAATTTTATCATGTTTTTAGGGTTATTTTAAAAGTAATTTCGAAATATTTTATAGTTTTAATTTGATAAAATGTAGTAAATATTTTTAATTATAATGTTAAATTTTCTTAATGAGTCCACTTTAATTTTTGGTGATAATAAATAGTAAAAATAGTAAAAAAACTTTATAGTGGTTAAGGTTAAAATGATTTTACCGAGGGTTAAACCAAGATATATTGGTAAATTTTACAATTAAACATGTATAATTTCTATTTTATTACCATATTTAAATATAATCCTATCCAAAATTTGAATATCTATTCGTTTGGAATAATTTTTATTGAGAATATATTTATTATATTTTATTCATTTAATAAATTTGAAGTGTGTCCTCTCCCCCACATATAAAAGGACTCCTCTAATTTATATTAGTTACAAAACTTTGATCCTTATAGATAAAAAAAACCCGACCCAAATCCATTTTAAACTTCCCTATCCATGAATTATATGTGTTGGTCTTCTTAAAATACCATTCCAAGGTACATTAATAAAGGATCTAAAGGAGGCCAACCAAAGGAGGTCATCATTTACCCGACCTCTTTCAATTTCTTTCTTCTTACACGATTTATAAATATGTGGTATTAATCATAAAACAATAACCTCAGTATAAAAAATATAATTTTTTTGTTATTGTTATTATGTAATTACAATTATCCATCCTCTTTTTCATCAAATTAGTGGTGGAATTATTACACGTGCGTACATGTGGACAACTGCCTCCATGTAGTGATTTAATTCATTTTTCATCACCATATTTCAAGGATGGTTATTATGATGGGTTTAATTTTAATATATTATATTTATAATATGATTATTATTTTATAATTACAATATCATATCTACCTTCTTACATTCATATATGTTGGAAAATGATAACGTTTCACATTCATACGTGTGGACCACCACCTCTACGAAGCGATGTGGTTCATTTTTAATTTTAGATATACTTAGAGGAAAATAATGATATATTTAAATAATATATATGATATTTATGATATAATAATAATCCTATAATGGTTAATTATTATTTTACTTCCTTTAATTTAATCTGTTTAAAAGTGAAAACAATGTTCATGCGTATTTACGACCTACCATATCCATGAATGATGTAATTTATTTCTCCATATCTATCTTTTATAGATGACATTAAATATAAATAAAATGAACATATATTATATTTATATCATTATTTAAACTCTATAGATGTTTTAAGCCTATTCAAAGTACAAGTACTGATACCGTCAAACTGAAATTCTCTTGAAAAACAAAACAATTAACACCTATAAATATGAATTTTAATAAGAAATTATTAATAAATAGGAATTAAAACATTATAAGGGGATAAAATATGATATTATAAGTATTTAAATTATTTTTATATAAAATTATAATGAATTTAAAATTCATATACAGGAGTTAAAGTGCTTGAAATTAATTCAAACTCAAGGTAAGGTATTTTCATCTCATTTTTATTTATATAAGACACATGCCATATTAAACAATTTTTTCTTTTATATGGTGTCTATTAGGACCATGAATTTATTTTAAGATATTTATCTTGAATATTATGTGTATTTACATATCCATATAAGGTTATATCTTTTATATGGTTTTGATTTGAATGTTTTTAATGTTGTAAGGTATTTATGTTACGATCTTCTTGTTTATGATTACTTTTTATGAATACGATTAAAATGATAAAATTTTATGATATAAATCTAAATAAACTCATTAATTTTCTTATCATATGGTTATTTCTTAAGATTAATTTTTTTTCCTTTAATTTCCCCACTTTATGAACCTAAGATATCAAATGAATATTATTAAGTAAAATCAACTTTATATCTATCTTTGTTCAAAAATATTTTTTCTTACATGTCTATGTTTTCTAAAAATGTTCTCAAGAATATTTTTAATATTATCCAAAGATATTTTAATTTAATTTTAAAACTTTTTTGAATTTTAACAAAAACTTTTATATTGAAATATTTTTTTTCCATTTTATAGACAAGGAACTTTTGAATTTATACTAAAAATGTGAAATAAATATTTATTTTAATATACATGAATGAATTAAATTTTCCACCATTAGAAATTTTGATTACTTAAAATATTACTTTAAATATTTCAAAGTTTCTTTTAAAAAAACATTTTCTTTAATATTTGGGAAATTTTTAGATTTTAAACAAGTGATTTCAAATTGAAAAGAGATTTTCCTGAAGAAATGATCCAGTGATATTTTAAAAGAATTTTTAATCTATAATAACATCATTTGACATTAATTATGATTTACTAGGGATATGATCAAATGATATGGTCAACGTTCTTTATTTGAATGGATTACTATTATAATGATTTATGGATGATTATATGAAATTCGTTTCTTTCCATGTGCTAATTAAGTTTTGACGAAACCATTATGAAACCCATTTATTTTCCATGGGTCATGTTATGATGTTATGATGAAACATTTATGAGACATGTTTCCTTTCAATAGGTTATACAATAATGAATGTTTTATGATCTTATGGAACATGTATATATTATTTTCATTATGTGATGGGTGGTCCTAGAATTGTATATCCCTCCAACGCATTGGGTAAATATAGATATATCATGAGATAATAAGGACTATAATGGGGAGTGAACCCTATTTAATAAGGGAATATTTCCACTATGATAGTATTGGGAGTGAACTTTGACTAAGGATATGATGGAATGTAGATTAAACCCAATCCAAAATGTTATTATTAATAATGATCCTTAACAAAGGAAATTATTTTCCATGCTTATGTTTATTCAAAAAATTTATGTATTATAAAAATGTTATTTTTTATAGATCATGTTCTTTGATTACTTTATGAATCATGTCTTGTGAAATTCCACGATTTATGCCATGAATCAATATTATGATATATGATATAAAAGTTATGGGTTTCAAATGTTACTCTCATGTTCTCAGGACATTGTGGTCATGTTATTTTTATTTTATCATTGATATCTCCCTTGTTTACACATACTGAGCATCAGATATCACCATTTCTTATATTTCATTTCCCCAGGTTATATATAATGGTTTTAAGTATGATATGTTTAAGAAGGTTTATAATTATTAATAACTTAGTGGGATATTATGTTGATATCTTATGAATAATTTTTTTATGTATCCAAGTTTCTAAATATATTAGACCTATATTATTCTATAATGGATCATAATGTTATGTAATGAATATTCATTTCATAAGATGTGATATTTTTGTATGAAAAGTATTGTCTTATATAGTTGGTATTAGAGTAAGGTTTGTTTACATTTGGAAACTATGATGAGAAAAATTTAGGGAGAACCCATAGGATAACACTCCCCCAGGTATATTCTTGGATAACTCACATTTTCTTTACGAAACATTTTGAACAATTTTAATATATGATGACCATGAATGAATGAGGTTAAAACTAAAGTCTCATCAATTGAAAATAATTTTTCTTCATTTATACATCCTATAAATGACTCTTCATGATTATCTAGTTTCCCTCCATGATTATTATTGATCACACTATGTATTTTTGGTTTTAGTTAATGGATTAAACCTAAAGGAATCATGTTAATACTGAATATGATGGAAAATTAAATGATTATACTCATGAGTAACCAAATCTTATGGGAACTGGAATAAAAAATATGGTTACTATGCTTATGAAACTTTCCCAAGATATGAATTATTCAAATATTCCAAATGATCAAATGAGGGAACAATATTCCACTGAGTCCTTTATAAGGAAACATCCACCTTATTTTAGTGGTTCTTTTGATCCAATAGTTGATAAGAAATGAATCAGTAGTATTGAAAAGAAATTTTTTCATTCTAGAGTGTTTGGAATATGAAAAGTTATTTTATCTATTAATTTTTTGGAATTTAAAGCCGATCAATAGTGGAATCTTATCAAGTAAATGAGGCAATGGGAAGAAATTATCACCATGGAATGAGATGCATTTAGGAGCTTATTCTTAAATATTCTATTTCCTCATATTATTTATATGAAAATGGAGAAGTAATTCCTTGATATAAATTAGAAGGAGGACGATTATTTTATTTCCTTTGAGGAAAATTTTATAGGAATTATGAGGTATTCTTCTGATATTATCATCCAACTCAAAAGTATGGTTGATAGATTATTTAGTGTCTTAAAACCAAGTCTCTGGAGGGAATTAACCATAAGAGAATTAAATAAAAATGAAGAATTAATTCATTATGTTATCAATGTGGAGATAAATATTGGATTTGAACATCAATATCATGGCATGGATAAGAAAAGAAATATGTAAATCAAAGGAAATTATAAAAACCATGGAGAATAGAATATGATATTTCCTTCATTCTCAAAATGTAGAAGGAAAAATTGAGGAAATTTTCTTAAGGTAATAGGTAAAATTTTTAAGTGTATAAATATAGGTCATTAGGAAATTGAATGCCAAAGTGATGGGAATAAGTTAGATAACGATGAAGATAGAGAGAAATATCTATAAAATAAACCTCCCACACTCTATTATTTAAATGAAATGAGTATGAGAACTATTCTAACAAGTTCTCAAATATGAAGGTTAATGATAATGACTGATGTTAACAACATCTTATGCATATCAAAAAAGATAAATATCATGTGATCACTATTTTTAATGAAGTTTATGATAACAATATTTTGAACAGTATACTTACTATCCACTTTATAACTGATAATGTATTTTTTTATTTTGGATATACCCACTCTTTTATATCTGAAGAATTTTCTAAAGGTATCACAATACAAACCAAATAATTAGATGTTAACAATGAAAACCCATAATGGTATAATGATCACATTTAAATTATATTTTTATTCTCCAATTTAAGTTGTTGGGAATATGATTCATGTAAATATTGTTATTCTCTCTCTAGTTTAATTTGATATTATCTTAGGAATGAATGAGATTTCTTTACATAAATTCCATTTCAATTTCTATGGAAGGGATGTTACATTTGATATTATGAACCCACCAATGATTTTCTATCCCTGTAATGATAAACACAAACTTCCTATGGAAATAAAATCCATTATATGGGTATTGATTCTTATTCAAAAGGGGTGTTTATCTCAAATGGTTGGGGGAAAATAAATAGAGAAGATATTCTTATTTTTTGAAATTTGTCAATGTATTTTTGAAGTATTCTCCTAGTCATCAACTAAAGCATGATGTTGAGTTTTTAATTGAACTCTTGACTAGTGCTACACCTATTTCAAATACTCTATATATAATGGTCTCAATTGAGTTTTAGAAATTGAGGAAGAAAAAACTATGAGAATTCTCCCAAGTGGTTCATTTTTCCAAGTGTGTCACCTTGGTATGCACCTGTTCTTTTTGTTAAGAATAAAGATGATCAATGAGACTATTTATTATAAGAAACTTAAAAATATCACTATCAGGAACAAGTATCATCTTCCCCATATTGATGAATTGTCTTATCAACTGTATAGAGCTAAATACATTTCCAATATTTATATTCTTTCTGGATATCAACAACTTAGGGTCAAGAAGAATGATATAACCAAGAAAACATTCTATATATGGTATGGTCACTATGAATTAATAGTTATTCAATTTTTTATTATTAATCCCCCCACTATCTTTGTGGATTTAATGAATATAAACTTTAGATATTACCTTCATCATTTTGTGGTAGTCTTTACAGATTCTATTCTTATATTTTCATAGTGAAAGGAAGATAATGAATATCACTTGAGAATTGTACTAAATACCCTATGGAAGAGGAATCTGTATGAAATTTTTTCCAAGTGTGAAGTTTGGTAATGAAAATTCTCATTTTTAGGTCCTATAATATAAAGCGAGGGTATATTAGTGGATCCATAAAAGATGAAAGTTATTGAATGTTGGACTAGACTAAATTCTATGACTAAGATCTGTAATTTTCTTGGTCTGTTTGGATATTATCAATGATTTATGGAGATTTTATCATAACTGTCCAATCCACTCACCAAGTGAACTTGGAAGGGAGACAATTTTCTATAGAGATATGAATGTGAGTAATATTTTAAGGAACTGAAGAGAAGTCTAGTCAGCGCAACTATGCTTACACTACCCTATAGTGTGTAAGGGTTTGTGATATATAGTAGTGCAATGAATAAAGGATATATATGATTAATCATTAAAATGATATGAGGATAGCTTATGCATCATGATAATTGAAGGTTCATGATCAAAATTACCCAACTCATGTTTTGGAGATAGCTATGGTAATTTTTTTTATAAAAGATATGAATGAATTATATTAATAGATAAAGGTCTAATATATATATATATATATACACTGATCATAAAAGTATAAATTATATATTTATTCATAAAGAGCTGAATATGAAACATAGAATACGGTTGAAGTTAATCAATGATTATAACTTCTCAATGCATTACCACCCTAGGAAAGCAAACAAGGTTGTTGATGCTTTGAGTTGAAAGGATCATGAGAGCTTATCTATTATGAGGATCACAAAATATCCAATATTTTTGGATTCAAAAAGTATGGATATGTAAATCTTGAAGGAATTTTGAAAATATTATCTTGGTGAAATGAGTGTCCAACCATCTATCTTAATAAATATTAAGGACACATAAAAGGAATATGTAGAACTTTAAAAGAAGGTGAGAAATGTTTATGAGTTCAGCCTTGATTGTGATGGAATGATAAGGTTTAGAAACCATTTTTATGTCCCATTAATACCAAAATTGAATGAAAAGATAATAGATGAAGCTCGTTGTTCTATTCAACTTGGAAGTACAAAGATGTATAGAGATCTAAAAGAGTATTTCTTATGGGACAACATGAAGAGATATATTATAGAGTATATATATCTATGGTTGGTATATCAACAATTTAATTCTAAGAGATATAACTCTAAGTGGTTTTTATAACAATTACCCATACTAGAATGGAAATTCTAAAACATTACCATGGATATTTTGGTCAGACTCCCCAAAATTTCTAAAGACTACAATGCTATTTTGGTTTTAGTTGAACTCATTATGAATTCAGCACAATTAATTTCTATTAGAGAATATTTATCTTTTGATCAAGTTTCTAGAATATAAATTAATTAAGTGATAAGGTTTCATGGAGTACCATATTCTATGTTATCTTCTTGGGATCCTAGGATTACCTCAATGTTCTGGTGAAATATTTTGCAAGCTATTGAATCATAGTTGTGTTTTAGAACTAATTTTTATCCTCATATAGATTTTCAATTTGAGAGAACTATTCAAAACATGGAGGATATGTTGAGGTACCTTTATATGTATTTAAATGGTGGTTGGGATCAACACATTCTTCTGGTCTTTCTTTATTACAACAGTATATTTTACTCATGCATTCAGATGAATCCTTATGAATCCCTATATAGAAATAAGTGTAGACTCCAAAATGACGGGATATAGTTAGAGAACAAAAGGTATTGGTCCCTAAATTAGATGAGGAAATATAATAGGAAGTTAAATCTATTCAGAATCATATAAAATCATCTTAGAGTTGATAGAAAAGTTGTGTTGACAATCATCATTGAAATATGAAATTTAAATTAGGTGAGAAAGTATTTTTATTAATTTATCCATAAAATAAGGTTGTGAAATTTAGAAAGAAATGAAATTATTTACAAAGGTATATTATCCCCATCGAAATTCTTAATTGATTAGGGATGGTATCTTATCACTTATCAGTTTCACTAAACCTATCTCAAGTTCATGATGTGTTCAATGTATCTCTCTTATGGAAATACGTACATGATCCATCACTAGTACTGAACTTAGTGGTTTTAATAATAGAGAATGATATTTACTATGAATAAGAACTAGTATAAATATATGGATTAAGAATGCTCACCTAGTTAAAGTTTTCTAGATAAATCACAAATTTGAAGAATCTATATGGTAACCTGTGGATGTGTTGAAATAGAGATATCCCCATTTTTTATATCATGGTTAAATAATTTCTATGGAAAACCCATTTTAATGGGGTAGAATATAACACCCTTAGATCTTATGATATATATATATATATAATAAAATTTCTTTGATGGTTTGAGATACATGAAACGATGAGTTTAAAGAAACTATAATATAATATACAGTTATAACCTTGACATTAAATTGGAAGTATTAATAACATTAACCACATATAAAAAACCCATATAATGGTTTTAAATAAGGAAAATATATTTTATGAGAATTCATTATATACTTTAAAAATGCATTTTTCCTCAAAAAATGATTTTAATTGCTTAATATGAAAATAAAATATAATTATTTTTTTCTCACAATTTTAGAAAAATTATTTGAAACAATTAACTTTATTTATGAAATTTACATGTCAAGATTATCTTAGAGTTAACTTTTGAGAATTTTCTAAAAAGATTAATTTTTTTGATGAATAGTAAAAAATACATATTTGAAGTGAAAGCTGACTTTTATTTTAAAGAATTATAAAAGTTCAATTTATTATTAAAGTAGTTTTAAAATTAAAATTAGTTAATTAATATTAAATAAAATAAAATTATGTATATTTTAATTAATATTATGTGGGTTTTTTATAAAAACATTGTATACTTAATAAAACATTTTTTTCTTGAAAATTGTTTTTCATTGCGTTTTGCGAGTTTATTTTAGAATAAATTTATGTAAATTTTAGATGTAAAATTTTATAAAATGGATTCTATATTTTGAATTATCATGTCCAAATTTTTTAATAAGGAAACTTTAATTTTTGGTCACAATGAATAGAAAAAACAGTAA
This sequence comes from Viscum album, assembly GCA_963277665.1. Classification (NCBI taxonomy): domain Eukaryota; kingdom Viridiplantae; phylum Streptophyta; class Magnoliopsida; order Santalales; family Viscaceae; genus Viscum; species Viscum album. The sequence continues at coordinate 999,851,284 of OY728123.1, read as the reverse complement.
AAATTTGTCACTGTGGTTATGGTTAAAATAGGTTTACCAGGTGGGGTGGGGGCTTTAAACAAAGCGATATTGGTAAATTTGAAAATTAAACATTTATAAATCCTATTTTTTCCATATTTCAATCTTATCCTATCCCATAATAAAATATCTAGCTAGTTATAATCATTTGCCTTCAGAATGAATTTAATATATTTTAATCATTTAATAAATTCTATGTGTTTTCTCTTACCCACTTATAAATGGACACCCATACTTTCTCTTAATTACAAAACTTTTAGCCTTATTTCTCAACAAAAATATACCAAAACCACTTCTAAAATTCCATATATATAAATTATAGGTGCTAGTATTCTTAACTGATGATTCCAAGGGTCCTTAATAAATGATCTAAAGGAGGAAAACTGAAGGAGAGGTGATCATCTTACCTGACCTATTTAAATTTCATTATTTTTTGTCATTATATAAATATATATATTTCATCATAAAATAATAACTAAATTATCCTCAATATATTAAAATTTTATTATGATTATGTAAATACCATTATCCACCTTTTTTCCATCAATTGGGAAGTAAAAGTATCACGAGTGCGTACATGTGCACTACCACCTCCACGTAACGATACAATTCATTTTAAATCACAATATTTTACATATATTTAATATTGTGGGTTTAATATTTATATATGATATTTCTAATATTATTATTAGTCTATAATTATAATATAATATCTACCTTCTTATCGATTGGAAAAACGATAAAGTCGCTCAAGAGTATATGTACACTTCCACCTCTATAAAGTGATTCTATTCATTTATAATTTTAGATTTAAATGTATATTAATAAGGATATATTTAGTGAATACATATGATATAATAATGATTCAAAAAATGTTAACTATTATTTGCCTTTCATTTTTTACATTTTTCTAAAAGTGAAAACAACTTTCATGCATACGTATGACCTACCCTCTCCATAAACGATGTAATTCATTTTTATATATCTATATTTTATGGATTAATCTAAATATAATGATTAAATTTTAGGATATTATGGAACCATGATCAAATTACAAGGATTGGAACTGCTACACTGGAATTCTCATGAGAAACGTAACAGTTGACACCAAAAAATGATGAGTTTAATAAGGATTTTTATTAGTTGTGTGTTTAAATGTTATAAGGGGATAATATATGATATTATAAGTATGTAAATTATTATTTAATATAATAATAATAAGTTTAAATTTATTATATATAAGTTTAAACTTCTATCAAAACAAGTTTAACTCATTGTTAGAGATTTTTATTTCACTTTTATTTCTGTGAGACATATGCCATATTTTTCACATTTTTCTTTTATGTGGTGTATATAATACCCATAAATGTATTTTATTATGTTTTTAATGAAAATTATATGAATTTACATATCCATATAGTTTTATGTCTTTCATAATTTTTTTTGAAATTTACCAAGTGGTAATGGATTTATTCTATAATCTCATTGTTTATCAGGATTATTTGTTATTACAATTTTATTGAATAATTTTTATGATCTAACTCTCAAGAAACACATGAATTTCATTATACTCTAGTTATTTTTTTATATTATATATTTTCATTTAATTTTACCATCTTCAAGTACCTAGAGACCGAAATAATCTTTTTAAGGGAAATATACTTTTTTTCTATCTTCGGTTGATAATCCCTTTTCTTTTACGTACATGTTTTATAAAAATGTTATCAATAATATTTATAATGTTATATAATTATTACTTATATTAATTTTCACTGATATTTGATTTTGAAATAATTTTTTAAAAGGAAAATTTCTTTTCATTTTCAAAAAATTTATTTTTGACTTTTTACTGAAAATGTGAATGGGATATTTGTTTTAATGTACACAACATGAACAAAATTTCCCACAATCATGACCACTAAATATTATAAATCATTAATTTCAAGTTTCCAATGTTATTTTTGATTAAAAGTTTTTCCTTAATATTTGGTTAAAATTTATATTTAAAACAAGTGATTGAAAATTTAAAATTGTACTTTCCTTAAGAAATGTTATAGTTATGTTTTGAAGAAAATTTTCAACTATGATAACATAATTTGATGTTAATTATGATTTTATATTGATACGATCCAATGATACAATCCAATTTCATTATTTGAATGAAATATGATGATGGTGATTTAAGTATTATTTTAGGAATGTCATTTGTTTCCTTGGGTTTATTTTGTCATGAAAAAAATTTTATGAAATACATTTATTTTCCATAGGTTATGTTATGATGAAATGTTTATGAAACCCATTTCCTATGAATGGGTTATGAAATGATGATTTTTTATGATCTTGTGGCACACATATCTATAATTTTCATTATGTGATGGTGGGGCCAAAATTATATAGCCCTCCAATGCATTTCAGTATTGATGGATGTCTCTGAAGAAAATAAGGACTAAAATAGGGAGTGAAACCAGTTTAGTAAGGGACTTTTTCCACTATTACAGTCTTGGGAGTGAACCTTGAATTAGGATAATATAGAATGTGGATAGAACCCACTCTACTGTGATAATCTTGACAGTGATCCTTGAGTAATGAAATTATTTTCCATACTTATGTTTATGCCACCAACTTATGTCTTATTCCAAGGTAATGATTTCAAGGATAATGTTATTTGATTAATTTATGATTCACATATTATGAACTTCCAAGATTTGTGCCATGACTTATGGTTGTGATATATGATACAAAAGTTATGATTTTAAAACATTATTCTTATATTCTCATACACTTATGCTCATGTAATGTTTAATAGATCTTTGACATATCCCTTGTTTACCCTTACTGATTATTATAGCTCACCCTTTGTCATTTTCCCTTTCCCCAGGTTATGAAGAAATGTTTTAAGTATGATATATCTAGAAAGGTTTCTAGTTATGAGTAACTTAGCGGGTGATGATTTAGATCTCTTATGAACATGTTGTTTATGTATCTAGGTTTCCAAAGATACTAGACTAAAAAGATTATTGGTTGGATCATAATGTTATGTATTGGCCATTCATATAATAATATATGATATTTATATACAAAAAGTATGGGTCACTACATTCATTTGAAAAAAAAATATAATTTATGAAGTCTATGTCATTACATTGATGAACATGGGATAATTGGTGGATATTCTTGGAAGTAGTTATATATACGTATATTTTCCATCTCACTTGAATTTGTTCATTAGTGGTTCTAACCAAGAGGATATATTCCCCTTCACATGTGTTTTTTTCCTCTTATAAGTGGATATAGAATGAACTATTTACATTATCCCCACTTTGATTTGACAAAGTGGACATAGTACCAATTTCTCATTTTGGTCTATTAAAAAAGAAGGTATTCATAGGTTTAGAGCCCTCATGTATAGGGAATTATATATTATGGATATTATTGATGTTGAGAATCTATAACAACCATGTTAATTATATTGCCATCTTATTCACTAGCTTTGATTTTCATCTTCTTGTACTTGGATTTATAAAAAATTTAAAGGGATCTAGTCGTGAATACCTACTAGGTGTGACATAATGACACCCTATGTGATTACTTTTAGGTTTCATGTAGATAATTTTGTATATGATCCAAGAAGGCACTTAGGATTAAGATTATATAGTTCTTTAATCTTAGTGTTTGGATATACCCTTTTGATGTTTTTAGATACATTATCTCGGATGGGATGTTAAGGTTTTTATCAACATTTCTCTAGAGTATATCTCACTCATTGAATACTTTTTCCACAATTTTGTGTCATTTTGGTCACACATAGTCATTGAAATACAAAAAACATTATGAGTTTTGTATTTGTTATCAATAGGATATAAATATCTTATGAAGTTGGTAAAGTCAATATAGGTCATGTGAGATGGATATTGGAGTTAGTATTATTATTTTATGTGTTTCATTATAGTGGATATATTGAGTATGATCCATCCAATTGTTGGTAAAGTAGAATGTGATTATTCCATGATGATATGAGAAATGATATTGTGTAGTGTGTTGTAAGTATTCATTACATATAATTATTATTGATATCTACTTAATGAGATTCAATTAAAAGTGTATATGGAATATGGGATCACTATCCACCATATGTAATTGTTTATTTTATGAATCTATCCATTATAAGGATAGAGTGAAGCTGGATAATACTTAAAGAGATATTTAATCCTTATATTATCAATCTTGAAGATTTTTTCATATAATTATTACATAACTTTTATAATGACTGAATATTCTGAGTAATGATTTGAGAGGTTATTCTTTTATTGTTAATTATTAAATTAATATTCATTGAGGAAAATTGATGAAGTTTGAATCTTGAACTGATGTGGCTATGAAGTCTCATTTAAATACAAAAAGAAAAGTATCTATCTATAATAATATTCTTTGGGAATTATGCAAGAGTTTTCTGAATGTTGTATGTATTATGAAAGTACTTTTAATTATTTTAAGATTAATTAGTGTCAGTGGATAATCATAGAAATTTTTTTAATAGGTAATGAGATTAGCTGAAGAAGTTTGGGAATTTGGATTTGAACATGAAAACAATAGTATATACTATTTTTTTATTAAAAAAAGAATATTGGAAAAGTACTGAATATCACAATGATTTATAATATTATATAGATGATACATAAGAAAATATTGGATACATAATGTGATTTATAACATATTTTAGATGATAAATATTATTTTCTAACTGATACATAATATATTCTAGTTAATATGAAAGATATATGCTCAAGTACAAACTAGAAGGAGAAAAAAGAAAAACTGCACTGTGATATATAAGATATTTAGAGCATATGAAATCTGTGTAATGATTTTTTTTTGAAATTCAGTAAAGAAAAAAATAAAACTATTATATATAATATTTTTTAAGAATATTTAATATTTATATGTCAATAAGTAATATTTCCTAGGTGGTACATAATATATTCAAGGTGGTATATAACATTTTGAAGTTGGAACATAAGATATTATAGATTATTTTATTGAAAAATATAAAGTATATTGTGATACATAATATATTTTTGATAGTATAGAAGATATGAAAATACATTTGTAACATTATATTTAAGATATATAATACTTTCATGACCATATAAAAGATATTATTGAGAATATAGAAAACATTTTGTAGTATGTTTAAGATATTTTGAAGCTCACTGATGTGACATGTAAGATATTTTTTCTTATATAAGTTTTATCGGTATAAAAAATATAAGAATTATTGGGAATTTAATTAGAATATGATATGACAAGCTTCAATCCATAAATATAAATATTTTTTAGTGACTCATCAAAGATTCAGGTCGAGTATTAAAGATAATTGTGGTGGATAAAATGAGAAGAAACTAATAGGATCTTATTATGATAATATTGGTATTTAAAAAAGGAATATTTGAAATTAATTATGAAGATAAAAATATGAAATATTTCTTAGGAATATTGTTAACCAGAGTAAATGAGGGTCATATGTATTTGCAGAAAATCATCCAAGAAAATATAGTATGAAATTGAATCTTCTTATATCTTTGGGAAAAAACCATGTGATCTATTGATAAGTAGAATATAAGAAGAGAATAAGGAGGAGGAAAATAGAAGAATACAGTATAAGATGAAACTAATATTTTAGCATTCTTATAGATAATGTGTATCAAATAAAGAAGGTGATAGAAGATGGTGATACTTAGAAAGAGATTACTGATGTGGACTTATCATAAGACTGGTCAAAAATTCATTTAAAAAATATCTAAATATAGAATAGTGGTAACCAATGGGTCATCAAAATAAGTCATGCATTATTCATAATCAATATTCAAAACTCTTTTTGGGTTTTTTGAATTGAAAAAAGTAAAAATAGGAAAAGTGATAAAAAAATTGCACGAAGTGGAAAATAGATGTAAGATAAAAGATAAAAAATAGCTAGGAAGTAGCTAGACCAGTAAAAGATTAATAATATTTTTATTATATATCATTAATCTACTAAAAAATTTAACTATAGAAAAGGATAACCACACTCAATGAATGATCGATGACATTACTAAAAAACCACACTCACCTTGAATAGTGAACAAGAATCACTCGATCAAACCACCACTCACAAGGATTTATCTCTTATAGAAGTGATATTTTTTAAGATCATCCAATCACAAAAACACAAATAAAACACTCAATAGAGTGAAACAAATTATGAATAAGAAAAAGAAAAAGGGTTGATAGTAGAAAAAAATTCTAAGAGTGAACATGTCATCATAACTCCCCACATCACCAGTAATTTCATATAGGAGAGAAACACAAGGTAATGATTATATTATTATTTGAATCTATAAAAAATGGTTGGCTTCACTTTCAAAAAGTTATTGATAGGTTATACCTTCATTATTAGTGGTTGAAGATAACCATAGAGAGGGATAAACTCTACACTTTATTTATTGAACAAAATTTACATAGTATTATCTATAATTTAAAACACATATTGAGGAAACTTAGATAACCAATACACCTACAGTCTAATTAACATCCTATTTGAAAATAAAAATAGTATAACATTAGAAGGATAAACTAATAGGAAGAACAAACCATGTGGGAATATACCCTAATTCTATTCATGTCACTATTTATGAAAAATAAGTGAATTTAGATATATCTTATAATATAATAAATTTTCCCCACATGATTCCACTTTAGTAACATCAGGATGTTTTCTTAGAATTGATTTAATCACTAAAACTCTACTAAAAATCACCTTAATACTTATTATTCTTAGATTCATCAGGTTATAGTTATACTTTTCCAACTATAAGTACGAAGATATAGGGTTAATAGAATGTTCAATTTATTCATTATTTTAAATCCACCATGATTGGAATTTTAGCCATATAAATCCCACTAATGTTTGATTTAATATTCTATAACATTCAATCTTTATTATTTCATTCTTATACATCTTAGTTTCATGGACATAGTTCACCTTCTTAAGTGTTATGAGTCTATTAAAACATAAGTTTCATAGAAAAATAATCATTCTAATGTAAAGAATTTAGAAACTCTCAGTCATTCTTATATAGAATATAATAATAGAATTTTAATCATATGTGATCCATGAGATAATCTCATGTAATAAATTCATTTTTTACCAATGTGATGTAGTGCTTTATTTATTTGAGTTCTCCCAATGCATCACATTAATTAATCTCATGCGAGACGCGAAGCTAATCTTACATGGGTAATTTTAGAACTGAATTAATCTAATGTGGGAGGTGATTTAATTTCTCATATCTTATATAATGCATGAAGCATTATTACATAGCCCATTACAAACCTGTAAAATTAATTTCATGTACAATATTCCCCTGAAGTTTATAGATTGTGGGATTCTTACAATTTGGTTTGTCCTAAGAGGTTACTTTTACGTTTCATTAGATGATTTTTATGTAATAGACTTCTATAAAATTGATGTAAACACATAAAAAAATTTGTTTCAATAGAAACTAAGATTAATTAAGAAAATATATTTTCAAAAATAGTATAAACCATAAAATTTTAATCTTCAATAAATAACATCAAATAGTTCCACAAAACATATCAATAATAAAAACATGGAACATTGAAAATATTAATTCCAAAACCTCAACATTTCATGACTATCCAAAATATCATTTTAATTAAAATCACACAAAAAACAAATTTTTTTTATAAAACATATGAATATTAATAGAAAGAAAATTGGATAATTAATAAAAAATGTTACATTTTCAAGATAAAATTTAAGATCTAAAATTTGAACATTGAATTATCAATGATTAATAAATTTCTAATAAAACCAAATATTAAGCATAGAAAGAAAATATTTTGTATAAAAATGATGTGGAAAAAATTTATAAAACACAATAACATCAAATCCCCCCATATTTAATTCATTTCTTGTCATATGGAAAAAACTCAATATATAAAAAAAATTATAAATTCAACTAAAAATGAAAAATTATAAATCCAAAAAGAGATGATTTTCAAAAGTGTTTTCCACATGGAATACATTTAGTAAAAATTGATTATCCATCCCCCAAAATGATTTTTTTTGGAAAAAGATGGTTTTTATTTATGACAAGGATGATAAAATTTGAAAATTTTATAAATAATTTAACCAACCTAAATTTTTATTTAAATTTTTACTAAACATTTTTTTCTCCTAGTTGATCAAACACAACACATATTTTATCTATAACTTTGAAAATCAGCATAAATTGATACACAACATGATGGAAGAGTGAGAAAACCTGATAATTATTAGCTCATGATAATTAACCACAACCATCAGTTTGATTAAACATCACTCAAACATGATTATGATTTCATTTATTATACCATTTGAATGTAAATCTTGTTAGTTTAAATCTAATAAATAAGTTTAAATTTAGTTTGAAATAAAAAATATATTCCAAGAATTTCAGTAAAAAAATATATTTTTAAGAGATAAATGAAAATATATTACTAGATTTAATCTATGGGGAACTATAAATGACTAATCACTCAATATATAATTATAATATCTAAAATTTAAAACAATTTACCCTAACTAGATAAGTAAATTTCTTCTAAATAATAGTCAATTTTGAGAAAATTGAAGAAAATTTTCTTGTGTACTTTATTAAACACAGTTTAACACATATGAAGACTATTCCAAAACACATAAAAACCATATTTATCCCCAATATTGAATTTATCTTGGAATAAAAAGTTAAAATAATTGAATTTTTAAAGTATTTTTAATTAATCAGCTTAAAATCATGTATAATCATTTTAGGGAAACTCAAATCAACATATTTACCACCACTACACAACTAAAAAAAATTTAAACCATGAAAAGAGGGTATCCATCTAGATAAAATAAATTTTATATTTCAAATGTAATATTTTTATTTTAAACTAATGTACTAAGTTAAAGATTAGAAATATTGAAAGTTGTACACATAAAAAGTTATATAATGGAATTGTAGAGAATATATTATAAAAAAATAGAAAGAATAACCAGAAATAATTTTCTCATATAACCTAAATAAGTTTATTTGGATTATAATATAATATATCAACACCTATAAACAATGATTTTCATCAACATAGATTTAGGAAAGTTTAACACCCATTAGTTACCATTTTTTTCAATTTATTATGTAAAATAGTAGGTTCTTGTTTAAAAATACATTATCAAAGTTAAGTATCACAAAAATTTTAAATTAAAATAATAAATCAACTTTTATTTCATAGTTTTCAGCATGATAACAATCCAAATTCAACATATAATATCAAATTTTTTACCAAAAGAAGCAGATATAAGAAATGATAAAATAAACTTTCCCAACCACACTTATTTTCAACATATAATATGAATTTATAATTTTAAAATATTTAGGATGGAAGAATACAACCTGAATATGGTAGATAATTTCTTATATATGACTCCCACATAATGGATATAAATGATTTATTTTATATTAACTTAAAATAAAACTATAAAACATTAATAAAATTAATATTAGCAGAATAATAAAAAATCTAAGATTTTTATTCAAGATGGGTAGTAACTTAAGGTGGAATTTAGTAGAGTGTAATCTATTGTACCTTTATTTTATGTAAATAAAAATAAATGAAATTATTATTCGCAAAGACCAACTATTATACCCACTAGGTTAAGTACCCTGAGGGAGGGGTTGAATAAAGGTATGCTGGGTAAAACTAATTCCCTTTATTTATCTTGTTTCATCATTAACCAAATCAATATTCTCTCTCCTTCTTGTAGATATCTATAAATAGAAATAAAAACATGCATGTGCCATAAAAAATTTACTTTGTTTAATCTAATTGGGTTAATCCAGGAGGCATAAAAAATCAATGTGATAATGCAACAAATACACTATAACATACTGCTGTTATAATTTTTGGAAAAGACTCATCTTCCCTTGGTTTGAATCAAATTAACACCTTGAAATCTCACTACTCTCTCTGTAGAAGCGAATTCACTATTCCACTAGATGATTATTTTGATGATTTTTATCAACCTAGATTTAGTTAACACTAAAATGAGTGTGAGATCTATCTATTATTTCATATGATATATAAAATAAACACTTCAACATACTTGAATTCATGGGATGTTGTTAACTATGAACTCTCTATTGTGTGAAAATTTTCATCATGAAATCTCTTTTACAGATTATAGTATCTGTATACTCATCCCTCACTAACAACCTCTACATACTTATCAAATGCGAACTGTTATACACAAGATGACCCAATTCCTAAATTTGTAGAAACACTCCACAAACTTCCTTATGGAAACATTCACATTATAGAATAAAAACTACACAATCCACTCCATAAACTATCTTCATGGTTTTCACTTTATAGAAAAACTACCATGAACTATTCTCTATGTAATCACCTTCATAAGTTTCACTACATGAATAAATTTTAGACTTAGCTTAAATTATTCGATTATGATCTTATCTAATGGTCTTCACTCTACCTAATATATTTATTAGGGATCCTTTTATATTAAAATATCTCTGATAAATCTACTAATCATAGTTACTCTTCAACCCTTTACATAATTTCATCTGCGTACTACCTAAGCATTGTGATAATCCATACTTTGTACTTGATCTAGTAGTGGATGGACCAATATCATATATGTATAAATAAATCCTTATGATCATGTACTCATTTTGTGATGGCCCAAAAATTATTTCCTTACAAACATGTACTCACTTTGGTGCTTTGTGAACTCACTTTACAATATGTGTAATTGACCCCAAGGTCCATGAGTCACAAACTTCTTTCATGGTTCCCACATATCCAACCTTTGACACTGCTTACTAAATCTCATTATTGACATAATCAACCTCACAATATATGTTTTGAATTCAAATATATTTTCATTTTACATATATTTTTTGTATCCAAAAATTTAGAAAACACTATGAAACTACAGAACTTTCTTCAAATCCTCTTTTTGAAAAACATAGGAACATTTAAAAGAAATATTTTCAATAAAAAATAACCAAAAATCATTGAAATAAAATGATGAGATATTTTTCCCATAACTATCAAGAGAATAACTAAAAAAGTTAAAGAAGTATAATTTTGAGAGAAACCCACCAAGGGATATTGTGTTTTTTATTTTCCATAGCTAGATAGTAATATAAAAATATCCCCAATATGATGGGGGATGGGGTTTATTTCTCAAAAAACACTATAATTATTTAAACCTAATGTTTTTAATCTTTAATTAAATATTGTTACCCCATTTATAAAATTACATTAAGTTCTTGTCCTTAAAATTACAATATATTTTATTGTACCCCCTCCTCATCATGAACACGAGGAGTGATGTCCACTAGTTGTGAAAGTTTAACTCTAGGATTTGATTATTATTTTTGGGTCATTATAAACTATTAATTATTAATTTAAACATAAATTTATATCAACATTATATTTTTAACTAGTGTATAGCTCCACGAAATCCCCTACCTCTACAAAATCTCTTTAAAATAAAACTTTCAAAAAAAACTGGGAGTTATAGATGTTCCTATATAGGTGAATTTTCACATTCCTCTTGACTCTATAGAATCTCAAGGACATAAGGAATATCATTAAAATAAACACAAAGAGATGACATATCATGTTTGACATCAACATATTCATAATAAAATAAAAATTTAGCCTCTTTTGAAAAGTAATCATCTCCCTAAAAATATTCAACTTACCTTTCATCAGGATTAAGAAGTGAACCTATGAGTATTTTAGAGATATGAGAGATTTATTCAAGATCCTATAACATCTCCTTAAAGTTCAATTCCTAAAAATTTTATTCTCCCCTGAAAAAATATAGGGTATATTTAGCTATATCAACCTGTCAGAGCATAGAAAAATAATTATATATATTAACATAAGATAAATCATCCCATAGAGTAATATAAATTATTTGATATTCCGAAACATATTCAAATTCTTATTATTAAGAATGATCCCTATCCAACCTTCCTTAAAATATATTCTCAAAATATTGATCTTGAAATTATGCTTATCATCCATGGGGTTTCATGTTGAAAAATTAACTTCTATAGATCTTCCTCTAATTATTAATATAGGACTAACTCTATTTACTGAAGTGCTTCCATACTCATTTTAACCTCTTTTACTAAATCAACATTTTCTATAAACATTTACATCATTTTATGTGAAAACAAAATTTCATCATCTACGATCATGTCACCTAGTAATTTACATATCCAACATTGAAAACCTTCCATCTTCTTACTTAGTTCTTACAAAAAGGAGTAATTTAATAGTGAAATAGATCCAAACCCATGAAATTCAATAAAAATTGAAAAGTTTAATCAATTAAAATCAAATATTCACTAAAATAAACTATCCTCTATAATAATGATTCCAATTTTGACATGGCCTTCTCAGGATACCAATCAAAAAAAATTTATAAATACCATACATATAGTATAATGGAAAACCTCAGGATGTCTCAGAGTGATATGTTTTCAATATATTGAATTTTCCAAAATCATTTTGGGTTTTTTTATTTTTTAAGTATTGAAAATAGGAAGGAATCAATGATGGAAAGAAATAAAAAAATTCATGAATAGGAAAACATATATAATATAAATGAAGAAAAAAATAGTTTTAAAGAAGTTAGAATAGTCATGGGTTTATATATTTTTATATTATCTATTATATAATTTATTAAGTGTTTAACTATCATAAAATAACCACACTCACTAAATGATCAATGTATCAACTCAAACACCACTCTCACCTTGAATAGAGAATACTCATGAAACTGTTTCTCTCAATACATGATAAATTTTACCATAATTTAACAATAATCACTCAATCAAACCACCTATCAAAAGGATGTCTCCTAATTCAAGGTGATGTTTTCAATATCATCTAATCACACAAAAATAATTACAACACTCAATCTACTGAAACAAATATAGAATATGATAAATAAAAGAGTGAATAGAATGGAAAATAAATTCCAATAGTGAACGTATTAATGTAACATCCCACTTCAACACCACTACCAGCTAAAAGGGAAGAATAATTTTATAGACATGTTTATATTCAAATATCCAGAATGAAATAATATTCACTTTAAAAAACTGGTTATTTTGTTATAACTTCATTATTGGAAGCTTAATATCACCTTTAAGATAGAGAAATTCCACAATTTTTTTATAGAATTGATATTACATAGAAAAATTCAGAATATAGAATATAAAATGGTGTATTCCATATACCAAATACCCCTATAGTTGAATCACCCTCCTATTTAAAAACAGGAACAATAGAATATTCAAATAAAAAAAACTAATAGTCAATGTAGAGCACATGAAACAACTCTCAATGTTCTTCATATCCTTTTGGATAACAAACCAACGAATTTTTATTCATATTTTAACTGAAGAAAAGTTTCCACAATATTTCATTCCAGCAGCATTGGGATGTGTTCTTAGGATCAATCACATCAATATGACTCTAATAAAAAAAATTACCCTCAATTATTCTTCTTTTAATCTTTATCTAGTTCAAGTTATCATTTTCTAGTTATGAGTATTAGAAAATTGGTTTGACCACATTTTCCATTTTATTTAATATTTTAAGTTCACCATAACTATATTTTTATTCCCATATAACATGATGATGTTTGATTTAATATTTCACATATTTTGGGCATATGGGTTTAATTAATATATATGTTGGGTTCAAATCTATAGTTCATATTTTTTGGCCTTATTTTTTGATCTATACATGAGTCTCATGCACACAAAATAATTTTTACATGAGGGATCCAGTAACATTAGTTCATTATTATAAATAAAAAGATCTTAGCAGTTTAATCAAATATAAACCATGAGTTAATCTTTTGTGATAACTTTAATAGGCATGTTAATCTAATGTAGAACTTGAGTTCTTAGATTTCTCCTAATTTAGTCCCTTAATTAATCTCATCAAGGTGATAAACTATTTTGTGGCTAAATTAATATGACATAAGATGTGATTTAATCCTATGTTGATTGTACCATGCCTAAATAATTCTTATCTATCACTTTAAAAAAAATTAAATATTATTTTTCTTAAAATATATAAAAATAAAATAGAATAAAATAAATAAATTAAGAAAAAAAAAATCACATTTTCAAACAAAAATTTACGAATGTACAATTCCAACATAGAATAACCATGAATTATTAAATTTATAATTAAATAACCAATTTATCATAAAAATAGAATTTTTATAAAAATGTTATGGAAACATGTATAAAATATAAACACATAAAATATCATACGAATCTAATAAGAATAATAATTAGAAAGAAGGATTAATATATTTGTGCAAGTATGACACTAATTCTCCGAAAAAATTTATTTTGTGTATTGTGACTCTTAAAGAAAAAGAATAAGTTTGAGTCTAAAAAAAGAGACTAACATGAATGCTACTATAAAATATTATATATTGGTTATTAAAGAATATAATTGAGGAATAATATCTTACCAGTTGATGTAGATACATATAAAATAATATTTAACACCTTCTTCATTAGTTAGTTTCGGAGGACTCATTATAAAATAGTGGGAGCCAGTATGAAGAACCAACTAGGAGGCTGTAAGAACTTTCAGGTGGCAATATGGTATTTTTGGTAGATTACCATAGGGTAAAGGATGATAACTTTCCCACTTATATTTACTTAATTTTATTTATTTATATATGTGTATTGGACACTACTCAAGTATAGAAAGAATTAGATACCCACATTGGCATAGAAACTTGTAAAAATACCACATACTATAGATCTTGTTATTTATTAATTTGCATGTGATGCGGTGTTATAGGAAAATATAAATAGATTCATTCACTATTATAGGTGTATAAGTTTAAATATTATGGTGGGTAATTAAAATAGAAATGAAAATTTTGTAAAATTTTCAAAAATGGATTCACACCCACCCCATATTTCAGAATGACTGCACAAATCACTGGGCACTTTAACTGGTATCAAAGATGGTTCTACCTCTAATTCGATTTAGTTTCTTTTCACAATTATTTTATACATCACATATAAATTGAATAATTGAATAAGGTTTTGAGTTTCTTTAGATCAAGAATAAATATTCTATCCCTATCAATATTAACATCAATATTTCACCCCAAACCTTGGTAAACAAGATTAAATGAGAGGCTAACATGTCAAGGAAGTATTTATCCGAGAAAAGGTAAAATTGGATTCACCACTAGTTAAATTTAATCAATGTGGTAATATTTTTATCATATAATATGATAACTATGCTGTCATATAATCTTTTCTAGGCTATAAAGAATATAATATTAATAAGTTACTCTATAGTTTTAATCTAATATTAGGGTTATCAAGGGTTTATGTGATGTAAAGAAACAAGTGGAAATGGAAAAAAATTCCTCGGTGATGACAATGAGAAAAATTTGAAACTGTGAAAAAATATCCTCAAAGAGGTAAAATCCAAGGAAAAACCATTATTGTTCTTTAAATAAAAATACCCACTGGATAATGCATAATTTAAAAAGTAAATTAATGAGAAAACTAATATAATATACTATTGTAAAGAGAGTATTAATTCACTATAATAAATATAAATATATTATATATAAATAAAGTATACTCAATTGGAGATCAATAATAAAAGGATAATGATGATTTAAAATTTCTTATAAGAAATTTGTCAGATGCATGAGGATCAAATTGAGAAGATGAAAATTAAATAGGAAGAAATATTGAAATCAATTTAGGATCAATATATTTCCCTAAATTTTTTTATTGAATTAGAAGCTAAACTAATAAATATGGAATCAACATAGGATATATCATCCCAAACTACTAAGAAAAGTATTGTTTCCAGGAAATTTTCTGAAAGGAATCATGTTTCAAAAAAGACAAACATTATTAGCAAGATGGTCTTCAGATTATCTAAATACCTGTCCAATATAAGCTAAAGGAAATAGGTTAACCTTTCTCTAGAAGAATTTTTTATACTAATATAGTTATAAAAATGAAATAATAAATTTTAAATTCTATTCAAATGTGGGTAGAAAAAAATGCTAAAAAATATAACACTACATAAAGTCTGTGTGTAGTAATTCATAAGAATAGTTTCTTCCCAATGTTTTTTGAAAAGAAAAACTGTTTAGTACAAGAACTAAAAAGTTTCACAGTTGTCATGATTTCTATAAAAGTTAATAAATCAAAATTTAATTTTAATTATTGGTATTGTAGAAGATTCAGATACAAGGATGCTAATTAATAGAATAACATGTTAATCATTGAGATACAAATAAGGCATGTTCTATGGGGATAAGTTATAAAACAATGATAAATCATACATACTAGAAGAAAAGTACATAAAATAAGGTAAATATTTCCATCAAGAATATATATGAAAATATTGAAAAGTTTTATGAAATTTGAAAAAATGTGCTCATGATAGTGAAGAATATTAATATGAGTCAACCAAGAATGTACAAATGTTTTTAATAGAAAAGACCACAAGATATTAGAAAGAAGAAAGAATGTGACAGTGTGTCACCTTTGGGGTATAAAAAAATATGAGTATTGGGAAAATCACACCTAATAAAGAGTCAAATAAAATACTAAAATAAAGGGGTTGAGATTTTATTTTGGAAGAAAATTACACCTAATTGACATTTGAAAATAATTTTTTAACCTAAAAGTTATATTAAGAAAGTTTAAAAAAATAAATGAATCAATCTAAGAAAGAAAGAATAATATTGGTTTGGTGTGAGATATACAAGGTGAAAAATTAGAGATGTTTCTAAAGAAGTGTGAGTTCAGGTTTTTTGAGAATCCATGTGGAAGATATTAGAAAGATGAGCATGTTATTAGATAATGCCTAATTATTTTCCAAACTAACTAGAGATTGATAAGAATATATAGTAATCACAAATGTATAAATTTTTATTTTCAGATAATGTGAAAAATTGAATTCCACATAATAATAATATTTTAAAAAATAATAAGAATATATAATATCAGAATTATTAATTATAGAAAATTAAACTAATATAAGGCATGATGATTTATTAGAAAGATGGAACTAAAAAAAGAATTTTGTTGTTGAGAAGAAAATCTCATCCAATTTTCTCTCCCTGAAGAGATTTATATTATCAACCTTATTATAATATATTTATCTTTATTCTTATTTGTGTAGGTAATTTATATTGATACATGTTGGTGAGAATTGTAATGTTTTAAAATTTATATAACATAAAATATTTTCCATCATGGAGTTATTTAAATTCTATCATGGTTCTTCCTTACAAAATTTTAAAAAATATTCTTTTATTTTTTATGAAATATATTCTTGAGGTTTATTTTTAATGAAGACCATCCATGATGAAGATTTATGGAGTGTATCACTTTAGGGAGACTTAAAAAGTTGAGAAATATACTCAAAGGAATTATTTCATGCACATCTAGAAATATGTAATGTTATTTGACAAATATTATATTAAAGTATGATAATCACTTTCTATTCCTTATTTTATTTAAATCGAATAAAATTATTAAGGTGGAGTTTCTTGATCTGGAAATTTACTTAAAGGGGGATAAACCTATTTGTACTTGGATTTTTTGACAGGTTTATTGAGTTGAGTGAAGGTAATAAATTACTTGAAAAACTACATTAATTTCCATTTGAATGATATTTTGAGTTTATATCAAATGTTTAATAGTTTTTATAGATACCATTTATGTTTACTTTAATCACCCTTATTTACAACCCCAATATATCTTATTTAGGAATATATTTTATTAATTTATGCCTCATTCAATAAGTTAAATTTGATTCCACCCCTTTTCCAAGTGAATAATGTTTTACTTTCAAGTAAGAGATAAGATTTAGGTTTTCTCATCACTTAAGGATGTGTTGTGTGTGACTTTTACCATACACTTAATGATTGTATTTATTATCCATAATATGGAGATATAAGACATAGATCATATTTACTTTATCTTGATTGGATATCGAAATGGGTATTGATAAAAAATTTGAAGTGGGTATTTAAATACCTAAAAAAATGAAAGTGTTTTATTTGTTTCTAATAAGAGTTGAAGAGATTTAAAAAATGATAAAGTCAATATAGGAGATGTGATATGAATCTTATATTTCATATGATTATTTATGAGATTCTTTCTAGTGATATGTTAATAAATATCCATATGTTGGAAATGGACAATGTGTGGTTGAGATGACTAATTATACAGCTTGGTGTATTGGAAAAAGCCTTTACATATGATGATTTTCAAGATAGAATTAATAATATTCAATGATAGTTGTTGATGGAAGATGACAGAATCATCAACCATATTATTTTAAGGAATTTTTAAAGATTTCTGCTAGAAGATTTCAGTGATAATAGTTGTGACTTAAAGAGAATTTCCATCCTTGTTACATTAATATTGAAGCCAACTACGTATATTGATTAACTAGCTTGAATGATTATTTCTGATTTTAAGATTATAGTTAAGAGTTATTTAATTTATTGGTAACTATTAAAGCACCATTCATTGAGTAAAACTAATAAAGTTTGAATTTTGAATTGATACGGTTGTTAAGTTTCATTGAAATACTCAAATAATGTTATTTATCTAATATGTGAGGATTTAGAAATTGCGATGAAGAGTTTTATTAATTTTAATATATTCCCAAATTCATTCAATTTTTATTAAACTTAATTGGAGTGATTAAAGATTACCAAATAGGTCCGAAGAGATTCTAAGATTAGTTGGAGAAGTTCTAGAATTATAAATTGAATCTAAAAATTGACAAAGGCATATATATTTTTTCATATAGGTATAACATTGGAAAATTACTAAAGATCACTATGATACATAACATTATATGAATGATATGTAAGAAAATATGAGATAAAAATTGTGATACGTTACATCTATCAAATTATACGTAATATTTTTTGATTAATACATAAAATGTCATAGTGTATATAAAATATATATAAGGAAGCTTATTCCATAGTATGATAAAGGAAATACCACACTATGACATGTATGATAATTGCAGAATATGTTAGATATATACTGTAGTTCTTGCTAAAATGTATCAATGAAAAAACCAAACAATGATACATAAGATACTTGAAGAATAAAAAATATTGAGAGTTAATATATAATATTTCATAGATGAAAGATAATATATTATATATAATACATAAAATTTCAAAGTAAAAAAGTACAAGATATTTTAGAGATAAATTTGGGAAAAAATTAGATTCAATGTGATACAAAATATATTTTGGATGATATGAAAGATATGAAAAGTAATGCATAATATTTTATTGAACATATTTAAGAATATCATGTGCACGTGGAATATATTTTTGAGAAAGAGGAATATGTTTTATAGAATGAATAAGATATTTTTAATCTATAAAAGTGATATGTAAGATATTTTATTTATTAAATGGGTTTATTGGTTATAAAAATATGAAAATTTGTGATAAATAAATCAGAAAATGTCACATCGAGATTCAATACATTAATATCATGATGTTATTGGAGACTCAAACAATATTGATGCCAATTCTTAAGGGTAATTATAGTGGAATAAATGTGAAGATATTGAGAGGATCTTCATTTGATAATACTAGGATTTATAATAAGATGATTTGAAATTAGTCATGAAGATCAAAATTTGGACAATTTCTTAGGAATATCTTTGACCAATTTAAATGAGGGTCACATGAATTTGTGGGAAATTATGTAAAATCAATGATTTTCATCAATTTGTGTTTTCTTTTTTATGTTTGGTTAAACATGGAAACTATGCCTAAGGGAGGTTCTCTTTTCTTTTTGAAGTAAAGGTTGTAGTGGGTTGGAGGTTAGCTTTAGGCCAAGTACACAATGTGTACTAAATACAATCCTGGTATTTAGAATACATGTTTTGTATTGATTACAAGACATGTAATGGGTTGGACATAACCATTTCAGATTGTGATCTAGGTTTTCTTGGGGTAAGGGACCTTGAGCTTTACATTATTTGTAAAAAATCAACATTTTCTATAAACTAAAAACCCATTTTTAAAAAAGAGAGGCACGATCTCCTTTTTCTTAATAAAATCCATATTTCTTCCTAGAGCAATGATGTGTGAGGATCTCCTCCTTGCCTAAGATAGGTTTTACAAGATCATCTCTATCCTAGATCAATTTTCTTCACTACTGGTCACATTATATCCACAACAGTAATCTCTCTACTCCACCTTCTTTTATTCATAGTTTTCTTCTTGTCTCTTTATCTATTTTGGTGAAAGGTGATTTTCCATATTTCTAGGGGTTTTTCCACCTTTCCATTTTATTCTGTTCCAACTTGATTTAAAGGCCGAAAACGGATGAGTGGCCATATAAAAACCTAATTAAGGTTTTCTATCTTCTTTCCTTTATGTTCAGTTACTTTTATATTTTGAATCATTGTGATGCATGATACACTTATCAGGAAAACCCTCTAAAATGTTTGATAAATCAAATATAATTGTTTTCTGTGCCTTTACGATCCAAGATAGTGTTGGATCACCACCATGGGTTGATTTTCTTAACTTGATCTACCTGATGTGTGTTCCTTCCTTTAAGTCTAATTTCACTTTTTTACCTTAGAGAGTTTAAACACCATTTTATGTGTGTCTTCCCTTATATTGAATATATTGGGATTATAAATTTAATTATGAAGGATTTTTGGCCACGAGTTAGGCTCTTTTCTTTTGGCAATAGATTGAATTAATTAATTAAATGAACTAGACAACTTGAATAATGTATCATTATTAAAATACCTTGTTAAATAATATGAGTTGTTGATAGTTATCTTGCTTTTATAATAGGATGCAGGAGATACAAGGGTCCCAGCATAGGGATTCCCTAGATGGGATTGTTCTTCTTTTTAAATTAGATTTTTTATGATTTTTATACACATCAAAAGATATAAAAGTTATGTATGGGATGTGATCACCATGAATTTAGCTTACCTCTATGTGAGCGACACTAGTTCCCTAGGAGAGACACCATGGATATGATCAGTGGCTAGATGTTCAGACCATGCCATGAGTGATACTCAGTCCCCTATGTCAGATAACTGGGATGAGATTAAATGGTTGATTACACACCATGCTGAGGGTGATACTTTGGATTCCATTTACAGATCACCTTGGATAGACTCTGACGGCATTGGTAATTTACATTACCCCTGGGGTGATAATTAGGATTCCTTCTAGATCACCTTGGATGGGATTAGGGTGACTCTTCTTAAATTCTAATGAGGAAATTTATTGTATAGAATAAGAAAGTGTAACTAAAATTCTAGGAATGCATCCTGCACACGAAATCACATTCTTGGTCATGGTCCACCTTTTAATGCTTTAATTATAATATCCCATTATATTATATATCTCAAATGTATTGGTTAAACTTTATTAAGAGACATATATATTTGGCCGAATCATATAGTATAAGTCGAATGTCCCGTGAGGAACTTGAACTGATGTATTTATTTATTATTTCTTTCATTTTATGATTTTTGGAACACTTCTCATCTTATATGAAAAAAGTGGATTGATATAGAAACTTTTGGTTGTGGACTACTGAGTATATCTCTCACACTTATTAGGCCACCCTTACCAAAACAACTTCATGATTTATGGTATAAATAAAATAAAGTTTCTATCTTTCAATGATTGATTTCTAATTCTTGGACGGAGTACAAGAGCATATGATCGATCCTATTATTACGATACTAGTAGCAACTACTTTTAGTATTTTTGGTACTTTTCATAGAATGTTGTATATTCATGTTCCCCCATATCCCATGTACCTTATTTTTTTTATAGCTATATGATATGATAATTATCATCATTTTTTTCTTTATTTATTATTAGTCTTTTTCCTAATTATTTATCTCGATGTTATCTTATTATTCCACTACAGATTCTTGATTACTTCTTTTGTTGTATTCCATATATTACTCTCTCCTATCCTACACTATGAATCATGAGGGAATAGTTTCCCCACATACACACACCAGGACCTCACTTCTAGATTCCAACCATTGGAATATGGGGAGGCACACTTGAGGTAATTTTCCCAATTGTCTTGGGGCACTACTCATTGTCTTCTAGGATGGGACACTCCAAAGTGGTATCAGAGCTTCTTTTTTCCTTTTGTATTACTGTTTGGGTATTAGTCATGAGACTAAGATGTAATGGAATTTGTTAATGATCCTATTCCTGGGAGTAGCTAATATATATACATGGGAAACCAAAATTACGTAGGATAGGTTAATGATATTATTGGTTGCGCTTATTATAACTTTATAGATTTCACCATAGGGTGACACACATGTTTTTTAATGTTGCTATTATTTTTGTTGTTATTATTATTATAGGTTGATTTACCTCATACTGATGAAATGAGGGTGTATCGTCTCATGCATCATACTAGACACTATATAATTTAAATTAAATGAATTATACCATGACATATCTATATTATTGTGTTAATTTATTGCATTTCAAACGCTTGTTGCATGTTCCTTGATTATTATGGATTTCAATTTTATAAAATTTATTGTAGGTATGACATTATTGGATTAATTAAAGATAATATATTAATCTAAATGATGTTTTAATATATATATTGATGATGACACATTAATTAAAAAATTATTCAACATTTGATCCAAGAACAACTAGTTTTAAAAGCTAAAATATTAGTTTATTTGGTTGATGAAGTCCAAAATTAATTCAGGAAGAAAGTAATTCTATGAACTGGGAATTTTGGTTTATTAATAAAATCACTATACATGACCTATTACATCCTATTACCAAACACATAGGTTAGGTCATAGTTACTTGATATTCCAATTTCAACTTATAAAGAGTATGGTCCTTTATAAATTTGGAATTGGTGATGCAATTTACTAGACTGAGATATCTATATAAAAATAAATAAGAATAAATTTTAGTACATTAATTTTTTTAAAATAAAAAGGTTATTTCTATATTGGAATTCCAATCTCAATGTAAAGGGTGTTTTTCTATATAAGTTGCAATTGAAAATACACATGATGGAACCTCTTCTATAATATTTGAGAACTTTCACCTAACCCAACCTTAGTAGTGTGCAATAGGATGTGTCTCTTATGTTCTGTCATAATATTACTTATCATCTATTCCTAGATTTAGTAGCACAGAGTGAGTCGTGACCTACTTATTGGAAGGATTGTACCTACAATTTCCAGATTTCAATGTTACCTATCTATGATATATCTTATTTGAGGGATGTTCTTAGAAATTGCAGACCCATGCCACCTCAACATCCTCAATTCGTATTCCAGGAGAGTGGTTATGAACATGATATAGAGGTGGTGGTCCCTAGGCCACCAGTTTTACTTCCTATAGTGCCACCCAAGGAACCTCCTTTTGATATTCCACTAGATTGTGATGCTCATTTCCAAGATAGATTCTTTTTTATGCAATACATATAGGGATATCTACAACCTGCCCCTATTATGGAAGATTTGACCTAGTAATTCTAGCTGCAACTTCTTCTCTTCTTCTAGAGGGATGGAGGACCTCATTATACTAATTATTGGTTAGAATCCATGATTTTGATCTTGATTCACTTATAGGTTCCCCAAGAACAGAGGGTCAATCTATCTATCTATATGCTATGAAATTATACTAAATTTTTGTGGGATGTCATTAACCAGGTTGTACATCATCATGGTATGGTCTAGGAGGTCTTATAGACAATCTTCTATAACTAATTCTTCCCCTAGAAATTATGATAATACCTAGAATGATAGTTTATGCACATATAGTAGGGTTCCATGTCAGTAATGGATTATTTTTCTTGTTTCACTGAGATCCGACATTTTTTATTGACACTAACTAGTGATGAGATGAAAACTATAAGTTGTTTTGATGATATATATGAATACACCATCTGATCATAGGTGAACATTTTTTGGGTAACTATAGTTACAAAAATAGTTTAATAGGACCTAATCATAGAGAAAACCCTTAGGGAAGGTAGAAATGTGAGGCAGGGTGGTTCAGCTTCCAGGAAGAGATATAGTTTATCTTACACTAGAAATTTATGTATCAAGGGTGAAAGTTGGGGATGTTCCATCCAGATGACATGCACTGATAGCTATATGGTGTGTCATCAGTGTGGGAGTACATGTCATAAGAAGCTTCAGTCTACAAGGAACCCTTTTAAGTGTCTAGTTTGTGGCAGGACGAGTCACCTTCATTATTTCTGCCGAAATTTCCCTCCAGTTCCAAGTGAGAAGGGATCTATCCTGACTCTTATTTTGGGTAAAATATTAGTATCTCCACAAAAATTTGTGATCTAGTATACTAAAAAACCAAAATATCAAGTTGGTGGTTGTGACTGAGGTATTCAGACCTCATAGGTTCAGAACTAGTAGAGTGGACATGGCCAGGTTAGTCAGGTTGAATCTTGGGGTCGCGGTTTAATCCATATCTATGTTGTACAACCTAAACCTAAGGATCAGTGCCCAAGACCATATAAATTATGAGATACTATTTTGGAATCTAATATATTAGTTTCTTCCCTATATGATATAGGTACATCACACTCCTTATATATGTTGTAATTATGGAAAATCTAGTTTTAGAGATTGATTACTTTTAAAAAATTATGACTCTCGACACACTGTTAGGGGTTTGAATATATGGTATATTCCATTTCGAGGATATCCCCTTGAGATAGGTTGGTACCAATTCCTATGGAATTTATTTTTCCTCATGATGAACAACTTCGATGTCAATCTTGGTATGGATTGGGTAATGCCTTATCGATCACATGTTGATTTCTACCACCGAAGGGTGTTGTTTACCTCACCTAAGGGAAGTGTTTATATTTTCAAGGTAAGATGGGATATCTAGGAGAGTTGAAATGGAACTGATATCCATGGCTTGGAAAAGGTGACATCCCAGATGGCTAGTCTCATTATGAGTGATCAGGGAATGCGACTTTTGGATTTCCCTCATATTGTGGATCATTTTTGGGGAAGTATTCCCTAATGAAGTCTCTATTTTACCTCCTATGAGAGAGGTGGATTTCACCATCAAGAAAGTCCCAGGTGAATCACTAGTGTACATTCATCCCTATATGTTGGAAACTAAATAGATGTAGGAACTCAAGAAGCAATTGTAAGATCTAGAGCCAATGGGTTTTATCTGACCCGATACTTTGTTGTGGGGTTCACCTGCCATTTTCTCCAATAAGGTGGATAGTACCCTCAGGTTGTGTTTGGATTATTGACATTTGAACCAGATTGTGGTAAAGAAATAGTATACATTTCCTTGAATAGGCAACCTCTTTGACTGGCTCCGAGGAGTGAAAATTTTCTCTAAGATCGATTTGAGGTTAGGCTACCATTAGGTTCATCTTAGGCCATCATACATACCACATAAAATGTTCCAAATTAGGTAAAGATTGTAAAAGTATCTAGTTATGTTTTTTGTCCTTACAAACATTCAAATCATTTTCATGGCTTTGATGAATCATATTCCCCCCTCGTAGTTATATTTACTTGTGGAAGTCTTCAATGAAAACATCTTAGAATATTCTTACACTAGACACAACCATACCACCCATATTGAGATCATTATTAACACACTAATAGATCATCATCTATATGATTATCTCATCAAATTACACATTTGGATCAATAAGGTTCTTATTGGGTCATATCATTTTATAGGAAAATGTATTTTTTTGATACAATGAAGGTGAGAACCATGTTTTCTTATGTAAAACCCAAGATTGTATTTGATATATAATGTTTCTTGGGGATATCTAGATATTGTTGGTGATTTATATATGAATTATCAAGACCAGTAACACCTTTCATGGGTCTGAATAAAAAGGGTGTGAAATTTGTATGTTTAGATTCTTGTGAGATTTCCATTAAGGAGTTTAAAGGTAGACTGAATTCAGCGCTGGTCTTGATTCTACCAGATCCAGGAAGAAGATATACCATTTATTGTGATGCTTTAGGGATCATGATAGGATAAGTTCTGATAGTGTGAGATTGATTTAGGGTGTATCAGTCCCACCAGCTGAGGCCTCACGAGTGGAATTAACCAACACAAAACCTTGAGATAGCTGCCTGGTCTGTGCTTTAAATAATTATATACATTATCTTTTGGGTAACCGGTTCATTGTTTATATGGATTAAAAAGTCTCAAATACATCTTTACATAGAAATAATTGATTTTGATGCACTGAAAGTGGGTATAATAACTTCCATTGTTCAACTTTTAGCTTGATTATACACCCGATAAGGGTAATGTAGTAGCTGAAACCTTAAGATGGAAGACTGAAACATGGGTTGTTCAAGAGGCCAACATTGAGTGACTATTGATGGATTTTTTTCTGACAAGAACCTAGATTTTCAGGAAAGACAAGTTCAACATTTTTTAGCATCTCTAGTAGGACATCCTCCATTTTTGAGTAAGTGTGGATGAGACAGTTATCATATATCGAGGGCCTCATCCAGAGGGAGAGAATCACAGGTGAGAACCCACCACCTGGTTAAGTTTCAAATGGGAGTGAGACCCTTCTCTTCTATAGCATGTATAGGTTTCTGATAATATATGGGAATAGATTATGTGGGAATCTAATGCCTCTATTTGGGCATTTCACCCTAGGATTATCAAGATTCAGTAAGATATATAAAATCATTATTTTTTGGATAGGTAAGAAGAGGATGATTGAAAGTTTTATCACAAGGTGTTCCACCTATGAGTAGGTGAAGGATGAGAACCGGTGAATTACTAGACTTATAAAAACTCTATCAATTCTTGATAGAAAATGGAATTATGTCACCATGTATTTTGTGATGGGCTTGCTGAGATCCCCTCAAGGCAGTGATGCAATACGGGTGATCATCAACAGGTTGAACAAGGTCACAAAATTACTACAAATCCAAGAGACCTTCTCAGTTGATGAGCTTGGGAGGCTATATATTCTGAAGACTGTGAACCTTGATAGTGTTCCCTATTTTTTCTTATTTGACCAAGATGAACATTTTACATCACAGTTCTTGTAGGGGATACAGAAGGAACTGGATTCATAAGTGATATTATGTACATAATACCACCCTCAGCCCAAATGGCCAGAAGGCCTTCTTTTTTATTTTATTATAGATAATCCCCCTTTTTAAGGGATTAAGGGGAACCCATAAATGACCCGTAGTCCCAAGGAACAAGGCCCGACACGACTTGTAATATATCACCCGAAGGCCCAGAGGCATACTATACCCAATACATGACCCGTAGGCCCAAGCCATAGGAACTGCCCCTACCCTGTCTTCTTCATCATTGATCACTTAGCTCCCCACCTTGCATTACTGATCAGCTACCATTTCCCCGTACAAAGATGCACGGTGCCTGGTCCTGATGGCGGTTGCCATACCCTCTCATTCTTCTAAACTGGTAGCTATGCTTCTGGTGACAGCTAATACTATTGCACTGATCCTCATCTAGGGCCTTCTTTAAGTGAACTGGGCTACTACATAGTATTTATGGCCCGAAGGCCCTGAGGCTTGAACACCTTTGATAACCCAAAGGCCCTGGAGACCCATAAGTCCAAACCGGTGGCCTGAAGGCCCAAATCGGGTGAATAGTTCCGGCTACTATAGTACTAAATAGTACCTTCTACAGTACTGCTACAGTACCCGAAAATTCACCTCCACCTGGTTTTGAACCTGTGTATCTTGGATGCCAAACAGGAGCCCTTACCACTCAGGTATGAGCTTGTTGGCCATAATACCACCCTCAGACTGATAGTTAGTCTGATCAGATGATACAGGTGTCATAGAACATGGTCTAGGAATGTGTCCTTGATTTAAGAGTCTCATGGGAGATATATATACCTATTGTGGATTTTTACTACAATAACAATATTCAGGAAACAATTTAGATGTTTCTGTATGATACCCTTTATGGTAGGTCATTCCATTCAACAATGTACTGGTTAGAGGTAGGTGAGGTAGCACTACTGTGTTCTCATATTGTTCCAGATACTTCATAGAAAGTAAAATGATTCCTAAATGTAAGGATATAGCTTAATCTGGGAAGAAGACTTTTATAGATCTCCATCGTCAACCTATGGAGTTCGAGGTGGGACATCAGGTTTTTCTACGAGTTTCACCCAGACTGGGTCATAAATGAATTTGGAGATAGGACAGGATTTCACTCCACTATTTCAGGCCTTTCAAGATTAAGTATAGAATTAGACATATAACATATTAGTTGTAGTCACCTCAGAGGTACCATTCCATGCACAACGTCTTCCACATATCAAAGTTTCTCTAGTAACATGATGAACCGTCTCATTCGTCTTTTCCTAAGGATATTGATTTGGAGGAAGATGCATATTTTGAGGAGCATCTAACTCATATCGTTTTTCTAAGCACGAAGGCTCTATAAGGTTGGTCAATTACACTAGTCCGGGTGCTTATGAAGAATTACTATGTGTAGGATGAGACTCAAGAGAGAGAGAATGATGTAGATGATTAGTGGTCGAAACTTTTATTAGGATACATATAACCACCCTCAAAAGGGAATCTCAGGGATGATTTGTTTTAAGGAGGGGAGGTTGTAACATCCAACATTTCAACAAGCTAGGTTTTATTTTTAAGTTTTGGTTAAACCCATAAATTGAACATAAGGGCAGGTCCATTTGTTTTTGGAAGGAATGGTTGAATGGGGGTGGAGGTTGGTTTTAGGATAATTACATGAAATGTAATAAGTACATTCCATGTATTTAGAATACATGACATGTATTAAGTAAACAACAATTAATGGGTTGGCCAGAAAGCTTTTACACCATGAGTTGTGTCTTCCTTAGGGAGGGGACCTCAAGCTTTATATGATGTGTAAATAATTTAAACATATTGTAAATTCCTGAATTTTTTTTTTTAAAGTGATAGGGGATCCTTTTTTTAGAATAATCCACATTTCCTCCCAGAGTAGCAACACACAAGGAGATACTCAACACATAATCTAGGTTCTATCAGATCTTATCCATACGAAATCCATTTCCTTCATTGTCAATCATGTTGGATCTGTAAAGGTAATCTATCCACCCCATCTCCTTATATTTCTAGTTTTCTTCATGTCTCTTATTCTATTTTGGTATGATTTGATTTTCCCTATTTTCACATTTTTGTCATAATTTCTATTTTCTTCTGTTCTAGGTCAATTCAATAGAAAAAAACGAACAAATTGTAATATACAAAACTAAGGTAGGTGGTATATCTTCTTTCACTCAAGTTTGGTCACTTTTATATTATGCGCCATTGTGTTGAGCACCATAATTCTATGCTGATAGCTCTAAATTTTTTAATAAATTAAATTAAATGGTTTTACATTCCTTTATAGTCCTAGCTAGTGGAAAATTACCACTATGGTTTGATTTCCTTTACTTATGCCACCCTATGGGAATGCCTTCCTTTGAGGCCTATTTCCCTTTTTATCTTAGAGTGTTTAAACACCTTTTGAGGTGTGTTTTACATTGTATTAAATATATTGAGAGTTTGAATTTAATTATGAAGGATTCTTGTCCATGATTTAGGCCCTTTACTTTATCCCATAACTTGAATTGCTTAATTAAATGGACTGTACATATCGAATAAAGTATCTTAATTAAAATTAATTTTTAAATAATATGATTTGTTAATAGCTAGCTTACTTTTATACTATGCTGAGGGTGATATAAGGTTTTTGACTTATTTAATCCTTGGATGGGATCATCTTACTTTTTAAATTATACTTTTTATGATATATATACACATCAAGAGCGATACTAGTCATGCCTGGGATGGGGTCACCACTTGTTTACCTTACCTTCATGTGAGTGATACCAGTTCCGTAGGGGTGACACCATATATGGGATCAATGGATAGATGATCAGACCAGGTCATGAGTGATACTCGATCCCCAAAATGAGATACATAGGATGGGATAATAGGGTTTATTATATGCCATGCAGAGAGTGATACATGGGATTCCATTTATGGATTACCTTGGACAAAATCTTACAGTATTGGGAATTTACAGTTCCCATGGAGTGATACTTGGAATAACTTCCAGATCTACTTGGATAGACTTAGGGCTCTTCTTCTTAAATTATAAATATTACATTTAAATTAAAGAATAATAAAATGTAACTGAAATTCCAGGGTTGCTTCTACCAATCCAAATTACATGCTTAAGAACAATGCACCTTTTGATAATTCAATTTTAATATCCCATTATATTCTTTATCTCACTTTTAAAGGTTGACCTTGGTTAAGAGACACATGTATTAGGCTGATGTAGGTAGTATCGATTGAGTATACCACAAGGAACCCAGAATGATGTATTTATTTATTATTGCTTTCATTTTATGAATTTTAGAACACTTGTCATCTTATATGCACTAACTGAATTAATATAGACATCATTGGGGGTGGTTTACTGAGTATATATCACACTATTCATGGGCCTCCCTTGGTACCAGAGAAAACTTCATAATTAAAGGTATAAAAAAGGGAAGTGGCCAGATTCTGATGCTTGATTTTTTGTTCTACGATAGAGTGCGGGAGAAGAAGACCAAACCTAATCTCATAATGCTAGTCATAGCTACTTTTGGAATTTTTTGTATTTATATGTCATTTTTTATATGTTTTATCCACTATATAACATGTACATTATTTTTTTAGCTACATGACATGATCATTATCATAATTTTTATATCTATTCATTATTTATATTCTTATTGATAATTTTTCCAATTGTTCTCTTATTATTCTGTTGTTTCTTCTTGATTACTACTTCCATTTTCTTCCATATATTACTTACCGTTGTGCTTTACTTTGACTCATTTGGAAATAGGATCCCCATGGACCCAACCTAGGCCCCCACTTCTGTTAAACAACCTCTAGAATATGGCTAGCCATGCTTGAGGTCATTTGGCCAACCATTTGGGGGAATCGCTCAATGGATTTTAGGGCGGGACACTACAAATTAGGTGGGATAGTCTACATAGAAAGAGAATATCATGATATCATGGGGAAAAACCCCACTTGATCTATTTATAATATTTATATAATAAGATAATAAAATGAAGAATGAAAATAGAAGAAAAAACATAAGAATACACCAATAATGTACATTCATTGAGATTCTGTGTCTCGAAAAAATACAACGAGAGAATTTGATGATACTCAGAGAGTGAAAATCTTGTGAATAAAAAAAGAAACAAGAATAAGGAAAAATTGAGTTTATAAAGTTATAATACACTAATATTGATATTAGACTACTATTGAAGTGTGTTTCTTATCACAAAACTGTAATTAAATACTTTTATCCCTTAAGAAATGCAATATATCAGTCTTGGGGTCATCTCTCAAGGTGATTGAAAACTATTCTTTAATAGTATCACTTTTATTTATTTTTTTAAAAAAGGAAAACTTGGGGATTTTATAAAGTATGAATAAAATATAAATTAAAATAAAATATATTTAACTAAAAAGATGAGAGGTTGTTGTTTTTGAAATAAAAGGTAACATATAATTTAAAATAATTACAAAAAAGATTAAAATACATTATCTATGGAAAAGTGTTTATCATCTTGAGAATACCTTCATCCTTGTATAATTGCATTTCAAAATTTTCATCCAAATACCTTTGATTGAAGACCTAAACCTGCCTAAATACCATACCAATACCTCTGTATGGCTGTTTATCATCTTATAAAAGTTATTCAAAAGCTCAAAGACTTACAGGGTATTGAAGCTAATTAAACTAACTATGATCAAAGGAAATACCTCCCCAAATAAGTTTAAAATGTGAGAAAAACTGATTTACTTTGATAAATTCAACAAAAATGTACAACAATTAAGATTAGAAATTTTTATAAAACTAAAAGTTCATTCTTTTTTCAAAAATATAGTTTCCAAAGAAATACATAAAGATACAATGAAATATATAGACATGTAAGGGATTTTCCTTGGATATCAAGTACCACATATTCTTGGGAATGTAACCAAGAAATGACAAATCAACAACCATCTCGTCATCCTCTCTAGGATACTAAAGTTTTATTAAAAAATCCTACTGTAGTACCCGACATTCTTGACACACCTCGTACAAGATACCCCACAATCATGATCTATCAATCCCCAAGACCAGCCATGACTGTAGAATTTTTAAAATCCCACTATGGATAGAAAATATTTTTATAATTTCCACAACCTCAAATAAATCATTGAGAACCTACCTGCTCATATAAATCTTTTCCCTGATCATTCACTAGGTGGTAATAATAGATTTTAATTATTCATGTGAAATATATCATGTGATTTTCATGTGGGTTGGGTCTTTAATATTATTTAAATTCTATAATGATCTGTATCCTCTCTATATTTTATTCATGGAATCTACATGGTCAAGACTTAAGGTAAGATTAAATACTATAAAAAAGATTATTTTATCCATGATCTCCTAAAATTTTACAAATGAAAATATTATATGATAGAATCATCACCAAAGATTCATATGAGATCCAATTTCTTAAAGGGAAGATAGATGAAAAAAATGTTAAATGTCACACCTGAAAAGAAAAAATATTTTATAAAAAAATTATCCCCTGGGATTAAAAATATCATTAAAAGATAAAAAATATATTATGGGAATATGAAAATGTAATAAATGTATCAAAAAGGTCTTATGGGAGTGTAAAAATCTATTACTGTGACACCCACCATGTCACTAGGGTGTTTATTTTTTGTTATTTTATCATGATGTGGGGTATTTCATGTTATTGCAATAATTGATCTCAAAACTTATAGAATCTAGAGTTTTCATCATATGCACAGTTTGGACAAAACGTTTATAAGGAATCGTGTATATACACTTCTGAAGAGATATTTTCAATTGTTTTTGTTCTATAAAAGGTCGGTTAGCATTAGGTGTGCATGCTTTAGTCTAAACCATGTGGAACCAAGGAGAAATTGTGCAGGTCCCCAAGTGTGTATGGGTATTAGTGCATGACTTATACATGGTCAAAGTAAACAATGAATCAAGAATGTGAATCAAGTCAACAATTTGGAAGTTCTATTTATAATGGTTGACACAAGTTTTGTCAAACAGTGTGAGACTATAGGGTAAACTGCGAGGAGTCCCCTAGCATGTCTAATGAGGGACTCATATTTTAGTAAACAACACAACCAAATCATGCAGTCTACCCAAAATTTAAATTTTTTAGTCATTTCCTAGAATAACCTCCCTATTTTAATTCACCCTCGCCCCTCTCCTCACCCCATTACTATGGATGAACCTTGAGAGCTCAGTGAGGAGATCCAACCTCTTTTTTCTTCGATTTTCTTGTCTCTCCTTTGAATTTCAAGTACATTTCTCCTTAGTAAGTCCCTATAAACCCCTTTCTCTCATATATTCCCTCCTTTCCCTTAATTTATCTCCCTCATATAAACAATAAAATATTTATTAGTCGATTATAGTGTAGGTTTTAGACTGAATAAGGGATATCTTTTAATATAGGAGTTTTATAGAGAAATTATTGGCTTGGTTTGAAGTTCTCCATTGAAGGTGAAAAATTTCAACTTCATCTTCATTAAACCAAGGTAGGCATAACTACTAAAAAATATGGTTTTAACAGTGATAGAAATGGACTTTATCAACACTAGAAAAGTGATGACAACGTGAGTGATGTTAAAATCCTAGGACTTTTATCAGCGCTAAAAAAGTGCAGATAAAGGGGACATTTAACAACGCTTCTTAAAGAACTACTAAAATAATTCTTTATCACTAATTTTAGAAGAGATGATAAATGCGTTCCTTATTAGTGCTCTTAAAAGTGCTAATAAAGATGTTCTTTATCAGCACTGGTAAATGGACATACTACAGTATACTTTGACAACACACTACAACACCACTATAGTGTGCTGTTACAACACACCGCATAACCAAAAGCACCAGAATCACCAAAAACACACAATATATAGAAAAAAACACGTCCCAATATAGAATTTAAATGAAATTAAATTTACAACACAAATACCATAAAAACACTATATTATATAGTCTTAAAACATTTTTTATAAAATTAAATAAATAAAAATTATTACATACATTAAAACAAAATCCCAACTTTCAATGTTACCAATATTTCCATTGACTTTCTTTGTCGAACTTCTAACACTGCATTGGTATATTCAAAAAAACCACATCAACTCGAACAAAATAATCCAACTATATAATAAATTAATAATTATTTTAGTAATACTAAGAATAAATAAATTAAACATAAATATTAAAGAATAAATTAATTATATAGAGAATAATTTTATTATGTAAATGTCAATATTACCTTTGTGATTGAGTAGAGGTAGTGTAATTTCTCTTCATAAAAATTAAATGGAGGTAACTTGATAGAAAGTGATAAATGAACTACTACATGGGTAAAAAGATTTTAAGGGAGAAAAAGCATGAATGTTGGACAAAGCACCCCAACTCAAAGAAAATAATCCACATGTATGAGAAAACAATTATTATGTGAGTAATACTAAAAATGAATGAGTTAAACATAAATATTAAACAATATATTAATTCTATGGACAATTATTTTATTATTTAAACATCAATATTACCTTTGTGATTGAGCAGAGGCAATATTGTTTCTCTTTTTACAAATTTAGTGGAGGTAACTTGAAAGAAAGTGATAAATAAACCACTACATGGGTGAAATTATTTTAAGGGAGAAAGAGCATGAAAGTTCGAAAGAGAACCCCAAATTGAACAAAAGAATCCACCTATAAAAGGAAAAAATTATTATCTGAGTAATACTAAAAAGAAATGAATTAAACATAAATATGAAACTATACATTAATTCTATGGACAATGATTTTATTGTGAAAACGTCAAGATTACCTCTCTGATTGAGCAGAGACAACTTCATTTCTCTTCTTACAAAGGAAGTGGAGGTAACATGAAATAAAGTGATAAATGAACCAATTCATGGGTGAAAAGATTTTAAGGGAGAAGAAGCCTAAAAATTATACAAATCACCCCAAATCAAACAAAATAATCCACATGTATAAGAAAACAATTATTATGTGAGTAATACTAAAAATAAATGAATTAAACATAAATATGAAATAATAAATTAATTCTATAGATAATGATTTTACTATGAAAACTTCAAGATTCCCTAACATAGCACAATCAAGTTACCCAGTTACCCGGGATTCCCTTTTATTTGTACTCAATCATGTTTCGTATTCACATGTCACTAACACAACACATTTACACACACAAGTCATTCCAAACAAAGTACACATAGTGTGCCACTACTTACACACCCAACCCCATTTAAAAATATATGCACACTAAATCATTTCACAAACATGACTCACTTATATTATGTATGTTAATAATTCATTTAAAAAGTTTTCTAAAATAAACTCTGAAGGTACCATAAGGCTTTACATCAAAAACACACCCAAGTTCACATGAAAATGAAAATTTTAAAATCAAACACACCGTATAACTGCATCAAACATAATTTTCAACACTTATATAATTTAATAAATCAACTAACTAATTTATATAACACTTCCTATTAATAAAAACAGAGTTTACACAAACTCACAACCAATTCCATAACAAGTTCCTTTTTTAAATTTTTTTTCACACAACCCAAAATCATTTTCAAAACATGTCTTCCATCCTTTAAAACAATTTAAGAATCACATTAAAAAAAGGTAAAACATGTTCAACAGGGAACTTTATGTCAATTTACTTTTAGAACTTACTTCCAAACCTATCCACATTTATGCGCCTTTGAAAAAATTATTTGCACCTTTCAAAAAACCCAAAAAACCCTTCCACGAAACATCACACTAAAACAAACACACACACAACCTAACATTTTTATATTACAAAAACCCAACCCAAAACAAAGCATGATAAAAACTAAAAAAAAACATTTTTTTATCACTCACACCATTTAATAAACCATTTCCACATCCCAAACTCCATTTCTAAAAAAAATCTTTATTATTTAAACACTTCACAACTCATACTCAAAAGTGCACAATAAGGATAACATGCCCAAAATGATCCATTTCCCATCAAAAATATTTTTTCAAAACACATTCACCTTAAGAACCCACAAAAACAAATTTCACACTACTCAAACAATAAAATGAATACTTTCATTGATTTTTCACAACATTCCCTATATAGAAACAGAGAAATTCATCTTTAGAGAATTTATTTTCAACACAAATGAATGTCAAAACATTTACAAAACATGTTCACACCACCAAAATAAAACATAGAGCTTGAAAAAAATTAACCAAGCAAGAAAATTAAATTATCTAAAATTTTTTGGTCTTGGAACCACCTACTTCAGGCAGAGAAATTGATGGAAAGTGTAGAAAAACCCCACCTACGTCACAAACCCAATCGAAAAATGGATGTCAGACCATATTTTCATGAAACTGGAGCACCTACAATAGCGGAGTGGTGTGATTGGAGATTTAATTCACTGAGGAGGAGCACCGACAGTTGGTGGCTTCTACAGAAATATTCTGATATCGTGATGAGTTAAAAAATGGTTAGGGTTTTTAAAATAGATCGAGACACTTTTATCATAGCATAAAAATAAGAACTGATAAATAACCATTTTATCAGCCCCTATAACATAACCGCCATTAAAAGGATAATTTATCAGCATTTTTTAGCGTTGATAAAGATCTATCTTTATCAGCACTAAAAAAGGGTTAATAAAACCAATATTTATCAGCGCTAAAATTAGAGCACTGATAAATATTCATTTTATCAATGCTTTATTAAGTGCTGATAAATCCTCATCTTTATCAGCACAATAAAAGTGATGATAAAGATTATTTTATCAGTGCTTATTACTGAAGAACTATTAAAGGATTTATAATTATAAATATAAATCGAAAAATTTTAAAAATTTATATATACTTAATAAATATATATAAATATCAATATAGTAAATATATTAATTTTTAAATATATTTATTATAATTTTATAATTATTTATTTCTAATTATAGAAATATTTTTAAAAAATATAATTTATATAATTATATATATTTATATAATTATACATATATATTTAATAAATATATATAAATATAAATATAGTAAATATATTAATTATTTAAGTAAATTTATTGTAAAATTAATAATTATTTAAATCTACAAAATTATTTATGTATAATTATACAAATACTTTTAAAAGAATATTTATTTATTTATAATTATAAATATATAATTGTATAATTATAGTGACTATAAATTTATAAATATATTTATTTATAAATATTTTTTTACAAATATTTTTTAACATTATTATGGAATATCTCCATTTAAGTGCATGCATCTATGTTAAAATTGATTGAAATTCAATAAATTAAGAATAATTACACTTTAAAAATATTAAAAAATGAATAAGTTTGGTGTCTGTGCATTATATATAAAAATGCATTAATTACGTATATTTAAAATCAATATAACACACATTTGGTCTATGTTAAATTGAAAAATCAAACAACATTTAATTATATGTCTAGTACTATACAATTATAGTTAATATTTTGAATTCATTTTAATTTTTAATTATAAACCATTATTCAATAAACATATGACTATTTAATGTAAAGATCATAAATATTTTGTAATACATAAATCATATTTATATATATTAATATATATCTATATATTTAATATATACAATTTAGTCACATGAATTATCATAATTATCTAATTAATAAAATGTTTAATAATTAATAATGTATAATCAATCTGTTCGTTTTTATCAATAATTATTTAATTAATAAAATTTGTAACATTTTATTAATAAACACATTTTTTATTTTTTTATTTAATTACTTCATTTTTTATATAAATATTAACCATCACTAAAAATAAAGTGTTGAAAAATGAAACCCCTTATCATCACTAAAATAAAAACACTGATAAAGGATACCCTGTATCCGCACTAAAAATAAAGCACTGATAAAGGATACCCTTTATCTAGGCTAAAAACAAGGTGCTAATAAATAATACCTTTATCAGTGATAAAAAAGACACACTAATAAAAGTTTTAATTTATCAGTGCTTTATTTAGCACTGATAAATATGCAATTCATCAGCGTTTTGTTATAGCACTGATAAATACAAGTGCTGTTAAAGGCATGTTTTGTAGTAGTTTGTTTTTTTGTCATCATTTTATATTATATGGTATTGGGTGCTTGAATGTTTCAAATGATTTCTATTTCATGTTATGCCTATATGTATGTCCCATGAGTTACCAATGTTGATTTCATGTGGTTTTAACACTTAACATGGGATGGTATTCCATTCTAGGTGTTTATAAAAATGAAAAAGTGGTTATTCAACTTTTTTTTTCAATTATTTTAAGT
Organism: Viscum album; assembly: GCA_963277665.1. Classification (NCBI taxonomy): domain Eukaryota; kingdom Viridiplantae; phylum Streptophyta; class Magnoliopsida; order Santalales; family Viscaceae; genus Viscum; species Viscum album. Next base: position 999,812,594 of record OY728123.1, on the reverse strand, counting down.
GGTGACAGACACTGATTTGATATTTTTGATGGTATTTGCAATGAATTGTTTTTAATTAAATCATTTCATGTTTTTAGAATGGGTTGATTTATTTAAAATGGGGCATGTTGGCCCCTCTAATTTTTAAATCATATTAATGGATTTAGTTTCTTTAAAATTTATTTTAAGGAAATTTATAATTCCAAAAATAGATTTTAGAAAGTTTCTATAATTTATTTTAAGAGCTAAGGAAAACATGATTTAAAAAGGGTGAGAATTAGATCTTCCCCCAAAGTTAATTTTAAGAAGGAACATTTGTGATTAATGAAAAAAATGAGTTTTTATGAAAGTTTTAATATCTTCCATGAAATTTATCTCTTTTATGGGTGGTGGTTCTTATATTTTGAGGCCAAGGGATGAATTTATGGGGTTATTTATTTTGAGATAATTATGGGTGAGGTGGAAATTTATTTATATATATATTAAATGTGATTGATGATTATTATGTGCATCTTTTTAATTTATCGCCTCCTTGTTTATAGTCATGGGATTCTTATGGTACTAGTTATTGATTAGAATAATTATAAACCCTAGTATATATAGTGAATTTACTATGGAGTTTGTCTTATTAGACTAAGGGAGTTAATGGAATTTAGTGTGGCCTACTAGTTTTAGTGAATTTATGGAAATCCATTATGGACCATGACAACAGTTTGATACTTAAAGGTTTATTGTAAGATATTTTTATGGACTACCAAGAATATTTATAGGTTCAATATTGTTGGTTTAGTTTCGTTTCTTCTAGTTTGATTCCCTATTACCGGAGTCCTAGGAATATTCCCATAATGTTAGGATTTTTTTAGACCACTTAGGGGATTTATTTCTTGACCTTGGTTGTATCTCATACCTCTTATATGATTTCATAGAACCCATGTTTTAGTAATAAATTTCTCCTTTTGATGTGACATTGATATTATGGTGTTATTTTTGTTATTTTACTATTCCTTGTATCATGGATTACTTTTCAAATGTTTTCAAAAGGGATTTATTTAATGGTTTTGAAAATAAGGAAAGTAAAAGTGTGGTTTTGATGTGTTTTCCAAAAAATTTATCATGAGTTTCAAAGGTGTGTTCTTAAAATGTAAAAATGAAGTTTACAAAGTGTTTTTGATTGTTTTGGAAAGGAGGAATTGATTTTTTGATTTTTAAACTTTATAATCATTGATTTTTTAAAAGGTATTCGTTGAAAAGAGGCTTTAATCTAGTGTGTGGTATTTAAAGAATGATTTTAGGCTGATGTGATGAGTTTAATTATAAATTTCGATTTCATGGAAGTTTTGGAAAACTATTTAAATTGAAATCCTTCTTTAAGGATTCAAAATTTTATTTGGAAATAGGTATTTATAAATGGTTTTAATGTTACAATTTAATATGGTAGTTTAGAGAAAGAAATTTTGGGAAAGGAAAAGTATTTTATAAGTGATTTTTTTTCATTTAATTTAAATAAATAATAATATATTTAACACAAATTTGATGGGTTTTTCTTTCATCATGCAAAGATTTATGAAATTATTATTATTTTTGTGTATTTAATGCAAACATTTTTTGGATATTATAGGAATGTTACTGTACAGACTCAATGAGTGGTGACCTACAAATATATTTTTATCATGCCTATATTTTATACGTTCTAGGATGTAGTTGGGATAGGGTTTTGTCTTTTGGATCCATTTAGACTACCAAAGTAAATGGTAGTGGGATATTAGTCATGTGTTCCATGAAAGATCTTTATAGTGGTTTGCGGGATTTTTTTTGAGCTTTGTATTAGCCATTTTATTCAAATATTTTATAGTTGGGTTTTTTTATATCCTCTTCCACTGTATATTCCTAGTGACTTTGTTATATATTTTATATTGGATGTTCAATATTTATTGTTTCTTTTTTATTTAGTATATATCTTTTATTGATGATACTTATTTATATCATTTTATGATGAAAAAACCCATTCCCTAGGCCTGTTTTGTGATACCCATGCACTAGTTTCCATCCCATAGATATAAATAATTATCTTTATCCCTATGGAGGAATTGTTCAGGTTCTAATTGAAAATTAATTCCAAGATAATTCACTTAATAATGGTATTAGTTCCTAAGTGTTTAGTGGGGACTAGGTTTTAGAAGTGATTTCTTAATATTTGGGGAGTTGGCAGTTTAGAGAGAAGGATATTTAGAATCATATGGTAGTTGTGGGGAGAGTTTCATAAGTAATTTTTTGTATTGAGCCTTAATATTACATGGGTACTTGGGATTTTTTTTTATAGATTATGTATTTTTACATGAAGGATTTGTTGGAATTTGATTTTATACCTATAGTGGTGGTGTTAGATCCTTATTTTCCTAGTTTGAGTTGCCTTGGGAGTTATATTTGGTGCTTTGGAGATAAAAATGAAAAAGGAAACTAGGGAATTATTTTAGATTTAAAGGCCTAAAAAACCATATAAAATTTAAACACTTTATATAAAACAAATTCTTGGGACCATATAATGACTTTCACATGGTCATAAACTATTTTTCCATGGTAATAATGGTTACTCTTACAAGTTGGTTTTTTTAATTTAACCCTTGAAGTTTGGGTTGCCTAGTGTGGCTAGGGAAATGGGAAAAGGTTAAAGGTATGTCTTTTGATATGTTGATTCAATTGGATATACATTTTTGGTGAAGGTTCATGTTTTCCCGCACTTTATGTTATTTTAGTGTGTGATATGAAATTCAATTTCCATGTGTGAAAATTAATCTCATGATAAATGTTTTTTGGTTTGAAATTTATCCTTAATGATTCTTTGTAAAAATGAGTTGTGGTTTCATAAAATTATTTTAAGTTGTCGATTATAGTATAAAATCCATAAAATGTATTTATTATAAACCAATTAAAGGTGTTTTTAAGTATTTAAATTGGTGACAGGTTTTGAATTTGAAGGGGTGGTCTCTCATTTTAAGAGAAGATGATGTTTTTCTAAAACTTGATTTTGGGGATTATTTGGGTTATAATAGTTCAATGTGTGTTTTGAAATTGTTTCAAAATATAAATGTTTTGAAACTAAATATGATGTTTTTTATAATTATTTTTAAAAACAGTGTTTCCACTTTGTTAGTTTAATGCTTGGGATTAGTCCATTATTTTATTTGGGGATCTTTGTAAAATGGTTTCGTAGTTTTAAAATAGAAAATATGTAAAATTATTTTAGTTGTATTTATAAATGATTTAATTTAGTAGGCATGGTTGGGTAGATCTCAGTATTCATGTTGTGGGTGTATGAATCCCAAAAAGGTCTAGTATTTATGCAGAGTGATTATCATTATAGAATCATCCCTCCTTCCAATTTAATTACTACCCATTCACCAAATAGAGTGGCATGTGTTTTCATCTCCTCTTAGTGGTGTGTCTTGATATTATTCAAGGTCATGTTATTTTTTTGACTTTTCTTATGAATATTGTGGGCTAGGTTGCTTAGACTTGAGCGAATTGGTTGATTAGTTGGATTAGTTAGGATCATTCTTCTTATAAGTGTATAAGGTTTGATTATGTGGTTATAATTTGATGCTTGGTTGTGCCTCTTTTGGATGATGACCCATTTCGGTATTAGTGATCTATGAGATTTGAGATGTTATGGCCTGAGGAAATCCTTACTTGGTTTTTTCTTTGAATTAATACTTGGTTACTCATTGTGAGTAGAAGTTTGATTGGGGAAGTTCATACCTTTTTCCATGATGTTGTTTCAATTTTCTTGTACATGATGTATTCCATGGGTTGAGATTTGGTTTTTTTGTTTGGACATAGGAAAACCTAGGGTGAATGCATGATTAACATGGTGTGTGGTTTGTTTTTGTTTAGATAATGGGTTATAATTTGCTGAGTTTTTTATTTAAATCATTGTGTGGAAGTACTCCACAAATTTGAATCTAAGAACCTTCATATGCATCTCATGACCTTAGGTTAGAGCCATGTTGTTTTTAATGAGGAATCTATCACATTGTTTTACTACTTGGTTTTTGGGATGACTTAGACTTACTGATCTTGTCTTTAATTCCTTTGGGATGTTTCTAGGTTTTGTTCTAACCTATTGATTTATGCCAGTGGTCAATGGTTTTCTATGTTCAAAAGAGTTTTTCGATTGTATTTTGATATTTTGAGAATGTGGTTGATCAATAAAGTTCCCTTGTTTTATTTATATAGGTTTTTGGTTGTCCCACCATTCTATATTATTTCTAAATTGTGGTGATACCTATGTTAAGCCTTTATATTATTAGTGATTCTAGATATATGTCTGTGGTTTGGACCATGTTTGAGGTTTATTGATTCCACTTTAGCATCCTTCCTATTGTGTGAGGAATTATCTTTTATTTTGAGGGTTCATATTTTATTTATAGATATATCATATAAACCCACAAAGATTCACATTTGTTTAAAATTTACTTTGACTTGAGACTTTATGGGTGAAAAAAATTGGGACGGTTGGGAGATTTGTGACACCCTCCATGTCATTGTGGTGTTTATTTTGTATTTTCGATCTTAATGTGTGGAATTTCATGTTTATATGAAGTTTCATCTGAAACATGGAGAATCTAGAGGTTTTATTTTTTATAAATGGTTTGTGCACATGTTTTATAGGGAACCATGGGTATACCCTTATGTAGTGATATTTTTATTCATTTTTGTTATGTGTGTGGTTGGTTTATATGGGTTGTGAAAGATTTAGTCCAAACCAGATAGAACCAAGGAGAAACTATGTGGTATTTCAAGTGTATAGGGGTGTAACACCCCGAGATTTTATGAAAAATATTCTTTTTTAATTTCATTTATGTCTTGTGTTGTATGCTACACCAAGATTATCTTGAGCTATACGGAACACCATATTAGCTTTCAGTATACACAACACTATTCTTGGATCGTGTTACAAACAATTTCAAGTTTGTTTGATAATAGTTATTCTATGCAACATTGAGTATGTATATATATATATATATATTCAATGTATAAATAAAATATGGTTGGATTTTGTTATATGAAAGAACAAAGGAGTCTTCCACTACACACAACCCTAACTTGGCTTGCATTACACGCAATCGCGACCTTCCTCGATAGCGTGTGTTGTACGCAATACCAGGTTTCACTAAACAACGATATATTATTATAATATTATTATGAACTAGACATTATGAATAGTATTAACTAAATTTTTAATTTTATCACATTATAATTCATCTTACACATTTTATAGAACATGTTATAAGAACAAAATATTTTTTTTGGGTGAAATAAGTATTTTTCAAAAAATGCAGTTTTGCCTCCTTTTGATGGCACACCCAGTTTAAATATAATTTTTGACAAGTTTATAAGTTAAATTTTAAAAAATAAACTTCTTATTTTGAATTAGGATATAAAAATTTACATTGGATAAAGTTTTTATATTTTTCTGATAACTTTCATATTTTAATGAATAGTAAAAACACGCTATATTTTAATTAAAAATAACTTTTTTCATCGTAATAATTTATGGGGCTAAATTATAATATTGAATGGTTTTAAAGTATTAATAGAATATATTTTTATCATTTAATATAATTTATGTCATTAGCATTGATTTTACATTGAATTCGTAGGTTAAATCAATTCAATCTTTTGCAATGTTTTAAACAAAAAATCATTTTCTTCCGACAACGGGATTAATTTTAATTTAATTTCTGAAACTTCTGTGTATTGAATTTGGAAAAATGGATTCCATATTTGGAATCAGTGGGTCCAAATTATATTAATAGACTACTTTTTATTTTTGAGCATTATAAATAGTAACTACGGTAAATTTTATTTACCATAGTAAAAGGTAAATCAGGTAATTAAAGGTAAATATAATATTATAAAATTACCCTAAAACTTTTCTTAATACATTTGTATGATTATATTTCTTCCTAATTCATATTATGGTTGAAATGGAATCCATTATAACCCACATGGAGGTGATTAAGACCTTTAGTTTATTTTATTTAAAAGAAAGTGAAATATGTCTCACTCAAACCTTAATAATTAAAGTATTTTTAATATAAGTTTATAAAGAATATAAATTAGGTTATAAATACTCATTTGAAAGCTAAAATGTTTTTATTTATCATGGTAATTTATTTGTAATTTTTAAGAGTTATATAATTACCTTATTATCTTATACATTAATGATGCAGAAATTATTTATTTAGTAAAAAAATCAATAATATTGTTTTTATTGAAATAGTAATACATATTAAAGGGCTCACAAACCTAACCAAAACTTATTGGTAGTGTATATATACACCATAATCATCCAATTACAGAATATATGACCTTTTGGAGTCTTATAAAAGTGATTATGACACTTATATTATTTTATTTTATATGATGTCAAAGTTGTCACCTTCATAATTTAATAAATATAACATTTTCAAATTTGGGTTTTTTAGAAGATAAATCCGACTAAATGTATTTTTTATGAAATATATAAGATTTATATTCATCCTAGTATTTTATTTTTAATTTTTATGCAACAAATAAGTATATTTAATAATTATAAAAAACTGTTGTAGTAATTATTTTATTATGAGAAATATCAAATAAATGGTTTTAAAAATAGTAAAATAAATATTATATGAACTTTTTAATGTGATCCACTAATTTTATATATTACTATGACATGTTATAAACCTATTAAATATTTTAGTTCTAATATATCCTCTGTGTGGATTTTATTTAAATTCAAATAAATGAATAATGTCAAAATTGACACTATTGTTATTTTATAAAAATAACATATTATTAAATTGTTTAAAAATAAAAAAAATATTTAACAATTATAAATTTAAATTTATATATTCTAAAATGTCATAAATTATATATGTATGGATAATTCTCATCACATAAGTAATTATTTATAACAATTTAAAATTTAGAATCTTATTACCACAAATAACATTTTATAGATTAAATAAGGATAAATCAAGTTGATAATGTTTAAAATAAATTCCCTACATGTCTAAATTTTATTGGTTAATGAGATTACGACTATATATAATCTAATATTCTAATATGAGTAATTTTTGGAGGTTTTGAAGTGGGGTTAGATTTATTATAAATTAATATTGTTTAGATTTCCAAAGGTGCCCCTCTCCTCCCTTATAAAATGGCACCTCCTCCCTCTCATCTTTACACAACTTTGAGCCTTTAAGCTCGGAAAACCCCTGCCCATTTCCCTTATAAACTTCCCTAGAAACATTCTAGAGGTCCTGGTCTTCTTCAAAGACCAATTGTAGTACCCTAAGAGGAGGTTTCAAAGAGGGGTATGAAAGAAGAGATAATATCCGTTACCGATTCTTTCAATTTTATTTCTCTATCAACTTATTCTTCTTTAGTTGTTTCATTATATTGTAATAACATCAGTATCAATAATATACTTATATGTTATTATAAATATTAAACAAACCCATTTCACCTTCTATCCATCCTATAGAAAATGAAATCACCGCGCGTGCGTACGTACGGAATACCGTCTCCACGCCGTGGTGTAATCTGTTTTTCCATCAACACCTTACATGGGTGGGTATAATGGTGTAAAAAATAACTATATATAGTTATTATAACATCATACTAATTATGATATATTATACCATCCACTCCAATTATATTCAATAATTATGGGAATGATATGATTGCTCGTGCATATGTACGGACTGCCATCTCCACGACACGATGAGATTCACTCTCCATGTCAACCATTCAAGAATGATTATAAAGTATATATAATAAGTAATCATGAAATATATTACATAATAATGCTACTTGATTTTTATATATATATATGTATTTCATCTACTTAATTCCATTCAATTCAATAAGGAAACGAAAACAACGTTCATGCGTAAGTACGGTCTACCGTCTCCATGAACGGTGTATTTCTTTCCATTTATAGATATATTATATATATGTATATTCTGAATATATATTATATATAAATCATGTTTTACATTTTGGATGTAAGTAATCATGATCTAAATAATAATATGAATAATTACAAGTTAAAACACGAACGACAAATGAAACGATTTTACCCAAAACGCTACTTTAACATGAATTTACAAAAGAACAGGTAATATAAAGTCATAAGTGAACCATCTTTGATATAATAACAATTAATATGATTCTTTAATAAGTCAATGAAATTATTTAAATCATTATACATGAGGTTTGGATACGTATGAAGCATATCCGACCTACGGTAAGAGATAATTATTCCAATCTCATTCTTATCTGAGATTGTTTACTCGTAAGTATTTACTGGGGGTTATGTTTATTATCCATGTCCATATGCTCTCAAAATGTTTTCATAAAATATTTACTTTCCTTCCATGTATGTTTAAGATATTTTTACCCATTTCTTACTTTTACCACATTGTATATAAGTAATCTTTCTTTTGTTTACCATAAGAGGTACTTTTTGACTTTCCGACAAATGTACGAGGAGAATGTTATTTTTAACTTATACGACGTGAATGGATTTTTACGGTTTCATAAAGCCTCATTTTCATGAAGCTTCCTATACAAGATTGCATTATTATTTAAAAAAACCCTTTTCTTTTAAAATTTCATGGCATTTTGTGAAAATAAAATGATTTTGAAGAAGAAAGGATATTTTCCTCAAGAATTCATTTCAAGTGTTTTATCAAAACCATTTTCCATCTAAGATGACATTATTTGAAATGTGTATGTTTGAAGTATAATGTCCCTATGATTTACATGGTTTTAATTCTCTTATGATGAAATTATATCCATTTGTTTTATATGGATTATGTTATAATGGGATGATGTTTATGAAACCCGTTTTATTCTTTGGGTTATGATGAATGTTTTAAGTTTATTTTGTGGCACAAGTAAGAATGATTTCATTATAAGATGGATGAGACCTATATCTCCCTCCAATGCATTGGGTAAAGATTTATATCTCATGAGATAGACGTGGCTGGAATGGAAAGTTAAATTGGTTCAGTAATACAGGTCTGGAACGAGGAGTGAACTCGATTTAGAAAGGGACTTCGTCCACTAAGATGGTCTTGGCAGCAATGCCTTGGATACTATGGAAATCATAACATGTGCTGGATGGTTGCCACAATTTCAAGTTTTATTCCAAATATATTTTATCATGATTGATGTTCTATTATGATTTATGCCTTATGTACTGCCATGTTTTATGTGATTGCTCATGATTTCGATGATTAAACATTATGTTCATGTTTTTATGTTCAAATCTATATGGTTTGTTTTATTTTCTCCATGATTACCCTTATTGAGCATTTGAGCCCACCCTTTATATGTTTTCTTTTCCCCAAGATTTAAGGAAATGTTTTAGGTAAGAAAACAAAAGGGGAATATCATTAATGGAGATGTTGAAGATCTTTCACCACGATTAGAAGATTATATTCCGAGTTTCCAAAGACTCTAAACTATTACGATCCTTGTGTGTCTGTTTTTGTTATGTATTAAGTATTCCGCAAATGTAATGTAATGTCCATGTACGTCAAGCTTCGGGTCTCTACAGTTGGTATCAAAGGAAAGGTTTAGTTAACCTTTGGAAACTAGGATGTGAAAACTTTAGTGATATTCCTAAAGATATTTCTAAGGTATGTCTAGGGATGTTTCTGAGGATAAGTATACATATAGGTTATAGTCCTATAATTATGGTAACGGTCTTAGAATTTAACCTAAGATGTTAGATATTGAAGGTTATCCCCATTGATTATGATTTTGGCCTCTCACACTATTCTTTTTGGGTTTTAGAAAATGGATGGAAGTAAGAAGATTCACGATAATGGAGGATATGATGGACAATGGAATGATATTCTTCATGAGCGACCAAATGAAATTGGATCTGGAAGTCCAAACATCGTTATTATGCCTAATCGTCAATATCATAATATGATCAATCATCTCAACTTTGTTAAGTATCCCGACTTAGCTAATAAGAGAAAGATGGAGTTTCATGATGATCATAGAGGAAAGAAAGACCAATTCCCCTCATGTAAATCATGTGGGAAGAGGCATCAAGGAGAATGTTTCAAAGGAACTGGAAGATGCTTTGGGTGCAGAAAAGAAGGACACAAATCCAGTAAGTGCAAAGGAAAAGGTTTAGTTAACACCATGGATAAGGATAATGGTATTACTATAACATCAACAATGATTAGATGTTTTAAATGTGGAATGTATAGGCATTATGCAAACCAATGCCCTAAGGGAAAATCTCAAGAAGAGAAGCAGCATGGTCGTGTGGGTAGTATTTACTTGGATGATGATGAGGAGACTACAAATGATATATGATATGAAAGAAGTGTTGAAGCTCAATCAGTTGTTTAAGAAGGTAGTGGAATTATTATATGTTTATCAAGAGTTATGTTGTATAGTTAATGGTACTATGGAATAAAGAATCATATAAGGATTATTACACTTTTATTATTCATAAATTATTTTAATGTATATGGTACCGGTAACCATGAAAGGTTATTCAGATATTTTTGGAAAGCAGATGATATGTGCATAATGAAGGGATAAGAAGATAATGAGATGTTTGATTGTATTCATGAGATCATGACTGATATAAGGACTAAGTGATATTATGGTTTGAGTATACAGAATTTTTGGGATTTTGGTATGTGGAAAGTGTTAAAATTTAACAACATTCATGTTTTCACTAAGGTTCAATGGGTATTCATTCTTCAAGAGAATACATGATTAAGGTATTCACATGATTGTAATTTGACCAACAAGATATATCTTATGATATATTGGGGATAAATGATGGCATTCACGTGATTGTTATGTGACATTTCAAGTAATAATTTTCTTTATACTATGAGCTTGGACAGAAGTATTTTAGATAAACCTAAAGATTGGAATGGATTATGTTGGACATAAGTTAGTATTGTTTAAGGATAGAAATTTTTTCGATATTATTGATTGGATGATATAGTAATGTAGTTTTAAAAAAAGGAAAACCTGCAGGACGGGCGACAACCCATCGCACCGGACAAGGCTGTGGGAATTGAACCCGTAACTGAAGTGCGACAGGCCTTTATCGCCTACCACTGGCCTACAGGAAGTCCTTGTTTAGTAGAAACCAGTTTTATTATATTATGCAATATGATATATGAAGTATAAGTCCATTTTAGGAACCATATATGATTAATCTCAATATAGATGGACTTATGTATTTTTGATAATTTTTTTAACCTTTTCTTTGATATAGATGGAATGACCCATCATTCCATCACATAATATGCTAACAATTCACGAATGACGAAGTTAATTGTCCAAGGAATGACCAACGGTGAGACTGTACCAAAATCAAGAAAGTATTTCTTCTAATTCCAATTTCTTCAACTTTAGAGAAATGATCTTGAAAACCAAAAATGTTGTCCTAGTGTCCTTATATCCGATGGATCAGATGGTACCTTAGATCATCACAAATATATGGCTTTGTGATTGTTGGATTTTTTCATATCCATGTTCTCTACCACTCTCCATCAGAACATCATGGTTAGATTTCTCTTCCATATCCATATTTTCACCTATGTTCTTCTATGTGGAATCCCAGTGATTAGTTAATTTGGGTAACCATTATGTTTAATACTTTAGTTTTTAATGATTGGTTTTGGTATTCCTTTTTATGATGTGGGTTTCTATTAAATAAAGTTTTGAGTAGCAAACCATTTATAACCCCAATGAATTTCGAGGGCAAAATTCATTTTAAGGGGGGTAGAATGTAACACCCTGAGATTTTATGAAAAATATTATTTTTAATTTCATTGATGTATTGTGTTGTATGCTACACCAACATTATCTTGCTCTATACACAATACCATATTTGCTTTCAGTATACTCAACACTATTCTTGGATCATGTTACACACAATTTCAAGTTTGTTTGATAGTAGTTATTCTACACAACATTGAGTATGTATATATATATATATTCAATTTATACATGAAATATGGTTGGATTTTTTTATACGCAACAACAAAGGAGTCTTTCACTACATGCAACCCTAACTTGGCTTGCATTACACGCAATTGCGACCTTCCTCGATAGCGTGTGTTGTACACAATACCAGGTTTCACTAAACAACGATATATTATTATAATATTATTATGAACTAGCCGTTATGAATAGTATTAACTAAATTTTGAATTTTATGACATTATAATTCATCTTACCCATTTTATAGAACACATTATAAGAAAAAAATAAATTTTTCGGGTGAAATAAGTATTTTTTAAAAAATGCAGTTTTGCCACCTTTTGATGGCGTACCCATTTTAAATATAATTTTTGACAAGTTTATAAGTTAAATTTTAAAAAATAAATTTCTTCTTTTGAATCAGGATATAAAAAATTACATTGGATAAAGTTTTCATATTTTTCTGATAACTTTTATATTATAATAAATAGTAAAAACACGCTATATTTTAATTAAAAACAACTTTTTTCATCGTAATAATTTATGTGGTTAAATTATAATATTTAATGGTTCTAAAGTATAAATAGGATATATTTTTACCATTTAATATAATTTATGTCATTAGAATTGATTTTACATTGAATTCGTAGGTTAAATCAATTCAATTTTTTGCAATGTTTAAAAAAAAACTCGTTTTCTTCTGACAACGAGATTAATTTTAATTTAATTTATGAAACTTTTGTGTATTGAATTTTGAAAAATGAATTCCATATTTGGAATCAGTGAGTCCAAATTATATTAATAGACTATTTATTTTTTGGCATTATGAATAGTAACTATGGTAAATTTTATTTACCATAGTAAAAGGTAAATCAGGTAATTAAAGGTAAATATAATATTATAAAATTATCCTAACACTTTTATTAATACAATTGGATGATTATATTTCGTCCTAAGTCATATTTGGGTTAAAATGGAATCCATTATAAACCACATGGAGGTGATTAAGACCTTTAGTTTATTTTATTTAAAGGAAAGTGAAATATGTCTCACTCAACTTTAATAATTAAAGTGTTTTTAATATAAGTTTATAAAGAATATAAATTCTGTTATAAATGCTCATTTGAAAGATAAAATGTTTTTATTTATCATGGTAATTTATTTGTAATTTTTAAGAGTTATTTAATTACATTATTAGCTTATACATTAATGATGCAGAAATTATTTATTTAGTAAAAAAATCAATAATATTGTTTTTATTGAAATAGTAATACATATTAAAGGGCTCACAAACCTGAAAAAAACTTATTGGAAGTGTATATATACACCCTAATCATCCAATTACAGAATATATGACAGTTTGGAGTCTTATAAAAGTGATTATGACACTTATATTATATTATTTTATATGATGTCAAAGTTGTCACCTTCATAATTTAATAAATATAACATTTTAAAATTTGGGTGTTTTAGAAGATAAATCCGACTAAATGTATTATTATGAAATATATAAGATGTATCTTCATCCTAGTATTTTATTTTTAATTTTTATTCAAAAAATAAGTATATTAAATAATTATACAAAATTGTTGTAGTAATTATTTTATTATGAGAAATATCAAATAAATTGTTTTAAAAATAGTAAAATAAATATTATATGAACTATTTAATGTTCTCCAGTAATTTTATAGATTAATATGACATGTTAGGAACCTATTAAATATTTTAGTTCGAATATATCCTCTGTGTGGATTTTATTTAAATTCAAATAATTGAATAATGTCAAAATTGACACTATTGTTATTTTATAAAAATAACATATTATTAAATTGTTTAAAAATAACAAAAATATTTAAAAATTATAAATTGAAATTTATATAGTCTAAAATGTCATAAATTATCTAATTATGGATAATTCACATCACATAAGTAATTATTTATAACAATTTAAAATTTGGAATCTTATTACCACAAATAAAATTTAATAGATTAAATAAAGATAAATCAAGTTGATAATGTTTAACATAAATTCTCTACATGTCTAAATTTTATTGGTTGATGAGATTAAAACTCTATATTATCTAATATTATAATATGAGTTATTTTTTGAGGTTTTTAAGTGGGGTTAGATTTATTATAAATTAATATTTTTTAGATTTCCAAAGGTGCCCCTCTCCTCCCTTATAAAAGTGCACCTCCTCCCTCTCATCGTTACACAACATTGAGCCTTCAAGATCGTCCAACCCCTACCCATTTCCATTCTAAACTTTTCTAGAAACATTCTAGATGTCCTGTTATTCTTCAAAGACCAATTTTAGTACCCTAAGAGGAGGTTTCAAAGAGGCGTGTCAAAGAAGAGGTAATATCCGTTACCGATTTTTTCAATTTTATTTCTTCTTCAACTTCTTCTTCTTTATTTGTTTCATTATATTGTAATAACATAAGTATCAATAATATACTTATATGTTATTATAAATATTAAACAAACCCATTTCACCTTCTATCCATCCTACGGAAAATGAAATCACCGCGCGTGCGTACGTACGGAATACCGTCTCCACGCCGTGGTGTAATGTGTTTTTCCATCAACACCTTACATGGATGGTTATAATGGTGTATAGAATAACAATATATGGTTATTATAACATAATACTAATTCTGATATATTATACCATCCACTCCAATTCTATTCAATAATTATGGGAATGATATCATCGCTCGTGCATACGTACGGACTACCATCTCCACGACGCGATGAGATTCACTCCCCATGTTAACCATTCATGAATGATTATAAAGTATATATAAAAAGTAATCATGAAATATATGACATAATAATTCTACTAGATTTCTGTATATATATATATGTATGTCATCTTCTTAATTCCATTCAATTCAATAAGGAAACGAAAACAGCGTTCATGCGTACGTACGGCCTACCGTCTCCATGAACGGTGTATTTCTTTCCATTTATCGATCTATTATATATATGTATATTCTGAATATATATTATATATAAATCATGTTTTACATTCTGGATGTAAGTAATCATGATCTAAGTAATCATATGAATAATTACAAGTTAAAACACGAATGACAAATGAAACGATTTTACCCGAAACACTACTTTAACATGAATTTACAAAAGAACGGGTAATATAAAGTCATAAGTGAACCATATATGATATAATAATAATGAATATGATTCCTTAATAAGTCAATGACATTATTTAAATCATTATACAGGAGGTTTGGATACGTACAAAGTATATCGGACCTAAGGTAAGGGATAATTATTCCAATCTCATTCTTATCTGAGATTGTTTACTCGTAAGTATTTACTAGGGGTTATGTTTATTATCCATTTCCATATTCTCTAAAAAATGTTTTCATAAATTTTTTACTTTACTTCCATGTATGTTTAAGACATTTTTACCCGTTTCTTACTTTTACCACATCGTATGGAAAGAATCTTTCTTTTGTTTACTATACGAGGTACTTTTTGACTTTCCGACAAAATTATAAGGAGAATGTTATTTTTAACTTATATGGTGTGAACGGATTTTTACGGTTTCATAATGCCTCCTTTTCATGAAGCTTCCTATAAAATATTGTATTATTATTTTCAACAAAACCATTTTCTTTTAAAATTGTATGTCATTTTGTGAAAAGAAAATGATTTTGAAGAAGAAATGATATTTTTCTCAAGAATTCATTTCAAGTGTTTTATCAAAACCATTTTCCATCTAAGATGACATTATTTCATATGTGTATGTTTCAAGTATAATGTCTCTATTATTTACATGGTTTCAATTCTCTTATGATGAAATTATATCCATTTGTTTTATATGGATTATGTTATGATGGGATGATATTTATGAAACCCATTTTATTCTTTGGGTTATGATGAATGTTTTAAGTTTATTTTGTGGCACAAGTAAGAATGATTTCATTATAAGATGGGTGGGACCTATATCTCCCTCAAATACATTGGGTACAGATTTATATCTCATGATATAGACATGGATGGAATGACAGGTTAAACCGGTTCAGTAATACAGGTCTAGAACGAGGAGTGAACTCGATTCAGAAAGGAACTTTGTCTACTAAGATGGTCTTGGCAGCAATGCCTTGGATACTATGGAAATCATAACATGTGATGAATGGTTTCCACAATTAAAATTTTTATTCCCAAGATATTTTATCATGATTGATGTTCTATTATGATCTATGCCTTATGTAATTCCATGTTTTATGTCATTGCTCATGATTTCGATGTTTAAACATTATGTTCATGTTTTTATGTTCAAATGTATATGGTTTGTTTTATTTTCTCCATGGTTACCCTTACTGAGCATTTCAGCTCACCCTTTATATGTTTTCTTTTCTCTATGATTTAAATAAAGGTTTTAGGTAAGAAAACAAAAGGGGAAGATCATTAATGGAGATGTTGAAGATCTTTCCCCATGATTAGAAGATTATATTCCGAGTTTCCAAAGACACTAAACTATTACGATCCTTGTGTGTCTGTTTTTGTTATGTATTAAGTATTATGCAAAAGTAAGGAAATGTCCATATACATCAAGCTCCGGGTCTCTACAAGGGGAACCATCACACGATTTACACATAGTTATAAGAAACCATGTGACAAGCATGAAAATATGGTCTATAATTTGATATATCCATTTTGAATGGATAATGCACAGTTAGTCAATCCATGAGGTACATTAGGGGAAACCATTCACAATTCCATGGTGTGTGCTGTGATGGGCGTATGATTGGGACACATTTTGTAAAATCATTCTTCCAAACCAAGCTATCTACCCATCTTTTAGAAATTTGTATATTTCATAAAATATCCTTCAAATTTATGTCACTGTCACCCCTATAATCCCTAAATTCATGTGGTTAGACCTTGGAAGCTCACGGAGGAGCTCTAACCTTATTTTTACTTCTATTTTGGTGTATCACCTTATAATTTCAAGCATATTTCTCCTTAGTAAGTCCCTCTAAAATCCTTCCTTGCAACTATTACTCCATTTAACTTGATTTATCTATCTCATATAAACCTAAAAATTATTTTGGGATGATATTAGGGTAGGATTTGACCTAATCATGTGGATTTATTTGTGTAGGGGTTTTAGAGGTATTTTCATAGTTTGGTTGGGTGTTATCCAATGAAGATGAAAAATTACGAATTGATCACCATTAAAACAAGGTAGGTTTTTTCTTTATCATCACTTTATATTATATGGTGTCGGGTTATTGAAAATTTTAAAAGATTTATATTTCAATCTATTCCTATATGT
This sequence comes from Viscum album, assembly GCA_963277665.1. NCBI lineage: Eukaryota > Viridiplantae > Streptophyta > Magnoliopsida > Santalales > Viscaceae > Viscum > Viscum album. Next base: position 999,795,282 of record OY728123.1, on the reverse strand, counting down.
GTCTCCCTTGAGGGAAAAAAGTTGATTTCAAGTGGTTTTACCCTTGGCATGGACTGGTATTCCACACTAAATGTTTGTAAAAATTACTAAGTGTATATTTAAATGTGGTTTAATTTTTTAAAATGATAGTGGATATCAGTTTGATATTTTATGGGTTTTCACACTGAATGAGTTTTAATTAAATCATTTAATGTTTTCTGAATGGGTTTATTTATTTGAAAAGGGGTTTGTTGACTAAATAAATTTTGTTTTAATGCATATTGATGGATTTGGTTATTTTAAAAGTGGTTTCAAGGAAAGTGTGAATTCATAAAATGGATTTCTGAAAGTGTATTTATAATTTAGTTTCAAGAGTTGATTGAAAAAGGTTTTAAATATAGTATGAGTTGGCTTGACACCCCAAGTTTATTTTAAGAAGTCTCATTCAACAGTTAAACAAATAAATTTTTATAGAAGTTTTATGACCCTACTTGTACACATTTTGATTATTCCATTTCATGTGGGGTGTTTCTTATGCGTGAAGACCAGGTTATGGATCTATAGTGTTATTTTGTGTGATGAAATTTTGAGTGAGGTGAGAATTTATTTAAAAAATAATTAAATGTGATTAATGCTTGATTCATACATAATATTTATTTCTTACCTCCTAGTTTTGTATCATGGTATTCTTAATGGAATTGGTAGAGATTCAAATAAGTTAACACCCTAGTATATAAAGTGCAAAGACTATGAGTGTAGCCTTATATATTGAGAGATGTAGTGGAATTAAGTGTGGACTGTTAGATTGAGTAAGCTAATTGTACTATATTATGACTCTTAGTAACAGTGTACTATAATAAGGTTTATTTCTAAATAGTCAAATGAGACTACTATGGACATTAGTAGGTTCAGCAGTACCGACCTAAGTTCCTTTTCGCCAATTTGGGTCGTTATTACCCAAGTCCTGGGAAGGTTACCATAATACTACGATATTATTTTGGATGGTTTAGGAAATTTCTTTGTGGAACTTGATTACATACCCTTATTCTTATATGATTTTATAGAACCAAGGTTTTGGTTTTTTATTTATACTTTCTATGTCACATTGATATCATGGTGTCTGTTCATATTCCTTCCCTCATCCTTCTATCAAGGATTATTTTTCAATTTTTTTAAAAGGTATTTATGTAATATTTTTGAAAGAATTAAAGTAAAGGTGTGGTTTTTGGTGTACTTTCAAACTATTTTGTCATGGATTTGGAAGGTGAGTTCCATAAATTTTAAAATATGTCTTCTTAAGTGTTTTGTAAATAAAGAAGAAATAATTTTTTGATTTTTAAAATTTTAAACAATTCATTAATTTTTAAAAGTTATTCATTAGAAAGTGGTTTTAAACCAGTGTGTGGGTTTTAAATCAAAATTTTAATCTAACATTTATAGGTTACTTATAAATTTTGTTTTCATAGATTTTTGGAGAATAATTTAAATTGAAAATAATATTTTTTGGATTAAAAGAGTATTTTAAAGGAGGTTTTTTTCTAATGTTTGTAAAGTGAGACTTTAAGATGAAGGTTTACTGAAAGAGGCTATGTCCAAGGAATTTTGTTTTCTAAGTGATTATTTTCATTTAATCAAAAAAGAAAAAGATATTTAACACAAATTTAATGGATTTTTTGTTCTTCACAAAAATATTTATCAAAAAATTATATTTTTCTTTGTATTGAAAATTATTATTTCTAAGATGTAATATAAATGCGACCACATAGTCTCATTAAGTAGTAAATAATTTAAATGCTTAGATTATGCCTATATTTTACAAGGTCTTAGATATATATAGGATAATGATTCATATTTTGGATATATTTGGATTGCTATGGGATATGGTCATTGGATGGTGTCCATGGATTACATGTAGGCTCTTTAGGGATCTTTGGGGGATTGATTTTGGTTTTAGGATTTATATTCTCCATTTGATCTGGTATATTTAATACTTCAATTTTTTTATATCTATAATTTTTTTATATTCCTTATGATTCAATTTTATATTTTTCATTAGATATTCTATTTTTCCTTAGCTTCTATTTGTTTTGTTTATATTTTATTATTCTTATTTATATCATTGTGCAAGATAGAAATTGTTCCCAAAATATTTTCTATGATACCCAGACACTTGTTTTCCTCCTGTAGGGATCAAGAATTCCCTTTGGGATTGTAATGGGATGGGTTAGGTACCAGTTGGAATGGAATGCTTATCTAATTATTTACAATTACAGCGGAAAAAATATTATATGGTCGGGGAAATTATCATTTGATATTGGATTTCTGGAAAAGTAAAATATCATACATGAGCTTTGAAATTTCTTAAACAAATATCAAAAGTTATAAAGGAATCAGAAAATTTCTTACAAGATTCATTATTTAAACAAAATTTCTAATTTTGAGTTCAAAATTATAATTTACAAAAGATTTCCTAGAGTTTCAAAAAAAATATGTTTTTCAATTAATCCCAAACGTGATTAAAAAAATAGAACTTTGAGTTAATAATTTTTTTAAAAAATCTAAAAAATTCCCTAAAGAGAAAAATTGATGAAATTAATTTGAAAAAATAAAAATGGAAGGGATTAAATCATTTAAATACACATGAAAAGTTATAAAAATAATATCTCTATCAATATACCCACACTTAAGACTTATAATTCAGGATAATTATCCATGAAAACAATACCAAAGTAATTTCAGAACACATACCCATAAGATACACTGATTTCACAACCAAAGAACAAAATATTACCATCAATCCTTAATAAAAATTATTTCAAGTTCTCTATTTGGTTAATTCAATCCATTCCTAATTCATTTATCATCTCATGAATAGAAATCACTTACATCACTAAAGTATTATCTCATTAAACAAATGAAAACTTTTAACAAATATTTTCTCGCACAAACACATTCAAAGATCACCATAGTCCTGATAAGTTCCAATATCTACACCCAAAGGATTCAAGTACTTGTGATTATAATGCATAATTTTAGGGATATTTTATACCTTAAAGGTTATAGGTTTTCTATGTATAAAAATATAAGGTATAATAAGATTATTTTTTATCTTCAGTAAGAAAAATTGCATAACTCAATTTACATTAAATAATAGTCTCTTCCATACTCCTCTGGGAAAGAAATCAACTTTGAACATCATGAAAATTTTCAAGGATAGTATGAACCCCCTTTATTTCAACACTATCATCGCATCCACTCAACTACCTTCACATATTTTTTTTTTGATATTTTGAATCTATCCATAATTAATTTTTAAAGGAAATGGTGGATTCTTTAAGTTTCAAAAAGTTGGTGTGAATTCCTGGCATGCTTGGAGGATGTCTTTATATCCTTTGGAAAAATAATTTTGGAAAGTTATTTTAACCATACCTACAATAACTATTATGACATAGAATAGTAATAAGGTGTGGTCAATATCACATGGAAAAGGGTTTTAGAATTAAATACTATCGATATTGTCATGATTTTATTCAAAATAAAATTAACTAAACTAACCAAAGGTGTGATGGACTAACTCAAAATAGAAATAAGTATGAAGTTAGGATAGTTTTTTTTTCAAATGATGTTTTTTAATAAATCAATACAATTTAACCAATACTTGTGGAATTACATCAAATTATATGGCTCAAGAATTCTTGGATAATCTAGACTAGTCTCTCAATATCAAACAGAGTAATCTAAGACAACTAAAACCTCTATCATAGTATGTATATATCCAATATAGTTTCATTAATTATAATCTTTAAATGAAACAAAAATTTCAAAAATATTTTTCTCTCTACTTTCCCAAACTAAATTGGATCTTCTCCCATAATTACCATCACTCTTTGAAAGGTAATTATGGAGGTTACTATTATAATTCACAATGTAATATTATTTAATAAGAATATTTAATAAGTAAGAAATAATAAAAACTATTGGTACTCATCTTCAACCATCAACTCTACCCTCTCCCACGACACATAGACACCAAAATTCGATCTCTCAATCATTAATTAATAGATTAGAAGTAAAGGAATATGGAATATAAACCAAAATAATATCATGCAACAATTATGACTTAATTGAATTGATAGAAAATAACCATGTAAAAAAATTATTATTTCATAATGAAAATAAAACTAGAAAAAAAATACACAGTATTGATAGGTTATGAAGATTCTACTCCTTATACTCTCTCTTTGGATATTATATTCCAATCTACTATAGGGTCAAGGAATCCCCCCACCCCGAGTGGCTTAGTCTCATCTTCCATAAGTGTAATCCTATTATTTACAAGGAAAATACCACTTTAGATCTAACTTGAATTCTCCATTATCTTCTATATGTTCCACTTGATTTTTTATACCTTATTTGATAAGACTAATTTTTCTCTTATTAGGAGAATATATCAATATTTTTTAATGATAAAGGTTGGCCAAGTATTGTTATCTATTTAAAGATTAAAATAGATCTTATTTTTTAATATGTAAATTCCCTATCATCCTCTTATCCTTATTTTATGGAGTGTTTTAACTCCTTAGGTGTAGCTTCCATTCAATTAATGTTTATCCTCTTCAATCTCTATGAAGATCAAATTTATCCTATGTAATGTCTTAAAAATTTGGGTATTTGAATTTATAGTGTAAATAAAACCTATGATGTTGATAGGTACCTAGTCGTGCTATAGATTCCTTCATTTCATGGATTTTCATGGATATGACATAAAATGTGTACCACAACTGTTGAATTCACATCTAAAAATCAGTTCCACTTCAATTTCCTAAACTACTACAATGTTGTCACCATCCTTTGACACTACTTCTTAATATATCCACAACTCATTATCCTTCTTAATTTCATATGAAATAATACATATCTTCATTCCATAGCCTCTTCTAAATAAACATCAACCCATGATATAATGCTCAGATGAAGATGCAGGTCCTTATATTTTCCACTGAGCAATAGGGGCTATGGGGCACTTGTAGTACCATGATGTATAACATCTTTATAATTTTGTGTTTACATAGTAACTATGACATAATGAAATGGATATGGTATAGGGATACTTAAACTTATAGTGGAGAACCAATATCCCCTTCTGCATACATAGTTTTTAAATAGCATAGTGGTTTTCGTCTATGATGCGACATTCATCTAAGGAAGATATCATGTATTATGAATCAAAATGAATCGTCTTTTTTACGTACATAGTGCCCCTCCATGAATGAACATTCCAAATCAAATATTTTTGCGTTCAACCTCAGTTATATAATAATTATCACTCTTTAACTAGAAAATAAGTTAGAATGGGGTCATAGGACCCCTAATGATGTTGCACACCACCCCAAACTAGTGATACTTTCCTCCTACTGATGCAAGGGCATTCCAATTGTGCACCAGTTCACTCTGGTGCCCATGTGTGCACCATTCATAATATGTGTTTCATGCTATCCCAACATGATCTCCATTGGGAGTGCATGGAATGATAACCCTCGTAGGTTGTCCATGTGTCTTGTATACTATGGGTTGATGGCTAGTTAGGGTTGGCCAATTTTTTACCTAAACACAAAAAAATTAGAGAAATTATATCTTGATAAAACAAGTAATTTATTTATTTTTAATTTATTTTCCAAAATATCATTTTAAAATAAAATTTACCCAAAAATTAATAAGAAAATAATAATATGGGTATAATTAAATAAAAATAAATGATATTATTTAATTAATATTATAAATATTATGCATAAATTTAAGTCTATAAAATCCTCCACACTTAGACTATAATTTTCATCAAGAATATATCTCCAATAAAATGTCAAAGGACCACCATTCTACCACTATTAAAAATTTAAAAATAATGAAACAAAAAAAATGGGAGAATTAACTTTCAAATGTCACATATAAAAGATGAATCTAACTCCTCACTAGGTAATAATGTTTCTGATATTTCCCCTTCAAAATAATGGAGGCTATCCTTTATTCAATAAAAAAATTAATTTATCATTATTAAAAATTATATGTTGTGATTTACCTCCCTATGTTGTTTATTCTATATCCACTCAAGGTAAAAATTTAACAAAGTTGTGATCATTTATAAACTACATGTTCAAAACTTTAAACTTTAATAGAACCTAAATTATTCAATTTATACATAAAAAATCACTATAAATTATTAGGGATTTTCAAATTAGGATCATATGACATTAAAGTTTAAAGACGACAGGTAATTGATGAATAAAACAATTAAATCACAAAATGGGGGTATATAACTAATGTATAATCCATGATAATAAATTTAAAGTTCAGAGACATTCTCCTTTCAAAAATTATATCTTCCCCACCTCCCAATATTAGTGTAAAGGTCATGAGATAATAAAATCATAAGGATTGAGTTATCCCTCTTGATTTTTCCTTCTTTTTTTTTTATGTTCAATATTTCAAAAGTTTAGCTTGAACAAGTCTCACATCGACCACCTAACCCCAAATGATAAAAAACATTAATCAATTGATGGTTATTTGTGACCCTCCACAACTCGCCTATTTTTTATTTTTTTTAAATAGTGGGGTAGAAGTAAGTATAGTAAATAATGACATGAAACTTTTATAAAAGCAAATGAAACACCCAAAACATATTTCCTCTCAATAAGTAACACACCTTTTTTCACCAATAATTCCCCCTCCGCTACATAAAAAATAAAAATCATTCAAAACACTAGAGTACGAGTGGGAAAGAATATAAATTTCCTGTAATGTGGCTCATTACAATCAAATTTAATTCATGGTATCTAAGGGATAGAAGTAGGATCAATTTAAGGTAGGTATCAAGGATAATGTACAACAAAATAAAAACTTCTTAGTAATTTTAATAGTAATTTTTTTGCAGTCATTTTTTTGAAAAGATCAAATTAAATTCTCAGTGAGTACATGTCCCAAGTTCTCCCAAGATTTTTTTTCTCAAGATAGAATAGGAAATATTAGGTCAATAAACCTATGAGGACTGAGAAAATTTAATTTATTTCAATCACTCATGGAATGTGTATTGATAATAAAATAATAAAATTGAACTTCTATAATTCCAAGCTTGATAACTAGAAAGGAAAAAGGAATAAACATGTTAATAAAAAGAAAAATCATGATTCATTGAATCCAATCATGATTATTAAATATATTCATTCAAAATCCTCATATTTATTATTAAATTATATCAAATTTAATGTTAAAATATGGAATCATAGGATTCAAATAAATTTTAAGTGTTGATAATAAAATTAGTTACACTAAATTAAGTGTGGGCATGCATTTTTTTCACTTAAGATCTAAATATATTTCAAAAATTGGAGAGTATAATTTTATACTAGAAATTAAATCTCAATCCCCTTTATTATTAATGTATTATTTCTCTATCTTTTCTTGCTACCTTTGTGATTGATCATACTTTAAAAGGAATAAAAATAGTGAAATAACAAGGTCTATGTATATGAAGTTCTATAATAGTGGGAAGTAGAGGTGTCACTACATACAAAAATAAAGTCCTAAATAATTACAATGAAACTAAGTAAATAAAAAATTAGGATGCCTCCAACAATGAAATTTTATTATGGTTTTTAATCTCAAACTTAACTCTTTTGATCATGTAATAGGAGTAGGGTATTTAGAAAACCATATTTTATTGAACCTAATATATCATTAATTTTTTTGGTCCATCTCTTCTTCTTTTACAAATATTTATTCTCAGTTTCACACTTGGTGGATGGTTGTCAATGGGGTAAATACCTAATCATTAGAATATAAGTTTATGGGATGTTAGAAATTTATAGAACTCCAAATTTAACCCTCTTATAGCTTCTAATATTCACACTCTAAAATTCCTTTATTTAATTCACCAGCCAATATGTGTTCTTATTCTTCTTGTGTCTACTCATCTATAAGATAAAAAGTGTTGTTTTAGGTTTTAGTATCTATGATATCTTACCCTCCTCTTTGTATTCTTTTTAAACAGTTTTGGTTTCATCTTCTTCCTTCTCCTTAGAAATTCTATAGGTGTCCTTAATGGAAAATTCAAAATAAGCTTTAGAATAGTGTCTTACCTTGGATTCATCCACAAATCCAGTTGTGCTTCAAGTTGGATCTTCAATGCAGGCCTCAACCATGTTTTATTACTTCAATTCCTTATCTTATTTATCTATTCTCTTCAGGGGTATCAATGCTCTATTGAACTTATATTTCATGCTTTGGAATAATTCTTTTGGACTCATGTGTGATTGTGGTACCCTTTTTTTGTCTTGATGTCCCGATTCTTGGATTTTTATTTACCTTTTAAGTTATTCAATTTGTTTTTAGAGGTTTGAAATATCAGTTTTCAAATGGACATGGTCCTTTATTCTTTATTATTTCATAGATCATAAACCAAAAACACCCAATGCATAAAATGGAATAATAGAAAAATGAAATAACCTAATCTAAAATTAGGAAACAAAAAATTAAGGGATTAAATTTTTTCAAAAAATTGAATTTATAAGATTCTTTTTACAGTGAAATGACACTAGAAATTGGTGTTCCTAAAGGAAATCATTATATACTTTGCCAGAATAAATTTTGAAATTTATTTTAACCCAACCAACACCAACTAATATAACATATAATAGTTATAAGATAGGGTCCATCCCATGAGGAAAATGATTATAGAATTTAATAGTGTCAACATTTTCATGATTTTATTAAAACTGAAATTAACTAAACTATCTAGAGTTGTGATGGACTAATTAAAAAGGGAAAAAAGGATGATTAAATGTGGGCTGATATAAAAGGATGGTTTTTTTATAAATCAAAACAATTAAATCATTACTTGTGAAATTATATCAAATTAAAAATCTAAATACTTCTTGGAGCATCTATTCTAGCCTCTTAGCATCATCTAGAATAACCTAATATAGTTTACCCCTCTCCAAAGGTACATATATTTCAAACTTAGATGCATTAGTTTTTATCTTTAAATAGAAGGAATGGTTTAGTTAGATCTCACTCTGCATTTCCCTAAACAACACTAGGTTTCCTCCTATAATTACTACCACTCTTACAAGGTAATTATGGATGTGACTATTATCATTCTCAATGTAATACAAGTTAAAAAGAAGAGATCACAAGTAATAAATAATCAAAATAATTAGTACTCATCCTCATTCATCAACTCTACCCTCTCCCACAACAATTATCCACCCATAGTAAATATCTCAATCATTATTAAATATAGTAGAAGTTAAGTTTGAGGGAATAAAAAAGAAAAGATATCATGAAACCATGATTAATTACTTGAATTTATGGTCAAAACCCACATAGTAAATTAATTAATATATAATGAAAAGATAAAGGGAAAATGAAATCTTAAACAATGATGAATTTATAGGTGATAATTATTCTTCTCCATCCACTATGACTTTTTATATTAGATTTAAATATCCTCCTAGGTCAGGTACCTTCCCCCTCCCCTTGGGTGGGTTAGTCTCATATCCCCTTACATAGAAGTATCCACCTCTTATTTATTGCAAAAAATTCACTTGAGATCCAATTTCATCTCTCTCTAATCTCATGCATGATCCACATTAAAAATTCTTCATTCTTTGATAATACTTACTCATCTATTATTTGAAAGTATTTCATCATTTATTAATGAGAGAGGTTGGTCGAATTTTCTTATAAATATAAACTTTCAAAAAGACCTTCTTTTTGAATAACTAAATTCCCTCTTAGCCTCTTCTCCTTATTTTATGGTGTGTTTCAAACTCCTAAAGTGTAGGATCCATCCAATACATGTGTCTTCTCTTTAAAATCCCTAAATATTGTACACATCCTATATAAAACTTGAAGACTTTTAGAATTTGAATTTGTAGTATCAATAAACCATACAGAGTGGAAAAGGTCCTTACAACATTGTCACTTCCTTCATTGAATGCCTTTATATGGCTATGATGTAGCATGTGTACCAAAACTAAAACCTTCATCTCTAAAAATCATCACCACTACCATTTCATGCACCACCAAAATGTAGAATCTGCTCTAAAGTATAACTTCTTCCTTTATCCATAACTCATTATCGTACTTTATTCCCTATAATGAAGGAGTTATATTTATGTCACATCCTCTTCTCAAGAAACCCAATCCCACAACTAAATGCTAAGATGGTAGTGAAACTTCCTTCATCTTCCTATGAGAAATAAGATATGGGGTGCTTTACGAACCGTGAACTAGAATATATTCATCATTTTGTTATTTAAGAGTCACTACACAAAATATTCATAGATGAAACATAGGGATCCTCTAATTTCAAATGATGACTGAAGCTCCCCTTATCCATTCATTTTGGTTCAACAATATAGTGGTTGTCATATTTATTTCATCGTCTATTTGTCAAACAAGTCACGTGGCCTAAAAATAAACATATTGTTCATTTATTTTCACAATAACCCCATATAAAGGCTCATCCCACATCAAATATTTCATGGGATTGCATCATATATATATATGAAACCCTATTACATAACTAATAATCAATACATATGGATGTTAGAGCATACCTAATGGTGATATACACTACCTACACCAATGAGACCTTCCTATCACCACCGCACAGACCTTCCTCCCATGCACCAATGTGCTTCTATGCAACAAATTACTAAAGTGTAATATGGGTATGGTTAAATAAAAATTAATTACATTATTTAATTGATCTTACAAAAATTATACACAAATTTAAGGCTACCACTTCAAAAAAATTTCTTTTAATGAGGACATTTCTTTTCCCCATTATAGAAATAATTTTTCATTGATTTTATAGAAGTTCTAGCATAGTATTGTTTTCATCCAAATTTTTCTCAAATGATGAAGAAAATCATAAGACAACATCTCACCACAATTTATCTCAACTTGATCATGTATTTTACTTTCTATAGCTGGTTGTATAGGGATTTAAAGCTTATAATATGTCTAACTGATAGTTTTTTCATGTATAACAGAGTATTACAAGGATAAAATATAAAGGGTAAGACTGAATAAAAAGTATCTTTGGAAAAGGGATATTTTATAATCAAAAAATTTCCTCATTAATCTCAACGTATGTAATTTAATATCACTTGTTTTGAAAGAATACTAGAAATTTTTGGATAGACAAGCATGTTTTGGTTCACTCAATAAGTGGGATGAAAATGTCAAAAGTAGGTTTATTAGGCCTCAAATTAAGGTGATTTTAAATACTTGGGATAGTGATTTGAGGAATGGAATTCAAAAATCTTAATGTTCGTTTTAGGCATTTGTAAAAATTATAAATATGGAACAAAGTCATTTTTAGCATTCATTTAAATTCTTTTCCATTGATTAAATATATTAACTCATTGAAATTATTTTTAAATATTATAAATCTTTTATATTTTAAAATTATTTTTTTTAAAGACATATAAAATTTTAAAAAATAAACAGAGAAAATGAAATAAAAAAATTATAAAATTTTAAAAAATCAGTAAGAATAATTCAAAAATAAATACAAAAAAACTTATTCTATCAAATTACTTTCACCCCCCACAATTATTTTAGTAACTTTACCCGTTATAAAATAATTTATATGAAAAATAAAAATAAAAAAAAAATTCATGAAAAAAGAAAAAATAAATTAAAAATGATGACACAACTTTGTTTTTAGATGCACCAAGCTCTTGAAAATAGACCTCATACCCTAGTGGTTCTTGAAAATTTTCTTTAAATAGATTTAATATGTTTCCATTAACAATAAATTGTGTTTATTTATCAGTTTTATTAATTTTAACAACTTGAAATGGATAGACATGGGTAATAATGAAAGTAGCTGACCAGTTGGGATGAAATTTACGTGAAAACTACTTCATTCTGGATTCAAACAGAAACAACTTGGCTCCCTTTTTAAACTCCTTATTAAGGTTGTTTTTATCATTAAGATATTTTGTTCTCTCCTTTTTTATCCTGAATATTTCATTTTTACTGTGTTTGATTTATTCTAGATCCTATAACAATTTTTTGTTTGTTTTCCAGAAGAAAACATATTCATGTTACATGTTAGAACAATGAAAATAATATTTGTGTCCATGGTTAAAAAGTAGATGAAAAGTATATATATACACAATTATAAAAGTTGAAATCACAATTATATTTTTAAAGGTAAAACTATAAGTTAAAAGTGAATAATCTAATCTAAAACTCTATTCTGTTTTCTATTTAGGTGAATAGTTAATTCTAATATATATTTGATCTCTCTATTTGAAAACTCAACCATTCCATTTTTTTATGCATGATATGGGGTAGAAACCATATTATAGACTGATTTTTTTTTTAAAAGAGATGTCAATGTTATAATATAGAAGTTTGTACCTTGAACAATGATTAAAAACATTGAAAAACCAAATCTGTAAAACAGATTTACTTTCACATATTTATCAACTACCTTGGAATCATGATCTCTAGTCAGAATAGATTCTAACCATTTGGAAACATAATCAACAATGAGTAATATTTAAAGTTAAACAAAATAATTAATAAATTGTCCCATGAATTCATACCACATACATAAAATACATCACAAAACAAATGGGGTTATTGAGGGATTTCTTTTTTCTTGGAAATATTACCTTGAAATTTTCAACTTTTATTGGTTTTAAACAATTAAAATCATCTGTAAAAATTGTGGGATAATAAAAAACCTAATAAATCACTTTCTTATTGGTTAATTTAAATACAAATTGTCCTAAAAAACATAAATTATGGAAAAAAATTAACACTGATTAAATATAAAAATTCAGAATGCATATCTTATTATTTGTTCACTTCCGAGTGACCAAAAGTAGGGATCATACCAACTGCAATTATTTAAATCATTTCTAATTTTAGAAATTTATTTATTATAAAACTGGTGTGCCACTTCATTAAATTATAAATAATTCACATGATCAACAAACTGTTGTCTAAAACTCTCAAAAACATGAAATTCCTAATTAGGAAAGTTCTCTATAATGGGTCACTAGATATCAAGTTTATCATCCAAATATGTATCTATTCTCCTTAAATGTTCATCCACAAGGTTTTAATTTCCATTTTTATCTTTTATTTAAATGTATAATTATTATAAGAATAATATTTATAACAAAATCATTTGGTTTTGATCATGTTTATGCGTTAAAATATATTTGTATAATGGTCAGTGAAAAAATCACTTTATAACCTAACAAGTAACATATAAACTTATCTAATGTAAAGAGAACAAACAAAATATACTTCTGAGTTATTGTGTGGTTTAATTATGATTTATATAAAGTTATATACGAAAAAAATCATGATAAATTTTCTTTCTAGATTTTAAATAAATACTACACAAAGTGAAAAAATAGAGGCATCATTTATTAATTCAAATTTTAAGCCCCATTTTGGTGGTTAGAAAATGGGTGGGGATATAAATTTTGGTTTTAGATCTCTAAATTCTTGCCTAAAAATTTCATCAAAGAAAAATTGTTATTCTTTTTCAATTAATATGGATAAAGTAAAAGTTTTCTTGATTAAATATTTAATGAATCTTCTATAAAAAACAAGATGTATAATGAATGATTTTACTTATCTCATTACTTTTGTGTGGGGTAGAGAAGAATTTACCTCAACCTTGTATTATTCTACTTGAATTGTAGCTTGATAAATAACATATCCAAGCACAATTCCTTTATCTACAATGAATTGTCATTTTCATAATTATGATAAATATTTTGTTTAATGTAATATTCAAGAATTATATCCACACCTTCCAAACAATATACAAAATATGATCCATAAAGATTAAATTAATTTATAAAAACATACATAAATATTTATATAAATTCAAAAAAAAATATCATCATGCACCTTTAAAAAGTTTAAGGGGAATTACACAAACCAAAAGGTATTATTCTATAGGAAACATTTCTAAAAAGTCATGTGAAGTTGGTCTACACTATATCTCTATGTGTAATATGAATTATGGAGTAACCAAAAACCATTCAAGAAAATAATAATTTTTCTATCCTCCAATACCTCGATCACTTGATCAAGGAATGTAATTAAAAATTCTAATTTACTAGTCACTAAATTTAGCTTCCTATAATTAATGAATATTATCCATTTATTTAGATGTTTAATAGGAAAAAGGGCTCCAAATTCATTCTTTGAAATTGCAAAGCCACTTTTTTTGGGGGAAACATGGCTGGAACTCACCCATTAATAATCATAGATGGGAAAAATATTCCAATATACAAAAATGTGGAAACTTCATTTTTTATAACTTATAAAATTGTTGGATACAGTCTCCTTTGATATTTACTCAATTTTTTGAAATGTATTCTAAAAAAAATCCATGAAAGAAAACCAAAGGGTTATTTCTTAATAAATTAGATAATTCCCATCCTAAATCTATTTTTTGTGTTCTAAAGACTCTAAAAATTTTATTCTCTTGGTATTTTCATAATTCTTTATGTATGATGGTAGGGAATTTATCACTGATACCAAAGAATATATATTTGATATTTCAAGTATGTGTTGTCCGCACTAACTTTGGGAGGGAAAAATTTTCATTAGTCAAATAATATTTATGTGAATTTAGAAAATCAATTTCAGCTCTTGATTCATCCCTAATATAAGATGATTATAGATAAGATTTTGGAATAATAGTTTGTCAAGTAATCCATTTATAGGTGTAATTTTCCAAAATATTTCCAAATTTGAAGGAACGTGAAATGTCTAAATTTTCAATAGAATGTTTTTCAATTTTAAAGTATTCATCACTTGTTTAAAACTGAAAATAGACACTATTGTTTGGAAAAAAACAAGCAAGATCAACAATATCATTAAAAAAAGTTTAATAATAAAAAACTCTGACAACATCATATGCTGATGTCTTAATAGGTTAAATATATTTAATATTGATTTGAATTTCAAAATTTTCATATTCTTACAAACAAAAAATAGATTTTTTTATTTTCTTTTTTTAAAAAATTTATATAATTCAGTTGAAATATTTTCATAATTAGAAGGTTTATCAGTAATAGTTTTAGTAATAAAACCCCCTTTACATGCATTAGATTCAATGTCATTTAAATCAATTTTAACAGCAAAAAAACTATTCATTTTTAGAAAAACATTTCTTGATTCATTACATGTGAAATGAAGAAACAAACCACTAGAAAAATAATCTATCATTTTAACTTTAGATGATAAATGATCCTCTAATGAGTGTTTCATGGGCTGAAGAATATTGAAGTAAACTACATCTCTTCTAAAATAGTGAGAAAATGTGCCTTTTTGAACATCAATGATGAAATTAAATGTTTTTTGAAACTTTTTACCATGAATGAGAGTATAATGTGTACTAAATATATCATCTTCCATATAAAAAACAAAAAGATTATGGAGAAATCATATCTCTAACCTCATCCAAAACGTCCTCAATAACTCCAGTATGTTTGGTTGTGCTTTGGTTGGCATGTTAAATGAAAATTTCAGTAGGTTTCATCTCTCCAATATATAAATATGAATAAAAAGTATAGGGAATACCCTTTATGTAAGATCCAACGTCAATCACAACATCCTTGAATTAATACACTCCTATGATATAAGGAATAATAAAATTCTCTAAATATTTTCATTTTATAGGTAAACAAAGTGGAGTCATGAATGCAACATTCCTCACTAAATTTACTTTCTCCCATTCATTTAATTTCCTTATATGATAACACATGTATTTCAAAATTTTAAAAATATTTAGAATTTGTTTCATAACATCAAGTAATAGAATATTAAGATGTAATTTACTAAAAGTCAATAAAAATTATTTATCTAACTCATTTTCATCACTTGTATTCATGGTCAGGTTACACCCAGGGTAAGAAATTTGTGGTTTGCACACTTATTGATTGTTTTTAGAATTTTTTAGAAACATAAGTTCCTATCATAATTTTTTAATAATTATAGGTTTTATTATAAAAATATTCTTCTTTTTTAACTGATTTTTCATTAAATACTAGTTCTGAATTTTCAGTAGGTTCTATAATAGTTGGTCCTTACATAACATATTCTAAAATAGTTAAAAGAAGTTTGGTATATTATTCATCAAATTTTGGATCACCATATATTATAGAACTTTTTATTTGGGTATTTTTAAAATTGTTACCACTTCTAAGTTCAATTCTACTTTCATTTTCTTTAGAATTCACTTGATGTGGTGAATAAAAACCACTCCTGATGTGATTTCTTATGATAAAAAAATATGTTTCAAGTTTTCCCATTTGTTTCGTCAAATTATTTTTCATTATTTTTCATTTTATAAAATTCTCACCAATGTTTTTTCCATATTTTTGAATAGTCTATGTAGGTTGAAAATATGTTTCAGAATGAGCATTGGATTTCTCATTGATGTTTCATAGTTTTGAATTTCATTATTTTATTTTTAAAATTATGGTTAATGACTAAAGATGTCTAAATCGATTTTGAGATAGGGTATTATATCCTTGGTTGATATTTTTGTTGGGTTAATAATATATTTATTGGTTTGATTGGAAAGGTCTTTCAAGTATTTTTTTTTAATTTTCATAAGGTTCATGAATTTGAGAACATTGATCATTAAAATGTTCATTTTGGGAAATAATTTCATAGTAAATTTACAATTGAAGACATTTTTTCGGTTATTTTTGGAATTTTAGAGTACTGGAAATATTTATGGACCTAACCATAGTTCTAAGATCACTAAGTTAAGTCAGAATCATTCTCTTTTGAAAAGTAAAAGTGTTAATTTCTTTATCGTGTTTATTTTTATGTGGGCCTCTTATTCAAAATTGTCGAGCATTATGAACCATTTTTTTAATTAAATTCTCAGAAATAGTTTGCATTTTTTAAAATAAACATTATCCTACTGCATCATCTATCATTATCATATCAATAAGACAAATTACCTCAAAGAAATGTTGAAACAAAAAGTTTTTTTCTAATTTTATTATGGGTGGAACTAAAATAATATCTATTTAGTATTTCATAATTTTCATACAATTTTTCATCTTGAGTTTTACTAATATAATAGATTTATTTCTTAATTATTTTAGTTCAAGATATAGGTAAAAAAAGTTCTAGAAAAACAATATTTAATTCATTATAATTTTTAATTTAAGCTGAGTGTGCATAGAAAAACCATTCTTTGGAAACTCCTTTGAAGGAAATAGTAATCTATCATAGATTTGTTTGATATCCAACTATTAATTTTGGTTTCATGTTAACATAAAGGTAACTAATATCTTGAAGGTGTTTGTGGGGATATTCTCCTAGAAGTCCATTGAATTTTCAAAGTTGATAAATAAATCCATATTTTATTTCAAAACCATTAGGTGCATTAAGTTATTATTTTGGATTTTTTTATTTTCTTTATAAGATAAAGCTATTTATTGGAGTATTATATTTCCCCCCATTTTTATTTTATTTTTCAAAAGATTTATTATTGGTGTGTTTGTTGTGGATTCAAAACTATAGGTAGTGGAAATTATAATAACTCTAAAACTTGAAGAATAAGTCCTATCATTTATTGGATTTAAAGGCAACAAATTGGGGTTTGAAATTCTTAATATACAAAAACGTTAAAATAACTAATTCACCCTCACAAAAAATGGTCCAATTGAGAGTGATTATTTTCTCATGAAACCTCAATCATGTATATTTAATCCCCTATTAAATGAAATATAAAAAGCTCATTTTTTTCTTTAAAGGTGTTTATGAACTAGTTTTCAAAACTATCAGCTTTGATTATTTTTAAGATATGAAAAATTTAAGGATTTTAGAATGTATAATAAAAATTTAAATCAAACTAAAACATAATTAAAAAAATATTGGTTGAGTATTTTTAATTAAAATGTAAAATCAAATTAATAATAAGTATGAAAATCATATTTAAAGAAATTAGTTATAAATAACTGTTTATCCTTTTTAAACTAAATTATTAATTTTCTAAATTTATTATCCAATTGTATTTTTCAATGTTCACTATAAAACCTTTAAATGAACACCAAAACCTACATAAATTCCATACCAAGATCTCAGTATGGGTGTTGATACTATTATGAAAGAAATTCAAAATCTCAAAGACCTCAAATAAATTAAGCATGGTTTAAATCACCATGCTCAAAGGAAACATTTCTCTAAAGATGTTTAAATAGTGTAAACAACCACATTAATTTCATAAATTGAACATTAATTTAGAATAGTTTATAAGAAACAACATTTGATAAATAAAAAATACATTCTTTATAAAAAATACATTTTATATAAAAATAAAAAAAATATACAATGAAATACCTTAATTTTGAATGGATTTTCCATGAATTTTAATTTCTATAACCACTTGGGGAGTTTATCCAAGAATGGATAAATCAACTCACATTTTATTAGTCCTCTCTCAATTATATAATTTCTCTATTAAAATAATCATGTAGCACCCAAAAAACAAGACACACCTCGCACGACACACTCCATGATCATGATCTATGAATCACAAATCCCAATCATGGATTTTTACTCTTTATATATAAATTATGGTGGGAAAATATTTTAAATTTTTTTATAGTCTTCAATCACTCCTCGGTAACTTCGATGCATGTGGAAAAATTTTCCATGATCATTCACCTAGTGGAAGCAACAATGTTGAATTATTCACATGAATGATCTCATGTTATTTTCACATGGGATGTGTCTTTAATCATATTTAAATCATCAGATTATCCATAGAATAATCATCATTGATTAATCAAATCCATGTGGCCAATATATGAGGTTTTATTAAATCGTGTAGTGCAGAACAGTTTTTTTTCATGGGATCATAAAATTTCATATTGGAAATTATAATATGAAATAATTAAAACTAAAAGTCATATAGGATCAATATATTGTGTAAAAAGAAAATAATGGCCCCACGAAATATCACATGTGCTTAGGAAAAATATCTTATGAAATGAAAAATATCATACAGGATTAAAAATATGTTACAAACCTCACAAAATATCATATGACATCAAAAAATTCATATGTGTATCAAATATTTCTTACGGGAGTGGAGAAATCTCTAACGGGGGCTCAAAATATAATACGAGTTAGGAAAATTTCATATGATTTTATATTTTTTCAATGTAAAATATCATAAGAGATCCCCAAAATATCCTACATTGATTAGAAATGTCATATGAGACTTAGAAAATGCCTTATGTGATTCCATATTTAGATTAAATTTCTAATTTCAAGTTCAAAATGAAATTTTACAAATATTTCTTGGAGTTACAAGTAAAAAAAATTATTGTTCCATTAATCCTAAAAATGATTAAAAACACTTAAAAACATTTAATTGATCCATTTTAAAAAAATCCCCAAAAATACCCAAATAAAAAAAGATAAAATCAATTTTAAAATATCAAAATGGTAGGGATAAAATCATTGAAATACATATGAATAGTTTTTAAAGTAATATTATTATAATATATGTTGATAGATCTTCCTCTTGTTCATATTCTTGAAGAATAATAAATTAATGATTGATTTGAGATAAAGAAACTCACATTCATGCTACTATAACTAATTCTCTCTTTAAAATCAAAGAATTTGATTGAGGAATAACAGTTTAAAATTTTATTTAGTGACATCCTGAAGAATATTGAATATGTTTTTCATTAGTGAGTTTTGGAGGACCTATTTTAAATTATCAGGTCCCAATATAAATTACCCATTATATTATTGTAAAAACTATCTAGATTCAACACCATATTTTTCAAAGATAACCTCATGGAAAATAATTATACCTTCCCACAAATTTATCCCCTTGATTTTATTATTGGATATTTTTCTCCTGGACTTGAACTTGACACAAGAAGGAGTAGATACCCACTTTTGGGAAAAAAACTTGAAAAAATACTATTTTATATAACTTTTATTTATTTACTTCTTTTCATGTGCTGTGGTATTTTTAGAATCTATAAGAAGGTCCACTCACCCTAGGATATCTAGATATTTCAATATTAAAAGGAAATTTTAAATATAAATGATAATTTGATAAAAATAGGTTTACACTAATTCATCCCCCTATAAATATGGCCGCACATATCACTTGGCACTTGTAATACCCCAATATTCCACGGTACGCTTTTCTTTGAATAATACAATAGCTTGCATTGTACGCAACTTTGAGTTCTAACACACCACAACCAATCAAACTTGCCGTTATGCATAGTAATACCCACTTTTTTAAATTTTATAAATTTTATTTTTCAAAATGGTATTAATTTATTTATTTTTAATATAAAAATTAGCTTAGGGTTATTTTTTGGAATTTTTTTAATAACTTT
This sequence comes from Viscum album, assembly GCA_963277665.1. NCBI lineage: Eukaryota > Viridiplantae > Streptophyta > Magnoliopsida > Santalales > Viscaceae > Viscum > Viscum album. The sequence continues at coordinate 999,774,856 of OY728123.1, read as the reverse complement.
CATATTTTGATGAATAGTGAAAAATACTTAATTTTAATTAAAAACAACTTTTTTAATCGAAATAATTCATCGTGTTAAATTATAAATTTGTGTTGTTTTAAAGTATCATTAGATTATATTTTTATCATTTAATATAATTTATTTCATTGGAAGTAATTTTAAATTTAAATAATACATAAACATATGTCAATCTTTTAATAGTTTTTACTTCTTAAAAACCCGCCTTTTGGTTTTGACAACAGGAATTAATTTTAAATTAATTTCTACAACTTTTGTGTTTTGAATTGTGAAAAATGGATTTCATATTTGGAATCAATAGTTACAAATTTTTTAAATAGGCAACTTTTATTTTTAGTCATTATTAATAATTACTTCGGTAAATATTTTATTTACCGTGGTTAAAAGGTAAATCCAGTAATTAAGGGTAAAAAATAATATTATAATAATATTAAATTACCCTAAAACATATCTTAACCCTATTTTATGATACATTTCCGACCATAGGCCTCCTTGGGTCAATTTTGGGACCCCATGGAGACACTTGGGAGTGATAATGACATTTTATATTAAATAATCTAAAGTGAAGACAAAAATAACAAAAGCATGTGTCTTTTAGTAAAAAAATTTATATATGATGTTATATAATTAATATTTCGAATATAAATAGTCATTAGAAATATAAAAAGATTTCATATATCATGATATTTTATTTATAATTTTTAGACATAAAATAAATATATTTTTATATGACACAATAATGATGCAATATTTTCATTATTAATAAATGAATCAAATAAATGATATTATAAATTTTAAAATAAATATAATTTGAATATTTTGATTCCATACAAGAATTTTATATGTGAATAGTACATGTTAATATTGATTCAATATATATTTTTCTAAGTGATCATGTTTTTATGACTTTCACAAAAACCAAATAATAAATAATGTCAAAATTGACATAAATGAGTTTTGAAAACAAATACAATATTATTAAATGATATAATAGTCATAAAAATATAATTTTCTACAAAAATACTTATATAATAATATATATGCCATTAATAAACCACTTGGGGTTCTATTGGAATTTTATAGTAATTTATTAACCATATAATATAAAAATACAAGGACAGATGGTAAATGTTAAACTATTTAACCAAGAGTTAAATCTAAAAGATAAGGTTAATATGGTGAAATAAACCTATAAAAAACCTATTTTTTGAGTTTTTTCAACCCATACCCACCTTATACTAAAACTAAATCCTTTTTGAGCCATTATAAACCGAATATTATTGTATAATAGAATATTTCAAGGTTTTCCTAAAGTGACCCTCACCTTTCTTATAAAAGGGTACTTACCCTTCCCTCAAAATCACACCTCCAAATCCTTTTGTATTAGGAAAAACCTACTCAAATATCCTCAAAAATACCCTCAATTAGACCTAGAGGCCTTAATTTTAACATAAATCCAACATAAGGATCCATTTTGATAAACTTAAAAGGAAACACCCGAAGAAGAGGTAATAATTTCACCACCACTTTCAAAGTTCTTTTCTTCTTCCACTTCCTCTTTCTTTGTTGTTTCCATAAAAAAATAATAAATCCAGTACCTTATACATACAATAATGTTTTTATAAATATGACACAACCATATTCATTATTCTATCCATCCTATGAATGACAAGTAATCATACGTGCGTATGTACGACTTACAGTCTCCACGTCGTGGTGTAGTTTGTTATTCAAACACTTCACTATTTGGATGAGTATAATAATGAGTATAACTGATATAAATAATAAATATAACTTGTTAAGGAGTCTGTATATATTATATACCATCCAATAACATACTATTCCACCATCAATATAACAGTATTGTCACTTGTGCGTACATACAAATTACTGTCTCCATGAACGTGATGAGATTAATTCCCCATCGTAGCCATTCAAGAATAAATTTCATTTTATGATTAATAATAATAATAATAATTTTTAATAACTTAATATAATTCTAGATATGATTCAAATACATCCTATCCATAACAAACATGACTTATGTAACAAAACATATAAAGGAAAACGAATCAGTTAACACCGAAAACGATAATACTACTGAAATATTATTAACAAAGCAATATTAGAAGATAATACATGATATCATATTTATATATGTGGTTATTTTATAATTTAATAATAGTGATTTAAATATTATACAGGAGGTTAACTTTCCCTCGGTCAAGGAAAAGTACAAGGTAAGGGTTAATTCTACAATCTTTTCATTATATGAGGTTATTTATATGTGAGTATCTGTTGGGACCTCTTTATCATCCACATACATGTTTCTTAAAAATGTATTTCAAATTTTTTTAGTATTTCCTAGAATATGGGTTAAAGAAATTTATACCCTTTTTCTAATTTTTATATAATTTTTATAAAGTAATCTTTTCGTCATTTTCCAAACAAGGTCCTTTACGACCTTTTCGACAAAATTAAGGAAATAATGTTTTTTAACTTATACGACAGGTGAAACTATTTTCCTCTATTGTAACACCTTTGAATCTTCCCTTAAAATATTACAAGAATATTTTAAAAGTAAATGTTTTCTTTTAAAAAATACATTACTTTTAAATAATTTCAAAATAGAAAGAGATATTTCTCTCAAATAGTTTTGATTTCATCTATGTCAACATCCTTTGATGGATTTTACACTTGTTTGAATTTGATTTATTATGATACAATATTTCATATTGTATTGAAGGATTTGTGATATGTTTGACTGTGGATGTGTTATTTTTATACCATTCATGGTTTAGGGTTAAAGTGTTAATATTCCATATGCCAGTTTTAAAACAAATGTTTAGGTTATGTTCTAACCTTTTCATATGAGGAATGCATTGTATTTAATAAGTGACGGGTGGAGACCGCTATAACTCCTCAATGCATTGGTTGTTCTCATGAGAAAAACTAGTGTCTTGGCACAAGGCCTTGACATAATCTTATTTATAGTCTTGTAAAGAGGCCTTGACTTTGTGGTTATGATGTCCGGAATTATGCATTCCATCATTATGAAATTGGATATTGATATTACAAGTGATTATTCAACTAGTAGAGTATCCATGTGAATAAGTAAATGGAATTATTTGATTTATATTTACCATATTATTCTAAATTTTAAGTTTAAAAGGCTTGTGTTTTAGTCTTATACACTGCCATAAATATTTATGCTTATTTATAAATGTTTCCGCTATATTGTTATCCTTACTGAGCTCCTGAACTCACCCCTTTATATATTTTATTTTTTCCAATATGAGAAAAAGTATGTTATGAATGACCTACAGGGGTAGTCTAAGGGATAGGAATTTGGTCAAAGGATACAATGTTTTTTTTTTAAATTTACAGTGTAATGTAAAACTTATGTTTGTATCTATTACTTCCAAGGCTACTAAATTGATTGGTATTTCGGGACCTGATTCCTTGTATCATGATAATGTTATGTAATAATGCACCGACTCTGGGTAACTGGGGTCAGGGCATTAAAACACTTCAGTCATGTATAGGTTGGTTATAAATAAGCTTGACTAGTTATGTGTGATGGATGGTTACTATATATGTTTTTAAACTATGTTTTTATGGAGTATATATTACATATAGTTTTATAAATATTAAACTATCCATGTACAATAGGTATACCAAGTGGATAGGTACCTCTTCAATAAGAAGGTTTTATTTTCTATTATGTCTAGTGCTTATACACATAACTCTAGATTTTAAGCATGATCCATTAAACTATTGTTTTTATATTAATGTGGAAAAAATATCTCCCAAATTTATTATTTTCATTCCCTTAGAATTTATTGCATCCTTTGGTGATCGAGTAGTGAACCTTAAGTGTTTTGGAAATCCAATTCCGGTGTTGTTTTGGTATGCGAATCATGGTTTTTATAAAATGATATTATAGCCCACATAAGTTTATTGGGTATGATACTATCTAAAAATAGTCCTGTAGAGACTTAATAATTAACACATAAATATTCCAAGGTAGCATAATTAAGGTGGTATCATGAGTTTCCTGGATTATTCTGGGTTTGATATGGTTTTATCCATCAGCTATATCTATTTTTTTTAGTCTCATGCATCATGAATAGATTTTTCTATGTACACATTAATAGGGAGGCCTAAAAAGTTATATTATTTCTTTTGAATGGTAACTTGATTACAAAAATCACATATAAGGAAATATTAACTAAAACATAAATAATAAATAAATATTTATTCATATTTATTTACTAGTGACCATGAGGTTAATATAGCTTATAAAACGATACATCTAGTATGAGATTTTAATTTTCTATTGTTATTAGTTAAATTTTACATACCTACCATTAAGGATTGTAATAAAAGTTTTTAAATTATGCTAAAAAGTAGTAAATGAAATATAAAAGGTAGATGAAGAGAGAGGGGAAGGGTTTATGGCCTAAAAAATACTATGCTGATATAAATATGATATGATTCTCCACTTGAATATAGGATATTCCGTAGCTTCAACCTCTCACTACACTACAAGAGGGAACTAAAGAACATAATCAACCTGATAAACCTATATTCATCATTTAAGTCCGTGAGGGATTAGATCAGTTTATTAATGTTATATGAGAGGTATCACAATTATGGGAATCCTTAATTATTGATGTTATGAGGGATTCATAGTTTAATTACTCTCCAAAATTTCAAAATAGATGAGTCACCTCAGGAAATAAAATATTGGGTGAATTATATCTATCAAATATTCAAGTCTATAAAAACATTGGAACAACCTTAGGTTTATTTATCCACCTTCATGTTTGGATCTAGATAAATATGATGGGATGCAATGATTAAATCAAATAAGGATAAATATATTACATAGAAGTGTATCTAGGACTTATTCTATGAGAAGTTCTATCATGACACACTTTTCTAAGTCAAGGATCATGAATTTATTAATATTTAATAGAAAACAATATTAGTGATGAAGTATGATAGTAAGCTTACAAAATAATCTATATTTCTCCCAATATAATTTGAGATGAGGAAGTTAAATGTACATAGTTTGATATGGTATTTATGGTACCAAAAAAACCTAAGTGGTAATGTTTAATCATTTTACCTTTTTTGATTTTATAAAGAAATATATATTCTATAACACATGATCAAAAGGATGTTTTGAAGAAGATAACTCACATACATGTTGTGTAATTAGTGAGGGATCTTCAAAAAGAAGGAAAATGAATTATGAAGGTACAACCATGGGTTAATTTGTTCAAGGAGGTCAACATAGTAGTAATTCTTCTGATCCCAGTTCAATAAAACTATATATTTATTTTAATAAATATTGATTCCATCAATGTATTAATATGAATTGTACTTCTGAAATGAAGTCATTTATTTTATTTTACTAGTATGGAAATCTTAAAAGGTATTTTTAAAAATAATCTTTTAGAAATTATTGGTCAATAAATATTTTATACTCGTATATCAATTACTCATCCAAAGAAGTTGATGGCAGAAGGTGGTCATCTACCTTTAGATTGATCTAAAATGGGTGGTAGAATAAAAAGAGAACCCTTGGTATTTTTTATGTATTTTTACATTTTTTTCAACATTATATAAGAATAATTGAGAATAATTGGATGTTATTGATAATGTTTTTAGTTTTCCTTATAAGGTTTGAAATACAATACAATTGTTTTGAGTTAATTTGAAAATGTTAGAGTTCATATATACTGAAAGTTACTTGGAAATTAATATGAAAAGTTTTTTAGTTTATTTAGGTTATTATAAATATATTTGATTCAATTTGAGATGAATTAAAGTTTTTTAGTTTTTATCGAGATGAGTTGATAAATCTTGTTAGATATTTGAGTTTCAATTTTAAAAAAAATGACAAATCCTTTACAATGTAAAAATAAATTTTCACTATATAAGCGTAATTTTAGATTTCAGAAGGATATGTATGAATAAATATTCACTTTATAAGAATAAATCCATGTCAAGTGGCTATGTATGAATAAAGTTTTGTTCTATAATAATAAATCCATGCCCCATGATCTTTTATAAGAATATATTTGAGGCTATATTAGAAGTGGCTTGGAGATTTCATAGGTATATAAGAGTAAACTCATTCCATGAATGGATAATACCATGTCATTATAAGTTTCATAATAGTAACAATGATTTTTTAAGATTATGTAAGAATAACTCAATGATTAGAAATAATAATTTGAAGCTATGGAATATTATATCAATCTACATGTGATTAAATGGAGGAATTTCCTATCTATGTTAGAGAATATTGAATCTTTGTAAGAGTAACTCATATATTCACGGAGGTAATTAAGAGTAAAAGGGTTATAAATAATAGTAGTTTTTTGGCTATATAATATACTTCTATGTGTTACACAAGAGAAAAATTCATTTCTTGGTTAATCATAAGATGTAAAGTTTGAAGATTCTTTGTTAGACTTATATATATAAATATCATGATGTTTTTGGAAAATATGTGATTAAAGTTGAGTTTATTGAAAATATATTAATAATAATATTTATTCATGAGATGAATCTCCACACCATACTTATTTTACAATATGAGAGTATATATAAGTGGAAAATAGCATACTATTTTTATGGGATCTTAAAGGAAAATTAATTTGAGTATTTTTATGAATTAAATGAAGAAATATTCATCAAGGTTTAAAGTGACTATCTTAGAAGATATTTTTTTATGATAATTACATAGATTAAAAAATAATACTTGAATCCATTTATAAATATTGAATATGGGGCTTTAATGAAATATTAATTTAAATAATTTTAAAATAAAAATTCAAAATTCTAAAATTCATGCATTTTAAAATTTTGTACCATGTGAAATATTGTAAGAAATATAGAGAATGTATAAAGTGAAAAAAAATTAATATGTGAAGATATGGATTGATGAAATTTATTGAGAGAAAAAGAGTGATATCCTGCTACAAATGTTCTATGTTCTATTTGTCAAGGTTCATAAAGAATATGAAACATGAATTCATTAGAAAGACTATAAAGGATTAAAAAGAAGATATTTTATTTGTGTTGAATAAATCTAGATTTCTTATCATGATATTTTTGGTTCTGGTTTATATACCTATTGTAAACCAAATGAATCCAGTATCATGATACCTTTCTTTTTAGAAAAAGTTTTGTGGTAAGGATGTTACATTCCTATCTTGTGTTCACTTTATGATATTAGTGATACATCTATCTCTCAAATTCAACCCCATGCTATAAAATACATAGTCACCCAAACTATGGGTGATATAAGTGAGATTCATATTTAAATAATTAGTCAATTATGATTTGAAAAAAATCACAAATGTTGATTTATCATGAAATAAATTATAAAAAGGATAACATTGATTAAATTGCCCCTAGTGTATCACCAGCGGGTACTTGGGACCTTCAAGTAATATCATATAAATCCAAGTTACCTATTAAATATATTATATTGGTTGAATAAATGATGGATCATATTAATTTATTCAACAGTATATGCATACCTAATTTTTATGGAAAGAATTATCATGGGTGGAATAGTAAAATTATTCAATAAATTATCCCACTTTACTAGATGTTATTGGTGATAATATTACAACTCAGACCTTATCCTATAGCAATTACATGTATTAAACATAATATTATATTAAAATACATTCTTAAGACCTTTTTGGTTTATAGTTTTAGATAATTTTGATAAGACTTTAACTAAAAAAATCATGTATTTTTAAACTAATATACATTTTACTACAATATAAACTAATAGTTAATCCTATATAATTCTTGAATATCCCACATAGATTCTTCGCATAAAATACACTTTTATACTCATCTCATGTATAACTTTTATTCATAACTTAGAGAAATGGAAACATAAGAATGATATGAGCTTAGATGATCAATAAAGGTAAACATAAGTGACAAGAATCAAATATCATAAGTGATCATAAGGTGAGTATATGGGTATAATCAATATATAAAAGAAAATCATACCAAAAAAATATTAGGTCATAAAAATTAGAATAGATATTAACATAAAATAATACATTGATCAAATTTTTGACTTAATAACCAAGATCCGTGAGAGTATGAAATATTCCTAAGAATAAGAATAAAATCATGAAACATCTTTCGAATATGACATATAAATTATTTTAAGGAATTCATCTTTCATGCGCCTCACCATCAATGCCCATACTTATGATCAACTAAAACATACTCATGAATACCTATCTAATATGTTATAAACTCTTAACCAATTTATTGGAGGGAGATGTGGGACCCCTACCAACATCATCGATACATAATAATTTCATAATAAAATAAATCATTGATCAAATCAAAAAGAACACATAGAAAGAAAATAGTTTTATTCAACATATCATAATGAACCTAAGGAAAAACTGGGTTTCATATCTTTCTCAATTGGATTTTGTTAAGTAAATGATTCATAATTCCATCAATAATCATAACATGAAAAACCCATGTAAAATGAATTAATATACAATAAAACCATGTAAATTTATAAGTAAATACCATTGAATTAGGATAATAAATCATATAGTATTTAAAAATTATAGATAAAGAATATACGGTTAATACAATAATTCTCCCCAATCCATCGACGTGTGGGATCTATGTGAAAATTCTTATATCAAATGAATGAAGAATAAGTTATTCACATAAGAAATGAATTGGGAGAAAAATTAGAGTTATACCCAAAAAATGACTAGGCATGAAAATGGTAGAAATAGATCAATTTTTTAAACATAAGTACATTACATAATCCACCCAGAGAGATAATTTGGCGGGTTATATTTGGAAAAAAATCCTTGATAAAGCATAAGATATATCGAAAGAAAATGAATTACATGAAAAAATTAAGAAGTTTTGGAAAAATCACTATAAAATTAAGAAATATCCTTGATATTTTGAAATCATTTTAAAAGAAATGATTTTTAAATATTTATGAAAAATAATTTTATTTTTTAAATGATTAAAATATAGAAATGAATTTTCAAATAAAATGAAACATTCCAAAACATATATTTATTCCTTGAAAAATCATAAATATTATGAAAAGAAATTTTGGGTGTATTTTTTTTTTAAATGCCTTTGATTAAAAACAAACATAAAAAAGTGTACTAAATTATCCTCTAAAAATGGTAAATAGAATTATGAGAATCCTAGAAAATAATCCATATTTTCTTTACCAAAAATATAGGAAAACATTTTTCATATGGAAGTTATTGACATTAAAGAAAATATTCATTGGTAATATTTGGTGTTATTCTTACCAATGTTAAACTATTATTTCAGGAATTATTATATTAAATAAGTGATTATTTATAAAGAGCAGCAATATACCTAAAGAAAAAAATGATATACCATATAAATTATGAGAATGGTAGGATAAATAAAATACTATAAGGTTGGTTCAAGTAAGAAATATCCAGACCCAGTGATTCATAAATCAAGTCAATGAAACTCCTATGAATTTAGTAACATAAGAATTAAAATATATTGAGATGAATATCATGAATTGGATATTAGAATCTCATTAAATCTAATATGTTTTCATATATCAAATATATTGGGAAGTGAATAAACCATATAAAATAAATTATGGTGCACAATGTCAAACATGTCTTATGGAGTTGAAAACATGACAAACAAACCCATACCTCATTTCCTAGATTACTCGAATTCAATATAAAATCCAATATAAAAAATATAAATATCTTAAAAACCTATTTAATAAACATTTTTCACATAGATAAACTTTTTTAAAATTCATTTATAATTATTATCTATATTTATTTTACTTGGTTATAACTGATTTTTGATGTCTGTTGTGGGTAATATTTGTCATTTCAAAATAGATTTGTATTGGTGGTGTTGTTATTTTTTATTCTCCAAAATGTAATAATTAAATGTTCATTTATGTTACTATAATTTGTTAATTATAATTATTCACTAATTTTAAATTTCTTTTCATGAGATCTTTAGTCATTATACTAGATGATGAAATCGACAACGAACATTTTTTGTTAATACTTAACCTATGTATGGTGCTTTCATAATTATTAGATAAATATAATTATATATTTTATAGAACTAAAAAAATAATTATTAACATATTTATATCATATTATACAAGTTTTTTTTATAACCATTAATTCCATGATTTCAAATAATTTTTCAAGTAAGTGGTCAAACCGACCAAAACATGGAAATACCAGGATTAATTGATAATTATGATGTGATTGAGTTACAATATAAATATACCAATAGAATAATGAAATAATAACCTTTTTATTATTTTGATATACCAAAATTATAAATAATTATGAGATAAAGTGTTAGATACAAACCATATTCAAAGTATGAATAAATTATTTTTGTCTTAGTTTTCTTGTTTAGGATGATCAATTTTATAATGATTGATTATCATTAATATTATTAATTGGTATTAAATTTATATTAATATAAAATTATTAATATTATAAAAATAATATACATCCTTTAAAAATATTCTTCTAACTATCCAAGGAAGGTGGTAATGAAATATGGAATACACTATTCCTTGGAGGCAGTAGTTTGAACATATACATGGATGATGATTTCATCTTTCATAGAGTGAGGAAAAAGAGTAATATGGTTTATTATTTAAGAGTTTTAAATATTGTATAAATTTAATAATTATATTTTAAATTACCTATTACTACCATATATGTTAGGTGGTGAAGGAAATTGATCATGTTACTTCATAGAGGAGGTAGTCTGCACAACACATGAGTGACAATTTCACATTTCTTAATAGAAAAGGGAAATGTAGTTATTTCTTATACCATAATTATAATAACATGCCAGTATACTAATTATACTTATGTTATAATATTAATATATTTTAATGGAATTTTAGGAAAAAAAATTCACATAAATAAATAGGAAAATAATGGAGTGATTATAAATTTATACCTCACTACTTGGATTATCTTCTTTGTGAAAGTGGTTAAACCATTAAGGGATATCATTTTGAGAATACTAAAACATCCTTAAGGTGGTAATATTGTTTGTGAGACATTTGGGTGGAGTTTGGGATTAACTAAGTTGGATATCTTGTAATGGTAAATGAGCATAGGAGTTCCCCTTTTATAAGTGAAAAGGGCTGACAATTTTGTAAATACTAAAAACTTTTCAATAATGGTAAGTCACTATCAAGGAATGTGGATCAAAAATTGAGAAATATTTGAGTGGATAAGTGATAAGTTTGATAATGGATTCAACCACATATACCCACACATTTTTCAAACATGTTCGAGGTCTTTTCCACTTAGATTCTTTACTTTTACCATTTTAGATTTTACTATGGTAACTAGTTTTTACCTAGGGTAACTTATCCTTTATTAAAAAAAATTAAATTAACCTTATTATATAATATGGACATAATTATTCCAAATTTTAAGCCTATTTTATTTTATTGAATTTATAAAAGTGATAAAAATTAATTTTAAAATATTAATGTATAATTTATTCAAAACATTTTTTTGATAAATATAACCAAAGTTCTAAAATATAAAATATTAATTTATAAATTAAAAAATATATAAAATTATAAATTCAGTTATAAAATTAATATTTGTTCTTAGGAAATGGTTTCATGAATTTTAAATTCATTCTCATATACTAATAATGTCATAAAATTCATGTTATTTATAAAAACGGTATTTGGCACTATTCACGTAGAAATCTATATTTTTAGAAAAATAAAAAATATTTAACTTAAGTTAGTAATGGAATTTTAAATCCAAAAATGAAATTATTTTTTATTAAATTAAAATTATAGAAATTATAAATTATCACTTAAATAAAAATACAATATATTAAGAAAATCAACTTGTCTTAGAAAAATAACATTTATAAACTTAAAGTGTTTTTAATACTATTTAAAATATATTTATAAATAATTTAATATTGATATATTAGTTTATAAATATTAATATTAAATATAATGACAAAATTTTAACTATGATCAATTAAATTTATTAAGGTAAAATACAATACTCTTTTTTAAATGGTTCTTCGAAAGGAATTATCTCTTTTAAAATATTAATCAATAAAAAATAAAAATATATAATTATTGAAATTAATTTTTATACTTTTATTCACTAATTACTATATTATTTTTTTAATTTTAATATTTTGTGTATTTTTTAGTTAGGTGTTACATTTGTTTGGTGTTTCATGTGACAAAAACTATTAAAGATAGTATCAATATAAAGGATCTGAATTTTTTGGTCCTTACATTCTACCTTTATTGATTTTATAGAATTTGAGAAAGATATAACAGTGAAACATGATGATAATAAGAATCTAGAAGTTTGTGTAAAAGAAAGGATTTATATCTTAATTTCTCTATCTAATAAGGTGCGTAATATGGTTACTTTTCTCAAAACTAACAAATAAATCTAGGATAATGCTGAAAATATTTTTTAATAAAATTTTAATGTTAAGGAATCCAATATAAAGATATTGAGAGTTAAATTTAATGTTTTAAGATTGGTTTATGAAGAAACTATTGAAAAATACTTTATGATAGTGAATGATATTTTTTTTCAAAATCATAGGTTTTGGGAAAACATTAAAATATTAGATCATTATCAGTAAATTAATGAGAAATTATCTAAACATATTTGATTTAAATAATTATACTTTTAATGATAGAGATGAATTTTTTCTTAATGAGTTACATAAAATTATTTCTTCTTTTAAAATTAGAAATTTTCATGTCTTCAAGTAGAATATTATGGAGGAAGGATATCAAATTCAATTCTATAAAGAAGATTAAAATCAATGAGAAGGAAGACTATTACTACATAATATCTGATGATGAAAAAAAATATGAAGTGTCAAAGAGAAAATTATCTCTTACTTTAAATAATTTTATAAAAGGGGTAAATACGAAAGAAAAATATAACTAAAATGTTTCATGTGTATTGGAATTAGAAATTTTTTAATTAATTTTCCAAATCATAAAAGTGATGAGTGTGATTCATATGATAAAGAAGAAATTTTTCATAAAATTATATGAATTAAAATCACTTAGAAAATCAAGAAAACCATTTAGTGCTAGAAGAGGCTTCGAAGAAGGGAAAAATACTTACATTGAGAAAATAAGATAATGAAGGCTCTACTAAATGTATTCAAACATAATAAGAGACTATTGAATGGTTTTGAAACATTGTGGATTATGTTGAAAAAAATAAATAAACCTCATGTGGTGAGGAAGAAGGTGAAGATACATACACTGAGAATATGTTGAAAGATGAACTTGAGACCGAGATTGAGAAAAAATACCTAAAAAATGAAATAAAGCTATTGAATAAAAAATAAAAAAAAAATTAGGATGAATTTATCAAAAGGAAACATATTTCATTAAATAAATTAAGATTATTAGTGTAAGAAATATTGAATAAGAAAATATATTAAAAAATTGTGAAGAAAAGTATATTTCTAAATAAGTTGAGTTTAAAAAAGATCAATCAATGTGCTTGGAAATTGAAAAAAACATAATGAAATTGATATAATACTTCAATAATGTTGTGGAAGTTTAGTTTTAATCACCTAAAGCTACTAAGAATGATAGACAAAAAATTTAGGTAAAATATGCACCTGTAAATTTTAAAAATGTTAAATCTTTGTTTACTAATATCATAGGTTATAAATAAAACAATAAACAATTTTAGAATTAAATAATTCACGATATATATACTCCTATATTAAACGTTTTTTTTATTAAATTAGGAGGTATGACCCCCTACAACCCAATAAAAGGAAAAAAAGTCACTTTGAATTATTCCAAACAACTATCAAATTTATATGATCAAACATTGTACATTCATGGGAAAATAAAAACCTGAATGATATTATTGGAGACGTGGATTCTATGGACATAAATAATATTATTTAGTAAAATATATCATTTCATTATATTCAAAGAAAGAAATAATTGAAGGTAAGCTACTCTAATAATATGAAAAACAATTCTCGGTAAAGGAAAATAAGGGGAAGAGATCAACCAAATTTATAGACACAAAATAGAATTGATTACCTAGAATAAATATGTAGAGTATGTTCCCAACAATATAACTATGTTTAAGAATTCATGACAATTCTTCAAATAAAATCATCTCAAGTTTTTTAAGCTTAACAAATTTACAAAAAAGGTAAATTAGTGAAGTCACACATTATTGAGGTGGATTTAAAATCTATTAAGAGATGTAAACCATGGATAATTTATAGTGGGTTTTTATACAACATGATATGAGACACAAAAATCATGAATAAAATATATGGTTATGATGGAGGTTTAGTTACTTTTGTAAATTATGTCGCCTTTAAAATTATAGGTGTTGGTATAAATAATATTTAAGCATATAAATTGAAGTAAAAAATGTTATATTTATAGATAGCCTCAAATACAATTTTATAAGTCTTATCCAACATTGTGATAATGGGAATAAAATCATTTTTATAAGTAATTTTTATTTCATGAAGAGCCTAATATATGGAATAATTATAACTAAGGTAGGTAAAACCATTGGTGACCTATTAGAAATTAGCACTTCTAATGACACTTTTTTTGAGTTCAAAAGATGATAAAAATCTCAGGAAAACAATAATTATTCATAATTTTTCAAAGGAATATTAATGAGGTCTCAAAGGAAATGTTGTGAAAATATTTCCTCAACTTAAGAGAGAAAGATATATCATTTTTGAATAATGTAAAAAAGGGAAAATAATATAAGGAAGTCAAAAAAGAGTATAAATTTTATTAAATAGACCACTTGAATTAATAAATTATAATTTATTTAAACTAGTGAGACATTAATACATTAGTGATGATCTTTTTTTATTAAATTTATTATTGATTTTACTATAATTATTATGGGATTTTTATGAAGAAAAATTATGAGGAAATAGAGATATTTAAGATATTTAGAGGAGATGTTGATAAATAAATAAGGGTCATTACCAAATATTTGTAACTAATAATAGATAGTGTATCAATGTCATTTATTTAAAATCATATATTACCAATAATGTTATTAAAAATAATAATTATCCTTGTATACCTAAAAAAATCGACCTATGAGAGAAAAAAATAAGTTAGTTTGAAATGTTAAGAACCATGCATTCTACATTCAAACTATTAAATTTCTTTTTGAGAGAAGCAACCAGTATAGCTATACATATTAGAAATAGATATTTAGTGATGCCTAGATAAAATATAACAACCTATGAAAATTTTTATAATAAAAAACCCATTGTGAAGAATTTAAAATTATTTATAAATCCATGATTTATGAATATACAATATTCGTATTTGTGAAAGTCTAATGAAAAATCTATTGAATGATTTTTCATGGGTTATTTATCCTATGTTAGAGGCTACAAATACTGGAACAAAATACTACCCAATATGATATGTTTTCACAATGTAAAGATTATTGAAAATAACAACAATCCTAGAGATATATATAATATGGATTTTCAAAATTTGGATGAAGATAACATGAATAATTTTGAACAATTGAGTAAATAAAAATATACAAATGGATAAAATAATGCTAGTACTAATTCAAGTATGACCAATGATAATAAGGATGCTATTAAATGTGAAAAAATTAATAATCATAGATTGAAAAAACATTTCAAAACTAATAATATCATTGTAAATCAAAAGGCACTAGTTCATGCAAGAAGAAAATTAAGATATGAGAATAAAATAATAATAGTATAAAAAGTTGATCCAAAATTAGTGGTTATGCTTTTTGAGTATTAATTGTGGATAGATGTTATGGATGTGGATTTGGATTAAATTAAAAAGAATACATCATGGGAACTTGTTGCAAGACCAGAATGGAATAATGTTATAACCAAGTGTATTGTAATAAATAAGCTAAATATAAATAGTGGGATTCTAATAAATAAGTAAAAAAATTGTGTAAAGGATAATCACAGGATGAAGGAGTTGGTTTTGAATAAAACATTATACTTATTATAAGTCTTTAATAAATAAGAATATTCTCAGTTTTTTTCTATCAAATGAAACAAAAGATTTATAAAATGGATATTATTTTTAATTTCTTGAATTAATATAAGGAATAATTAGTATTTGTTGACAAACCTGAAGTATTTATCATCGATAATCATTTCAAAAATATGTACAAGTTGAAGAAATGTTTTTATGGGTTGAAATAATCCCCTATTAAATGGTATTACAAGATGGAAAGCTACTTGAAAAAAATTTAATTTCACCAAATAGTAGGATAAAATAAACCAATATGTGAAGGCTGTGAGAATAAGTACTCTTATTTTGATTGTTTACTCCAAATCGATAATTTTTACAGGTGATGAGGGTTTTTTCTAAGAAATTCTTTTAAAAAATGAAGATGCATTTTTAAATGTAAATACTTAGAGAGATGAGTTTATTCATATGGTTACATGTTCTCTATATATAAAAATATATTTTTCTATCTTGAGACAATAATTTCATGGAAGTTTTGAATAAAATTTTCATGAAATATGCTAGTGAGTTTTAAATACCCATGTTAGTTGGAATATAGCTGAGTAAGGTTGAAGCATGACTGGGGCGAATCAAAAGGGTTTATCAAAGTTTATTGGAGGCCTACTTTAATTTATATAATTAATACTAAATATTATTTATATAGTAACATTGTTTGAACTAGAATAAAGTAATATAAAATAATCACACATTATAGAAGAATTTATATGTGTTGGAATAATAAAAATCAAAATTTTGGTACACATTCACACACACAGCTAATTTTGTTGAAAGAATAGATTGAATTCCTATAGGTGAAGGTTGAGAATCCATTGAGAATTACCCATGAAAATCAAAGTGAAGCTGAATTATCAAATAATAAAATGCAACTATATTGGTTCAGTGGTTCTTGATTTTTGTAGTTTTTATGGTCCTGATGATACTCTCATGGAAGAAGAAAAGTCTTTACTTAATGGGTTAGAGATCTGTCATCTTAATAGGATTCAGCCCACAAAAATTGAAACTGACTCCTCAGTTTAATGTGACTCCCTCCAAGAAAGGTTAAATTTTCCTTGGACTATCATTTACATTATTCAATGGTGTAGGAAGATTATTGGCAGTGAAATGCTGAAACATACTTGGTGTGAAGGGAACTTTGTTGCTAACAGCCTTGCCTCAAATGGAATCCAAAACAACTCACATATTGTTTACACCAATTTTGGTTCCTTACCTGATGAGTGTGCTACTTTTTCTAAGGATGATGCTTTGGGTATTCATTATTTTTGGACACCCTAGCTAGTTGGGTTTGTACGATTCCCCCCTTATTTTAATAAAAATCCCATTTTGATGATGATGATAAAAGATAAGGTTTGTGAAGGAGCTGTGAAGTAGGAACACATTTCTACATAGTACAGGATTATTCTTATTTTCACTAAGGTAATTCCAAGGGAAATATTTTAAGAGTTATTGATTAAAATGAATTTTCATCCTTTCCCTATAAATTAAATAATGTGTTTTCTTCCCCGTAATTATTTTGATTCTTTTTTTCAAATAGGGATAAAGGTTAAAATTCTTATGGTAATTAGTATGAGTAATCCAAAGATGGATTTATTCAATAACGGAGGAGAATTTTTTGAGATTATTGAGTGATTATATTCAGAATCAGTATCCATAAATTTATTAACTTTGAGGGAAAAAATTGTCTAAAAAATATCATTTTTTCCAATTTTGTGATTTTAGGACATTTTTAATTTAAAGAGGATACAATTTTAAAAAATTAATTTGTTTATTAGAGTTGATAATAAATCTAATGCGAGTGATTAAAGAACCCATGGAAATATTGATGGATTTTTTAATTTTTTCTCAATGTAATATAAGAAACATTTAAAATAATTATAATTTATTGAGAATGTTTTTGAGTTATGTTGATAAAGATAGAGAAGTTTTCAAGAGTTTTTGAGTTAATTTATTAATGTTGGAGTTTATATGTGATGAAAGTACCTTGTGAATTATGATGAATATTTTTATTGATGAATGATATTCATATAATTTTTTTTAAATTTATTTTATCAAAATTAAAGTGGATAAGGTTGTGTGAACATGAGTTGATAATTATGGAGAATTATTTTAGTTTCATATTTTTGAAAAATTTACAATGTATTTATTGTATAAGAATAACTTGATGTTGAAAAATATTAATTTTGGAAACCTGAAGGCTAAGAATGAATAAATATACACTACATAAGAATAAATCGTTGATAACTAAATTTAAATGAATAAATATTTATTATATAAGAATAAATCTCTAGTATCTAGTATTGAATAACAATAAGTTTTAGTCTTCTTAAGAGTAGCTCAGAGATTTCATATAATACATTAGAGTAAAATGATGTTGTGCATGTATAATCATGAGTATACCTAATATATGTAAAAGTAACTTATATTTGTAAATACTAAGTAATAATAACCCAAAGATAAATAAGAACAAATTTAATCTATATTATATTAAAAATAGAAACATAGGACTGAATATAATAATTTATTAGTTGTGTAATAATTACTTAGAGGAGTGTAAGAGGTGCCAGTTTTTTCATTGTGGTATATAAAAGTAAAATTGTCATGAACCAATTTAGGATATCCTAATATTGTAATTAATTTGCACCGTAGTATAGCCTAAGGTGAATTCCATATCACCTTGGGTTAGAAACACGCACCAAGGCATTAAATATAACCAAGTGGGAAGGATTTCCCCTAAAAATGACAATCAAACAATGGAATATTACTAATAATCTTTTATGGTTCTCTCATAAGTTGTAATTATTTGAAAAATTAAATGATAATATTTAAAAATTTAAGAAAACTAATCAAGTAATAACCAAAATAAATATTCAATACACTTTGTACACAACATAAATAAAAAATACATACATAATTACTACCCAAGATCAAAAAACTAAACTGAGGGACAAAATGACTGATACATATATTGTTTAAAATAAACCAAATATGCCCACAATACCAAATTTAATATATCCACATAACCCAAGATCACCCTATAACATCCTGACATGAGTTTCTCCATGAGTGACTAGAGTGAATGAATCCTAAAGGATGAGATTCTAAAGAACTTGAACCCAAACCTATAAAATACATTGAGTCTAATAACACTAACTGGTATAATAGCATGTGATAAAAAATTTCCCAAAATTATTTCACCAAAGAATCCATTAAATTACCTTAATAATACATTCCTAAATGATAATTTGAAATACAACTTTTAAAATTAATGAGTTTAAATTTTTTGCAAAATGATAACATGATAATACCTTAAATCACTTTTCAAACAAAATTAGTGATTTTAAATTAAAAATTTAACTTTCTAAAAGAAAACCCAATGGATAAATACCATTTTAAAAAATGTAAAGTGAAACCTTTGTTTTATAAGAAAAAATTAGTTGAACTCACATACCATTCCAATTTTTTTTAAAAACTATTTTAAAACATCATGAGAGAAAACCAAAAAACTAACCATATAAAGTAACATGTGTAGTAGTAAACCTTAATGAGAAAGATATCAAAATTCAGAGGTTTGATACTAGTGACATAATAAATTAAATTTAAAATATAAATTCCATGTGTAAAGGTAGTTTACATATTATAATATTAAAATTACTTATAGAAAACATAATTGAAAAAATGTTACCCAAAGTAAAGATTATGATTAACCCATATGAAATAAATAAATGAAGTCAAGTAAATCATAAAATGGTAGAGTAGTAAATAAAAATTGAATAGAACCAAAAAATAAAAACTAAGTGCTATAAATACCTATGTAAAATAAAATGAACCATGGATAACTCCATATTTTCTAGTGAGACAATACTATATGTACTCAGTGGGAACTAAAACATTTCAGTCTATTAGTGAGTCTCTATCCATTAACCCTTATATTTATCTTTTAAGACTAACTAAGTGGAACTCTATATAAAAAAATTACTCCTGGCCTTGAGATACTTTAGTCGGTGCATAAAAATAACCATCAAAGACACCATCTCTTGAACTCACACTTAAAAACCCATTGTTAACATAAAATCAGCTATGAGAGGTGAGGAAAAATTTCATCACATATCAAGGACATATATCAAGTCATTGTATCACAATATCAACACCTCATCCTACCTACATCCATACATTTATAAGAATCACCTTACCATTTATATAAACATCAAACATTAAACACATTAAATTATTATGATCCAAATTTCTATATAAAACAAGATATCATTTGTGTAAGAAACCGTGTTTTTTTGGACTGCAGTTCAGAGCATAAATTTGAATTTTTGCTGTTGGATACTCATGAGGGGTAAAGTGGTCATTTTTCCCTACCAGATTACCTCAGATATTTTTTTTGACCACTCGGTTGGTCTTGGAATAGGGTTTTTACACTAGGACAAGAGTTTGGTGGAAATATGAGCTTTTCAAATTTTGGTGGAATATTTAATATTTAATATTATTAAATTAAATATTATTTTATTCACGCAAGTTTTTTTGGTGATAAATTTTAAACGGAGCTTCGGATTGAGATTCTGTCTGCGTCGTTGAGTCCAGAATGAAAAGTTTTTCCTAGAAAAGGCATAAACTCATGTCGGGCGTTGGGGTCGGCCCGGGCCCCTTTTTCTTCCTTTTCTTTTCTTCTTTTCTTTTCTTTTCTCTCTCTTACTTCCTCCTCCTTCTTGCACACGCACCATGTGTGGATTCTCCTTGGCCGTGTCCCATGGGGTGAATTGGGATATTGAGAAAGAGGGGGATTTGGGAGGTGAGAGTGGTATCGTTTCGAAGAACTCGACGCGCTGATTCCGCGAAGGGCAACCGGGAGCCATGAAATCAACCGAAGCTTCGGAAGTTTCCACCCAAAGGTAGGGCTATTTACGTTTTCTCTATATATCCCCCTTTAAAAAAGTTGTTTTAAGTATTTAAATCATCATATTGCTTTCTAGTATGCCCATGGGGCTCGATCTGTTGTTTCGGGGACGAAAACGGGCGGATCGGGCGTTTTTAGGGATTTCCTGTCGGAAAACCCAGTATACACGGCGTGTGTTCCAGGGGAACACATCATGTGTTCTTCCTTTTTAGGGAAGATGAGTTTTTTTGAATTACACTGTAAAGACCCGTAAAATTCAAGGGAAATTTTTTCTTTATTTTCTTTGGAATTTTACAAGAGCGCGGTTTCTGACGGCACCTGATTCCGAGGCCCGGTGTGCCCGGAATCAATTTCCGAAGTTTGGCTCGGGTACGTTCAGTGAACGAACGAGCGGGAATTCCTAACTTTTGATCTGGTGCTCGGAATTGAATTCCGAGGGCACCGATGGAACCGCAGCGCTGGTATTTTCTTAAGAACGCCTATTCCGGAGTTGCGTTTACACGAGGGAAGTTGTAAAAAAAATTGTGAATGTTAAAATAAAAATTTAACTTCAATTTTTATTTTTTATCTTTCCTTGAGTGTTTTTATCCATTGGATGGAAGTTGGGTAACTACCCAACTTCCCTTGGGAGGTTAAGAGGGTGGTGGGGCCCACACGAACCCCACCCCTTCATATCCTCTAACCCCCCCAACTCACAATTAATGATGTGAACTTGAGTTATAACTTATGACATTAATAAGTGAGTTTAATTTGAGTTTTGAAATTCAAACTCTTGAATTTCAAAGGTTGGTGTTGTGTTAATAAATTAAGTGTGAGCTTAATTTATTTTTGGTTAGTTTCTTTGTTGCTTGAGAGGTTTGGGAGAATCGTTGAGAGACTTGAAGATCTTCTTCGTCTTCGACGAAGAACGTGAAGAACGGTTCTTCTCCGACGAACAACATCGACCCCACGACCTTCAAGACTCGGCGTCCCGGATTCTTCCGTCTACATCTTCCTCCTCGACAAGGGAGAAGTCGCCGACCGTGGTGATCATCGCCAACGACAACGTACCTCCCTTCTTCGTCATAGCGACAAGTGAGGAGATGTCGTTTCCTCCTCGGACGCACCCCGACGTCCACGGAATCTACGTCCGACGCCGCGACGCCTTTCTCCGCGATACCCCGACGTGCGACGTCAATTTTCAAGGTAGAAGTTTACTTCAATATGATTATCACTTTCCATGTTTTCCCCTTCTAAATCTATTGTGGGATTGGGAAAAATGTTTGATGAGGATTGTAGGGAATTTTATTTAATTTACGTGTGAATCGTTTGAAACAAGGTTCAATTTTTAATTAATTAAAAATTGTGCCATTTGGGTGATGGTTATTCCCGATTGTTAGCATCTAATGCGGAAGGCGCGGGCCGAACAAAAACGTCCCGACAACCCTCCGTAGTTTTGTTTTTGGTGCGTGGATTTGACAGTGATGAGGAATCGAATCCGAAATGGGAAAAAGAGGTATCCGTTCCGAAGATCTCGATCCGAGAAAATCGCCGGCGAAGACCGCAAGAGGAACGGACCACCGGAGTGCGTCCGGTGGTCCGCGAAAGACGGCGGCCGCGCGCCGGCGCCGGCGACCCGCGGCGGAGGCGCGCCGCCGGAGTAACCCACCGCGGCTAAGCCGCGGTGGTCAGCAGGCGGCCGGCAAAGCCGGCCGCGACGGTCCAAGGGCGGGACCCTTAGGGTCCCGCGTTTCATATTTCGGCCGGCCAAACGGCCGGCCGTTTTCCCGGATTTCCGGGGAATTAAATCCCCGGATGAAGGTGGAGCGGGCCCCCCACGTGGGGGGGGGGGGGCGTTGATTGGCAAAAAGGGGCGGCTAATAGCCGCGCCGCCAAAAATGAAGCGGGGTCTTGCCCCCCGCGCGTGGCGACAAATGGCGGCAGGCCGCGCCGGACCGCCGCCGGCAGGGCCGGGTCGGACCCGGGGTGGGTCGACCCGGTTCGGGTCGACCCGGTTCGGGCCGACCCAGGGGGGGGGGGGGGTCGGGCCGGGTCAGCCCGGACCCGGACACCCCGTTTTCGAGATGGTTTCGGTCTTTTGGCCATAACTTGAGCCACAGACCTCCGATTGACGAACCGTCTATGGCAACGCGATCCTTGGATCGAGACGGTCGTTTCGGTATATCGCACTCAGGGTTTCGGAACATTTTGAGTTGGGCCGGGTTGGTTCGTACACGAAACCAACCGGGCCTTCCGAGCGGAAATGCTCATATCATGAGCTACGAACGTCCGTTTGACGTGCCGTCCGCTTTGTTGTGTTCCTCTTAGTTAGACAGATCTTTTGGCATACTCCGCCCGAGGTTTGGACGCAGGTGGGGTACGGTCGGGTTGGTTTTGCCTTAAAAACCAACCGGGCCCCGGGGACGAAAATGCCAATAACTCTCAGACCGGGCGTCCGATCGACGCGCCGTCTGTTGCGATGAGTTCTTGTTGACGATACGGAACTTTTGGATGCATCAACTCTGGACTTTGTGACAGTTGATGTATCAGCCTCTCGGCTCGTGGAGCGGACCCTCCGAACGAGATTGCTGTGTGCGGGAACCCTAGTGCTGGCTGCGACTGTTACTGTGACTGCTACTGCTACTGCTACTGCTACTGTGACTGCGACGACGACAGTACAGAGATCCTGTGTGGATTCGACGACGACGACTACAGCACTCAGCGATCCTACGTGGATCAGTGCTACAGATCCTGTGTGGGCCCGATCCTGTGTGGGTCCGATCCTGTGTGGGTCTTTGCGCTCAGCGGTCCTGTGTGAACCAGCGCCTACAGATCCTGTGTGGGTCCGATCCTGTGTGGGTCCTTGCGCTCAGCGGTCCTGTGTGAACCAGCGCCTACAGGTCCTGTGTGGTCCCGATCCTGTGTGGGTCTTTTGCGGGGGTTAGTTACCTATCGATCCTTTGTGGGTCCGACGACTTAGATGGATCAGAGATCATCTTTATCGTCCTTTGAAGAAGTATACCTGTGTGAGCTGAATCCTGTTGCTTTCCTATGTGGAATGTGTTTTGCTATCCTGTGTGGATTACGTTTTTCTTTCCTGTGTGGAATACGTTTACTTTCCTGTGTGGATTTCATTTTGCTTTCCTGTGTGGAATACGTTTACTTTCCTGTGTGGATTACATTTTTCTTTCCTATGTGGAATACGTTTACTTTCCTGTGTGGACTGAGTTGTACTTGGGCTCGGAGGTTGGAGCGTATTTGAAATTGATGACTTAGGTATATGTATGGGCATATACCTAAGCAGTGTCGGTTGTTACTTCGTGATTGTACCTTTCTTTGTGGTTTATCCTTTGTGGATTTTGGGAGACCTTCAGGGGTCTCGGGGTCCCTACTGAGTAGCTTATACTCACCCCTGCACGGGCTTTGCCCGCACTACGTTGTGTTGGTTGCAGACGACGGACATCGTTGATCTTAGCTGAGGCTTGCAGAGCAGGACGGTACTTGGAGGTGGACCACTGGGCGGGACGTGCTCGGAGCGGACGGCGGGACCCGTGGAGCAGTGGAGCTATCTGTACCCACCCTTCAGGTGGGATTTCCTGTGGACAGATCGGTGTAGAGGCTTTTACTTTCAGTTGTTGTTTTCCCTTTCGAGTTGTACTTTACTTTCAGTTTGGGTTTGTATACTGGCTCATTTACTTTTCCGCACTTTCAGTTGTACTCTGCTTTTTCTTAGTGTTTACTTTCCGCTTGCTTACTCTGTGGTGTTTGTTTACTTTACAAATGGAATGCCTTCCCTTTTTATCGGGATTTACGCCTTGGTGCTAGTCGCCAGCCCCTGGCCTATGGAAGGTGGGCTTGGGGTAGTCACGGCACGGACTCTGAGGGCTGGTCGTGACAAATTGCTATCAAAGGAGTTCGGTTCTAACGCGAACTCTGATCTTTTCTATGTGAAGCAATAGTGTTTAGTGTATTGAGTGTGGTTATCAGTACAGGGAGTCCAGTGTTGGTGCGGCGGCCGACGTATCCGTACACCAGGACCCTGACTTCTGATTTCCGACTTAATGCAAGAAAACATTGATTGCGTGTGTGTTTCAAAGTTTTCTTTGTGATTACTTATATCAGCTCACCAGGTATACTGTTCTGACCGTGGTGCACCTGTTTCCTTTTCAGGATGGCCCCACGACGGCAGCCAGCTAGGGTTCCGAGAGTCGAGTGTGACGACAGCCCACCGAGCGACGAGGCTTCGGTGCAGGGCCCTTTATCAGCAGTGGCACCGGCGGTAGTTCTACCCGTCGAGCCCCTGATGCTTCCAGCACCAGCCGCTGACGATGCACGTCGTGTCAGCGCACTGCATGAGTTTCAGCGCCAGCGACCACCCAGGTTTCGCGGGGAGACGGATCCCCAAGCAGCCGAGGACTGGCTGGAGGCAGTGGTACGTGTGTTTAGGCTAGTGAGGACACCAGCAGACCTCATGGTGATCCTCGCTGCGAGCCTACTACACGCAGCAGCAGGACGATGGTGGAGCTTGATGCTCCCGGTGCACGATGAGGCATCTCTACTTTGGACGGACTTTGAGAGCCTCTTCCGCTCGAAGTTCATCCCAGCCACCCTTCGTGCGGTGCGTATCCAGGAGCTTCTTCAGCTGCGGCAGGGCAGCATGACGGTCGCTCAGTACTCGGCGAGATTTACTGATCTCTCGCGCTACTCGACTGACATGGTACGGGACCCATTCTTCTGGGCCCGGACCTTCGAGCAGGGTTTGAGACACGATATCAGGGCATCGCTGATCTCCTTCAGCATACCGACTCAGACAGGAGTACTGGAGCGGGCCCTTCTGATCGAGAGCTTCCTTGCTGAGTCTACACTAGCGCAGCGACCCACCGCAGGGCGGCAAGTGGCATAGTCATCTGCAGCAGGCAGTCGACGGATGACTCAGGGGTCCAGACAGACCAGACCTTCAGGCAGACGACCTCAGGGCACTGGCTCAGCAGTGCAGGGCACACAGCGCGGAGCCAGTATTTTGAGTGGAAGGCAGTGCTATGCATGCGGCGGGCAAGGCCACATGGCTCTTGACTGCCCGACCCGCCATGCAGAGGAGCAACAGACGGTTGAGGAACCACCTAGGCAGAGGCAGAGGTTCGACCGTGGCGGTCCGCAGGGAGGAGGCGGACGAGGTAGAGGAGCTGGTCGAGCAGCAGGTGGTGGGCGACGCTTTGAGGCTCTACCACCACCACCACCAGGAGGTCCACCCCGACCTCAGGGGAGAGCACAGCTTCAGGCAGCTGAATCTTACAATCATGGAGCTCTGGAAGCGGGTGGACTAGTGCGGGACTAGCTCCAGGCATAGAGGCCTTTGCCCATAATGCCTCTAGCTTTGTAGTTTGTGTTGTTTTGTGTCCTTGTACTTTAAATTGATGTAATAAAAGACACTTGCCTTGGTGACTTTTGTTTTCTTGTCTTTTGTTTGTTTTTACTAAGAGGTGCCGGTTAAAAAAAACTGTTGACTTGACCCTCACTTGCGAGATTCTTACAGGAGGAAACCCAGGGACCACACACTGATGCCGAAAGTGTGACTCAACCCTTGGAGGTGAGAGTAATGGTTGGATCTCTTGGTAGCAGCGTCGAGGCCTTACGACGTTATCCATGCTATGAATTATCTAATCATGACGAGATTGACTGTTTTAGGCAAGGAATGTGGTTCATCTAGGGGATGAGACCGGATTTCACTTTTCGGCAAAGGAGAAATCTTTGCAGCTAGTCTCTTTGCAGATATCCTCCGTGGATAGTGATGGAGCAGCCTTCCTCCAGTCTCTCACAGTCACCCCTTCTCTACTACAGCAGGTCAGAGTGGCACAGCGTGAGGACGCTGACTGTGAGACACGGCATGCACAGATATCCTCAAGACAGACACCTGATGGTTTCTCCCTTGGAGCAGAGCATGACATCCTTTTCAGAGGACGTACCATGGTACCAGTCGCTTTGCGAGAGGAGGTGTTGAGAGAGTTTCACACTTCTCATTTGGCGGTACATCCTGGAGTGGCGAAGATGTACCAGGATCTCAGACGACAGCACTGGTGGCCGGGCATGAAGAAGGTTGTAGCAGAGTTCATTTCTCGATGTCTCACCTGCCAATAGGTGAAGGCAGAGCATCAGGTACCCGCAGGCTTGGTACAACCCTTGGAGGTTCCGGAGTGGAAGTGGGACGGCATATCTATGGACTTCGTGACTGGAATTCCACGTACTTCCAGAGGTCATGACTCCATCTGGGTGATTGATGACCGACTCACCAACTCGGCACACTTCTTACCCATTAGAGAGCAGGGCTCAGTGGAGGCGTTCGGGACGCAGCTACGTCTGAGCACAGCCATTCACCCTCAGACAGATGGTCAGACGGAGAGGACCATTCAGACTCTCGAGGACATGCTCTATGCATGTGTCCTCGACTTTGGCCTTAGCTGGGAGGACCACCTACCCTTGGTGGAGTTTGCGTACAACAACAGCTACCACTCCACCATCGGGATGACACCGTACGAGGCATTGTACGGCCGACCTTGTAGATCTCCTTTGTGCTGGACAGACCCTGGGGAGTCAGCACTTGTGGGACCGGAGATGGTCCAGGCCATGACAGAGAAGGTCCAGGTCATCCAGGAGCGGATGAGGATAGGTCAGAGCCGGCAGAAGTCATATGCTGATAGGAGGCGGAGGCCACTGGAGTTCGGGGATGGCGACCACGTCTTCTTGCGGGTCTCACCTCGACGTGGTATTCGGAGTTTTGGCCGAGGTGGCAAGTTATCTCCGCGCTTCATCGGACCCTTCCAGGTCCTCAGAAGGGTTGGTGAGGTGGATTATCACCTGGATCTTCCACCTCAGTTGCACCGGGTGCACGACGTCTTCCACGTATCTCAGGTGAGGAGATACGTGCACGACCCGACGCACATCATTGACCATGGGGAGCTTGACGTTGACGATGGGGCGACTTTTACGGAGGTCCCAGTAAAGATAGAGGATCGACAGGAGCGGGTCCTACTTGGGAGATCGATTTCTCTTGTGCGCATCAGATGACAGCACGAGAATCTCCAGGAGAGCACATGGGAGCAGGAGGCTCAGATGCGTGCTCAATACCCTCATTTGTTCCCCTAGTTTTTGATGTATCTTTACGGGAACGTAAAGCCCTGAGGTGGGATTAATGTAAAGACCCATAAAATTCAAGGGAAATTTTTTCTTAATTTTCTTTGGAATTTTACAAGAGCGCGGTTTCTGACGGCACCTGATTCTGAGGCCCGGTGTGCCCGGAATCAATTTCCGAAGTTTGGCTTAGGTACGTTCAGTGAACGAACGAGCGGGAATTCCTAACTTTTGATCCAGTGCTCAGAATTGAATTCCGAGGGCACCGATGGAACCGCAGCGCTGGTATTTGCTTAAGAACGCCTATTCCGGAGTTGCGTTTACACGAGGGAAGTTGTAAAAAAAATTGTGAATGTTAAAATAAAAATTTAACTTCAATTTTTATTTTTTATCTTTCCTTAAGTGTTTTTATCCATTGGATGGAAGTTGGGTAACTACCCAACTTCCCTTGGGAGGTTAAGAGGGTGTTGGGGCCCACACGAACCCCACCCCTTCATATCCTCTAACCCCCCCAACTCACAATTAATGATGTGAACTTGAGTTATAACTTATGACATTAATAAGTGAGTTTAATTTGAGTTTTGAAATTCAAACTCTTGAATTACAAAGGTTTGTGTTGTGTTAATAAATTAAGTGTGAGCTTAATTTATTTTTGGTTAGATTCTTTGTTGCTTGAGAGGTTTGGGAGAATCTTTGAGAGACTTGAAGATCTTCTTCATCTTCGACGAAGAACGTGAAGAACGGTTCTTCTCCGACGAACAACATCGACCCCACGACCTTCAAGACTCGGCGTCCCGGATTCTTCCGTCTACATCTTCCTCCTCGACAAGGGAGAAGTCGCCGACCGTGGTGATCATCTCCAACGACAACGTACCTCCCTTCTTCGTCATAGAGACAAGTGAAGAGACGTCGTTTCCCCCTCGGACACACCCCGACGTCCACAGAATCTACGTCCGACTCCGCGGCGCCTTTCTCCGCGATACCCCGACGTGCGACGTCAATTTTCAAGGTAGGGGTTTACTTCAATATGATTATCACTTTCCATGTTTTCCCCTTCTAAATCTATTGTGGGATTGGGAAAAATGTTTGATGAGGATTGTAGGGAATTTTATTTAATTTACGTGTGAATCGTTTGAAACAAGGTTCAATTTTTAAATAATTAAAAATTGTGCCATTTGGGTGTTGGTTATTCCCGATTGTTAGCATCTAATGCGGAAGGCGCGGGCCGAACAAACACGGCCCGACGACCCTCCGTAGTTTTTTTTTTGGTGCGTGGATTTGACAGTGATGAGGAATCGAATCCGAATTTGGAAAAAGAGGTATCCGTTCCGAAGATCTCGATCCGAGAAAATCGCCAGCGAAGACCGCAAGAGGAACGGACCACCGGAGTGCGTCCGTTGGTCCGCGAAAGACGGCGGCCGCGCGCCGCTCCGGCGCGGCGGCGCCGGCGACCCGTGGCGGAGGCGCGCCACCGGAGTAACCCACTGTGGCTAAGCCGCGGTGGTCAGCAGGCGGCCGGCAAAGCCGGCCGCGACGGTCCAAGGGCGGGACCCTTAGGGTCTCACGTTTCATATTTCGGCCGGCCAAACGGCCGGCCGTTTTCCAGGATTTCCGGGGAATTAAATCCCCGGATGAAGGTGGAGCGGGACCCCCACGTGGGAGGGGGCCGTTGATTGGCAAAAAGGCGCGACTAATAGCCGCGCCGCCAAAAATGAAGCGGGGGCTTGCCCGCCGCGCGTGGCGACAAATGGCGGCAGGCCGCGCCGGACCGCGCCGCTGCGCCAGTCCGCGCCGCCGCTCCGGACCGCCGCCGGCCGGGCCGGGTTGGACCCGGGTCGACCCGGTTCGGGCCGACCCAGGGGGGGTCGGGCCGGGTCGGCCCGGACCCGGACCCCCCGTTTTCGAGACGGTTTCGGTCTTTTGGCCATAACTTGAGCCACGGACCTCCGATTGACGAACCGTCTACGGCAAAGCGATCCTTGGATCGAGGTGGTCGTTTCGGTATATCGCACTCAGGGTTTCGGAACACTTTGAGTTCGGCCGGGTTGGTTCGTACACGAAACCAACCGGGCCTTCGGAGCGGAAACACTCATATCATGAGCTACGAACGTCCGTTTGACGTGCCGTCAGCTTTGTTGTGTTCCTCTTAGTGAGACGGATCTTTTGGCATACTCCGCTCGAGGTTTAGACGCAGGTGGGGTACGGTCGGGTTGGTTTTGCCTTAAAAACCAACCGGGCCCCGGGGACGAAAATGCCAATAACTCTCAGACCAGGCGTCCGATCGACGCGCCGTCTGTTGCGATGAGTTCTTGTTGACGATACGGAAATTTTGGATACATCAACTCTGGATTTTGTGACAGTTGATGTGTCAGCCTCTCGGCTTGTGGAGCGGACCCTCCGAACGAGCTTGCTGTGTGCGGGAACCCTAGTGCTGGCTGCGACTGTTACTGTGACTGCTACTGCTACTGCTACTGCTACTGTGACTGCGATGACGACAGTACAGAGATCCTGTGTGGATTCGACGACGACGACTACAGCACTCCGCGATCCTACGTGGATCAGTGCTACAGGTCCTGTGTGGGCCCGATCCTGTGTGGGTCCGATCCTGTGTGGGTCTTTGTGCTCAGCGGTCCTGTGTGAACCCGCGCCTACAGATCCTGTGTGGGTCCGATCCTGTGTGGGTCCTTGCGCTCAGCGGTCCTGTGTGAACCAGCGCCTACAGGTCCTGTGTGGGCCCGATCCTGTGTGGGTCTTTTGCGGGGGTTAGTTACCTATCGATCCTTCATGGGTCCGACGACTTAGATGGATCAGAGATCATCTTTATCGTCCTTTGAAGAAGTATACCTGTGTGAGCTGAATCCTGTTGCTTTCCTGTGTGGAATGTGTTGTGCTATCCTGTGTGGATTACGTTTTGCTTTCCTGTGTGGAATACGTTTACTTTCCTGTGTGGATTACGTTTTGCTTTCCTGTGTGGAATACGTTTACTTTCCTGTGTGGATTGAGTTGTACTTGGGCTCGGAGGTTGGAGCGTATTTGAAATTGATGACTTAGGTATATGTATGAGCATATACCTAAGCAGTGTCGGTTGTTACTTCGTGATTGTACCTTTCTTTGTGGTTTATCCTTTGTGGATTTTGGGAGACCTTCAGGGGTCTCGGGGTCCCTACTGAGTAGCTTATACTCACCCCTGCACGGGCTTTACCCGCACTACGTTGTGTTGGTTGCAGACGACGGACAGCGTTGATCTTAGCTGAGGCTTGCAGAGCAGGACGGTACCTGGAGGTGGACCACTGGGCGGGACGTGCTCGGAGCGGACGGCGGGACCCGTGGAGCAGTGGAGCTATCTGTACCCACCCTTCAGGTGGGATTTCCAGTGGACAGCTCGGTGTAGCGGCTTTTACTTTCAGTTGCTTTTTTCCCTTTCGAGTTGTACTTTACTTTCAGTTTGGGTTTGTATACTGGCCCATTTACTTTTCCGCACTTTCAGTTGTACCCTGCTTTTGCTTAGTGTTTACTTTCCGCTTGCTTACTCTGTGGTGTTTGTTTACTTTACAAAGGCAATGCCTTCCCTTTTTACCGGGATTTATGCCTTGGTGCTAGTCGCCAGCCCCTGGCCTATGGAAGGCGGGCTTGGGGTAGTCATGGCACGGACTCCGAGGGCGGGTGGTGACATACACGCCGCGTACTTTGAGTACACGTCGTGTAGTGGTGGTCGTGTGACCGGCCGTGTGGAATAGAACACAGTTTTATTGTTTTTTTGAAGTACATGCCGTATACTGTAAAGTACACGCCGTGTAGTGGTACATGGGCATGTGTTCGAGTGAAAACGGACATGGTGTACCTTTTTTTGAACAGTACATGCCGTGTACAGTAAAGTACATGCCGTGTACTATTACACAGGCATGC
Organism: Viscum album; assembly: GCA_963277665.1. Classification (NCBI taxonomy): domain Eukaryota; kingdom Viridiplantae; phylum Streptophyta; class Magnoliopsida; order Santalales; family Viscaceae; genus Viscum; species Viscum album. Next base: position 999,742,778 of record OY728123.1, on the reverse strand, counting down.
CCTATGTGCTCTGGCCATGTACTATGGCCATGTACTGCTCTAGCTTAGTAAATTTGGGATATCTTTGGCTTTGGAAGTCAGAATTGGGCATGTGAGTAGTCGATTATGAGCGTTTTTCCACTTATATCACGATGGTGGAATCATTTTGACTTTTAGAGGTCATATAAATTGGGTTTTGGTGGTTTTTATATAAATGTAGGGGTTCTTCCTCCAGTTATCGAGTTCAGTTTTCACATGAGAGTGAGACTTGGCATGTATGATAAGTTTGGTGTTCGAACCAACTTAGTTGAGAGCTTTAATAGGAGATGAGCTGCGAGCTATCTTCCTTAACCTTTTCTTTAGAGGAAGTTCTCCTAGTGAGACGTGCCCTTATGGCATAAGAGGCTGTGAGACCGGATGCTTCTAATGGTCCCCTGAGGGATGCCTTGCTTGTGTGCTGAACTCGAGAGTCCTTGTAGGAACTCTCTCATGTTTTCTTTGAGAGGAACCCTATTATGGGTTGCCACTTTTTTTCTTCATTCTATGACCTTATGTAGGATTCCTCTTTGATAAGGATCCCGTGTAGGATTCCTTCTCTCTTGTTATCTGGAGGATCCTAAGTTGGATGACTCCTTTGTGTTTGAATTTTGGGACCCAGTGGGTGCCTGTTGTTTGACCGAATTGAGTTGTTACATCTGGTTGGGGTATAGAAGGTGTTTGGGTGTCATCTAAAATCCACGCCAAACTAGTAATACTGTGGGGTTATGTTTTTAGTGTTGGGTTGGGCGTTCGACCACCCTTACTTGTTTGTTCATATCTGACTTGGGTTGTTGATGCTGTAGTTGTTTCCAGAGGTGCTTCCTGGTTGGTGGCTGTTGAGCCTAACACGAGGCGTCTTCTTATTTGTTGGGATACTTACTTTTCCTTATGTGTCTGAGTAGTAGGTGGCTTGGTGTTTATTTTCCAACTGTTGTGTGTTTTGTGCGCTTTTGAGCTACGAACCCATATTTGGGGTGTCGTGTGGCTGAGAACGTGGCTTTTTTAAATACATATAATTGAATAGGTAATTAATTGTGATAATAAAATGCTTTTTGGGATCGCCTCTTGGATCCAGGACCATCCTGAGGGGTGCGTTCCTCTGTTTAGCCATTTGGCCAGGTTACCTGAGGGTATGCCATGTTTAATTTTTCATTCCTTTTGCCTTGAGAGGAATTGTATGTAAATTGCATGTTTATATGTTGGGAATGTCCCGATTACTTATGCTTGAGGGTGGTGTTTTGCTTTAGCCTGAGGGAAACCTTTCGTGCCTGAGGGCTTGACTTATGTTATGACTAAGGGCGAGATTCTGTGATGCCTGAGGGTGAGATTCTGTTATGCCTAAGGGAGATATTCTGTTATGCCCGAGGGAGAGATTCTGTTATGCCTAATGGGCGAGATTATGTTATGCTTGAAGGCAAGGTTACTGATTCGCCTGAGGGAAAGGCCTGAGGGCAAGGTTCTATTTAGCCTGTGGGTGTGGTTTTGTTTAGCCGGAGGGCAAGGCTCTGTTTAGCCTGAGGGCTTGGTTAGGGTTGACTTGTTCAGAGATATATTTCCGGCGTTGGCCGAAGCAGGTACATGTCGATGAGATTACGGACCCAGAGATCGACTTAATGTTACACGGATTGAGTGGCATGACATCCAGCTCAATTCCCTTGCACATAATGTCTAGGAGATCAGGCCTATTGTTCCAATGATCGACTGCTGATGTGATTTCTTGTTATTTGAATTACTTAATCTTGAATATTCATATTTACATATCTGTGTATAGGTATGGGACTATACATGTGTATGTATATAGATATGGACATCCATGGTGGCACTTTTCCAGTTGATAGGGATTACATACCCTGAGTTCAACTATGTTTGCACATTTGGTTTACTTCCTTTTGTTGTGTTCCAGCTAGGCTGAGCACGTTGTTGTTGCATACACTTTTAGCAGCACAGTTGCAGGTTGATTATCGGGGTTCCCTACTGAGATTATTTCTCAACCCAGCATGTGCACCTCGGTGTACGTGTAGACCTTGTGTCAGCTTTTCAGGTTGAGCATGAGTTGCATGGTTGATAGGGCTGAGGCCCAGTGTGGCATGATCGAGCGGAGCTGCTTGAGTGGTTCTACTGATTGGGCTATAGCAGTTCGACAGTGTCTAGAGATCGGGTATGTGGTTTGGCTCGGAGTTAGTTGCAGAGCCCTGTACTTTTACTTTCAGTTTCTTTTGTACTTGTATCTGTATAGTCGGCCAGTGGGTGACCAGTGTTTTATTGTATTTCATAGCTGTTCGGGCTTTTACAGCATTTTACTATTACAACTAGTTCTATTTCTATTGTTTACTGCTTCCGCACTCTATTTACTTTCCGCTGTGTGTGATACTTAGTTATTTCCACAGTTTTCTTACTCTAGTATGATGACATAGTCTCCCCACTATCACACCCTAGGCCCTCGCTCCTAGTCAGCAGCCTCTGGAATACGGGGAGGTATGCTTGAGGCCTTGTGGCGAACCAGCTCGGAGCACCAGGTTAGTGTCTTCCGAGTCGAGACGTTACAAATTGGTATCAATGGAGTTTTCTTTTCTCAGTTTACTATTTGGGATATGGTAGATAGGAGTATTAGGAATGTGTTGGAACCTGTGATGGATATCGGGCTCGTGCATCAAGAACACTTGTTCCGGTAAGAAGTCTCGGTCACCAGGGTTTGGGATTACTGTTCTGATTTTGTGAAGTTATAGTTGTATATGATTTTCTCCTTGAGCGACGCAGATTTTGTGTGGTGTTTTGATTTACTATCGATCTCTGTATCTTAGACATTGGTAAGATGCCAGGGAGGGATTTTTACTCTTGGCCAGAAAAGGCAAGAGGCGTCTCATGCATCATACTAGGCACGTAGGATTCACATCATATAGGCCTGCTAGTGTGTGTTTTTACTGATGACTGAGACCTTTGGGATTGCTTGCACATACTTTTTACTCTGATGGCAGGTTGTGTGGATCTACGTTGATTCATTTTTGTTGAGGCTGATGACTCAGTCCTCATGCACAGGTGGTGCAGTGACCTCGTTGGTCTATGTGGCATGTGATTCCATTCTGTTTAACCCTTATTAGGTGTTTTTTCTTAGGTCTGTGGCTATCTAGTCGGATCATTGAGAACGATGTCGATAGATACCAAGGCTTTTTTGGTGAACTGGACCTCCTTGGGGTATTTCCGTATATGGATACCCGATGAGTGTCAGTTCAGTTTCTCTTCTGCTTGGGTTGTGAAATCCAGGGAGTAGTTCCTTCTGAGGATGCTCGGAGAGGATCAGGGCCCTTGTAGGTTATGTTTTGCTTTTTACTTTTTGGTCGTTGTGATCTTTACCGTCTTCTGAGAGGTTTTGGATCTTTTGGGCATGGTGGTAAGACCTTGTGACCTAGTTGTGAGGTTTTTTTAGTAGGGCTAGGTGGAAGACCTAGGGACCCTTGGTTTTGAATCGAACCTTTGTAGGTCAATGTCTGTTTTGTTCTGGGGAAACATGTTTGAGGGTGGTTGACCTGTGCTTGAATCCTGGTCAGGTTTTGGCAGGATTCTAGCATGGATCGGAGGGAGCTAGACACGCCTTTAGTGAAATATCAGTGTACTCCTATTAGAGATGATCATGCGATATCTTGATTCATCTTGAGTATGCTGAGAGAGCTTCGACCTTCATCGAGCTACTTTTTCTTTCCTAAGGTCATCCCTGTTGAGGATGAAACCTGTTTTGTTTGTGCTCTTGGAGTGGTGTAAGGAAATCCATATGGTGGGGAGTGCACCATTGGCCCTTTGAGGGTGGTTATCCTTGTTCTGGTTAAACTTCAGTGTTTTCTAGGAGCTCTTGAGCTCAGGATTTTCTTTTAAGATGATGATAAGGGTATTCCTATGGTGGGGAGTACCAGATCAGTCGTAGTTAAATATCTTCTATGTAGAAGGTAGTTGTTAATGATATAAGGTTGGTCTTCAGACAGTCTAGATAGCTTGTTTGTGCAGATGTTCTAGTCATGAGTATGGATGCTGGTTCTTTCACTAGGCTTTTCGGGGACGAGAAGGTTTATGGTCATTTTACCCTAACAGATGACCTCAGATAATTTTTCTAACCACTCCATTGGTCCTAGAATAGGGTGTTTACCCTAGGACAGGAGTTTGGTGGAAATCTGAGATGTTCGAATTTTGGTGGAATATTTAATATTTAATATTATTAAATTAAATATTATTTTATTCACGCAAGTTCGTTTAGTGATAAATTTTAAATGGAGTGTCGGATTGAGATTCCGTCTGTGCCATTGAGTACGGAATGATGAGTTTTTCCTAAGAAAGGTATAAACTCATGTCGGGCGCTGGGGCCGGCTCGTGCCCCTTTTTCTTCCTTTTCTTTTCTTCTTTTCTTTTCTTTTATCTCTCTTCCTCCCTCCTACTTCTTGTGCATGCACCATGTGTGGCTTCTCCTTGGCTTTTTCTCATGGGGTGAATTGGGAGATTGAGAAAGAGGGGGAGTTGGTAGGTGAGGGTGGTACCGTTTCGAAGCTCTCGACGCGCTGATTCCGTGAAGGGCAACCGAGAGCCGTGAAATCAACTAAAGCTTCGGCGGTTTCCACCCAAAGGTTGGGGCGTTTATGTTTTCACCATAAATCCACTTTAAAAAAAGTTTTTTTATGTTTTCAAATCCTTATATTTCTTGTTGGTATGCCCATGGGGCTCGATCTGTTGTTTCGGGGGGTGAAAACGGGCAAATCGGGCGTTTTTAGGGATTTCCCGTCGGAAAACCTAGTATACACAGCGTGTGTTCTTGGGGAACACGCCGTGTGTTCTTAAAGTTTAGGGAAGGTGGGTTTTTTCTAAGTACACACCATGTACTTTGATTACACTTCGTGTAGTGGTGGCCGTGTGACCAGCCGTGTGGAATAGAACATGATTTTAGTGTTTTTTTGAAGTACACGCCGTATACAGTAAAGTACATGTCTTGTAGTGGTACATGGGAATGTGTTCGGGTGAAAACGGACACGGTGTAACTTTTTTTGAACCGTACATGCCGTGTACAGTAAATTACATGCTGTGTACTATTACACAGGCAAGCCCTATGTGCTCTGGCCATGTACTCTGGCCATGTACTGCTCTAGCTTAGTAATTTTGGGATATCTTGGGCTCTGGAAGTCAAAAATGGGCGCGTGAGTAGTCAATTATGAGAATTTTTTCATGTATATTGTGACAGTGGAATCCTTTCGACATTTAGAGGTCATCTAAATTGGGTTTTGGTGGTTTTTATATAAATGGAGGGGTTCTTCCCCTAGTTATCGAGTTCAGTTGTCACATGAGAGTGAGACTTGGCATGTATGATATATTGGGTGTTCGAACCAACTTAGTTGAGACCTTTAATAGGAGATGAGTTGTGAGATATCTTCATTAACCTTTTCTTTAGAGGAACTTTTCCTAGTGAGACGTGCCCTTCTGGCCTAAGAGGTCATGAGACCGGATGCTTCTAAGGGTCCCTTAAGGGATGCCTTGCTTGTGTACTGAACTTGGGAGTCCTTGTAAGAACTCTCTCATGTTTTCTTTGAGAGGACCCCTGTTATGGGTTTCCACTTTTGTTCTTCATTAGAGGATCTTATGTAGGATTTCCCTTTGATAAGGATCCTGTGTAGGATTCCTTTTCTCTAATTATCTAGTGGATCCTGAGTAGGATGACTCCTTTGTGTTTGACTTGTGGGACCCAGTGGGTGCCCGTTTCTTGACCGACCTGAGTTATTACGTCGGGTTGGGGTAGAGAAGGTGTTTGGGTGTCATCTATAATCCGTGCCAAGCTAGTAATCCTGTGGGGTTATGTTTTTAGTATTGGGTTGGGCGTTCGACCATCCTCACTTGTTTGTTTATATCTGACTTGGGTTGTTGATGTTGTATTTGTTACCAGAGGTGCTTCCTGGTTGGGTGCTGTTAAGCCTGACGTGAGGCATCTTCTTATTTTTTGGGATACTTACTTTTCCTTGTGTGCCTGAGTAGTAGGTGGCTTGGTTTTTATTTTCAACTGTTGTGTGTTTTGTGCGCTTTTGAGCTACAAAACCATATTTGTGGTGTCGTGTGGTTGAGGCCATGGCTTTTTTAAATACCTATAATTGAATAGGTAATTAATTATGATAATAAAATTCTGTTTGGGATTGCTTCTTGGATCCAGGACCATCTCGAGGGGTGCGTTCCTTTGTTTAGCCGTTTGGCCAGGATACCTGAGGGTATGACATGTTTAATTATGCATTACTTTTTCCCTGAGAGGAATTGTATGTAAATTACATGTTTATATGTTGGGAATGGACCGGTTACTTGTGCCTAAGGGAGGTGTTTTACTTTAGCCTGAGGGAAACATTTCATGTCTGAGGGCTTGACTTCTATTATGCCTAAGGGCAAGATTATATTATTCCTGAGGGTGAGATTCTGTTATGCCTGAGGGAGAGATTCTATTATGCCTGAGGGAAAGATTCTGTTATTCCTGATGGGTGAGATTTTGTTATGCCTAAGGGAAAGGTTACTTATTCACCTGAGGGAAAGGCCTTAGGTAAAGGTTCTGTTTAGCCTGAGGGCGTGGTTTTGTTTTTCATGAGCGCAAGGCTCTGTTTTGCCTGAGGGATTGGTTCTGGTTGACTTGTTCAGAGATATATTTCTAACGTTGGCCGAAGTAGGTACATGTCGATGGGATTACAGACCCAGAGATCGACTTAATGTTACACGGCTTGAGTGGCACGATGTCCAACTTAATGCCCTTGCACAGGATGTCTAGGAGATCGGGCCTATGGTTCTAATGATCGACTGCTGATGTGGTTTCTTATTATTTGAATCACTTAATCATGAATATTCATATTTACGTATTTGTGTATAGGTATGGGACTATACATGTGTACGTATGTAGATATGGACATCCATGGTGGCACTTTCCTAGTTGACAGGGATTACATACCCTGAGTTCAACTATGGTTGCATGTTTGGTTTATTTCCTTTTGTTGTGTTCCAACTAGGCTGAGCACGTTGCTGTTGCATACACTTTTAGCAGCATAGTTGTAGGTTGCTTGTCGGGGTGCCCTACTGAGATTATTTCTCACTACAACATGTGCACCTTGATGTACGTGTAGACCTTGTGTTTTATTTTTAGGTTGAGCACGAGTTGCATGGTGGATAGGGCTGAGGCCCAGTGTTGCATGATGGAGCGGAGCTGCTCAAGTGGTTCTATTGATCGGGCTGCAGCAGTTCGATAGTGTCTAGAGATCGGGTACGTGGTTTGGCTTGGAGTTAGTAGCAAAGCCCTGTACTTTTACTTTCAGTTTCTTTTATACTTGTATCTGTGTGGTCGTCTAGTGGGTTACCGGCGTTGTATTTTATTTCATAGCTATTCGGGATTTTACAGCATTTTACTATTACAGCTAGTTCTATTTCTATTGTTTACTACTTTCACACTTTGTTTACTTTCCATTGTGTATGATACTTAGTTATTTCCACTGTTTTCTTACTCTAGTACGAGGGCATAGTCCCCCCACTATCACACCCTAGGTCCTTACTAATAGTCGGCATCCTCTGGCGTATGTGGAGGCGCGCTTGAGGCCTTGTGGCGAACCAGCTCGGAGCACTGGGTTATTGTCTTCTAGGTCAGGACATTACAATTGTGTTCAAATCAAGGATATACCATTTAATATGAGAAATATATTATATAAGGTGGAAAACATTCCTTTAATAATGCTTTAAGAGTGAATCCATAAATCCATTTTTAATTTCTTTTCTAAATAGGGATTGAAGCATCAACCCAACAATTAGAAACATGAAATATTTCTTAAAATAACCAAATAAGAATTAAAATATTATTATAAATAAAATTAAAATTAAAAATTACTTTATCTAATTGAATATATATAAATACCATTTAATGTAATAGAAATTTGATTTAAAAATAATTTATTCAGTTAAAATTCTAAACAAAACATAAGAAACAAATAAATATAGAAAATGGATGTATAAAGATCAGTAAAAATTCAATACCAACGAAAAAAATCCTTATATTACAAATAATCATAATTTAAATAAAAATAATTATGAAATATCATTAAAAAATGAAAAACCCTTTAAAACTATGATTTTACTTAGAAAACCCTCCTTTTCACTTTATCAAACACTTAACACACACATATTTTTTTATAAAAATATTAAAGTAGGAATATTTGAAAATACATTTATGTAAAAGAATAAAATCAAAAACAATTAATAAAAATTTTATAGATTCATAAAGGATTATAATAATTTGAATAATTTTAAGGAAAATAATTTTAAAAAATACAAGAACCACGTGATTCATCTAGAAAAATAATTAACTTGGAAAAACAAACCTATGACTTGCGTGGATGGCATGAAACATTTAAATTTAAAGAGAAGAGAACCAAAGGTAAAATACACAAACCATAAATATCAAAAATGATGAGGTTAATCAAAACCTAACCAAGGGTTTAAACACCATGACCCCTTGGAGATAAGAATATAATAGAATAGAATAGAATAAAAGAAATAGATGGAAGAATAACCGAAAAGGAGATCTATATTTGAGAAACCAAGAATAAATAAACATTGAAGGTGATTGGAGACTTGAAAAACAATAGAGAGAGATGAATCAGGTTCCCGTAGAGAAAATATGTGAAAATGAGTGAGGATGAAACCAAAAAGGGTTTAAATGGAGGTTATGGGTGCAGTAGAGCACTATTTGGGGTCATGACCAACTCATTTTTTTCAATTTTAATAAATAATCTACGATGTATAAGAAAATATATGCTCGGACCAATGAATTTATAAAATGAAATTCATATATAACATTAGATGTTGGAGAGATAATATTTCATATTAAATTTTTAATTAATTTTAAATTAGTAAATACCTTCTTCTTGAGTACTTTATTTGGAGAATATAATGATCATCTGAACATCATTTATGATGTGTGGTCATTATTCTTTAAGGATCCAAGGATAGGTATGCTCCAGTAGTGTTCCATTTGTGCTCATGTGATCTCAGAGTGTTTCTAAGGATACTATGGGTGCAATCATAGTTTATCAATCATCTTGAATTTATTAAATTATATTGTAACACTATCCTTTTGGTTTGATGGATTCATTCTTTGTCTCTTATTCTTAAGAGTATGGAGAAAGGTCTAAGAGAATCTATCAAGCTTGAGAGAAAACCTTCGATATGTTCTTTAGTGTGAGGATTCTCTTGAGAAAAAATCATGATGCACAACTTTCTATTTACCCAAATAAATGATATAAATAGTTATTTATTGATCAAGGTTAAAGAACAAATAATTGCATATAAACTTTGTATTATTCTATTAATCCCTCTAAAACACTTTGCATAAATAATAATAATAATATTATTATTTACATGACATGTACTAAAATCATGGATAAATTTAATATCATTTCATTAAATAAATATATTAATATTTTTTAAAATGATATTTAATTTATTATTCCCACTGAACATGTCAAATCATATCACACTTCATCCTCTATATTTATCGAAAATCAAATAATAATTATTACTCATTAAATATTTAAATATTTATAATATTAATTTTAGCACACACCCCTTCATGGGGGGAAATTTCCCCTATAAATTTCAATAAAACCCCATTTGTTATGTTGGTATTAGTTTTTTTGATTTGAAGTGTGGTGGGAGTGAACTGAGGAGTCAGGAGTTGGAAATGGTACTACAATATATTATTTTTGTCCCATTGACTAGATGGGGGTATTTATGAGAAGACCTATGAGGTCTAATACACACACCAACCAACCATTATCCTAATGGATAACCGGTGGAGGATAGTGGGTCATTGGTGGCCTGTTAGGTTGTTTTTTAATTGGTGAAAATATATTTTACCCCATGTTTTCCCCTTAAACCTCTCTCAAATTCTTCCCATAGTTTTGGTATAATAGTCATATATGTGATCCCCATCCCTCTTCTCCATGGCCATCTTTGATTCTTCGTTGTTTATATAATCATTTGGTACAATCTATTCCTAAAGGTAAATATAATACTTCAATTCATTCTTTTCTCCTTTTTGTTCATAGTTAAGTGGCATTTCATCAATTTTAGCTCATATTCCCCATTTTCAGGAAATTTCAAAAATTTCACATTTCCTTTCATTCTATGTCAAATAAAATATTGGTATTGGTTTTTTTAATCCCTTTAAACATTGGTAGGTAGTATCTATATTTTTTCTATAGTCACACCCTCCATTATAAGTGTGTGTGTCGTGCATCAAATCGAAAATCCATGTATAACCCCTTAATTTTAATTCAATACCTAATAATATAATTTTTCCATGTTAATAACCCTCCTGAAAATTTTTATTTGTAAATGGATTTATGATTCAATGGAAATAAATTAACTTGATCTAATGGCCTTATAAAATGGTTATAGTTTTGGTAATTTGAAATGGTACATGAAATTAGTTTTCATAAATTATATTTTAGAAATTGTATCTTTAAATTGGAATGTGTTTTTCCAATGAAACGTTGAAAATAGTGATTTTAAATGGTTTTATAAATGGTTTTTTAATTGGAATTTGAATTTGTATTTTTGGATTCTTAATGAAATTTTATTCTTTTAAGTGGTTAATATGGGCTTATGTCTTGGTTTTAATGAAATTATAAATTTTTAACCTCATAAAATGGATATTTTGGTATATTCCTTGGATAATAAAACACCCAAAGGGGTGGTATGAGATTCTACATTCTAGCTGAGAAAATACTTGAAGAGGTGGTCCGTGTTACTATACTTTTGCTATGTAAACACACTGATGGGTTGTTTGGGATAACTATTGTATATCGAGGAAATATGAGTTTTTTTATACTGGTTATAAATGTCCCCATGAAAAGATCATAGGCACCCTGACACTGGCCAAAGATGGTATGGTCAAACAGGGTCTCAGACCTAAAGATAAACATAGGGTTTATTTATTTATTTACTTTTATAATATTAAATTGTTAAATGGTGAATTTTAATACTTCTATATGAACTTCCTTTCAGACTGAATTTATTTAGGGATCTCATTGGTAGTGTCTTAAAAAGTTTTACTCACACCCTCCTTGAGCCACCATTTGTTACATGAGTAGGATTGATGATTGGAGGTTCTGAAAATGGATGACAACTGATGACATATTCTTTATTTCTATACTAGATTATATTTTGGGTGTCGGGCATCATGCTATACCTTGAGCCACTTTTTGGAGTCACGTAGTTTTTTTACCTTTAATTCTCTTTTTATTAGTTGTATATGATTTTTGGAATTTATAACTCTTGGTTATTGATGGATTATGTTTAATTATATGATTGGGTCTCGATGTTGTCTATGATATTATGTGTTTTATCTTACTTCCATTATTTTCATTGTTATGACATTATGACCAGAGGGTATAGTCACCCCATGGTACCTTATCTGATCCTCACTACCAGTGGCAGCCTTTGGCATATGGGGAGGTGTTTCTCAGGTCTTGTGGTGCCATCAGTTTGGTTATTATCCATAGTGAGTCAATCCGAGACATTTTATTCATGGTCTTGTGAATAAATTATAATTTTAATATTCTAATCACCCAAAAATATTGTGACATAATATTTTCTTTTAATAAACATCGAACAAATGTTATTCCATGTTTAGGAGAATGAAATTTATTCAAATAATAAAATTCATGTAGAATTTAATTTAGATCATTGGAAACACTAAGTTCGTGACCCCCTATTTCTCTTCCACAGTGGCATTAGGATAGTTTTCCTAAATACCAATATTAGCATTTAGAAATGCAAAAAGGAACCCAAAGAAAAAAATTACTATCAAAATGTCGATATCCATCTACAAACACTCACTGTGTGATATAATCTATTTTCCTTAATATATAAAAAGCTAGTTTTATGCTCATATTATCAAACAATATGCTATACATTTCTTTTTTGACTATCTAAAATTAATGTGAAAATACACCATGACAAAGGAATTTAGTTTGATTATTTCATTCAAATCAATGGTATAAGATATCAAATTACATAAATCTAGAAGGAAACATCCTCCCTCAATTTATTTATTAATAATATATCACTCATGACATACCCAACATTCAGAACATCACTTTTTACATATGTCACCATAGTTCAAGGTAATACATATTTGAGTGTGATAAATCACATGCATTAATGATAATATTAATGTCTAAGGATCAGTATAGATATTTTTATGCAATAATATCAAATAACACATAATCATGTTGATTTATTACTGGCGGGTCTTTCCTTTTTAGTCTCTATTCATGGGGATTTCCAAGTATGAATTTTATGAGATAAAGTCTCATCATAGTACGAGTATCAGTCACCTAATAGTCTATGTAATATGTGTCCCACCAATTGATATCATATGACCATATAAAATATTGTTTAAGAGTTTTGTCATAGCATTTCATGGTTCTCATCATAGTGGGGAGTAACTTTAACTATAAATGAGATAGATACTGTCAGAAATTATCAAATTAAAGTCATTTGGAGGAATAAAAAATATACAATACAATATTTATTAATATTCAAGTCTATGAATATATATATATAATTTAAATTACTAATGATATTATTTCTAGGGAACTAAATCCAATATTCAATCACTTGGACTAGAGATAGCTACTAATGAATTTTAGTGAACTATATCTCACCTTATGTTCATACATATGATGAGATAGGTCTTTAGTAAATGGTTCTACCACATTGTCTTCAATAAAAACTTTAATTTCTTTGAAATAACCTATATATATATAATCCATCATGAGATGATATTTTTAGAGTATGTAATTCAAATGTTGAAGGGAACATGGATCCTTTTCAAGATTAAAAACTACAATATTATCACAATATAGTGCGATTAGGTCTTTAATACTATTAAACACATTAATATCTTTCATTAAGTTTCATATATGAACCTCTTATTTATTTTTATATAACAATTAAATATACTCATGCTCCACTATAGAATTAATGAACGTAATTTTCATTAATATTTTCCATCCCTCAAAAGCTCCAATGAAATTGAATATTTATCCTAATTAGGATTTAAAAACTTCTTGATCTTTAGGGAATCTAAACTTTTTATATCTGTTGATAACTATTTTTTTATCTCCTCCATAAACCATAAAAATATACTGTATATGGCTGAGGTAATTTAGTTTTTTCTTGACTGTATTCTAATAAAGTTCTCTGGGATCTAGTTAATATTTTACTACCACACTAAACGTGTAGAAAATATATATCCCAGTACATAAATTGGCATACACAACTAACCTAATTACTGAAACATGTGAAATCCTTAACATCCTCTCTCTCTCCTCATTTTTCTAAGGACACTTTTTCTCGGAAATATAAATTTTTTAGGATATTGTAAATAATTCCCTCTTGGATCTTTTAATAATAAATATCTTTAATAAATTGTTAATATATATTCCTTGAATTAGTATAAGAATCCTCATAGATCTATGATGATTTATTTTGACCCCAACAAAACATAACACTTCACCCGTGTTTTTCATAGGGAATCATGAGTTTAACCATGTATTAATGGTCTCTAAGACTAGTATTTCATTTATAATAAGTAATATGTTTTTAATATTCTGTATTAAGAAAATGATTTCACTCTTAATAAACTACTTTTAGACACAAGTCTCACATTATTTCTTTATAAAACCAAATTTATTTATGGATTCATCAAATTGAATGTTTTATGAACTTTATGCTTACATCAATCCATAAATGGATCTATGTAACTTTTATATATTATTAGCAATATTTTGGAGTCACAGACCCTTTTTTTGTTCTATATATACATTTTTAGGATGGTTCCCTTTAAGGAACATTTTTTGAAATCCATTTTCCAAATTTCTAATTCATCAAAAACAACTATAGAAATTAAAATTCTGATGGATTTCAACATTATAATTGGTCAAAAGGTTTCATGGTAGTCTATGACATGATTATATTTAAATCATTTTTCAACTAAACATTCCTTATAGGTACTAACTTGTCTATCCATTTTAAGTTTCTTCTTCAATACCTATTTTAAACCACTGAGATTTACATACACTGGATGGTCTATTAAAATCCATGCATAGTATTGGTATACATAATCCAACTTATAATTATTGATTTCTTTCTAATTTTCATTTTCTATTCCACATAATCCTTACTTATATGATATATAATATCTTTTATGTTAATAACGAGTCACTTTCCCCGGTTACTAGAAACCCACATCTTTCAAGTTATCTAACATATCTTATACTCCTACATAGTAATTTTTTTCTTCAAAATGAATTCTTCCTTGAGGATTTGTAAAATCTATTCTTGTAAAACCCCTTTTGTATCTTGAACCAAAACTTCACAATATTATATCTCACTCCCACTATATTCATTATATATGTAATACCTCTCAAGGAATGAAGGATTTCTATTAACCACAACCTTCTTATCTAATGGATAACACATGTAGTATCCTTTATGTTTTTTGGTATGCTATAAAGATTTACTTAGTTCCTTAGGTTGAAATTTTGATTAAAAATATAGAACTAACAAATTATTTGCAACTCCAAAATCATATATTTGTTAATGAAACATTACTTCTATACCAAAGCCAGTATAGAATACCATTTTACTCTTTTGATTTAGAATTTTTTTCATTGTATATAATAATACCCCCATAACAATAATAGAATACTTTCATGACTTGTTATTAACCATACCATTTATAGTAAGTTATGATTCCTCTTTTTCACATAAATCAATATATTGAGGTGAATAATAAGGTGTGAGTTTAGATAGAACCATAAATTCTCATAGATAATCAATGAATTCTTAGTTAAGAAATTATCTGAAATGGTCTAAGTGGAGTTTCTTTATTTTCATACCAATTTTATTCTAAAATTACTTATTTTATTTCTTTAATTTATTAAAAAAATATTACTTATATCTCATTAATTAGATATTTCCAAATTTACTAAATACATCACTAACATTTATGAAGTGAGAGTATCCACCAATTTCTTTAATGGGAAACAGTCTATACACAATGGTATGAACCAATTCATGAAGATTTATGCACCTTTCACCCTTTCCACTAAATGGGTATTTGTTCATTTTAAATTTAAAACAATATTGAAATTTACATGTGGTTTTAGTTCAAAAGAATATAAATATCCATCTTGAAATAATTTAATCAATAATTTTTCATTTACATGACTAAGGTAGTGATGCCACAATTGGGTGTGATATGGGTATGGAAAACTAGATTCATTATTGATTTTAATTATTGGTTTATGTAATACCACACATAAATATTATTATTAAGTAATTACATATAATAACACAAGTTGTATTTGTAAAATAAGAGACATTTTTTGAGAAAATTGAATGCAAATAGATAAATATCATGTCGGAATGTAGAATTTTTTTTGTTAAATGAATACACAAAGTAAGATTTTATTAAAAAGATTATCATTACATTTAAAAATGTGGGGCGGTATTATATAAAAGATATTATAGTAATATTGTATTTATTGGAGGATTTTGGATCCCCCTCACCTCATGAAACTTTTCAAAATATACTTGGTTTCAATAATTGAATAAAAATATGAGAACTATAAACTATATCCAATACCCAATTTTTCAAAATTGAAATATTTCAATCGATAATGAATGCACTTAAATATTCCTATAACTTATTTTTCTTTATATATTTTTTTATCCCTTATTACTATAGAAAAAATAGACAGTATCATGTTTCCATACCTAACCATCGATCCTACTCTTATTTAAAGGACATTGTGAAGAAGATTTAGAATTGGAGTTAGTCTTGGAGATCTTCATCCATATTTTATTATTATTCACCACAAGTATGAAAGTATTTTCATACTTCATATCCTTGAAAACTTGGATAAGAAGAGTGGTGAGATATGGGATAGACATCTCAATGTTGATAATATTAAAATTCAAGAAAATTATAGAGAATATATGAGGGCGTAATGTAAGGATGATATTATCTTGTAATTTATTTGGTGGTTTAAACCTTAGAATGGATAGTCTCTAAATATAGACAAATATTTTGACTATGTGAGGGCCAAATGATGAACCCTCTATATGTTTACTCAAGAAGAGTTCATTGGATATCTCAAAGTATTATTATCTAACTCAATATTGAAAAATAACTTGAGGATGCTTTGATCATTTTATAAGAATCCATGTTCTTAATAGATTTCATGAGATTGTCAAACGTAGATGAAAACATCAAATATTATAAAACAAAACACATAATCCAGGTTTTTTTCCATATAATGAATTATCCATAACTCACCTTCTTTGTGGGTGGATCAGATTTTTTGGTTTCTAGAACATAAAACTTATCTTCAAGGAGTAATACAATTCACAAGTTTATACATCATTCCTAGAAGTTACTTCCAGTTAAAAAATTTGATATTTATATAAAATTAATCAAAAGGATAACACGGTTCATGAATTTTTAATTTTATTAAACTATTATACAAATATATTATTAATACTTTACTTTATTACCAAAATATAATAGATAAAATAATATTAATTTTATTATTCTTAGACTATTTCACGTAGTTCAATATCCCATTCCATTGGACTAAGAATATCTTATAACTTAAAAATTATAGTGGAAAGGATCCATATTTTATTCTCATAACCTATATTATAGCAATGAAAATAATAATAAGGTATTTAGGTATGTGGTCTCTTTAACTAGTAGATTTCACCTCTTTTAGACATTTGGTGGACTCCTTAATCCCAAAATCCTTATATTGGATTTCCTCAACACCTACCTTTAAATTTTTATGAAATAGACTAAGATTATTGAATTCAATTAAATTTTGGTTTATTCAACCCATATTCCTTATTTATAACACCTTATAATTAAAATTTCTCCTGATTATGGCTTGAATAGAAAAAACCAAATATTTTATATGTATTTCCTTTGAAATGAAAAATATTTTTTATGTATCTTGATTTATATTCCACCCCAAGTTTAAATGAACATTTTATTTGTTATAACTTTATAACCTAGCAATAATATTGAAGATTATAAATACTATTAACCATATTACAAAATATATACATATAAATGTTTTATTAAATTTAAAAATAATCATTAATTCTTAATAAACAATCATTATTTAAAAAAAACATTTCATGATTAAAAGACCTATTTTTGTTAAAAAATTATTTTTTAAGTTGTTATGAATTTTTATGTGAACAAAAATATTGATCAATATTAAAAAATTATTTTAATTAAATTTTTGGGTAACTTATGAATAATAATCCATACATTAGTTATCTAAAGGTTAAGAATGAAGATAAAATCATTTTTAGGTAAAAACGAGTTATTTTTTATAAAACAATCTTTATGTGTAAAATGTGATTATATAATAATAAATTAAACCAATCATTTATAATTTATAGTTTTAATGAAATTAATATATTATATATTATATAAAATATTTTAACATTCATTTTATAGTTTTTACTAGGTAAGTAATGAAAGTAAATTCAGTTTTATTCATAAAAATGTTTTTTTTTCTAAAAATGGTTTTTATTTATTTTGTGTGTTTATTTTAAAGTTATTTTTCTTAGTTTTAGAAAATTAATTTGATAAAATAAATTCCATATTTGGAATCATAATTTAAATTTTTTTAATGGTTCCAATTTCATTTTTGGTCATAATTAATAATTAAAATGGTAAAAATATGTTACCTTGATTAGGGTTAAAATGAGTTTACTGGGGGTGGACTAAAAGATAAGGCTAATAATTCCACATATAACTTTCTAGTTCTTATTAGATAAAGATATTTTGACCCTTTATTATTTTACCTTGGAACCATTTTCCTTCTAGTTCCACTTACAAAAGAAAAATACTAAATTATTTAAATCTTTTAAGTAATTTCATGTGTGTCCTCACCCTCACTTATAAAAGGACACCTCATCTCCTCCCTTATTCTGGAATTTTGAGCCTTCTCAGTTAGCCAATACAAACCCAAAAACCTTCCTATATTCCTTCAATTTATGATAACAACAATTTTATTCTCTTATGACCAATCTTTGAAGGATTAAGGTGTAATCCAAAGAAGGTCTCTCAAAAAAGAGGTATAAATTTTAATTGATATATTTAAATTTTATTTCTTATTCCACATTCTTTAAAGATATTTTATCCATCATAACATGATAATTCATGTATTGTAAATAAACCTATATGTTATGATGATGATGTCATAACCATTTCCCACATTTTTCCATGAAATGTGAAATGATGGTATCACTTGTGCTACATGTAGACTAACACCTCCATATATAAATATAATTAATTTTCAATAACCACCTCACATCAATATAAATAATGATGTATTTAATAAATATATATGATATTATGATATAATTATTATTCTTGAATGATAAAATATTATTTATCTTTCGTTCGTTATTTTCATTTGAAAATGAAAATAGTGTCTATGCATACACATGGACACAAAAACAATTTTATGATTTTGTAAAATGTTAATTATGATGAATTAACATCAATAAAAGTTATTAATTATAGGAATAAATTTCAAAAATCCTATTATACAAAACAAAGTTTTAAATATTCTTAATTTTGATGGATTGTTGTAAACAATAATTATTTTTGTTGTACAATGATTATCATCATAATTAAAGAAACAAAAGTTTAACAAAAGTACTTATGATGGATGAAAAAACCCATCAAAATTAATTAAATATTTAAATAAATATATAAATAAAATTATAAAAATAGAAAAAAAATATGCACAACCTTAATACACCTTTCCAAACATAATATTTTTATCAAACCAACATAAATAACAGTCATAAAAATTATTGAGGATCAATTGGTATCTAGGGAAGGAGGATTACTCAAAGGGTATGAGGAAAAAACTATATACCAACACAATGTGCTATCCTTCATATATAATCCAACATATACTCATTTCTCTAACGTTTCTTCTCACACTTCTCCTCCCCCTCTCTCTATATTCACAGTATCATCCAATCCCCAACAGATAACCATTACTTTTATTGTGTATATGATGATGATGAAAACTCTACACAAGCTCCCTTAGTGCTAGATAATGACATCATAGAAGTTCAATAATAACTAGTAGGTGTCAATCAGGAACTAATTATAGCCACCCAATATTTATTGACTTCATTCATAGTCACATGTATCCAAGCCTCCTCATCCAAAACTAACTCACAAGTGTCATTTAATTCACTATTATATTGAATCCCTTGTGAATGATAAGTTTCATTCTCATATGTTTCCTTCAGATATCATTAGAAAAAAAAATAAAAAAAAATTACTTTCATAGTTTTTTTTATAAAAAATACTAACCACAATCTTTTATTTTCTGTCACTATCTATCATCGACAATCTTCCCCATATATGGATCAATGTATATCTTCTTATAATGTTTTAACTCTATAATATATGGATCATTATCATAATATATAATATAAAAAAATATATTTAAATAATATATAAAATAATAAATAATATTATTTTTCATATGTCATCAATTTATACCAAATATAAATCTCCCAGCCCTATGTGTGACCTCCTTCCTCCAATATCTCTAATTCCCAGATGATGACCTCCTCTTAAAATTCTCCCTTATCCTATAAAAGCATAATCCATCCCATATCTGAGCTTAGATATGGTCTGATTAATGGGAGAAGAATTAATGGTTGAAAATAGAAATGGAGCTCTCTATATGGAACTCTTTGTTAGGTTGTGTAAAAACTAAAAACAATTCAATTATATAAATCTATCATGCCTCCCATATATGATCTCTAGTGATATCATTAAACATAGACCATAAATTCAACAATAAAATTTAAAACCAAATTTTACTAATAAAATAAATTTAAAATAAAATATATTATTTATTAATATATAATCCAATGTTCAAACATCATATGTTGAACAATAATAGGAACTTGACCACATGGAACCCATTACATAAAAAATAATATCGTAAAATCACACCAACCTCCCCAACAGTTAAATGAAAAAACTATTTAAATAAAAAAAAATATTAGTATTTTGAAAAAAATTAATATAAAATATATACCTCAAATAATTAAACATACCTCCATAAGTGATGAAAAAAATAAAGAGATGGACGTATTCTGGGAATAAGGTCCAAAATCATTAATCTATCATGGTCTTTCCACCTCCTAATAGACAATGTTTTAACAACATTATGTGGGTCAGATGAATCGGGCTCATCATCAGGAATCTCGACAACTGTAAGATAACAAAATAAATTTCCATGACCATATATCTCTATTCGCAATAAATAATATTACATATAATTTTTTTAATATAGTTAAAAAATATATAAAACAAATAAATACCATAATATAAAAATTATCTTACATATACATAATTATTAATACACATATAAAATATAAAAAATAATAAATCCAGAATATAATAATTAATTATAAATTACTAAAAGAATATAATAATCTTACCTATAAATAATTGTTAATACCAATATCAAATACAAAAATCAAATAAATATCATGTATAATATAATAATATTATATGTAAATAATTTATAATACAAATATCAATTATAAAAACTAGAAAATACACGAATCAATGAGGGAAAGAAATATATCCTTAGAACTATCTACATCCATATAAAACAAACAATCTTACATATGAATAATTATTAATAAATATATAAAAAATATAAAAAATTATATAAATATAATCCACCATTCATCATTTTCATCATCATATTCATTGAGGAAAATGTTTTCATCTTCCTCTTAAGCATAATCAACTTTCATAAAATTTCAGTTACATCATCCTTTATTACTTCATCAACATTATCATTATTATTGGATCATAACCAGGGGAATTCCTCATCGATATTTATATATGATTGAGTAAGAGATTTATTTGGGGATATTTATTTTCCATTTACAATATAATTTACTTCCATACAACTATTTTCATTTTCAAGAAACTAATTGTTACAAGATTTCAATTTTATTACACTCTAATAATTTTTTCAATCTCAAAAAATAGTATAGAAATTTGAAAAATAAAATTGATGTGAAAATATAAATGTTTTATTTAAGGTAAGAAGAATTTTATATTTAATTAAAATGACTCCAGGTCGTGGATGAACTCGCTAACCTCAATCAGGTTCAATCCAATTTCATTTAAACATTGATATATAATTTGGTATCAGATAACATAAATCAATGATTTTATCCAGTATTACATAAAATTAAACTTCATTTTCTTTATAATGAAACCATTTAAAAAAATAACACTATTAATTTATTTCATTGATTCACCATATATGCATGTGTAAAATCAAAAATATCTTAGCAACTTACCCATTATATTATTTTACCAATTAAATTAGAGGGTTTTTAGTAGACATAATTGACTATCAATTGTAATTTCATGTTATGTTTCCTTCAAACAATAAAAAATGTTAATAATAGATATAATAACAAAATTGATTTAATGTTTCATCATAAAAACTTACTAGTCTTTGAAACCAATATGAAAAAAATTTCTATCGATGTTTCTCAAGATTAGCTAGGGAAATACATTTTTTGATAAGTTCATTATATAGTCTACAAAAAAATAATTTAAATACATCTTTATTATATATATATTTTTAAAATGATAATAAACAATAGTTGTTGAAAAAACTGTGTCATTTTTTTTCTGGTTCATGACATCATCAATATTTCTCTAATTGTAACCCATGCGATTATGTATTGAAGGATTTTATGATCGAAAATAATAGGAGAATAAATTTGAAACTTCCTTCTGCAAGTATGATTCTGTATTTAACCATTCAACCAATGATTTTTTATTTATTTTCTTCTTCAATTTTTTATATATATATCAAATAGGTAAATCCATCAAATTTATATTGGCCCTCCAAATTTTTATTTATATATAAATGGAAATATTAAATGTTCCATTGAATCAAAGACTTCCATCGTAAAAATTTTCTCCAACGTATAAAAAAATAAAACTCCATTTTTTGTAGAATACTCAATGAATCATAATATATTGTTTCCTCACAAATATATTAGAATAAATATGATATTTTAATCAAAATTTCCCATATTGAAGAATTCATCAGCCCTCTAAGACCAAAAATAACTAGTCTTTCCATTATGACAAAATAGTCATGAATTTTTAACCAGGTTATATGTATATTTTTAACATAACAAAAAATACTCGATGAATAATAATCTGGTAACCTCAAACTTCTAATTTGTTGAAATAATACTAAATTAAGTTCTTTAGAATGTGTGTAATATAATTTTGGATTCATTAAATTTTGTGATATTTCATCTTCAATTAATTCATGTTCAGTTCGCCTATCAATTCATGAAATATCTTACCATGCCTTTAATTTATCTTTTAACTTACTAGGTGTGTCTAACATGATATAAAATATATTATTGAAAAATTTATTCTCAATATGAATTACATCTAATATGCGATGAACGAATGAATCAAACTAATATGGTAGGTCCCAAAAAATACTATGATTTGTCTATTTATGATCTATCCGAAAACCATATATTTTTTATCCATCTATTGTTGGTCTTAAAGTAATAAAAGGTAATAAAGAGTTGATATATTTTTTCTTAACACCTAAGAAAAATTATAGTGGTTCATCTCCTTCAATTTGACCTTTTGTAAAATTATTTCTATTTATTTGAAAATAGTGATCCGTAAGAAGAAATATCTAATGATCGTCAAAATAACTGATCATTTTTCCATTGACAATAATGAACTCTTTATTCTCAAACATGTTGTATGCACATGATTTTATACCATGTTTACTACATCCAGATAACATACCATACACCAAAAAATCACTAATTTTCTACATTAATGATTCCTTAAGTGTAAAATTATGATCTGAAACTATATCATATGTAGTTAAACAATCATTCCATAATAAAATTAACTCATCAATTAGTGGATTAAAATAAAAAACAATATTCTACTTCAGATGTCCTAAAATTAATAGAATGATATATATATATATATATATATATATCTGTGTGTCTGTGTGTCTGTGTTTCAGTCATAATTATCCAAATAGGTATGTTGTACAGAGTTATGAAAATAGGGAAACAAGAATATTAACTTCCATAAGAACTAAATGGTCAGAAACCATTATTAGAAATACTCAACCAGATATTACGAGGTTCTGAAGAAAGAGAAGGATGCATCTGGAAAAATATTTTCAATGAATCTCCATCACATGAATTATTTAATCATTCATTGATATAAATATTTGATATATGTCATGTCATCAACGTATCTATCTTGTGACACAATGATAGATGTGGTAAATGGGGTGTAATTGGAAAATACCTTAACCGTTTCACCGAATATCTGGACTTTTCTTATTGTGCCTCTCTATACATCAATTCACAATATATTGGATAATTAAATAATGATTCATAATCCCCATAATATAAGATGAATTCATTTGAATATGCATATATATTTTGATTACTAAGGCTCAAATTATGAACCAACTTCTTAATTTCATAGAAACTTGTATGTAATGTATTTCCATTAGGAAATAATGATTTAACCAAAGAAAATCATCGATTAAAAAAATATTTGACATTATAAAATCCAATTTAATATTTATAATTTTTTTAACAACTTCAACTTTACTTATCTAACATCCCAGATATAAGGTGTCCTCATTAGATTCCAATAAATTTTAAAATTGAGATGGTACTGATTTAGGATTTAGAATATAATTCTGAATTATTTATAGAATAGATGATATAACAACCTGATGTACTAAATTTTGAATTGATGGATCCTAAACCAAAAAATATGTATTTTATACTAAATTTAATTCACCATATTGACACTGAAAAATATAATCTTTCAAAAAAACAAAATAAATTCCAACATTTTCAAATGTTTTAAATCTACTAAGATCATATTTATTATATGGAAGTTTAATTGATCTTTTAGAAATAAATTATGAATTTTATGATACAAAAGATATAAATGTTTCAATAAACTCAATATAGATGGGATTTATACTATATCCTCTAGGATTTTTGTGAGGATTTATCCACTCATGACTGCATAATAGAAACAAGTCTCAACTTCCTGAGACCATAGTTATCTAAAAAAACTTAAATTAAAATAATTATTACTCATTATGACTAATTACAAATTATTTTTTGAATTTTAATTATGGATAATTATGACTAATTATCATGAATTATTGATAATTATTACTAATTGTTACTATTAATCATTAATTATTACTAATTATTAAAAATATTAATTAATAAATAATATTTTCTTATTAGTTAAAAATACTGTTTTAATAAATATTAATAATTTTTAACAATATTTTTATATTTAATTTTGTTTACAATTTACTACAAATCATTGTAATTTTCACTAATATTTAAAATTATTATTAATAATTTCTAATTATAAATAACATTAAGTCATTATTACTAATATTGATTAATTATTTCTTAATTATTACCATTTATTTAACAATTACTATTTAATTAATTAATTTTTTCATAATTTTTACTAATTATTATGAATTTTTAATAATTATTGGTATTTCATAAATTTTATTACAAATTATCATAGTTTACTCATATTTAGTATTTATTAATAAGATTTATTAATTAATACAAACATTTGATAATTATTACTAATACTGACTAATTAATTATTTATTATTACATATTATTTAATTATTATTACTAATTATTTTAATTATTATAACATTTTTACTTATTATTTTAAATTTTTAATAATTTTTATCATTTTCTATATTTTTTAAAAGGTATTAGAATTTTTTTACTAGTTACTAAAAATATTTATTATTTTTTACTAATTGATACAATTATTTATTATGTAATACTAATTACTTATTAATTAAAACTAAATTTTTAATAAATATTAATTATTTTTAATAATTATTAGTATTTCATGTATTTTTTTACAATTTATTACAAATTATCATAATTTACTCATGTTTAAAAATTATTAATAATATTTAAAAATTACTACTAATATTTATTAATTATTACTACTATTGAAAAAATATTTATTAATTATTATGAATTATATAATGATTATTACTAATTAATTTAATTATTACTACATTTTTACTAATTATTGTGAATTTTTAAATATTATTAGTATTTTAATTTTTTTTTAAAATTTATTACAAATTTTTTACTAATTATTAATAACTATGTTTTTAATAAATATTACTTATTTTTAATATTTATTTGTGTTTTATATAATATTTTACACATTATTATAAATTATCTTAATTTACTAATATTGACTAATTATTACTAATATTTCCTATTTATTTGTTAATTACAAAAAATAATTTGATAATTAATATTGTTTTTCAATCATTAATACATTTTTACTGATTATTTTTAAATTATAATAGTTACTAATATGTTTAGTATTTTTTTACAGGAAATTACAATTTTCAACTAATTATTACATATATTTTTTATCTAATACTAATTTTTTATTAGTTATGGATAAAATTTTAAAAAAATATTTCTAAGACATTATAACTAATCTTAAACATGATAAAAGATGAAATACTCTAAAATTATTAATTTAATATCATTGACCAATGATATGTAACATTAATATAATTAATACAATTAATAAAAATGAACATGTAGTTCAAATATTGCATATATATCATGCTTTGTGATAATTTAATAAAAAAATCATGTAATTATATCAATCAATCATTTAGTGTCACCACTTTTGAATGAAAATATCATAAATCTATAATTACACATATCTTAAAATATATCTAAGATCGGATATGCAATAATAATATAATTCCTAAACAAACATGTAACTTATGCTAACGAATCATTTAAAAAAAATTTCAAACAATCGATTAATCTTGAAAAACATGGAAAATATCCTTATAAACAATTTTCATACCATATTTTGATTAAAAATCTCTATTAAACTCAAAATAAACAATAATAAACACCCATATAAGAAATTATCTTAAATATAAAGGTTAAAAATTTGAAAAACTACCTCAAATCTAGTTTAATAAAACTATGCGGAGCTAAAACACATCATCTTCAATGGTGGACACCCAAAAAAAGAAGAATAAACCTATAGAAACCCTAAATACCGAATAAACCAAGAAACTGTGTATGTTTTTTGATCAAGTGTTCGACTGAACCAATTTCTATGATTGGGATGGTTAAATTATAAAAAGAAGGAATGAGGAGAGAAGTGGAATCTATATATGGGGGATTCAAACCTCAATCTGTATGAAATTATGTGTGATGCATGGTTTTGGGGAGGGCCATTGAACGTGTGCATGAAATGACCTGGATGTGCAATGTGGAAAGTAAATCTTGGGAGGAGGAGGTAACAAAAGGGTTGGTGTGATTTTTAATTAGTGTTTATTTGTGATTGGTTAATAGTGAAGGATTTTCCAACTCTGAAAATAATTTCATGAGAACCTTTAGGGATATACCATGATATTTATCGCTACTAATCTTGTCATGGTGTATAATACTAACAGACTATGTTATCTATCACTATTAGCTATAAAAAGGATTATTTTTGTGATAGAAAATAATATTGTAACATTCTTTCCCAAGGTCCACTTAACTGGGGACCCGAGATGGTGGTTCACATGGACTAAAGAATGCCACCCCATATGCTAAAGGTTATCGATTAGAAGTAAGGGTCTAAGGTGGTATAATGGAGAGACTATACCCTCATATCAGAGTGCAACATCAGATAAGATAAATTAATAGACATTAGTGGAAGAATAATAACCTACCAATAAGAATAATTACCAAAATCTATAGGCTTAGTCATATACAATGATGTTATGTCATAATGATATACAAAATGGAAATAGGGGATACAAGGGATAAAAATATACTGTTTGAACCACTTTGTGTATAGGTTTGTATTTTTTGTCAATAGTTGTCAATGGAATATCAAAATGAAAGAGATCAAGAAGTACTCCAATAAAATGGAGGAATGGAAGATCACAATGAAGGAGATCATGAAGTACTTCGATGAAGTAGAGGAGTAGTGATTCAGACAATTGTTGTACTGATCGGAAGTTCAAAGAACATGTGTCAAAGGTGATACATTGTTTACAACAATGCAGAATGTGAGGTATAATCCATCCAAGGATGATTAACAATGCAGAATGTGAGGTATAATCCATCCAAGGATGATTAAAGAAGAATGAGGTTTTTGAATGAAGTCCATGCAATTCCTCCTTATTGCATGAGAACCATGGGCTTTGATGAATACCATGAAATTCCTCATTATTGCATGAGACCCATGGGTTTGATGAAGACCATGAAATTATTCATGATTGCATGAGAACCATGCAAGAGACTTCTTGACAAATTGAATCGGTTTTCATGAAGTATATCATGACGGTTGATGAAGAAGACAATGTGCCGATGATTGGAATTCTATGATTGTTGTGCAAGGATTGGAATTCTGTGATAGCCATGCACATCACATTGTCATTGAAGATGATGATGATAAAGATGTTCCTTCAATTAATACATATCACAATAGTGGAGGTTGTGATAAAAGCAGAAGAGTTGCTGAAGTATACAGATCACCAAGAAGAAGCATTGTTGAGGTGATCGTCCTTGTCGACAAATCAAACAAACGAGATACAAATTTGTTGGCAAAAGAGATTCTATGGAGGCAGGTCGAGTTCGAGGGCTATGGATAATGATCCATGTTTCATTCAAGGAACATCGACAAAGGAATGGATGAACTGGAGGTGGACAAAAAGAACAACATTTAAGGTGGCGCCGTTTTCCAGGAAGATCATAATTTAATATGGCAAAGGCATGAGTTTCGCGAAGATGGGATGCATGGACTGGATTTTGCGAAGACCAGAAGAATGGAGGCGGTGAGTCTTTGTGATTACGTCAAGCTTCGCGAACGGCAGAGGCGAGAGAGCTTTGTGGCGATGAAGGGATTTGCGAGGGAGCTTCGCAGCGAAGGCGCGAAGGAATGATGACGGTGTTTCTCCGCGACTACGATGAGCTCCGTGAACGGAAAATTTTCGTTCTGCTTCGCGATTTTGAGAGATTTTCGGCGGGAACTTAGGAGCTTCGCGATTGGTGCTGACGTGGCGTTGACTTCGCGCGGAAAGGACGAGGGTCGGTGGAATCGCCTATAAATAGAGGCCGACCCCTTCGAGTGAAAGAGAGAGAGCTCTCAACGAAAAATCATTGCTCTCGGTTCGCAAAGGTCACTCGCGAAGGTAGTTTTTGCTTCGAAAAAGTTGAGCTTCGCGGCGGCTATGCTAGCTCCGCGAAAAGGTTCCGCCCCGCGTTGGCTCATTGAGATTCGCGAAGAGGCAGGAGCTTCGCGGCGACTTTCCCAGCTCCGCGAAAAGAGTTTGCCCCGCGTTGGCTCAGTGAGCTTCGCGAAGTGGCAGGAGCTTCGCGATAGCCAAGTATTGCGAAGGCTTGAGCATCGCGAGAGTGCTTCGCGATTGAGCTTCGCGAAAAGGAAGGGGCTCTGCTCAGAATTTCTTGAGCTTTCAAAAATTGGGAGCCGTGCAAAGTAGGGTTCTTTGTGAAGACCCTTTCCTAAGGTTGTTTTCTCAATGGATAGGGGCAAGAGGAGTATTCATCAGTGGATGAAATCTGGACTTTGACAGAGCATCAATTATTGAGCAATCACACAAGTGATTGTGATTCAGGCAAACAAGAACAGGGGATCTAGTGCATTTAGTCATTGTACTAAAGGAGGATTGAATAGAAAAGTGCATCAACTCTGAACTCTGATGCAAGCAAAGTCTCATGCTGAATAGGAGACACAGAACTTCATGTCTATCCATTGAAGAGACCTTCACGTCTATAAACTGAGTGAGACTTCACCCAATGGCAGTGAGCCATGGGGAGTCAACGGGAGTGACCCGAGGGAAGCAGTGAGATATCCCTGAACCTTTGTAAAGGCAGTAAGCCTGGGCCAGAGTGACTGTGCCCGAACAGTTGTATCCGCAGCTAGTGAAGCATAGTGGATTTAGGTACGACCGGCAACCTGTCGGCGTATGATCCTTGGACGTAGCCCTTAGTGGTGAACCAAGTAAAAATAGCTGTGTCATCTGTCTCTGCATGTGAATGTTTAATTGCTGATCATATCCATCATACAGGTTTAAGTAGTTCCTACCAACATGGGAATAAGATCCACAACTTAAAGAAGAAAAAGTTGCCACCCTGATTCACCCCTCCCCTCCCAGGGTGTCCCGGGGTCCTACATATACAACATGCTATTCAAAAATACAAAAAAGCCAAGAGATAGCTCTACTAGCATCATGAGCATACACTCGATCCTCTTCTCCTATGATCCATTCTATAAGATAAATAGATCAAGCATCCATAGTAGGATGCTTACCCTTATCAATACTAGTATTCATGATGTCTACTCAAGTACCAAACGTATCCCAAGTAGGGTGTGAGATAAACTTAATAGGATACCACCAACGATGTCTAGAAATAATATATCTAGTGTACATAACATTGTAGTGTGTGGGTAAAACAAATATTATGAATGCTAAAGAATGAATAATAGTTGTCTCAGGATCCTATAAGACACCTGGATGGATCTACCCACTTCAGTGTAGGATGGGGTATATCTGATCGGTTTCCATACATATAGAAATCATATATATATATGTGATATTTATACATGTATATCCACACTATATGTGAGGATGTTTAGAGTTATTTCATGGATAATAAGAGCTAGAGGGACCCAAGGTGTATATTAGGCATCCATAACTACTCTTACTAGCCAATTTATCATAAAAGGGTAAAATCCCATAATCTTATATGAATGTGAGACATCATTCCCATAACTCGAGATGTTGGGGTGAGTCACTATACCCAACACCCGAAATAAGGGAACATGGAGGAGCATGCACATCGTCTACATAACAGTATAACTGTGTGAGATATCATGATCATAACCCAACATAAGGGATCATGAAAAGTCATTCTCAACATAACCCTTAAGCATTGTTCACCATCCAATATTAGGTGAATACTCATAATAATATTAATAACATGAGGGATAACCTCTAATTCATTTATAACCATTTAACATAATATCTAAGGGTGCACAATTCATATATCTCATGTTCATAAGTATAAAACATGTTTCATGGACTTTCTACCTTTTTTAATTCATTTAGAATTAAACCATTAAATATAAAAGGAATGGAAGTTCAATTACATGGTGAAACGAAACACTTATAAGGTGTTTTGGTCAACTAATAAATAATATAAAATTGAAAATTCCATTTCTAGGAAAATCTGAATTCATGGAATGTGTTTAGCTAGTTAAATATTTATATAAATGGAGGGAATTTAATTTAGAACAAAAAAAAAAGTGGAAATCAATAATTTAGGAATCCAATAACCATTTAATATAGGTCTATAAGTTTATCACATCATGGTTTAATTAATTAAATAAGGAAGAACACAATTAAAATCATTGCACAAAATTGTCTAGCATACAGAACATCAATTAAATTCTATGAAAACAATTAAACTTGGGGAAAAAATTACTAAAAAACATAAATTAGGTCCATGGATTACCACTCATCCATCGTTGACCTTTGATTCTAAGAATAATAAAATAAAATTCCAAAATAAACAAATGCTCTGAAAATAAGGCATATAAGCTCTCACCTAAATAGCATAAGTGATGGAAAGATAAAACATTATATGAAGTAATAGGAATATAGATATTACCACTACAGATAAAATGATTTTGACAGTGACTAAAATGGAATCCATACTGAGGATTTGTTGATGAACCAAGGTGGAGATCTTGATTATGAGCTCTCACAGGTGAAATGTGGAAGTACAGTTTGCTGGAGAGAGAATAAAATAGGGGTTATGGTTTAAGGATCATTAAGGGAAAAATGAAAAAATTAAACATAAAAATGGGTCACACAGTTTGGCCTCGCTGTAGTAAAAATTGTGTGCCTACCATGAGCCACCCACTTCCTATGAACCCCACTCACACGAGCCATGTGCATGGTTAACCTAATCATGCACAAGTCATGCGAAAACCCACTATCATAAAATTTTACAACCCCACATGGGTGTGCACCATAATTTTCATGGTTGGAGAAAAATTGTGTGGCCTATTATATAAAACATGTTCCATGTCCCATTTTTAGTACAAACCATGCACTAATCGTGCAGCCCACTCTTTTTGTCCAATTTCTGAAGCTCTGGGCTCTGAACAAGCCCCAAATGCTCCTGAAAAGTTCCTGAGGTCATAGAACACATTTACCTAGATAAAATAGTATATTAAAACCAAAAAATCAATGAGTTGTTCCTTTGTGAAAATTTGGGTCAATTTAAGTATCCATCACAAATGGTAGGTATTCTTGACTATTTGCAACCAATTTCTATCTGTCACAAATGGTTACTTTTCCAGTAGTGGGACTATCATCTCCAAGAACTACAAAATTCATTTTTGAATATGTACCTTTCAAAAATAGTTGAAAATGTTTATATATTGAATTTATATGATATTTATATCATTATTACCATTCTAGAAATAATGGAACCATGATTTAGATGCAAGGACCATAACAATTGAATCAAAACATACAAGAAAATCGAAACAGTTACCACCCAGAATTGTGATTTTAATAAATAATTGTTAATGAATGAGTGATAATATGCTATAAGTAAATAATTTATGGTATTATAAGTATTGATAAATTTAGTGTATATAATTATAATGTATTTAAATTTATTATACACGAGGATATAGCTCTTTTAAAGCATGTTGAACTTGATGTACGAGTTTTATGTTGAAACCTCACTTTTTATCAGGATAGTTTATGATTAAATGTATGATAATGAAATTATATGATTTTATCCCAAAAATAATATTTATTTTATTATCCTATGTTTATTTAAAAAAATCAATATTTCCTTCAATTTTCCTCCCACCAAGTACTGAAAATTATGCATGATTTTTTTAAGTAAATCAGACTTTATTTTTCTATTCTGCTAGAATTGTTTTCCTTACATGTTGATAGTTTCTTTAAAATTATTTAGATAATGTTTTTAATATTTTAAATTTAATATTTAAATTCTTTTTTACTCATTTTTTAATTTTTATAAAAAGTTTTAAAAGTAACCTTTTGTCATTTTCCAAATGAGGTACTTGTTACCAAATGTGTGAATAAAATATTTTTTCTAACATATACCACACAAGAAATATTTACCAACATCATGACTAATATTTTATTTTAATATTCATGTATAATTTTCCATGGTTATTTTCAAGAAAAATTCAATTCCTAATATTTTATAATTTTTAGATTTTAATTAAGTGATTTCAAAATGGAAAGGGTATTTTCCTTAAGAAATATTCTAATGATCTTTTAATTTCATTTTTCATCTATGATAACATCATTTGATGTTACTTATGATTCACGAGTAATATGATCCTATGATAACATCATTATTTGTTTCCCGAATGGTTTATGATTATGAAGATGAAATATTGATGAAACTTGTTTTCTTTTACATAGGGTATGATAATATGAAATGATAAATGTTTTGATGAACTTATGGAATACGTATGAATGGATTATGAATATATGATGGTTGAGTCCTTTATATACCTCCAATAAATTACATATAGATTAATTTTTTATGACTTCAATGTCTACATGGGAGGTTATCCCAAGACCACATTAGGTACATGGGTGGTTTTCCAAATCCTATCATGTGATGAATGTCTTTTGTGGGTAGACTTGTTATAATATTTCTAGGATTATGAGTATGACACTCTTTCATAACATGATCTTATGGAAATTGTATTCTATCATAGATTATATTCTTTTATTCCATTATGATTTATGTCTTACAAATGGCCAAGCTTTATTCCATGACTCAATATTAGGATCTATAATGTTTTGGGTTTGTTTTTTAAATTTTAAGCTCATGTTCTCATACCCTTATGCCCATGTTATACTTAAAAATTAATATTGATTGATATATTTATTTTTTACCCATACTGGGTATATGATCTCACCATTTATTTTGTTTCCTTTTCCCTAGGATATAAAGAAATGTTTTAGGTATGATATTTCTAAGAAGGGTTCTATTTGTGAAGAACCTAGTAGGAGATGATGTAAATCCTTTATGTACATATTCTTTATGTATCCAAGTTTCCAAATACACTAAACATTTAATCTATTGCATGAATCATAATTATATGTGATGAATATTTATCTAACAAGATGAAAATTTATGTATGAAATTCTTGGTTCACCTCATGAGACAATACTTTAACTATGGGTCCATCTTAAACTAGTGTCACATCTATGATTTTATTTCGAGGTAATATTTTTTTTATTTTAGGTTTGGTATTTATCCCATAGTTTCCACTTGAATTATTTATGAAATGGATATCTTAAGCCCTAAATAAGGTGGTGAATAGTTGGTTTGATGTTAGGGGAAAATGTGCTACCTTATTGAGTTAAGTGTGTGGCCAAATGTCATTTTGGACAATGGAGACCACACGATTTTTCAAACAATTAAAGATAACTATAAAACTTTTTCCTCTTAGACATTAAGGGGTACATAGTTACCACAGAGTTTTGAAAATTGTGGTGGAAAACTGTGTGTCTTGTACGTCATTAAAAATTAGAAATTTACTTTTATACCCTATTTAATTTTAACCCTTAAACACCTCCCATCCACCCAATTTGGGATTTTCAGGCATGGTATCTCCCTCAAATCTTTATTTGACCTCTTGAGCCTCAATACTTGGGTAGTTTGTACCTCTATTCTTTAAGGAATATTCAAGTAAGTCCTTATAATCTTGATTTATCCCAATTCTAGGGTTTTTCCCTTCATTATTTAGTTCATATTTTCCCATGGGTCATTTTACCTAATCAGGGTATGATATTTATTTTTTGGGTGAAATCATGATGATTAATGTTCAATATTTCCTTTATAAGTTCATGTAGTGGTTCATTTGTGGTTTCACACTAATTTCCAAAATTTTCCAAGTTTGAGGTAGGTAGTTCCATGATTTTACA
Organism: Viscum album; assembly: GCA_963277665.1. Classification (NCBI taxonomy): domain Eukaryota; kingdom Viridiplantae; phylum Streptophyta; class Magnoliopsida; order Santalales; family Viscaceae; genus Viscum; species Viscum album. The sequence goes on along the minus strand of OY728123.1, from coordinate 999,708,477 downwards.
TTATTATATGACTTTTATATACTTGTTTGGTTGCTTAAATGTATTCTATGGATTGGTTTTGTGATCAGAAATATGTTTTGGAAGCGTTTTGAGATGAACATGTGATAAAAATGGGTTTTCAAAAGAAAAGTGGTTGTGTTTCCTATGTTCTTCAATGTGGTGTTTCCTTGAATATGTTTTATTCCTTATTTGAAAGGTTTGAAATGTGTTTTCAATTATTTTTAAAGGTGAAAATGTGATGAAATTTTATTTTAGAAAGAGAAATGGGGTTTTGTTGCATGTTGGATTCTTTATTGAACACCTTAAATGTGCCTTTGAATTGTGAAGGTGATGTGAAAATGTTATAAAAATTGTTTTGTTGTGAGTATGAATTTGAAAGAGGATTTTCCCATGAAAATGTTTAGATTTCATATGTTTTATTATTTTTATATTTTCACATGGGTTTCATAAATTTTCCATGTGATGTGAAATGTATTGGTAAATGGTTTTGGTGTGTGTGCGTGAAATGGGGAGTGGTTTCCCTTTCCATGTGGATTTTGATCATGGGATCAATGTGAAAATGTAAAATTGGAGATTTCCTAGGTGATTATGATGCACAGCATGGGTATATGAAAGTGTTGGTTTGTGTGATATGTGAATTGGAAATTTGAGTGCAAAGGGAATCCTTAGTATTCTGGTTGAGAAGACTCAAACTAGTATGATTGTTGATTCAGAAGTAGTTGAGGCCTAGATTCATCTAGTAGGATTTATGATTAAAACACTAAATAAACATGTGACACTATCAAAGACCACTAGACATTGATATGTGTTTCCATCTAGTGGATCATGCATGGGAATACAATTGGTATTGGATTATGATATGGAGACCATTAGACCTTGGGATGAGATCCCCTCTAATGGATCTTGCATAAGAACATTATAGGTAGTTTAGTGGATTATTTTTATCACCAATATATGATGTTCATAATGTTCCACTTGTGCTAGTTAACCATATATATTTTACTATGGTTCTTTCCTATGACATGATTCCTATGATATGTGGTGATAGCCTTTGGTATACGACAGACCTTGTGTATATTTTTATTTTAAGAAATATTATTTGAGAAGTGGTTTTTCTTTAAAATTGATTTCCTTTAAAATGGTTTCCTCAAAAAAATTTCTTGAAAGTGTTTCAAATGTTCTTATAAAAATGTGCATGTTTATTTTTCATCTAATGTTATAGAATAAAATCTTTTCATTAGGTGGAATCATAATGGGATTTGGATCACACCCTGTATACACCTTTGGGTGTATGTAGAATTTGTTTTATAAGACTCAAGAAAATGAAAGATGTGTCATGATGGTGGATCTGGTTGCTAGTGTTACACTTCATGTTTGTTTTGATGGTGGTGGATTAAGGATGATGCCTCTCCTATTACATGGAGGTTTTGTGATAGTTTTTCATTCCAATTTCTTTTTAGTAATTTTGGTTTTGTTTAATGTTATAAATTTTGAATATGAAAATTGTTGTACCTCGTTTGGTTATGTTTGTCAATAATTTTGATGTTTATTTATATTTGTTGTTATTTATTATATAAATGGGTGAAATAATTCACAAATCATATTATTGATACCTAGGAACAACTTTCAAGATCATGGGGACCGGGAACACTGTTCGGGACATGCCATGGATCGGGTCAGGTGTTAGGTTAGATGGAAGCCTGACTTGGTTTCTGAAAAATGGTATTAAAGCATGTCACACTCTTTTTAGGTCAAGAAATTTTGCGAAAGATTTTGGATTTAATGGAAATAGGATTTTTAGGGCTTGAGGTTCTTTTTTCGAGTAGGGTTCTTGGCCTGCACAGCTCACGATAGGACTTGAGTCTCCATGGGAAGTTGGGAAATTTGGTTTGACTTCTCTTAAAGGTGATACCGAGAAGATACATACGGTTTATGGACAATGGGTGGGGGTGGAGTGGCTTGTTTGACTTTTTATTGTGACGGATCTTGTTTTTTATGATTCATGAAAGTGTAGAAATTTTTTATTTTTGCTTTAAATTGTTAGAATGGTTGTATTGATGGGTTTCGTTATGGTTATTTCTTATTGTAGCAAGATGCCTCCCTAGAGGCTTCCTGTGTGACTGGGGGAAGATTCTAGAAAGATTTATCCGTCACCAATTGATCAGAGGTTAGTTGAAGTAGTGGTTCAAGATATCCAAACTTTTGGGAAAAGAGTGAGGTCTAGTCCTTGTAAGGTTAGAGAAGCTGAATCGGGTCCTATAAAGGATAAACCTCAGGAGTTCCTCAAGAACAAGCCTCCTTATTTATGAGGTATCATGAAACCTCAGTAAGAAGAGGAGTGGCATGAGAATATAGAGATAATGTTCAAGTTTATTGATGATATTAAGGTATTTAGAGTGGAATGGGCTTCATTCATGTTGGAGGGTCCCAGTTGAAAGTGGTGGGACTCGGTGGTACAGGCTGTAAATCACAAGTAGATGAGTTGGGAATATTTCAAGAGCATATTTAATTACAAGTATTGTCCTGAAATTTTGGCCTCCTCCAGATCTTGTGAGGTTTTATAGATTATCTGGGGACACCATACTATGATGGAGTGATCTAAAAAAATTTTAGGGTTATTTCAGTATACACCCGAGATCATTTCTAATTAGTAGACGAAGACTCAGAAGTTCGAGATGGGGCTGCGACAAAAAATTCAATCCCAAGTATGATTGTTCAAGTTGAAAAATTATGATGAGGTGTTTGACCATGCTATGAGGGTCTAAATTGATCATGGAGGTAAGTATTGTTTCTCTAGAGAAGTGTGAACAATGGGAAGTGGAATTTGGTCTAACAAAAACTGGATGTAGGGTGATAATGTGAATAAGGTATGTGGTAGTTCAGTACATCCTTCCTGGTTGTCGTTGTATGTGTCTTTAGATGCGGGATTAGTTTTTTATCATCAGTGTGGATAGGCAGGGCACTAGAGACCTACATGTTCTTCTCTACCTAGGCCTTGCCACCATTGTGGAACTATGGGGTACTTGCAGCAATTTTCAAAGTGGCACACCCATATCATAGTGGTGCATGATTTGTGACCTCAAAGGGGATGAAAGCTCGGTCAGAACCATCTAGGATTGTGGGTTCTTGGTTTGGAGGTCATCGTGGTAGGGATGGATCATATTATAGGAAGATCTATTTCAGGGTAGAGCTGTAGGTCAGTGGCCACACTCAGGATCAAGTTGATATGAGGAAACATAATACGGTGGATCAAGAACCAGTAGAATCATATAGAAGACCCACAATAGTTCGAGGTATCGTTCTTATTTAATCATCTTTACCTATTGTTTTATTTATACTGGTTCCTCTATTTTTTTAAATTTGTTCTATCTTGTGGATGTGTTAATGTTTCCAACCAAGATTATTATTTATGTGATGGAGTCGGTAACTCCTCTTAGTAAGAAGCGAGTGCAGGGTTATAGGTGTCCATCATGCGCACTCACCATATCAGGGGTCGATTTGGGATGGTATTTTCTCGATTTGGAGAGGACCTCTTTGATGTGATCTTTATTATGGATTGGATGGTAACTTTTCAGGTATACATCAATTATTATAGGTGGAGGGTGAGTTTTTTTTACCTGATATAAGTACCCATATTTTTCAAGGTGAATGGGATCCTTTGTAAGATCCCATACTTCATGGAGGTATGAATTTGTTTAAATTTAGGTTTCAATTTATTTTTTAATTAAATGATCAACAAGTTTGTGAATAAGATCATGGGTGTTTCAGTGGATTAAGACATGAAGTAAAAGGGAATCGGTCCATTATGTGCATGTTGCACAATTTTCACATGATTAGGGAAAACTTTGTGAGGGGAGATCCAAACCATGCGGTTTGAGACAGTGGCATTCCACATGGTCTGCACATGGTTTTTCAAACCATTCATCACTCCCCATGTTACCATGTGACTGAAATCCTCTTGGATATAGTTAGATGAACGGTGGGCACATGGTTTGGAAAACCGTGTCACCAAACTATACGCCCCCAAAAAAGTGGGAATTTCCCATTTTCCCCCATGTATTTTTAGGTTTACACCTGATATTTCATCCAATTTTTTCTCCTCAATCCCTTGTGATGAAACAAAGCACCCAATACCTCCCAATAATCGATCTCCTTCATTTATAGGTCATTTGGTGTGTCGTTTGCTGAGGATTGAAGCTCCAGGTAAGTCTAATCCTCCTCTTTCTTCCATTTTCCTGATTAGGGTGTTTAGTTCCTCCAATCTTCCTCTGAAGCCTTGAAACCCTCTTTTTATGGTGGAATATTGGTTGAGGCTTTAAAGGGTGTTTGAATCCGGTTATAAGGATATGATTAAGAGTATGTTCATAAACGTTTCAAGGTAGGTGGTCTACAGGTAATATCCCAACGTTTTTATATGGATTTGTGCATACAAAGTTATGTTCTTGTTTATCCCTTATTGTGTTCTTGGTACCATTTGTGATATTTGATAGAATGGGTGTCCAAATGACAAATAGAACCTCTCATGATTCACTTTGGATTCATGGAGGATGACTTGACCAATTTAGGGCCACCCATGGGGTGCACTGACTTTCCGAAATAGTGTTAATGTAAACGTTAAGTGTGAAATAGACTTATGGTTAATTAGATCCCAAGATAAACATGTTAAATTAATTTTTTAATGAATAGGAAGGTAAAATGGGTGGTTTTTCCCATATATGGGTAATAGGAAAGGGGTTGTTTGGATTAACATGAAAATGGTTAAATGAGGTAAACGGTAATGTTCCAAATGAAGTGTGATTTGTACTTGAAATGCATAATTGGGCTATTACATGGGAAATTCTAAATGGGTTAAAAGAATTAATAAATAGAAGTGGTTGGATATGTTAATTGGGATAATGAAGGTAAAATTAATGGATATTCATAGTGATTTAGGCATAATAAATAGGAATTGGTATAAATGCATATATAATGTGAATGGTGAAAATGTTAATGGGTTAAGGCGTAATGTTAGTTCCCATGTTGGTTGTTATGGATTTTTATTTCTATTGGCATTGATTATGTTTCATTATGGCATGGTATATATATGGAGAATGGACAAATAACATGTGTACATGGCTTGGTAGAGTGGTGTATTGACATGAGGATCTACACCAATGGGTTGAGTTAGACTCAGGATCTACACTCCGCCCTAAAATGCATAGATTAGGGAAGGGGGTGGAGTTTTATTCCCCTAATGGATGCATTTGACGAGACCACCTGAACTAAGGATTCAATGTGAGTTTTTTTATACATGATCATGTGACTATCCCTAGTGAGATAGGGAAATATATTTATTTTACCCTATACATTGAGTTGATGAAAGTGAAAATCTCATTGATGTTGTGACAAAAGTGAACTAAGTAATGAAGTTGGTATAAGTATTGAAATTGGGAATAATTTTAGGAATGGATTAAGTGAACTTGTTAACTAATGGAACCCAACTTTTCTTTATTTACTTTGTCTTTACTTAACCCTTGCATGATCTATATATTGATTGGATATTTTGTAGACACCATTGGTGGTGGCCTACTGAGCTGTACTCATACACTACTCAGGCCTCCATTGGGTACCTAAGTATACTTCATGCTTATAGGTCTGGAGAAGGGAAAAGGCCCTATGCTAGGGAGTTGAGTTGGGCATGGGACATGCATGGATGTGGTTCTGAACATTGAGTCGGGACCATTTAGGGAATTCCACTTTTGTCTTATTTTTTGTTTTGTTCACTTTAGCACTATTTTATATAACATACCTTGTTTATTGTTGGTTGTGGTTTTTACCAAGTTTTGGGAGATGTTAGTTATGCATGTTTATTGGTTATTTCAATTTTTTCCACTATTTATACTTGTCATCTATTGTGGATTACTATGGTAAATAGGGTACATTCTCCCCACATGTGTAATCTAGACCCTCACTGCTAGTTGGGAACCTCTGGAATATGGGGTGGCACACTTGAGGTCATGTGGATACTCAGCCTAGGGTACCATTTAGTGGATTATGGGATGGGGACATTACATCCTCAGTTGGGATGTGTTGGACCTCCACTTCTAGAATTTGGTAACCTTGTTCATTAGATCTCATTGATCACATTGAAGGATGATAATAGTGATCCAAAGGGTGTATTACTTTCTATGGTGTATGAGTTCCTAGTGGTTCTCCAAGGTATTTTCAAGTTTTCCTCTAGAGTAGTATTTGGCATTCTCCATTGATTTAGTGTTAGGAACATAGCTGTAATCTCTTCCCTTGTATCTTATGTACCCCCACTGAGTTGAGAGAATTAAATTTATATCTAGAAAATATGTAATCCAATGGACCCATTCACCTGAGTGTCTTAACTTGGTCCACCACAATTCTATTTGTAAAAAAGGATGATGGATCTCCCTAGTTCTGTATTGGTTACTAGAAACTGAATAACATGACGATTAAGAAAAAACAATGTTTTCCCTTTATTGATGAACTTTTTGATCACCTTAAGTGGGAAAAGTGGTTTTCCAATATTTATTTTAATTCTGGGTATTATCCAATCATATTTAGAGAGGCAGGTGTTCTAAAAACAACATTCTGAAGTAGTTATGATCATTTTGAGTACTTGTTTATGACTTTCATATTGACAAATGATCCAATCGTCTTTATGGAACACATGAATATGGTATTCTAGCAGTATATTGACTCCTTTCTTGTGGTATATGTGGATGACATCCCAGTCTATTACGGAACTGGGGGTTATCATGATCAGCATTTACAGATCATGTTGGGAACCCTTCAGGACCATTGTCTCTATGAGACGTTTTCAAAATTATCCTTATAGATTAGAGAGGTATAGTTTCAAGGTCATATGATTTTGGAATAAGGGGTTTTTATAGACCCCAAGAAGATCAGTACAATGATTTCAAGGGAGAAGTTGAATTGTTTTTGAAATTAGAAGCTTTTTGGGCAGGGTAGTGTATTATAGTCGGTTTTCTCAAGATTTATCATAGCTTGCTTTTTCCATGATGGTGATCACCCAGAAGGGTGTGGAGTTTGAATGAAACTTAGAGTGTCATGTGTCATTTTAGGATATTATTAATCTGTTTAACATGGATCTCATTTTGATCTTTTCATAATCTAGAAAGAAATACGTGGTCTATTGAAATGCCTTAAGTATGGGTCTTGGGTGTGGGATGATGCAGGGTGACCATATGGTGGATTATTTTTCTCATTAGCTCTGACCACATGATATGAATTACCCAGCCCATGACCTAGAGTTAGAAGCAGTGATGCAATCCATGAAGATGTGGCACTATTATCTTTTTTTTTGAGAAATATATTGTTTATTATAATCAAAATATCTTTGCCTATATTTCATCCCCAAAAGATCTTAATATGAGGAATTTTCATTGGGTTAAGTACCTTCAGGGGTTCAATTTTGATATAGTCTACACCCCGTGAATATTAAATGTAGTGGAAGATGCTTTGAGTAGGAAAGTTACAGTGCAAGCTATGAAAAAGTTCAGTGATGAGTGGACATGGATGAGTTTCTTTATTCAGATGCACTTGGAGAATAAGAAGAATAGTAAGGTGTGTTCTTGGATATTGTTCATATTAAACCTCCCCTTATGTAGTTGATTCAGTGGGAAAATCCTACTGATGAGTTGTTCCAACAATTTATGAAATTCCTTAACAATGGGGAGGTTTCTTGTGAATGGTTGTTGTCTATTGAGAAATTTTTGTGCTTTAAGGGTTGCTTCAGGGTGTTGTTTTCTATAAGGAAGGTGTTAATATAGGATATCCACCAATATTAGTGGGCCGTTCATCCAGGGGATACCAAGATGTACTATGATTTTCATCAATAGTTATAGTGGCCAAGTATGAGGCAAGATATAACTGAATTTGTATCGTTGTGTTATGTGTGTCAGCAGGTTAAAGAAGTGCACCAAAGGCCCTATGGTTTTCTTCAAATGCTACCGATTCCTACCTGGAAGTGGGATAATATTTCCATGGACTTTATTTTCATCTTTCCTCTTATACCTCAAGGGAGTAATTATTTTTAGGTAGTGATTGATCTTATGAACAAATCATCCCATTTTATTATAATTTGGGATTCATCCATGGTGGATGAGTTAGTTTTGTTGTATGTTCAGGAGGTTGTGAGGATATATGGTGTACCATTAGTAATTGTTTCTGATAGGGAACCCTCTTTTAACTCATGATTTTGGGAATGAATTTAGAAGGTGATGTGGTCAAAGGTAAAATTGAGCATGGCATACCACCCTCAAATAGATAGTTAGACAGAGCATCCAAATCATATCTTGGAAGACATGCTCCGGGAATATGTGTTGGATTTTGGAGGCTCATGGGATAATCATTTGGGGTTGGTTGAATTTTTATATAAAAATAGTTACCAATCCTCAATCTGGATGGCTCCTTTTAAGGAACTTTATGGTCATCCATGTCTGTCACCTTTGTGTTTGGATGAGGCGGGTGAGATCTTGCTGTTGAGACTGATCCATGTGCAAGAAACTTATGATTAATTTAAGTTGATTCGATAGTAGTTCTTGACAAAAAAGAGTTGTCACAGGTCTTATGATGATCATAGGCATTGAGCTTTAGAGTTTTATGTGGGTGACCAGATATTTTTGAAAGTGTCACCTCACTTGGGTCATCACTTTTTGGGTAAGAAAGAGAATCTAACACCGAGGCATGTTGGACCTTTTGAGATTACTCAGAGGATTGGTAAGGTGGAATAGATGTTAGATTTTTCTTTTCTATTGATTTCAATTAATATTGTATTCTATGTTTCTCCTCTGAAAAAGAATAACCTATATATGTATCATGTTCTAAATTGGGAAGAGTTGTAATTAGAGCTTGATTTGTCTATGTTTGAACTACCATTACAGATTGTGGACTCATAGGAGAAATTATATCATCAGAAGACCATTTATTTGGTATGGGTTCCTTAGAATCATCGAAATGATGTAAATGAGACTTGGTAGTGGAATTATAGGGTTGATTAGGAGTATCAATTTTTGTTCTCAAATCAAGATTCTAGTTGATGTTCTGAGGACAAAATGTTTTCATGGTGGTGAGAATTCTCATATCCGTTATTTTATTTTTATGTAATATTTTGTTTATTTTCAGTCTGGTATTTATCCCAGAGTTTCCCATTGATTTTTTATTGAAAAATGTATATTTGTTTCTTGATAGAAATTGGTTCATGGTTGGAACATTGTTAGGGGAAACTATGCCACATTATCTAGGTAAACATACGACTAAATGTCATTTTGGATAGTGGCGAACACATAGTTGGCACATGGTTTAACAAACTAAGCACTGACTATGGGGATTTCCACTCTTATATAGTTAGGGATGCATGGTGACCACATGGTTTGGAAAACTAAGTAGTTAAATCATGTGGCTCGTCCAAGTCATTAAAAATTAGAAATTTACCTTTATACCCTCTTTGATTTTAACCCTAAAACACCTCCCATATACCCAATTTAGGATTTTCATATGTGGGAGCTCTCTCCAAGATTTCTTAGACCTCTTGATCCTCAATAATTGGGTGATTTTGACACCTATTCTTCAATGAATCATCAATTTATTCCACAATTTTATTTCTCACACTTCTAGGGTTCTTCTTCCCTCTTTCTTGATTTCTTATTTTCTAGTGGGTTATTTCACATAATGAGGGTCCTATCTTGATTTTTTGGGTGAAATAATGATTATTAATGTTAAATATTTCTTTTAAAGGGTCTTATGGTGGTTTTTTTATTTCTCATAAATTTTTAGAAGTTTCTAAGTGTAAGGTTGGTGGTTCCATGATTTAACATTATTAGATGATTTTGATATACTTTTTTGGTTTCTTAAAAAAAATTTATGGATTAGTTTTGTGGTGAGAAATATTTTTTGGAAGGATTTTGAGATGAACATGTGATGAAAATGTTTTTTATAATGGAATTTGGCTATTATTCTTGTGTGCTTCATTTTGGTTTTTTCTTGAATATGTTTATGTCTTGTGTAAAATGTGTGAAATGTGTTTTGAAAGATATTTAGATGTGAAAATGTGTTGAAAGTGAATTTTCGAAATAGAAATGGGTTTTTTTGCGTGTTGGATTATTTATTATGAACCTTAAATGTGTCTTTGAATTGTGAAAGTGATGTGAAGAATGTTATAAAAATGGTTTTCTTGTGAGTATGAATTTGAAATGGGATTTTCCCATAAAAATGGTTGGATTCTATTAGTGTTATTCTTGTTTTATTTCAAAATGGGTTCCATAAATTGTGAAAGTGATGTGACATATATTTCCAAATAATTTTAGAGTGTAAGTGAAATGGGAAGTGATTTTTTTATGGAAAAGGGTGGTTTCCATTTTAATTTTGATCATGGGATCAATGTGAAATTGGAGATTTCCTTTTGTGCTTATGATGATCAGATTGTGTAATTGAATGTGTTGGTTTGTGAGATATGTGAATTATAAATATGAGAATAAAGGTAATCCTAACTATTTTGGGTGGTAAAACTAGAACTAGTATGTTATTTCATTCATAAGTGTATGAGTTCTGGATTCGTCTAGTGAGATTGACAATTACAACACTAACTAAACATGTGATATGATCAAAGACCACTAGACCATGGGATGTGTTTTCCTCTAGTGTCTCATGAATAGGAACATTGTTGGTATTGGCTTATGATATGGAGACTATTAGACCTTGGAATTCGATCCCCTCTAATAGGTCATGCATGAGAACATTGTTTGTAGTTTAGTGGAGGATTTTGATCACTGAGGTAGGAGGGTCATAGTGTTTCACTTGTTCTTGTTACCCATGGAGATTTACCCGTGGTGACCTCTTAGGACATGATGTTTATGAGACCTGGTGTTATCCATCATTACATGGTAGACCATGTCTATATTTTTATTTTAAGAAATATTATTTGAGAAAAGGTTTTCCTTTAAAATCGTTTTCCTTTAAAACAATTTCCTCAAAATGTTTCTTGAAAGTGATTCAAATGTTCTTTTAAAAATATACATGTTGATTTGTATTATAATGTAATAGAATTGAATCTTTTGTTTTGTTTTTTTCCTACTGGGATTTGGGTCACACCCTACATACACCTTTGGGTGTATGTAGATTTTGTTATGTAAGACCCAGGTAAAGGAAATATGTGTCATGATGGTGGATCTTGTTGATAGTGTTCCACTTATTTTAGATTCTGATGGTGGTAGCTTGAGGGTTATGCCCCTCTTGTTTCATAGATGTTTTTGGGATAGTTATTTCATTCCCATTCCATTATAGTAATTTTTTTATTTAATGTTGTAACTTTAAATTTGAAAATTGTTGTACCTTATTGAGTTATGTTTAGTAGTTATTGTTATATTTATTTCTGTTGTTTGTTCTCACTTATATAAAAGTCTGAAATCATTCCCAAATCATATTTTTGATAACCAAGAACTAGTTTCTAACCCTTGGGGATTTGGAACTTCCTTCGGGCTATGCCATAGATCGGGTTGGGTGTCAGGTTAGACGGAACCCTGTCTTGGTTCCTGAAAACTAGAATAATTGAGGGATTAGTCTGAAATAATATTTCATTGAGGGAATTTATTTATTGTGTGTAAATTATTTTATTTTATCCTTTTACATGAATTTTTAATATTAAGTGTATTTTATTTATGTGATTAACCATAATTTGATAAAAATATTTAGGTATAATCCTTTTATTTTATTCTATATGAGAATGATTATTATTTAATTCATTTATTTATGTTTATTGATCCATGAATGACTATTATTGGGAAACAATTTCCCATCACAATTGAAATCATATGGTTTCCTCACAAGAAGTATAAAACATGAGGTTGGTATTTTCCCGTAACCTATGGGGTTTTATCTAGAATCCCATACAGCTCAAACCTAGAACCTTAGAAATAAAATCCATTCAAGTAGGGATACAAATACCATTGGTCAATGGCTTAGTGGTTCTCCAAAAAATCCTCATATGCATGTTATGGATGAGGTCCTAGGTTTGAGCTATGAGGGAGGGGAGAAAAAAACACTATAGGGTAGGTGACTATACCTACCACATTTTCCTAACTTATGGTGAGGTTCGATTCCAATTTTCATTATTATATGATGTTTTCATCTGATAGCAGCAATTATTAGTTTTTTATATAAAAATTGTGACTTTTATGTAACAATCCATAACAAACTTCTATAGGAAAACAACATCCTATTGCAATAAAAATAGACCATGGCCCTCACCCAAAGGTAGAAAAACATGGAAGTTATCATCCCCTTCCCTTCAGGGTTTTATCTCATCTCCCCTACAACTAAAACATGGGACCTCATGCATAAAAACCATATTGAGAGAACTCAGAGTACCACAAATCCATATTGTAGAATCCATGATTTGATTCAATGTATGATATTTTAAGTTTATAAATTATCCTTTATTTTTAATTATTCCTTATTTTGGTTGTTAAATAGGATGATTTTTAGTGAAAAAGTGTCCAGAAATCAAAGGCTGGAATTTTGAGATGGGACTAGGCATCATGGTGGCTGAAAATAACAACTAAATAGCTGGTGGAGTAATTGTAAGTCTTCCTAGAAATATAAATCACACCAACCATCTGGTGGTGATATAATTTCCCATGTGGTTCTTCTTAAAAACTAACCACCTAGTGGACCATCATCAGTAAGAAAATTATAAAAATGGCACGCTGGTGAGGCCTAAAGAGTCTCGGGTGCACCCATTATGAGTGTCTAAATAATTTACCCCATGAGTTTTTAATGGAACTCATCCCCCCCCCCTTTAACACCTAATTCTAAATCCCATGGTCATATTCTGAATTTTTGTCTCTCTATCATTAATCAAAACTATCCCATTCTTCTACCACTTCCTCCTAAATATTTTATTGATATGTTGCTTTAATAATGGTGGGTTTTAACTAGATCCATTGAAAATACTTTTTTCTCCTTGATAGATTAGTATGGATTTATGATGGACCTGTGGTTTTTATACTGATTTGATAGAAAATTCTCCCTTTATTTATAAATTGATAATGGATCTAGTGTGTTAGCGATATTTATTGATCCAATAAAGATCTACCATTGAAAAAAAATGTTTAATGGGTATATTTTTATGACTCGTCTTCTTAAACCTATTCCTGAAATATGATTGATGATAAATCCTTAATCCTATGACAATTCCTTGATAGATTGGTTGAGTATTTAACAAATCAACATCAACCCCCTTTTTTGGAGATAGAATTTTTTAGAATGGTGTATTTTTCTAGGTAATATTCTTTAAAAAATAATCATAATACCTTCTCCTTGAATCCCATATCAAATATATTTTTCATTAATGGGTTTATGATAGAACAATAATAAATAGTTAGATAGACCTAAGTCTCTCTTCTATAATTTTTTATAAATTAACAATGAATTTCTGAATAGATAATGGATCTAGTTAATTATTAACCCCTCCTTTGACATAACTTGGAATTGGTTCCATTTTTGGACTCCTTAATATATGCTATTCTTGAATGAACTTCTTGATTTAAATAATTTTGAGTTGCCATTATAAATGTATTTCATGATAAACTAGAACCACATTTAGGCATCCTTGATGTGTGATCTCATTCTTTGTGGGTTTGTGAATTGTTTCGGCCATAAATCCTTTGAAAACCTTGGATTACTTCACCATTAACCTTGAGGTAGAAGGTTCCTTACCATATGGGGCTCTTGGATTATCATGTTTCCTTGGTATGATTAATGTTTTATCATGGATTTTTGTTCTTGATTGATGATTTTTTTGTGTGTAGTCATGATACCCATATATGATCTTGTTTCTGTGATTATTGTTAGAGTATCTTGATATCATCCTTGATATTGATCACATATTTTTTATGTTTGAAACTCTATGATTCTAATGACATGTTATGCCTGTCTTATTATGCTATATTGGTTTGTGTTCTACCATTTCATTCAAGGTTTTTTATTATTATTTTAGATAGGTGGAACGTCATGGAATGTTTACCCCTTAGAGGGGGATCATAGATGACATGTTGTGATGAATATGGAGAATCTATTCATGGGGTAAGATCATAATAGCCTCAGGGCCCATACCGGACTCGATGCCTTGAGGATACTGAGTAACATGTTGGAACTATATTCCTTATTAATTTTGAGCAACATGACCAATCAATTCCATAAGTATTTCTAGTGTTATATCTCCATCCTCATCACTCGTTCTTGATCATTTTTTTGACATCTTTGTCATTCATCTCGTATAAATCCAATGCAGGTATGACCAGGGCTTGTAGTGGCTTGGTTAGAACATAGGTGATTGGTTTGTTATTATTATCCTTTCTTGTACATCTATTGATATCATGGAATACATGTGAACATTTTTTAAGGATTCATTGGTGGTGTCCTATTGCGTTTAATTACTCACAACTTTCATAGGAATCTCGATTCATGTGCAGATTTCATGTATAGGGATCTGAGCAAGGGAAATGGGGCTATGGAAGATGGTTGATTCATGGATCATAGAGATGGTGTAGTGACCAGGATAAACTCAATAGGATTATATAGAGTTTAATTTACTTATTTTCATTCTTTCACTTATACTATTGTTTGTCTTACCAGCTAGGGAGCCCATTTATTTATGCATTGTATGACATTTGTTCCATATATCATAATATTTTTCTACCTTGTTTACTATTTGGTTTTTTTATTATTATTTATTATTATTATTATTATTCCAATGAAATGATATTTAGGGTGTAGAATTCCCACTAATATTTTTTATATCCTTTCTTCTAGTTGGTGGGATCCTATGTATAGGGAAGTGTGAATGAGATCATGTGACTATCTGGCTGAAACCTAATGGTTTAGGTTGGGGTGTTACAAAATGGTATTAAAGAGAAGTATTATTCTTCACTTTTTTACTAAAATGAGAATTTGTAGATATGGGATAGTATTTCTAGGCTTGGGTAGGGATGCTTCCATGTTCCTGACTAGATCACATGTAATAGACTTCTGAGTTTCCATTGATATTATTTTTCGTTACTATTTTATGAGTATTTGGGTGTGTTTGTGAATGTTGATTAAGAATGTAGCTTCTCATGTCATATTTATACCTATTTTGTGATACATACTATTTTTTAAATTTAATTCCTTGATTATGTTATATATTCAGGATAGAATGATATTCCTTAATTGTGGGATATATTTGTTTTACTATGATATTGTGTTTATTTTCATTAATTAGATCAACCTGAGTATGTTGTTATGATTTTTTATATACATGATATTGTGCCTAATGTGAAGTGATGTAAACCTTAGTTAGTTCTAATAAGTTTATACCTTGGTTTATGGGTGGACTCCTAAGATAACCTTTGTGTGATCCCATATAATGACTCAAATTTCTCAAAATAACTTTATTTTTTCTAAGTTTTTTTTTGTTTTCTGAAGATTCCACCCCAACGATGATTTATGGGACCACTAGCTAACATTGGATGGGTTTATACCGATAGTTAGGATTCCCCTATTCCACCACCAATTTTACTGGAAGGTCAAACCTAGTATTCTCCCGCACCTACTCTACTAGTGTAGGCAGTGGTCGCACCTCAACTAAGAGTCCTTCCACTTGTTCCTACCCAGGGTGGAGGGGAAACATGGCCTATGGTCAAGTATTATAAATAATTTCATCTCCCACATCCACCATCCATTTAGAAATATGGACTCCCAAAGGATGTATTGGAAGGGATATAAATCATTAAGGGTGCTTTTGACCTCATTGATACACTTGAGGATAAGAAGGTGAAGCTAGAAACATTCATTCAATAGGGACCTTCCAAGTAGTGGTGGGGCATGATGGTGCTAGATAGGCAATATTGGGGGTCTCGCCAGGGAGGATTTCAAGGGAATGTTATTCTAGGAATTATTACTTGATATGCTGAGTCTTGATTAATCACAAGTGTTCATAGATCTATATTAGGGATCTAGGATAGTATTTTTATACTCTTCTCATTTCACTAAGATAGTACATTTTTCTCCTCTCTATTTTGGGAATAATGAGCAGACTGTCTAAAATGTCAACTTCAGTCTTTATCATAACATTAGATGATTGGTTAGTTAATTTTACCTAAAATCGTACCTGGAGTTTTTGTTTATGGACTTGACTGTTGATATGGACCCAATGTAGGATCAAGAAGTTGGTATTCTTCCAACCTTCGGTACTCAGGTGGGTGGATCCCCAACAGTTTTGGTAGGTATTATTTTTGGAAGTAGGAAGTAGAATATTGTGGATATACAATAGGGTGTTAGTATGATGGTGGAAAAATGTATGCCTTCTTCACCCCCCAAGGAAGAGTTTTGTAGTGTTTTATCTAATATAATTTCAAACATTTTGGAAAATTTATATAGCACCTCAGGACCAATGTCAGTAGTGGGGGAAAATAGGGAATATCCAACAATTTTTCACTAGTTCTTCGAGGTTCACATTCCATATGGTTGGAGGGTAGATGAGATATTTGAACTAGGGATCCAGATGGGGTCCTCAATAGTAGTCTTAGAAAAGGATGACTCAAACTGATCATACATCTTAGGGATACGTCCTTGGATCTAAGGCATACCATCTACTATTCAAGGTATGGTCTTGATCACTAATATTTTCTCTCTCTTTTTTTAATACCAGTGCTTCCCATTCTTTTAAATCTTCCAAAGTTATTGTTGTACTTGTATTACCAATCAAGTTATCTAATAAGTTACTTTCTATTGATACATTTTTGATAATAAAAGTAGACCATATTCAATAATTCATAGAGTGTCCTATAATTTTTCTACATCATGATTCTGGTAGGACTTTCATAAGTCCTTTGAGATTCAGTTAAGAATGATCACAACATAGTATCCTTAGAAAGACAAATAGTGGGAGTTGATGATTCGTATATTATAGGATTTGATATGAGTTTGTGTTTTATACTTAGGTGGATTATGGTATGAAAACGTATCCTTGGTTTAGTTCATATACAACATCATTTTCCATGATTCTATTTAGATGAAACCTTATGATGATATTTATTGAAGGTCATGTCATTCACCACTTTTTTGGCATGAGGATAGAGTGGCAGTAATTATGGGGTCCAATATTGCGTAAGATGACTCTATGAGAGTTAATATAGTTAAAAATAGGTGTATCATAGATTAGAATATCTATAATTACTTTTTAAATCATAGTAGGATCCATTTTTTAATTCATTTTAGGTGATTGGTTTTTTCTAAGAGTTACTCCTCAGTTAGGCCACTGATTTTTTAAGAAGTAAGTGAAGCTAGTGCCATGCTATTTTGGACACTTTGAGATAACTGAACAAATTGGGATAGTGGTGTACCATCTAGATTATATATCTCTCTACTGATGAATGCATTCTATGTTTCATGAGTGTTTTCTCTAGAGGTACATTGCTAATCCCATGTATTTCATCGAATTTTAGGAGGTTGATCCAAACCCTGACATGTCATAAACAAAGCACCCAGTGCAGATTATAAACTAGAGTGAGAAAATCCTTCAAGGAAATATGGTACCACAAGTCCAAATTATATGGTGTCTTGGATGGATCCAAGAGGATTCCTGGGATAATGGTGATAATTTTCAAGCTCAGTGAACTATGTTGTTTTTTAAGAACCTTTGGAGGTACTCCTCAGGGTTGAGAAGTTATTAGAGCGAGGAATTGTATCATGTATTCTTGGATTTAATGTATGAGATGTTATGTTTTTAAATTAGACTTTTTTTAATTATTTCCTATTATGGGAGTTAAATAGGTTAGTTTTTAGTGACAATGAGTTTTGGAATTAGAGGGTATAGTTTCAATAGGATACTAGGACACTCGGGGGCTAAAAGCTACCATCGTCCAGTCAGTGGACTCCATAGAATTTCCTGTGGTGTTTCTATAAGTATTTTGAGAAATCCAAACCCTAAAAACTAGATTATATGATTCCATTGGCTAGTTGGTGGTGTTATATAATTAACCAATTGGTTCTACTAAGTAAACTAACCACCCAGTGGCCTGTCATCAACTATCCAATGGTTTCATTAGCTCTAGTAAGGCCCATAGGGTCATTAGTGTTCCTAGTTTGAGGGTGAAATTAATACACCCCATGTATTTCTAATGGAACTATTTTTTATTCCCTTTAACACCACATTATGATCCTCATGGTCATATTTTTAATTTTTAACGCCCTCTCATGAATCAAGACTCTTCTATTATTTTCTCCTAACCTCCTATGACTTTGATTGATCCAGTAGTGCAATAATTATGAGTTTTATCAAGATCCATTCCAAATACTTATTCTTAACTAGTAGATTGTAATGGATATATAATAGATCTATGGTTTCTATACTAATCCAATAATGAATTCTCCCTTTCTTTATAGACCAGTGATAGATCTTGATTGTTGATGATTTGTCTTCATTGAATCAAGGTTTACCATTGAAAATAAAATGTTCAATGAGTATGTTTTGATGAATCATCTTCCTAAACATATTGTTTATAAAATATTGATTATAGATCCTTAATACATTGAATATTCAATAGTATATTAGTGGATGAATCAATGTGTCAATGAAAAACCCCCATGACTGGAGATATAATTATCAAGAATGGTAGAAATTTCTAGGTATGTTTATTTAGAAAAATCATCATGAGACCCATTCCTTCTTGTATCTCATCTTGAATTAATTTTCATTTGATGAATATATGATGGGTCGATGATAATTGGCTTGAATTGGGGATATCTTCTAAATTTTTTTGGGAATTCACAAGCCATTATTGAATTGGTAATGGATCTAATGAATCAGAAACCCCTCCTTTGACCTACACTTGAATTGGTTCTATTGAAAAAATAATTAATATATGTAATTATATATTTCCCAAATTGAAATTAAATATTCACGAGTATCAATTCTATATTTCTTTCTTGAAAAACCAGAACTCGAGTTAGGAACCATTGACATGTGAGCTAGTTCTCCATGGGTGTGTGACATGGTTTGGTCTTAAATCTTTTAATTTTCTATGAAGTAATTAATTAACAACATTGAGGTTGGATGTTCATTACCATTAGGGACTCTTGTATTCTCATGTTTCTTTGTTGTGTTTGATGTTTTAGCATGTATTTTTGTTCTTGATTAATGATGATTGCTTGTGGGTGTGTTTGTTATTGTGATTTCCATATATAATATTATTTCCATGAGTATTGTTAGAGTATATCGATATCATGCTTGATGTTGATCACATTTTTTTTATTTTTTCTACTATATGATCTTGATGAAGTGTTATTGTTGTATTATTATGTTATACCTATTTTGTAACACAATGTTGTTGAAGGTTTGTTCTCGGTGTTCATGATAGGCGGACCATCATGGTATGCTTATCCCTTAAAGGGGGGTGGGTCACATGACATGTGGTGATGATGAAATAGAACCCATTCATTATGTAGGATCATGATAGAATTGTATTCTTAAAGATAATCGAGGCCCTTAGAATACTGAGGAATGTTCCATAACTCGACACCTTATTGATACTGATTATCTTGTCCACTGTATTCCTTGAGGATATTGAGTATAATGTTTCCTCATGATCCTTTCGGTTTGTTCTGTGGTGTTTTGTGTTACCCTTTTGGGTCCATAAGTGTGAATTAGTGTGGCTCGGTATCTCAGTTCTCCATCCCTTGGTTCTATGTTCAGATACCTATTGATGAATACTTCACCATCGCTCACCCTACTTTGAAATTTTTTTAGGGTTCTCGGGTTTATGTTTTCTCATGGCCCTACTCTGGCATGGTCTGGCTCTTTGTGGTTTTCACTTTTTCTTCCTCAATATTGGTTCCTTTCATTGTTAGTCTTATTTTGTACCTTTTCCTTCTTCCTCCCCTCTTGACCCCATTCTTGTCAGGTTTGAAGGATTCAATGGTGATTTGGGATGTTGTTGGTGGTTAATATGACCAAGGTCCAACCCTAGGGATTTCTGGTTGTGTCTATCCCTTGGTGGTGCAGTTCATAGTGGTTGTGGTGCACCAGTATTCCGGGTCTATTCCAAAGGGTTGGTGGTGGTGTGTCCCAATGCGAGGCCTGAGACATGTTAGTGTTTATTTTGGTATTTTGATGGTTTCAATGGCTATGCGATCTGATATATTCTGAAAGTTGTCTTAACCAGGTCTCACAATGTTACTACCTATTCATGTGGTGATATTTGATGGTGATATAGACCCTTCACGTTTTGAGGTGTGGTGATGGATTTTTGATGGTGTGTGGTGTCAGTCATGGTTTCTGAGGAAACCATATATGGTGATTTTTAGTGGTTTGTTTTGTTGTGCGGTTCATTTTATTGGTTGGATTAAGGTCTTGACCACTCTCACTTTAACAGTTTTACACTTTACCCCCTTCTAAAAGCGTATTTTTTATAATTCAAAAAAATATATTTCACATCGAGTGTCATGTTTCCTAACATGTGGTTATTTGTTAAATATTTTTCTAACATCTTGATCATCCTTCTAGAATAGAGCTAAATCATGTATAGTTGGGGATTATAGAGGCTTGGTTGGAATACTATTTCATAATATGTGATTATTATTCTTTCTTCTACATTGTTATCATGGAATACACTTACTATCCATGTTCACATTTATTAAGGATGCATTGGTGGTGTCCTCCTAGGTTTTATTACTCACAATATACACAGGAATCCTGATGTGCATAAACATTTCATGTATAAGGATCCAATTAAGGTAAATGGTATCATGGTGGATGGTTGATTCGTGGAGCATGGATCTGGTGGTGATCCCGTGAAAGACTCTTGAGGATTATACAAAGTTATATTTATTTATTTAATTGCTTGAACTTATATTTTGGTTTGACTTACCACCTCTGAAATCTTGTTTATTTATGTGTGGTATAACATGTGTGTTATCTGATACTATATTCTTCTGCATTGTTTAATTTATGATTTTTATTATATTTAATAATATTATTTGTTATATGACATGGTATTGATGTTATTATCTCCCCACTGACGATGTTCATAACCTTACTTATAGTCAACAAACTCTTGTGTATGAGGAGGCTCATATGAGTTCGTGTGACTCTTTTTCTTGTACATGGTGTTTTGGATTAGGTAACTACATATGTGATATTCATAAATCATTTATAAAATAAATAACCATATAAAATATAGAATAAAATATATTGAATGATCATGATTGTTATCTACTGATTTTCTTAATGAGAGGATAATAAATAAACCACTACCTATTGGGGAAATACTCTATGAGCTGATCTTGGCTCGAGTTGCAACATAACACCTCTATCCTATGTACCATCTAGGTTGACATCACCTCTTCTCCATATGAAACCACCTCTAATTTCAGGAGAGTTTCATCCTTACATATGATTTACTCATATAAAAGTGATGGGAACTAATTTAATGGTTATAAGGTTTACATAAAGAAATCATTGACATAAATATATTTATATAAAAAGAGGAGGGGATGATAGTAACTACATTATTTTAATTTAATAATAAAAATTGAAAAATCCTAGGTAAAATTTTCACAAAAAGAAACCCAAAAATATATGGGTCAGTCAACTTCATGATCAACCATGCATGAAATTAATATAAATTTAATTAACTAACATTCATTTTAGTTATTCTTAATTAAGATAAAAAACACTTGAATTAATTAATTATCTTAATTAATTCATTTGTTCATTTTTTTAATATATATCCAATCATTATTTGAGATTCCCATCCATTATAATTTAAAACAATTTAAAAAAATTGATTATATTTAAATTTAATTTTGTACATGGTGTGTATATGGAGGAAATATGGAATGTATCTATTTTAACTATAATAATTAGCCATCATCATGTATTTCACTCACATGACATGTAGCATACATAATATGTAATGAAATTACATAGCATGTAGTGTCAATAGGTGACAAAATAATTCATATAAATAACACAATGTGTAGCAATTTTAACACATGTGGATTACATTGCATGTAACAAACATACACAATATATAGCTTTGAATTTAATATGAAAATTACTTTAAGAATTTAATATTTTCAATAAACGATCGCAATGTGTATGCTATCAATTAATGAGACATGGAAAAATGTTTATAAGGTTTAATGATCCAATTAGTTTTATTTCTATGTTAATTTAATTAAAAGGTGTATAAACAATAATGGCATGTATTTTATGTAATTAAGTATAGGTTACATAGCATGTATTGAAGGATACAAACTATGTAATGAAATTTTTTGATGTCATAGAAACATTCCTCGGGACTGGGTGTGTACACCAGCCATAGAAATTAATGAGTTATATGATGGGTACACTAGCTACACAAAATGTGACCTCAATATTTCACATTTATCTATCAAACATGTCACATTACATTTATTTCATAACTCATAGGAATAAATTTATGTCTCATCCTAGTGTAATGAACATGGATACACATTTTATACCTTTTAAAAACATGCCATTTAGTTCCATGTTATTCGTACTAAATCCTAAATACCTATGAATTGGTTCTTACATTATTATTCTATTACTATTAACAATTTTGGGTATATATATAGGTGAACATAGAAAAATAAAGATATACCTTGATTTTTTTAATTTAAATAATGAATTTATAGAAATAAAAAACTAATAAAAAATGTATATAATTATTAAAAAATAATTAATTATAATATGGAATGTGGCCACTCTGATACCAATTAAATGTTTCGGAAAAAGTGGATGTGCCTATTGGGGTCATTACCAACTCATGTTTTTCATATTCAATGAATAATCAACAATATATGTGACAATATATATTAGGACCACTGAATTTATCTAATGAAATTGATATAAATTACAAAAAAAGTAGAGATGAATGTTCTTGTTAAATTTATAATTAATTTAAAAGAAATAATTACCATGGTTTTTTGTACATTTTTTCAATAATATTTTGATTATCCAAAAACCATTCATATTTTTCTCTCAGTGTGATATGATAATATAAGGATATAATCCCTTTAGTAGTGATCAAAAAATACCCCTATAATATCAAATTGTCACAAATAATACTCTGGGATCTAGAAAAATGGTATTTATAATCTTTTTTCACTAAACTGGATCATAAAAAAATACTTTAAGTTTTAAAGATTAATTAGTTTTTCACATCCTTGAGTGATAGGAGGGAGGTAGAATAGGTTAACTCAAGTTTTTGAGAAAATCCTAGATAAGTTATTTCTCAAGATAATTCTCTAGAGATGAAATCCATGTGCATAAATTTAATATTATCTTATGAAATGGTATAACCAAGTATTTATATATCTAAAATGATATTAAATATACCATTCCCATAAGACCTGATAACATGATATGCACTTCAGCTCCTGCATTTACAGAACCTCAAATTATAAGGATAATTTATTCGATAAATAAAGAAATATTTATAATATCCATGATCTTATAAATAAATATTTATTTTAATATTCAATTCACACATAAATATGATGAATTGATATTTTAAATCAATAAATCTTAAATATATATTATTCCATGGTCTTGAGAATAATTTATTTTGAATAATTTAATTCATATAGAATTTATGTGAGATTAATAGAAACACTACGTGTGTGACCCTCTAATCATCTTCCACATTATCATTAGGTGGATTCACCAAAAGTAAAATAACATCATCAAGAAAAACATAAAGGAATCCAAGAGGAAAATTTTAATTCCAAAATAGATACAACCACATATGAATTCACATTTTTTAATATAATACCTTTGTCTTGATATCACATCAGCAAATTTCAAATATGTTTCTTCAACCTATATACTCTTCGTATCTTTATTTCACTATTTAAAATGAACATATAAATAAATCCTGACTATAGGATTTAGTTATCCATTTTCATTCCAATCAAAGGGTCCATATATCAAATTCTATAGATAAGGAAGGAACAAATCCTTCCTTAAATTATTCATTAATAAATATAACCCATGACACACCCAACATACCCAACATTTATGTGAACATATGTCATCAATGTTTATGGAAATGCAACTAAGTGTGTGAATCTTGAAAGGAATTAATAATAATAATAATGTCTAAGAATCAGTACACAAGATCACATATAGGAATATCCAATGACCTACAACCATATGGATTTCCTACTAGCTGGTTTATCCTCATAATCTTCAGTATTATGGATTACCCAGTGAAAAAATCATGAGATGAAATCTAATACTATTATGAGTATCTAATACATGATAGTTTACATCATTTTTTTCCATTATATGAGATAATTCGGCCACATGATATATAGTTTAATAATATCATCACATAATTTCAAGGTTCCCATCATAATAGGGAACTCCAATGACTTTATCAATGTGACAAATAATTTGGGAAATTATCATGTTAAAGTTACATAGACTCATAAATGATATTCAAAAAGTTATTTATCAATATTCAAGTTTATGAGTATATAGGTAATCTTGAGTATAAAATTATATTTTTCTATGTCCCAAAATTTAATGTTAAAATCTATAGTGGTAGAATTAATAATCATAGAAGGATGTGCAGTTTGGTTGTATGGTTTACCAAACCATGTATAGATCATGAAATGGACCTAAAATCACCAGGAAACTACCGTATGGTTTGGATATATATTTTTTAAAAAATTAAATTAATCATACTCTAAACAATAATTAGAATATAACCTATGTATATTCATGTTTCACAACTAGTGCTAAACATTGCCTAAATGTGTGCCTCTGATGAAATGGAAATATCATACATAACATTAACTAAATATTTTATACTAACCATAAATATTAATAACCTTCATTATTACTTCTAACCATGTTCCAATTTTTTGATGTTAGTAGTACATAAGATAAGTTCATATAGTTACTACAAACTGTGCACCAACAATGTGTTGAATATGCAGTTATGAAAAACTCATTAAAAACAAAATAAAAAAAAAATTAAACTCTAGACATCACAAGACCAGAAGCATTTAATGATTAAAATAAATAACACATAAAATTTTCACTGAGGTGTTAAAAGTCTCCCCACTATGCCACTTAATACACTCATAAAATCACCAAATATTTATGGATAAGAAAAATAGAAACCATTATACCAAGTTAGATCATATATGAAATGAAATGTTCATCCATAGGTCTGAGATTGTGATATTTTCCCTTACCTTAGGTCTGATTTGCTTAGTAAGTGTCCGAAACTCCTGTATAATGATTTAAATAACGTTATTGACTTATTCCAGAATCATACTTATTGTTATGATATCATATATGGTCATATTCTTAGCTTCTTATTAGTAATATTTCATTATTACTTGTTATTCGGGTGTTTATTACTTTTTGTTCTTATGCGTGTTTTGTCGAATAAATTCTTATTATTCTTTTTAGGTTATAGATACCTCATTTCCAGAATGGTATTAGTGTAATATATATCATATTCATTCATTCAATTAATTTTTATAATTATTATGCAATGAAGATCATGTAGAACGAGTCGCATCACATCGTGGAGACGGTATTCCGTACGTACGCACGAGCGATGATATCGTTCCCATGATCATGGAATTGTATTGGAGTGTATGTTTACTATTTAAGAATCAATATAACTTTACAATAATCATATATAGTTATTCTTTATACCATTATACCCATCCAAGTATGGTAGTGGTGGAAAATAGATTACACCACGGCGTGGAGACGGTATTCCGTACATACGCACGCGCGGTGATTTCATTTTCCGTAGGATTGATAGATAGTGAAATAGGGTTTTTTCATAATTATAATAAAATAAAAGTATATGAGTGATACTTATGTTATTACTTCATAATGAAACAACTAAATAAAAAGAAGTTGAAGAAGAAATAAAGTTGAAAAAATTGGTAACGGACATTACCTCTTCTTTGAAGCGCCTCTTTGAGACCTCCTCCTAGGGCAATAAAATTGGTCTTTGAAGAATACCAGGACCTCTAGGATGTTTCTAGGGAATTGGAGAAGAGAATTTTTCAGGGTTTGGCTGATCTTGAAGGCTCAATGTGGTGTGAGGAAGAGAGGGAGGAGGTGCCCTTTTATTAGGGAGGAGAGGGGCACCGTTGGAAATATAAGAAATATTAGTTTATATTAAATCCCAACCCCACTTAAAAACTTCCAAAATGACTCATATATGAATATTAGATGAGATAGGGTTGTAATCTCATCAACCAATAAAATTTAGACATGTTATGAATTTATTTTAAACATTATCAACTTGATTTATCCTTATTTATCAATTTAATTTTATTTGTGGTAATAATATTCTAAATTCTAAATTATTATAAATAATTACATATGTGTTGTGAATTTTCCATAATTTGACACTTTATGACATTTTAGACCATATAGATTTTAATTTATAATTTTTAAATATTTTTGTGATTTTTAAACAATTTTATAAAATGTTATTTTTATAAAATAACAATAGTGTGAATTTTGACACTATTCATTTATTTGAATTTAAATAAAATATATACAGAAGATATGTTCGAACTAAAAGCTTTAATAGATTCATAAAATGTCATATGTATCTATAAAATTAGTGGAGAAAATTAAATAGTTCATATAATATTTATTTTAGTATTTTTAAAACCATTTATTTGATATTTTAATTAATAAAATAATTTCAACATCACTATTGTGTCATAATGAATGATAATATTTTAATCCCTAAAAATTATAAATAAATTCCTATTATGTAGATAATTTTATTATCTTTATAGAGACTATTAATGTTTGAAGTTTCATTAAGTTTATCACTAAATTAAAATTATTATACTTATAAGCTTTAAGAAAGTGACATGTTGTCACATTCTTTGGTTTTAATAATAATTAAATTATTTTCATGGAAAAAAGTCCATTAAATGAATCTAATCCGACACTTAGGTGATATGGGTCGACTTTTAGTCATCCAATAGGTTTTTTGCAGGTGTTACGGTAATTTTATAATCTTATATTTACCCTTAATTACCCAATTTACCGTTAACTATGGTAAATAAAATTTACTATAGTTACTATTCATAATGCCCAAAAATAAAAAGAAGCCTATTAACATAATTTGGACCCACTGATTCTGAATATGGAATCTATTTTTCAAAATTCAAAACATATAAGTTTTAGTAATTAATTTAAAATAAATCCTGTTCATAAGAAAACGAGTTTTAAAAGTTAAAACATTGCCAATGATTGAAATGTTTTTACCTATGAATTCAATGTGAAATTAATGATAATGACATACATTATATTAAATTTTAAAAATATATTATATTTAAACTTTAAAACCATTCAATATTATAATTTATCCATATAAATTATCTCAATGAAAAAGGTTGTTTTTAATTAAAAATTAGTGTATTTTTACTATTCATCAAAATATGAAAGTTATCAGAAAAATATAAAAAAATTATCCAAAGTAAATTTTTATACCATGATTCAAAATAATAATTTAAATTTATCAAATTGAACTTATAAACATGTCAGAAACTAGATTTAATGTGGGTGCTCCATCAAAAGGAGGCAAAACTGCATTTTAAAAAAAATACTTATTCTACCCAAAAAAATTATTTTGTTCTCTTACCATGTTCTAGAAAATGTGTAAGATGAATAATAAAATTCAAAATGTAGTTAATAAATTAATAACGGCTAGTTCATAATAATATATCGTTGTTTAGTGAAACCCGGTATTGCGTACTACACACGCTATCGAGGAAGGTCGTGATTGCGTGTAATGCAAGTCAAGTCCGTATTGTGTGCTGTGAAAGATTCCTTTGGTGTTGCGTATAACATAAGACATAAAAAAATTCTCATAAAATATCAGGGTGTTACATTCTACCCCCCTTAAAATGAATTTCTCCCTCGAAATTCATCACTTCATTTCAGACAGATGAGGATACATCTCCCTCATCATATCCTCAAGTTCCCATGTAGCTTCTTCTAATTGGTGGTTCCTCCATAAAACTTTCACCAAGAGAGTGGTCTTGTTCCATAGGACTTTTTCACTACGATACAGAATCTCTATCGGTTTTTCTTCATAAGAAAGATCTTGCTCCAGCGGTATAACTTCTGAGCTGAGTACATGTGAAGGATCAGGTATGTACTTTCTCAGGAGAGATACATGGAACACATCATGAACTTTAGAGAGATTCGGTGGAAGCACCAATCGGTAAGCTACCTTCCCAACATGATCCAGAATTTCAAAAGGACCAATATATCTAGGGCTCAACATTCCCTTCTTTCCAAATCTCATGACCCTCTTCCAGGGAGATATTCGTAAGAACACTTTATCACCCACTTCAAACTCTAGGTCATTTCTTCGGTTGTCGGCATAACTTTTCTGTCAAATCTGAGTTGCTCTTATGTGTTGTTGAATAGATCTGACCTTTTCTGCCATTTCATCAATGAGATCAGGTCCTAATATCTTTATTTCCCCAACTTCATCCTAGAAAGTTGGAGTCCTGCATTTATTTCCATAGAGAGCTTCATAAGGAGCCATCTGAATACTAGAGTGAAAGCTATTATTATAAAAAAATTCCACCAAAGGTAGGTGTTGATCCCAACCACCTTTGAAATCTATAGAGGAAGCTCTCAACATATCTTATAGTGTTTGAATTGTCCTCTCAGATTGACCGTCTTTCTGAGGATGATAAGCAGTGCTGAAACTCAACTCTGTATCCAGAAATAAAATAGGGGTGGATCCAGAATCAAATAAAACATTTTCTACTTTAGAGTGGATGGTAAGTGTAGCTCTCACCACTTCGTTGTCGTACTCCACATAGCCGATAGTAATTTCATGTGACTTTCCTTTGTCTTTGGCCTTAAGAGTTTGTTGACGTCGATCATCATCATCAACCCTTGGATTTGGGCATTGATTGGCATAATGCCCCACCTCCTTGCACTTGAAACATTGAAGTGTAGAAGGTTCGTTCTGTGTATCCCTTCCTTTTTTTGAATCATTAGACATATTCTTCTCATTATTTCGACATTCAATTGCCCGATGACCTTCTTTTCCACACTTATAACATTTGATTGTCCCCTTAAGACAATTTACTCCATGTTTCTTCCCACACTTTGAGCATAAGGGAAAACTCATCTTCTTTTCAGGGTGGTCTTTAGATTTTTCTTTGAATTCCATTTTTCTCTTCTTATCAAACCCATGTGACTGATGGGTTACACCAATCTCCATCTCAACCTTGAGATCACATTGAACAATTTCCTCGTAGCTATTGAAGTCCCTTATGGCTAACGCCCTTCAAAGACTTGGTTTTAAGACACTAAAGAATCGATCGATCTTACTCTCAGGTTGGATAATAATTCCGGAATCATTCCTTGCAATTCTTGTAAAATTTGCTTCGTAGGAACCAATGGATTCATCATCCTTTTGCTTCAGTTCAAGAAACTCCTTCTCCATATTTTTTCGAATAATACAAGGGAAATACTTATTGAAAAATAAGTTCTTGAACTCGTCCCATTCCATGGACTCAATTTTATCCCTTTTCCTCATATTCTTAATAAGATTCCACCATTGATCAGCATCACCTTCCAAACGACACACTGCTAAGATGACTTTATCATGTTCAGAACATTGAAGAACTGAAAATATCTTTTCAGTGGTACAGATCCATTGTTCAGCCACTAATGGATCAGAAGACCCGATGAATGAAGGTGGACGCTGTCTCATGAAGGATTCAACAAAATGTTGCTCCTTCCTTTTCTCATTTGGAAGTCCTGCATGATTTATAGCTTGAGACAGTTGTGTGAGCATGGCTACAAGATTTTTCATTCCAGCTCCCATAACGTTTGGTTTCTCCGAGGGACAATCATTACATTGACCATCGCATTCCGCATTAACATGGTTCCTTCGGGTTCCAACCATTGACTAAAACCAAGAAGAATAGTGTGAGCAACACTAATTATAATAGGAAAAACACATAATCAAGAATAAAATTCTACACTTAAGGTCTTATCATAGGTTGTTCATGGCCATTTCTAAAACACTAAGATTGTGTTCTAGGCTTAGACTTATCCTTAGGGTTCTTACTAAGGCTTTTACTTCCTAGTTTCCAAAGGTTGACTATACATTTCCTATGATACCAACTATAATGACCCATACTTTACATACATTGTTAATACTTCAAAATTGAAGTACACTTATTACAACATATAAAAAAAACCATGAAAGGACCCTATAGGTATAGTGTCTTTAGAAACTGGGAAACATAAACAACTGGTTCATAAAGCATCTACATTATCTCCCATTTATTTCATCATATCTAGAGTCCCTTTTGGCATATCCTACTTAATAACCTTCTTCCTGACCTGGGGAAAGAAAACATACAAAATGGTGAGCTCAAATTCTCATTAAGGGTATACAAAAGAAATATCAATCACATCATATTCATAAGAACATAACATTTTGGAAATCTTAACCTGCAAAAGGGATCATAATTTCATAACATGGGATAAATCATAGTAGTGAAATTTAATCCCAATAATCATAACGTAAAACATGAAACTTTGTGGCATACACACATAATCACAGAGAATCATTTCTTAGTAGTCAAGACTCATAGCCAAGACTATCTTAGTATACAAAGTCCATTTCTGAACCGAGTTCACTCCTCGTTTCAGTCCTGTTTCATTGAAATGGTTTAACCTTCCATTCCAGCCATGTCTCTCTCATGAGATATAAATCTTTACCCAATGAATTGGAGGGAGATATAGGTCCCACCCATCTCATAATGATACCATTCTTATGTGTGCCACAAAATCACAAATCATACATCATTGCATAACCCTTGTAATAAAAATGGGATTCTTAAACATCATGACATCATAAAACAATTCATATAAGATAAAGGAATTCATAAAAATAATTCCATCACAACATAATCAAATCAATGTAATAATAGGGATAGAAACAGAACCCTATATTATCTTAGATGGAAAATAATTTTGATAAAACACTTGAACTCCATTCTTGAGGAAAATATCCTTTCTACTTCAAAAATATTTTCCTTTCATAACATGTCATACAATTTTAAACTAAAATAAGTTGATAAAAAATAAACTTGAAAACTTGTAAATGAATATTCTTGTAAATAATGTTTTAAAAATCCATTCATTTCGTATAAGTTAAAAAAACATTCTTGGATAAAAATGAGATTGTGATATTTTCCCTTACCTTATGTCTGATTTGCTTCGTAAGTGTCCGAACCTCCTGTATAATGATTTAAATAAAGTTATTGACTTATTCCAGAATCATACTTATTGTTATGATATCATATATGGTCATATTCTTAGCTTCTTATTAGTAATATTTCATTATTACTTGTTATTCGGGTGTTTATTACTTTTTGTTCTTATGCGTGTTTTGTCGAATAAATTCTTATTCTTATTTTTAGGTTATATATACCTCATTTACAGAATTTTATTAGTGTAATATATATCATATTCATTCATTCAATTCATTTATATAATTATTATGCAATGAAGATCATGTATAACGAGTCACATCACATCGTGGAGACGGTATTCCGTACGTACGCACGAGCGATGATATCATTCACATGATAATGGAATTGTATTGGAGTGTATGTATACTATTTAAGAATCAATATCAATTTACAATAATCAAATATAGTAATTCCTTACACCATTATACCCATCCAAGTAAGGTAGTGGTGGAAAATAGATTACACCACGGCGTGGAGATGGTATTATGTACGTACGCACGCGCGGTGATTTCATTTTCCGTAGGATGGATTGATGGTGAAATAGGGTTGTTTCATACTTATAATAACATACCATTATATGAGTGATACTGATGTTATTACTTCATAATGAAACAACTAAATAAGAAGAAGTGGAAGAAGAAATAAAGTTGAAAGAATCGGTAACAGACATTACCTTTTCTTTGAAGCACCTCTTTGAGACCTCCTCTTAGGGCACTAAAATTGGTCTTTGAAGAAAACTAGGACCTCTAGGATGTTTCTAGGGAAGTGGAGAAGAGATTTTTTCAGGGTTTGGCCGATTGTGAAGGCTCAATGTGGTGTGAGTAAGAGAGGGAGGAGGTGCCCTTTTATAAGGGAGGAGAGGGGCACCTTTGGAAATATAAGAAATATTAGTTTATATTAAATCCCAACCCCACATAAAAACTTCCAAAATGACTCATATCTGAAGATTAGATGATATAGGGTTGTAATCGCATCAACCAATAAAATTTAGACATGTTAGGAATTTATTTTAAACATTATCAACTTGATTTATCTTTATTTATCAATTTAATTTTATTTGTGGTAATAATATTCTAAATTGTAAATTATTATAAATAATTACATATGTGTTGTGAATTTTCCATAATTTGACACTTTATGACATTTTTGACCATATAAATTTTAATTTATAATTTTTAAATATTTTTGTGATTTTTAAACAATTTTATAATATGTTATTTTTATAAAATAACAATAGTGTCAATTTTGACACTATTCATTTATTTGAATTTAAATAAAATATATACATAAGATATGTTCAAATTAAAAGATTTAATAGATTCATAAAATGTCATATGTATCTATAAAATTAGTGGAGCACATTAAATAGTTCATATAATATTTATTTTAATATTTTTAAAACCATTTATTTTATATTTTAATTAATAAAATAATTTCAACATCACTATTGTGTCATAATGAATGATAATTATTTAATCCCTAAAAATACTAAATAAATTCCTATGATTTAGATAAATTTATTATACTTCTGTATAATATTCATGTTTGAAGTTTAATTAAGTTTATCACTAAATTAAAATTATTATACTTATAAGATTTAAGAAAGTGACATGTTGTCACATTCTTTGGTTTTAATAATAATTAAATTATTTTCATGGAAAAAAGTCCATTAAATGAATCTAATCAGACCCTTAGGTGATATGGGTCGACTTTTAGTCATAAAATAGGATTTTGGTAGGTGTTAGGGTAATTTTATAATCTTATATTTACCCTTAATTACCTGATTTACCTTTAACTATGGTAAATAAAATTTACCGCAGTTACTATTCATAATGCCCAAAAATAAAAAGTATCCTATTAACATAATTTTAACCCACTGATTCCGAATATGGAATCCATTTTTCAAAATTCAAAACATATAAGTTGCAGTAATTAATTTAAAATAAATCCTGTTGTTTAGAAAATGAGTTTTAGAAGTTAAAACATTGCCAAAGATTGAAATGTTTTTACCTATGAATTCAATGTGAAATTAATGCTAATGACATACATTATATTAAATGGTAAAAATATATTCTATTTATACTTTAAAACCATTCAATATTATAATTTATCCATATAAATTATCTCAATGAAAAAAGTTGTTTTTAATTAAAAATTAGCGTATTTTTACTATTCATCAAAATATGAAAGTTATCAGAAAAATATCAAAAATTTATCCAAAGAAAATTTTTATACCCTAATTCAAAAGAAGAATTTTATTTTGTGAAATTTAACTTATAAACATGTCAAAAACTAGATTTAATGTGGGTGCACCATCAAAAGGTGGCAAAACTGAATTTTTTGAAAAATACTTATTTAACCCGAAAAATTTATTTTGTTCTTTTACCATGTTCTAGAAAATGTGTAAGATAAATAATAAAATTAAAAATGTAGTTAATACTATTCATAACGGCTAGTTTATAATAATATATCATTGTTTAGTGAAACCCGGTATTGCGTACTACACACGCTATCGAGGAAGGTCGTGATTGTGTGTAATGCAAGCCAAGTCTGTATTGTGTGCTGTGAAAGATTCCTTTGGTGTTGCGTATAACATAAGACCTAAAAAATATTTCTCATAAAATATCAGGGTGTTACATTTCTTCTTCAATTCTCACCTTCATTATCTTCACCTAGAATCATATCTATCAAATGAATCATAATATTTTTTACATAAAGATTTTTTTAAAAATAATATAAATTTTCTCTCTACAAATATTTTATTTTCTAAAACTAACAATCCTTAAAAAAGAAATGAAATATCCTATGTATCAGACACAACATATTATGTATCACATCCCTTTCGATACTTTTCCAATTTTACACTTTGTAATGTCTTATGTACTCTGTGAACCTGAATAAATCATTAAATTTAGATATTTATTACATACCACAAGGAGGTATTTCCCTTTTATGCATTTTAGTAAGACCTCTAAAATATCTTAATTATCATTGTAAGGTTATAATATTTTCTTTGTTTCTAGTAATCACTTCAGTAATCCTTTACATATGGTCTAGTGAAATCTTACATATTAATGTAAATTTTTCCAATTTTAAAATTTTTGTGGTTACTATAATTAGTAACTTATGCATACTCTATCACATAATATGTATCATAGTTAATACTTTCATTTTTCATATTTTTAGTACACTTTATATATCTAACATATGAATATTTGGTTTTCTCTTTTGTAGCATTTTAGTTGGAAACCAACATAATGTCTTTTTTATGTAATAAAATTTCATACATACCATATAAGATTGTTTCCTTATCTACATTCTAGTATCCACTCCAAAAATATCATAAAAATTCCTTAAATATCTTATGTACCAATGTAACATCTTTTCTATTATAGTTAGTATGAGATTCATCTTAGAGTTCTTCTTACACATCATACCAAAAATCTTATGTATCATAGTGAGATCCAATAATTTTATAATATTTTTTTCTAGAGAATATTTCATATGTATTTTCCAAATTTTCACCTTCATCTCAAAATTCCAGAACATCTACAAATCATCTTCGATCTTCTTCAAACATCCCTAGGGAATCTCTAATCACTCCAATTCATTTCATAAAAAATTAAATTACTTTTTAAGATTCTCAGAATGTTCCAAAATCTTTTAACATTCATTTATAAATCCTTTCAACATTTGAGTACTTAACTTTGTGTTTTAAATGGATCTCCATTGGGTCAACACTTCCATATTCAAACTAGACCTTCTCCAATCATGTAATGACCTATAAATATATATATTTAATTTCCCTTATATATATTTGTGTGCGACACATTTAATAATGTAATATAGTAGAAAAAATAATGATAACACTTTATTTCATTAATTTAGAACATTAAATTTAGTCAGTAATTAAACTCAGAAAAATGCACAATATTAAAATGGGAAAAATAAAGTAAAAATAACTTGAACAGGAAAATTTGTATCATCTTGATCTCATAGTATTTTCACACTATAAAATAACACTATAAAAAGAAATGGAAATTTAGTAAGGTAATATTAATTTTGAAAATTAAGAATATTGAACCTTGATAAAAATTGTTATAGTAGATTAATTAATAAAATATGATGTATTTATAAAAAAGTATAAAACCATTTTTATTCTTATGTAATATGACCATTAGGACTTATGAATATTAGAAATTATGACCATTTTTAATGTATTTTTTTAATATAACCATTATGATCAGTATAATTAAGAGAAATAAATGATTTAGAAGGGAGAAATAATGTTCTCACTTAGCATAATCATGCATTATGAAGCTCATTTATTAGATCTTGGGAGGAATTTAGCATCATTGGGGTTTGTACTTAACCAATCCCAAGTATAGCTTCAATAGGTGAGACTCAAGAAAAACCACATATAGGATAATTTTATGTTTGTAGAGATCGATGATATCTCAGACACCCCCTGAAAGTAAGACCATCAAAAACCTTACCCTTATGATGTATAACATTATAATAAGGGGTTATGAATCAAGACCATGGTAGTGTAAAGGTGTAAATTTTAATTTGAAAATTAAATCATGATTACTTCTATTATATTTTCAACATTATTTTACTTATTATAAATTAACATGAATATAGGATGAATATGATAAATAATTTTTTGATAAAAGGAAAACATGATTTAATTTTTTGAAATATATAACACAATTTTATAATGAATTATATAATATTAAATAAATTTAATTTTTATTAAATTTTCTTATAAAACACTATTTATTTAATTACAAATGATAATATAATTTTAAAATGTCCAAGGTAGTTTTTATAAGGTTTACAATGTTAATTATGTCATAAAAACTATTTTTTCAATAAATTAATAATTTTATATAAATTTAAAATTATCCCATTTAGAAAATTATTCTGATAAAATAAATATCATCTTATAAATAATCACATTGAAATTATCCAATGTTTACCTTTTCAAAATTTTCTAACACAATCAAATTTTGGGTTAAAAATTTAATATTAAATGAATATACAGTAAGTATTATGACATCATAATAAACTAAATGTGACGTAATAACTATTATAAAGGGTTTTATCAATTAAAAATATTTTTTAATTGAAATAAGGTATTTTAATGTGATAATATTATTTTTCAAAACCTTCCAAGACATAGAGTATATTTTAAGACTATAAAAAGTTCTCTATAAACATGTATCACTTCCACATCATGAATAATATTATTTTAAGTTGTTCTTTTATTAAACTAATAAAATATTATAAATCACTCTTCCTTGAAAAATACCATGTGAAAGAACCATGGGAAGGCTAATGCTTTTATATTTTTCATTAATTAAGAGTCTAAGACCTAGGTTTGGAAATTAATAAACAATCCCATCTCTTTTTCTATATGTACCTATGCATTATCCCATAAATATTCACTATAAATCCTTTAATCAAAATGTTACCATCATTTTTCCTCTCTATATCCCTTCCAATGTGTTTTTAGGGTTCCATGGATCACTTATCAATCTTTAAGAAGAAACCTCTCTATGTAAGGGTTCTCTCCATCCTCCTTTCAATTCAAGCACTTCCATTATTATAAGAATTTTTATTTCCAAGGGGTTATATTATTATGTGTTTATTATAATCCCATACTATCAAAATTACTCCTGATTAATCAGATACTACCCTTATCTCACATTAATCCCTTCCATTAACTTTTATGCATGCCTATTATTCTTCTGAAAAAGCACTTAATTGTCCATGTCATGCACTTGTGTTGTAAATAACATATATTATTTTCATTCAAGGTTATTAACCTAGATATAACTATACTTTATTGATTTTAGAACTCTATTTATGAAACCCACATTACACACTCATTTAATTAATGTGATAAAATATATTATAATGTTATATGATTGGTGTGAAATTTGTAAAGTTGTACATATGAAGGGTGCACCTTGATAGAACTCCAATTAATTGGTAATGATTTCATATCATGAGATACCATATTTGGTATGTGGATAGTAAACCTAATCACACTATGCTATGATATATTGGTGGTTATCCTAGACATAATCTTATGAAGTCACATTTTATATTGTTTCCACATTATAATAATACCATGATTTTATGATGTCATTTTGTCATTCCATACCTCTATATGAATATATATGATTATTACATATTTATTTTATCATGATATGCCTCTTGACTAACATGTGTTATTTATCATCATTTTATTCTTTCATTATTCAAAAACTTGGCTAATATCTCACCCCTTTATTTTTTATTTCCCTAGGTTATCTTGTGCAGTATTAAGAGTTCAGTGGAAATTAGAAGCACATTATAGAGTTTTAAAGAATAATTTTTTTATTTTATATTTATGGGTTATACTTCAAATTTCATAACTAAAATAGGCCTCTTGATTCTCTAGGAATGTATTATATGGATCATTATCTTAAAAATCATAAAATAAAATGTATTTTGAATATGGGTTTTCATAGTTGGTATCAGAGTAAGGTCTAGTTATTTTTGGGATTAGGATTGAGAAAATATTAGTTAAAGCTTTTGGATAAGTCTAGATATGGTAAAAAAATCCTAAATTTTTCTAAAGTATAGATTATGTGGTTTCCTAGAAAACAAATCCCTTCTTGGATACTAAAAAGTGGATGTAGTTATGTGGTAGATACACCTAGTGTTAATCAAATTAAAATGGATAGTAGTGAATTTACTTGATCTTTACTCAATACATTATGAGTGGTACTAAGACTAGATAAATTTTTAGACACTCCCAGATGATATTCTTTAGAAAATTGAAATACACTTTATAAACCATAATGAAGAATTTGAATATAATGTTAAGTTAGAAAACATAAGAAGAACTAGACCATAGATAACATAAATTCAAACATATAGATTCATAAGATAGAGTATATATTTCATTCCTTATAAGATATTTATCTTTCCTTTTTATATTATTATTGAATCTTATATCCTTATCTCATACTTCACTTTATTTTATAAAATGGAATGAAATGGTTGGATTCATGACAGCAACACATGGAATGGGAGATGTGATGGTCAACCTAATGAAAATTTTAATATGATGGGAGAGAGATTCAATAAATTTATGGTAGTACTAGAATAACCAACTCAACATATGATGGTTAATATGAATCGTGTCAAACTCCCTTCTACTATTAAGAAAAGTAAAGTTACAGTTGGGTGCTTTAAGTAGTAAAGGAATCTAACATTTAGTGGATATTTTGATGTATTGTTAAGTATTAAATTAACTCCATTGATAATATTTTCTCCATACTCTAATTCTCTAAGGAACATAAATTCATACTATTTATTTTTACATCAATGGATAATCTTAATAGTGGTGGACACTGATCAAGAATAAAATTCCCAAGTAGAAAATTTAATATATGGAATGGTATGGATTCGATAATATATTTTTCAATAATTATTTTCCCTGTACTTTTTCTTAAAAATGAGAGTGAATTACTTAAACCCCAAATAGATGAACATCAATCCATTAGGTCATAAATAAATCTTCACAAGGTTTTTATGATACACCTCTGATTTTTTCATCAACCCAAAAAGTAATGTTAACTTTATATTTACTAGTGTAATTCTGAGTCTATGAAAATATTTGGCAATTCATGACTTTGATAACTATAAGGAAATTGTATGTTGTTACCATAAAGCCAAAATGTATATTGGTGATTCGCTTTTTTCACATGAAACTAGAAATAAGAATCATAGTATTGATTTTAATTCTAGAGGATCATTGGATAATCCTCATAGAAGTAAGAGAGTTGAACTAGAACTTATCAAAAGTGTGGGAAGAATCATCTCAAAAATTATCTCAAGAGAACAAGGTGATGATTCAAGTGTGGAAATTATGGGAACAAGATAATGTATAATGAAGAGAGGTAAAAAATATAAATAATTTGATAGAGTAAAATAAGGTTCCAATTAATCCTTATCCTATGGTCTACTATTTCAACTATATGAAACATGGACACAATGAAAACCATTGATTGAAGCCAAAGTTTATTGAAGATAAATAATGAAAACAACCTCAAAGGACAATATTTTAGGGACATGATTATTCTATAACAAATTTTAAGGTGGATCCAGATAATGAAGTAGTGACATGTACACTAGTTATTAATTTAATAATATATAATGTGCAATTTTATTTTTATTTTACTCATTATTTTGTGTCACAAAATTTTAGTATAACTATTAAAATACCACCTTAAAACATATAGGTTGAGTTATTAGTGAAAAAAATGGGGAATTAATTTTATCTAAAGTACATAACTCCTCCTCTATCAATATTAGTGGGTTAAATCTCTGTAAATACCTTGTTATAACCCTTCTAGTGGAATTTTATGTTATACTAGGCATGTATTGACTATCCTTTTATATAGACAACATCAATTTTCATGGGATGGAAAAATAAACCCCCTATTATAAATAATTTCAAGGAGTAGGATGAATCTCATTTGGAAATTTCTTCACAATCATGGATATTATTTATGTACAAGCAATCATATCTAGCTCAAATTAGTGATAAAACATAGAGGATCACTCTTGAAGACATTCCCATTACTAGGGAATATGTTGATGTATTCCTAGAAGAGTTTCCTAGTTCTTATCATAATTAAGAGGTCGAATTATACATTTAACATATACCTTGATCTTTATTGATATCCAAGAAACCATATATAATGGTCAGTATTTAACTCAAATAATAAAAGAAGAAGAAAAATCCAGATAAAGAATTTATACACCCAAGTGCTTCACCATGGGGAGAACCATTCCTCTTCGTTAAGAAAAAGGATGGGTCAATGCATATCTGAATTGATTATTAGGAACTCAACAAGATCATGATAAAGAACAAGTATCTCATTCCATGGATTAAATAATTTTGTATTCATCTATGTGCATCCAAACGACCAGGGATCAAATCCAGGTGGAGGTAGGATTTCCGGGTTACAGTAGCAGTACTGTAGCAGGTACTGTAGTGAGAACTATGCAAGACTGTAGCAGGTACTATAGCGGGAACTATAGTAGACACTGTTTGGCCCTGTAGCAGCCAGAAATATGCCCCCGTTTGGGCCTTGAGGCCACCGATTTGGTCCCTGAGTCCTGTAAGGCCTTCGGGCCACCCATGCCTTCAGGTCAGTAAGGCCTTTGGGCCACTTCAAGGCCTTTGCGCCGCCTTATGTGCAGATGCAAACCAGACAAGCTCTACAAGGAGGATGAGCAATGAGCTTTCACCATAGCAGAAGCTAAATGGATTTCAATAATGAGTGGGTATGGCACCTGCCATCGGGAAAAGCCTGTGTATGCATGGGATTGCCTAGCTGAACAGCCATGTGAAGGTGGAGAGCTAATTTCATGATGAAGTTGCTGGGGAGGAGCAGTTCTAAGTAGTTTTTCTGGGTTGTATGTAATGTTTTAAGACTATGGGAAATGAATTCCTCTAAGGCCTACGGGTCATGTAATACTTACACCTACGGGCCTTGTAAGGGTTCCACCTCACCCCTTGAAAGGTGGATTATCAAAAATCAATAAAAAATGAAGGCCTTCAGGCCACTGGAGGAAGGTGAAGAAGAAGGATATTCCCAACATTTATTTTCATACATGGTATTGTAACAATTATTTTATAGTGATTCCTTTTGGAATATAAAATTATCTATAAATATCCTTGGGCATCAAGGATTGAGTCTTTTGATATTACATTAGTAAATTTATGGGAGTCTTTAAAGATGGTATCCTTGTATATTCAAAAATCAAGGGGAAATATGAGCAGCATTTGAATATTATGATAAATACTTTACGTAATGAAAAGGTCTATATGAATAAAATAAATGTGAGTTTTTGTATGGATCAATTAACATTATCAGGAAATTTTATCATTTTTAAAGGGATATTTCAAAATCCTTTGAAAATATAGGCAATTAAGTAATTGAAAAACCAATATCTATAATTGAGATTCACAATTTCTTTGATTTAACTGGGTACTATCGACAATTAGTGGGAGAATTTATGATTTTCAACCCCACAAACTAAGAAAACCAAAAAGGGTGAAATTTGTTTGGACTAATGAACATAAATATATCTTCAAAGAGTTAAATAAAAGGTTAATCACTACACTAGTACTCAGACTACCCACTAGGGGTTAAGGATTTTTCATCTATAGTGATGTGTATAGGAATGGATTGGGTTGTGTACTCATGAGAAAAGATAAATTGATAGACTATGCCTCTCAATAATTGAATATATGTGAGATTAACTATCCAAAGTATGATATGGAGTTGGCTGTAGTGATCTTCACCTTAAAGAATTGGAGAAATTACCTATTTTTGGAGAATTGTGACCTATATCTAGATTGTAAGAGCCTTAAGTGAATATTTACAAACAATATATTAACATTAATCAATTAAGGTTGTTAGATATGATCAAGTATTATGACTAATAAATCCATTACCATCTTGGGAAATCGAATAAAGAGGCATATTCTTAGAGTAGAAAATATCCTGCAACATTATCCCTAATGAGGATGAATATGGATCCATTATTATTGTACTTATAAAGGATTGACATGGGAATCATAAAGGAATTAGAATCATCATACTTCCCTCTCAACCATCCATCTTGGGATTATCAAAATTTCTCAAAGAGATAATGTGGATATGTAGAGAAAGGTATGGAACTTTCGTGTGTTAAAATTTAATAAATATGGAGTTATAAGGTTTTGAACTTTTCCCATAAGATCTAGAAATGACGGGTGAAATGTTTGATGATTCACGTGACTCATATTTCTATATTAATCTAAGAAACATAAAGATGTATGGATATTTGAAGAGAAAATAATGTTGGGATAACATAAAGAGGGATATTGTGTAGTTTTCATGTTGGTTATTGGTATGAAAATATGTTAAGGTAGAATGATATAATTCTGACATTATTATAAAACCATTACCCACAACTATATGGAATGTAAAAAAATCATCATGTATTTCATCATAAAACTCTCCCAGATATCTAATGTCAACAAGTCCACTTAGGATGTCGACAAACACCTTATAAAGTCATCATATTTCATTTCCATAAATTATTATTTATTTATTGATTAAATTTCCATGATATACCTAATAAAAGGGGTAAGGATATTTGGAGTACCACCCTCCATTATATCTGATCGAGAACTGAGTTTTTTCTATAGGTTCTAGAGAAGTCTTAAATAAGCATTGGAAACAAAGATGTGTTTCATTACTTCTTATCACCCTCAATTATATTTTTAGTGAGAAAGAGTCCTTCAATCTTTATAGGATGTGATAAAATAATGTTCAATGTATTTTTAAGGATGTGTGGATAAGTTTCTTCTCATGGTAGAGTTCTCATATAAAAACATTTTCCATTTTCATTCATATTACACCCTATGGGGCTATGTTTATGAATAGGTGTAGGAATCCAATATGGCGGGATGAAGTTAGAGAAAGGAATATAATAGGACCTAATATTTTCTTAGATATGATAGAGAAGGTTTAAAAAATTCCACACCATAAGAAATCATCATAAATTTAATAGAAAAATATATTCTTAAAATCATCAAAGAGACTTAATGTTTAAGGTTCTAAATAATTTTTTATTCATATATCACCCTAGAAAAAAATCATGTGGTTTGTGAATAAGGGAAATATATTTCCTAGATGCATCATCCCCTTTTAGATTTTTTTATATCATCATATTTTTTTCCTATCGACTATAAATTCAAAATAACATTTCTCATATACACTATGTGTTTTACATATCCCTCTTAGGGATGTAACATACTAGATTCCTCACATTTAATAAATCTAGAAGTGGATCCTTTGGAAAATGATATTTCAAATTAGGAGAAACTAGTGAAGATGTTGGATTGTAAAGATAATGTTCTCTGAAAATATAAAACTCGCCT
This sequence comes from Viscum album, assembly GCA_963277665.1. NCBI lineage: Eukaryota > Viridiplantae > Streptophyta > Magnoliopsida > Santalales > Viscaceae > Viscum > Viscum album. The sequence continues at coordinate 999,665,087 of OY728123.1, read as the reverse complement.
AATCAAAGTACTTTGGTGGAACCATAAATTTGAATAGGAAACATAAGAACCTATAGAAGTGATGAAACAAAACTACCATAATATGTTTTAGAGTATGAGATGAAATTTCGAGGGTGAAATTTATAAGGGGGACAATGTATCAAACTAAAAAAATTTATATTTAATAACCCTTATATATATGTATGTGTTTGATATTTAGTAATTTAATATAATATAAAACATGATGATAACATTTTATTTCATTAATTGAGAAAATTAAATTTATGAAAAAAAATAAACATAGTAAAATACAAAATATTGCATTGGTAAAAGAAATTGAAAAAAAATAATTATAATTATAAAATTTCGATCATCTCGATGTCCTGGAATTATCACACTAACAAATAAATTTTTTAAAAGGAAATCGGACATAAGGATTATAATATACATTTTTAAAATGAATAATATTGAATGATAATAGAAATTTATTTAATAGATGAATAAATAAAATATGAGGTATTTATAGGAAGTAGAAAACCATTATGACCATTGGGAAGTATGACCGTCAGGAATTATAACTATTGGGTATTATGTCCATTTGGAATTATGACCATTTGGAATTATGACCATTGGGAATTATGACCATTGGTAATGTAGTTTTTATAATGTTACCTTTAGAATTTTTGTTACTAAGAGAACTAATTCATACCAAAGGGAAAAATGATGGTCTAAACTAGTAAAATCATTCCTCATGACAATTATTTACCATAACTTAGGAGGGTGGTCGCATCGATGGGGTTTTAACTTGACCATTCCCAATTAGAGATCCAATAATTGATGCTCAAGCATAACCTCCTAAAGGAAAATTTAAAATTAGTAGAGGCCACCATTAGATCGATGCTTGCTGAGCCACCCCATGAATGTAACACCATAACCCACCTTAACCTTAGGAATTATGACAGTGTAATAAGTATTTATGCATCTAGACCATTGTACTATAAAGGTGTAAATATTATTTTTAGAAATTAAATCATGATTACTTTGATCCCATTTTCATTATTATTTTACTAAATATAAAATTCACTGGAATATAGGATTAATATGATTAAATATATTTTTTGATACAAAGAAAACATGATTGTATTTTATAAATTATATAATTCTATTTTATGATAAATCAATTAATTTTATATAAAATCTATATTCATGGAATATCCTTATCAAAAACTATTTATTAAATAAAAATGATAATTTGATGTTATAATACCTTGGGTAGTTTTTATAAGGGCCATAATGTAACACCCCGAGATTTTATGAAAAATATTCTTTTTAATTTCACTAATGTCTTGTGTTGTACGCTACAACAAAAGTAGATTTCACAACACGCATCCTTGATTTGCCATGCATTACACGCAATCGCGACCATCCTCGATAGCGTGTGTAGTACGCAATAACGAGTTTCACTAAACAACAATATGCTATTAAAATATTATTAAAACTAGCCATTATGAATAGAAATAACCACTTTTTGAAATTTTGTAAATTCTATTTTTCAAAATGGACTTCATTTTTGGATTCGGAATATCGAAATTAGCTTAGGGTGAAATTTTGGTACTTTTCGGATAACTTTCATGTTCTGATGAATAGTGAAAATTACTAAATTTTAATTAAAAACAAATTTTTTAATAGAAATAATTAATAGTGATAAATTATTAATTTGAGTGGTTTTAAAGTATATTTAGAATATATTTTTACAATTTAATACAATGTTGGTCATTGGATGTAATTTCACATTTAAACCAGTTATAAACTAGTGTCAATCTTTTGATAGTTATTATCTCTTAAAAACACGCAATTTGTTTGACGACGAGAATTAATTTTTAAATTATTTAATGCAACTGATATGTTTTTAATTTGGTAAAATAGACATCATTTTTGAGTTCATAATATCAAATATAGCTTAGGCCTAATTTTTGGTATTTTTCTGAAAACTTTCAATTTTCGATGAGTAGTGAAACCACTAAGTGGTAGTTAAAAAAAACTGAATTGTTCATAAAACTTAATTTTACCGCTTCTGTGAGTGGAATTTCGAAAATCTGAGAGACACGGTTAATATCAACGACTAAAATGTGGTTCAATGAGATGAAAATAATTTTTGGTGAATAGTAACTTTTTAGTTTTATTTACCACGGTTAAAAGTAAATAGGGTAATTAAGGGTAGAAATGATATTATTATTACCCTAACACATGTCCTAATTCTATTGGACAAGTGTAATTCGACCAAAAACAAACTTAGGAATAAAATATGACCATTTAGGCCCACTTGGATTAGATTAGGACATTTATTATTAATTTATTTAAAGAAGGGTTAAAAGAGTTAAAATCAAAGTTTATCTACTAAAACATTTTTAATATGCGGTTATATATAAGATAAATTCAACTATCAATATTTATTAGAAAGATAAAACAGTTTCCTACATAATGGTATTTTATTTGTAATTTTTTGACATTAAATAATTTAATTTATTTATGACACAATGATGATGCAGTAATTATCTTATTAATGAAATATTGATATAATTGATGTTATAAACTCCACAATAAATGTAATTTGAGACTTTTGATGAATTCCACTAATTTTCTAGGTTACTATGATATATTAGTGTTGATTTAGTCTACTTGGTTCGAACATATAATTATTTTATGACTTTCACAAAAATCATATATCAAATAGTGTCAAAATTGACACAAAATAGTTTTTAAATCAAATATTATATTATTAATTGTTATTTTATTCCTAAAAATCTATGGTTCGGCCAAATTACTTAGATAAGGATTTATATATTAATAATAAACAATTTGGGGTTCGTTTGGCATGTTATAGTAAGTGTATTAACCATATAGTGTAAGAAAACAAAAAGACACGGTAAAAGTTAAATTATTTAACTTAGAGTTAAATCTAATTGATAAGGTTAAAATAATAACCTAAACTTGTCTAAATCCTATTGGTTGATAGGATTTAGACCCATCCCCACTTTATCTTCGAAATAAGACCCTTTGGAACCATTATAAACCGATTTTGACTTTAATATAAAATAATATTTTGAGATATTCCTAAGGTGCCCCTCTCCTCCCTTATAAAAGGACACCTCCTCCCCCTCCTCTTCACACCAATTTGAGCACTCAAGCTCGGCCAAACCCTGCCAAAATCCCTTCTCCACTTCCCTAGAATAATCCTAGAGGTCCTGGTCTTCTTCAAAGACCAATCTTAGTTCCCTAAGTGGAGGATTCAAAGAGGCGTTTCAAAGAAGAGGTAATATCCATTACCGATCTTTTCAATTTCTTTCTTCTTCAACTTCTTCTTCTTTAGTTGTTTCATGACAAATTAATAACATCAGTATTAATTACATACTGATATGTTATTATAAATATGAAACAACCCTAATTCACCTTCTATCCATCCTACGGAAAAATGAAATCACCGCGCGTGCGTACGTACGGAATACCGTCTCCACGCCGTGGTGTAATCTATTTTCCACCACCACCTTAATAGGATGGGTATAATGGTGTAATGAGTAACTATATACGATTATTATAAAGTGATATTGATACTGAAATAGACTAAATACACTTCAACACAATTCCACGACCATGGGAACGATATCATCGCTCGTGCGTACGTACGGACTACCGTCTCCACGACGCGATGAGATTCATTCTCAATGATTAACCATTCATGAATGATTATAAAGTATATATAATAAGTACTAATGAAATATATGACATAATAATGATACTTTATTTATGTAAATTTATATGTATGTCATCTACTTAATTCCATTCACTTCAATAAGGAAACGAAAACAGCGTTCATGCGTACGTACGGACTACCGTCTCCATGAACGATGTATTTCATTCCATTTATCGATATTATATATATATATATATTCTGAATATATATTATATATAAATCATGTTTTACATTCTGGATATAAGTAATCATGATCCAAGTAATCATATTAATAATTACAAGTTAAAAACACGAACGACAAATGAGACGATTTTACCCAAAATGCTACTTTAACATGAATTTACAAAAGAACAGGTAATATAAAGTCATAAGTGGACCATATATGATATAATAACAATGAATATGATTCTGGAATAAGTCAATAACATGATTTAATTCATTATACAGGAGGTTCGGACACTTACAAAGCAAGTCGGACCTAAGGTAAGGGAAATATCACAATCTCATTTTTATCCGAGATTGTTTACACTTTGGCATTTACTGGGGTGTATTTTATCATCCACATCCATGTTTCCTCAATATGTAATATTATTTCCATCCACCTACAATTGTTTAAATCCAATTTTACCCTTTGGTGAGTTTTTAGTAAAAGATATGAAAGGAATCTTTTGTCGTTTTTCGTACGAGGTACTTTTTGACTTTTCCGACAAAAGTACGAGAAGAATGTTTTTTTAACTTATACGGCATGAATGGATTTTTAAAACATTATTTCCAAGAAGCTTACTTTACAAGTTTTAAAGTTTATTTTTAATCAAATTCTTTTAGTTTAAAGTTGTATGACATGTTAAGAAAAGAAAAGTGTTTTTGAAGTAGAAAGGATATTTTCCTCAAGAATGGAGTTCAAATGTTTTATCAAAATTATTTTCCATATAAGATAATATAGGGTTCTGTTTTTATCCCTATTATTACATTGTTTTGATTATGTTTTGAGGAAATTATTTTTATGAAGTCATTTACCTTATATGATTTGTTTTATGACGTCATGATGTTTCAAGAATCCCATTTTTGTTACATGTGTTATGCGATGATGTATGATTTATGATTATGTGGCACACATGAGAAAGGATTCATTATAAGATGGGTGGGACCTATATATCCTTCCAATGCATTGGGTAAAGATTTTATATCTCATGAGATAGACATGGCTGGAATGGTAGGTTATACCGATTCAGTGAAACAGGACTGAAACGAGGGTTACTCGATTCAGAAAGGGACTTTGTCCACTAAGATAGTCTTGGCAATGAGTATTGACTAACAAGAAATGATTCTCTATGATTATGTGTGAATGCCACAAAGTTTCATGTTTTATGTTATGATTATTGTGATTACATTTCACTGCCATGATTTACCCCATGTTATGAAATTATGATCTCTTTTGCAGGTTAAGATTTCCAAAAGTTATGTGCTTGTGTATACGATGTGATTGATATTTCTTTTGTTTACCCTTACTGAGCATTTGAGCTCACCCTTTTATGTTTACTTTTACCCAGGATATAAATAAAGGTTTTAGGTATAAAAAAAAGAGGAAGATCTTTATGGGAGATGTTGAAGATCTTTCACCAGGATTAAAAGATTATATTCCGAGTTTCCAAAGACACTAAACTATTACGATCCTTGTGTGTGTGTTTTTGTTATGTAATAAGTATTCCGCAAATGTAATGTAATGTCAATGTACGTCAAGTTTCGGGTCTCTACACATAAAGTTGATTATCTCATAAAAATATTATCTTTTCAATAAATAAGGATTTTTATTTAATATTAAAAATTATAAAATTTGGAAAATTATTTTGATAAAATAAATATATTTTTTGAAATCAACACATTGTAATTATATAATGGTGAATTTTTAAAAAATAAATCTGTGATAGACAAATTTCTAATTAAAATTTAAATATAGTATGGATTTATGTTAAGTATTATAATGTCATAATAACAAAAAATTTATTTAATAAATTCTATAAAGTGTATAATTGACTAAAAAATGTGATTTATTTTAAATAAGATATTTTAATGTGATAATATTATTTTTTAAAAATTTAAAGAACATTTCAAAACCAAAATTATATTTTTTATTTAAAAAATATATTCATGATCAGTACCAACTTTCACATCATAAATTATATTAATTTAATGTGTTTTAATCATAAAATAACACAATATTAAAAACTATTACACCTTGGAAAATACCTTTGGGAGGAACCATAGGATGGACAATGCTTTTTTATTTTTCTATTAACTATGTGTTTAAGGCCTATGTTTAAAAATTAATAAACAATCCCCTCTCTTTTTATATAAATACCCACCCATTATCCCATTAATATTGACTCCATAGCCTTGATTCATTAATTTCCTCTCATTTTACCTCTCTATAGACCTACTAATGAGTTTTTAAGGTTTCAAGGAACTCTTTTTAATCTTTAAGAAGCAACCTCTTAAGGTAAGGGTTCTCTCCCTCCTTTTTCAATTAAAACACTTCATTTATTATAAGAATTTTGATTTCCTAGTGGTTATGTTATGATGTGTTCATAATAATCCCTTACTATCTGTATGATGACCTATTAATGAGTTGCTACCCGTATACCTCATTAATCACTTTCCTGATATACTATATACACTAATTATGCTATTGTAATTAACCCTTGATTTTCCCAACCATACCTTATGTTGTGAATACCCAACCAAATTTTTATTCAAGGGTATTCAACTAGATATAACTATATTTTATTGATTAGTGAACTCCTTGTATAAAACACACATTACTTACTTGTGGGGTTAAAATAATGATATATGTTCTCATGATACATAATAGATGTGGTACATGTAATGTTAGACTTATATAGAGAACCCTTATAGCACTCCAATAAATTGTGTATTTTTTTAATCTCATGAGATTCCATGTATATTGTGTGGATATTTAACCTAATTAAATTATTTTACAATGTCTTTATGGTTAGCTTCAACTTATTCATATGATTTTTAATTTCATATTATTTATACATTCTAATAATAACATGATTTTATGATTTAATTTCATTATTCTAGGCCACCGGGGGAATATGTTTTATTCATACCTATATATGTCAACATTATATGACTATTAAATCATATATATTATTTATAATAATATTATGATTTGATAATTCCCTTAATGAACTTTATATCTCAACATTTTCTTTTCTATGCCCCCAAGTTATCCTATGTAGTAATCAGAGTTAAAAGGAAACAATGAGAACATTAAATATCTTTAAATAATAATTTTATATATTATATTTTTAGTTAATGATTTATATATCTTATTTCATAAATAAATTTGGACCCTCAATTCTCTAGGGATGTTTTATATGGAAATTTTCATTAATAATCCTGAAATAAAATTTATTAGAAATATAGGTTTTTATGAATCATTATCCAAGTGAAAATATCAATATGTTGTACAAAACATTATTCTTGATAACATAAAGATTTATTATCACCCTGCTAACCATCCTTTTTTATCCTTCAATCACAACTCCATATTCTTAACTTCATAAAGAACATGTTATAGATAGTGATTTTACCTTCCTTCATCACTTGTCTTATAATCTTTCTTCAAACAAATATACAATTATCATATGTGATCTATGACTTCCTTGAATGTTATTATCCATTAATTCCAAGTAGTATGAGACTTTCCCAACTATCAAGATAATCATATCAATCTTCATATCCATTTTTGAACATATGAATATATCTCTAAAAATTATTAAAGATAAAAATGAATATAATCTTGTGGAATTCCTCATAGTAACTTATCCATTTCCATTTATTCATTCATTGGGATCTTCTTCTATCACCCAACACTTATTGAAAAACATTTTATTCATTAGAAAAATACAATCATCACAATCCATTGGTATTTTCATGTATTTTATAAGATGGAGGAGCCGTACTATTACCAATCGGGATATAATCACCACCCATTATGGGATGCCTTTTATATTTCAATTCTACAATAATGGACATATTAATTATATCCTTAAAATGAAATCAGGCTAGAGGAAGGTAATTTGAATTTGAGGTATAAAAAAGGACCCTTTTAAAGAATTGATCTTTCAATGAGTGCTTAATAACTAGACCAAGGGATAAAAGAACAAAATAAATGAAATGGTTAACATATTCCTTTACCATTATATCACTTTACTAAAGACTTAAGAGCTTTACTAGATTCCATTTTATCACCTTTTCAAGATAATTCCATTTAATGAATTTTGTCTCAATGAATTTATATATCATACAATTATTTATCCAAATAATAATGATGGTGTCCCACCATTCCCAACCTAGTCCTCGAAACAAGTCCAAGGTGGATTTCAATATCAAGGATTCATGGGAGTCAAATGAATTGAATATTTCCTTGATCTTATCCAAAATAAATACTATTATCATGAAACCACATATCAAATCCACATCTAATTTGAAACCCTACCATAATGATGTTCAATTTCATGTAAAGTTTTTCAAAATAATAAAATTCCATTTAAAATTCAATTTTAAAAATCAAAATTAAATCATTAAAATCACTTTTTAAGTCCCAAAAAAATATTTCAATCCATTATGAAAAAAATATTTATTGATATAGAAACATATATTTTTTCACATATATAAGGTTTTTCACCATAATATATCAAAAAAAAATTATCAAGTTATATCCCAGCATTAGAAAAATTATCTTCGAATAATCCCCAATAATAATAAAACTTACCCCAATAATACCAAGAAACTAAAGGTGGTTAGAAAAAAGAATTAATGGGTATTGGGAATTTGAATAGTTTAACTTCACCGATTGTAGAACCATGATACACCAACATAACTTCTATAGGGAATTTCCAAGAACCATGCACACAAGATCCACATAGTTTTATAGGCTATATGAGCTAACCATGTACCTCGATCTCATCTCATATTTTCTCCTAAAAACATGAATAACTTATAAATAACAAATATAACATCAATATAATCTAGAGAAAATCCAATATATAACCAATTATACAAAAAATAAATGAAAAATAAATTTAAAATTCAAGACTTACAACCCTACTACCCATGGTAAATCGAGTCTTTTAAAGAGAAATAGTTAATTAATCCCCGTCCACACCTATCTCTTGATTTATAATATTTCTATATCTAATATACAAATACTACTCAAATAAAAATAAGTATAAATACCATTTTTTCATGAACCAACATGGTCAATACTAACCCAATACCCATGATAGCTTGTGATAAGGCCTGAGGTGTTTTCACGTTCACCCCGGGCTGGAGAAAAGGGATAAGAAATAAAATATAACGAAGTGGAAATAATTTCTCCCTCAAATAACAACACATAACCTAAGGACTCTTACCAAAAATCTAGAAGGGTATACCCCGAAATTTGATTTCCAAATAAAATAAATAAGTATATTTAAAAAAATAAACAAACCAAACATGTCATAACCAAAATAAATATCCAACTTTTTTATATAGCATAAATCATAAATAAATTCATCAAGTCTAAATCAAGATCTCTATTCTAAAATAATGTATCAAAACGGTAGATACATTCATGGTTCAAAATAAAACAAACATTACAAAAATACCAAACCAATGATATTATTAGGACCCAAGGTCACCCTCTAACATTATGATATAGATCGTCTCTATGAGCGACCAGAGAGAAGAATCCAAAATGAGGTGATTATCATGAACTTGGACCAGAACCTAAAAAACCCAGTGAGTCTACCAACATTGAGTGGTATAAGTAGGGTGTTAAAAAAAACTTTCCCAGTATAAATTCATCAAATATTCTATGTAATTATTTTAATAATAAAATTTAAAAATTCTAGCTTGAAATGAAACATATAAATGTAATGTTTATTATATTTTAGGAGAAAAACAACATGATCTTTCCCTAAATACCTTTTCAAACCCAAATAGTGATTTTAAATGAAACATTTAACATTCCAAAATAAAAACCATTTGAAAATATTTTTCTAAAATAATGTAAAGTGACTAATCAATTCCATGATAAATCATTATTTTAACTAAGATACCCTTCTTAAATATTTTCCAAATCAGTTTGAAACATCATAAGAGAGAACCCAAAAACTTACCAGATAAAGTAACAAGTATATGAGTAAACATAAATGTGAAATATATGATATTTTATAGGTTTGATACATGTAACCCAATAAATAAAATTTAATATATAAACACCAAGAGTAAAAGTAGGGTAAACATTATAATATTAAAAGTAATAACATAACCATAATAATTAACAACATATAACACTAAATAAAAATACAATTAAAGCATTCCAAAGATAAAAATTAAGTTAAGAAAAGTATAATAAGGTAGTATATAAAATAAAAATGTAATATAACCATGATAAAATATTATTGGTATAAATAAATAAGCAAAATAATATGCATCTTGGGAAAATATAGAGGTTCTAGTAAAACCATCTTTCATGTACTCGGTCAGAAATAATGTAACCAATCAAGGAGTCTTTAAAAAATAACCACAATATTACTCTTCTTATCCCCAAAAAGTGGTATAACCTATTGGTAAAGTATATTAATGATTGAATGTATTATAATAAAGGTGTAAACATAACTACCATAGAGATTTTTACTTGACCTCCCACCCAGATACCCATAGTTCTCAAAAAATTAACTACTCAATGTGTGGATAAATTTTATCACAAATCAATAACATATCTCAAGATAGTGCATCACATTATCAACTCCCCATACTTCTTTTACACACCCTTTAATAAATAACCCCTTATCATTCACATAAACATCCAATAATAAAAACATTAAATTCTTATGATCCAAAATTCTTATGAAACCATAATATCATGGTGATAAAATCAATGGTGTATCTTATAATATGAAAAAAAAATTATATAAAATCCAAAATGGTACTTTAATAATCTTTTATGAGTGAAATAATGAATTCATTTTAAAATTATTTTCTAAATAAACACTAAATTATCAACCCAAAAATTAAAAACGTGAAATCATTCTTAAAAGAAACAAATAAGAATCAAAATCTTGTTGTAACCAAAATGAACCTCAAACATTACATTAATAATACAGTATATATAAATACCATTTAAGGGAATAAGACACCAATTTAGACATAATTATATCAATCACAAGTCTAGAAAACATAAGTAATATAGAAATAGGTAATGGATTCATAAAGATTAATAAAAATTAAATACAAAAAAACACAACCTTAAATAAAAAAGACATAATTTCATGAAAAATAATTATTAAATATCATTATAAAACAATATATCCTTTAAATACTACACATTTACTTGGAAAACCCTACTTTAGTACTTTAAAAAAATATTACATTCTGATTTTTTGTTATAAAAATATTATATTAGAAATCTATCAAAACCCCTTTATGTCAAGACATGAAATCATAACACTTTAACAATAAATTTATAAATTCATGAAATGTTATAGGAATGGGAATAATTATAAGGATAAATAGTTTATAAAATGAAAGCATCATATGGTTTATTAAGAAAAAAATAAAATAGAAACACCTATCTAGGTCTTCCATGGATGAAAAAAAACTTTGAGTACAGAGAGAAGAGAACTAAAAAAACAATCTACACACCCTATACATCATGAGAATTTTATTAGATAAAACATAATGTAAGGTTTATCAACAAAGGTCCCATGGAGATAATAATAGAATATATTAGAAATGGATAAGTGAAATATATAAATTAAGAAGATAAAATGATATCTAACGTTGATAAAGTATGAATAAATCAAGGATAAAGTAGTTGGGAGACTTGAATTATTAGGGAGGGAGGTGCCTTAAGATTCCCTTAAGACAAGTCATATGAATGAGGTAAGATGATACCCAAAAGTTGGGTTAAGTAAATAAGGGTAAAATATAAATTTTATAAGACTAAAATCTCTGAAGGCTCTATGGTTTGGCTGTATAGTTTACAAAACATTGTGCCAATCATGAAAGATCTGTTTAACCACTTAGGAAATATCACATGGTTTGGACACACATATTATCAAAACATGAACTGATATATCTTAAGATCATGGATATAATCTACCCAACATAAGGTCAAGCCACATGACTACCCCTAATCACGTGCTAACAGTGCACCTCCACTGAACTTAAAATCTTATATGTAAGATTAACTGCATGGTTTTTAGTAATTGTACATGGGATTAATCTTCATGGTTAGTTATTACCATTATATAACCATGAAGTGTTATTCATATGTAATATAATGTTGCATAGTTACTACTAACCATTAACTGACTATGAATTTGTAAAAATAACTCAAAATTGAAAAACATATCATACCCTAAGATTCACTATTTTTAATAAATTAAACAATTAAAAAAATAAGACAACAAATTAAAACTAGGTGGTTAAAAAAAGGACCTAAATAATAGTAGTTTGATGCTACATAAGATACTTCACAGTATCACATAAAAGTGAAATGAGTTTTTGGGTCAACTATAAGATGTTAATTCAGATGATTCTTTTTCAATCTTCAATATATATATATAAATATCATAAATATTGTGTTTAAAAATTGATTCCAGATGAGTTTTTACTGAGTTATTAGGTAAAATATTACACTATGAGATAAAGTTCCACATCACAATTATTTTACTACATGTTAGAATGCATACATAAAAAATAGAATTAGGTTTTTGGGAATCTCAATGGAAAATTTATCTAGGTATTTCGATGAATTAAATGAAGAAATATTCATGGTGTTTTAAATTAATTTTTTTAAGATCTTTTATGTGATGCTTTTGAAGATTAAAAAGAAAATATAGACTCTATTTAAAAAGACCAAGCCTAAATGTTTTAATGGGATATTATTTTTGACCAGTTACAAAATAAAAACGTCACAATGTCAAGATTCAGGGAGCTTTCGATTTTGAATACTAGATAATAATCCTAATATTATTTTCTTGAAATATAGATAATGTGGGAAGTATAAAAAATTAAGATTGAAAAAAATTATTGGGATAGAGACTAATAGTCTATGGTGAATGATGTGTGTTATAGATGTAGAGTTTCTTGAAAAATAGGATGCCCAAATTTAGGATGAAATATTTAAAGGCTTGAAGTGAAGATATTTTGTTGGGGTTAAAATATCTTGACGTTTTTTTGTGATATTTTTAGTTCTGGTTTGGATACCAGTAGTAACCAGGAAGGATACAATATAAATAATGTTTAAGAGATTTTTTGTAGGGATACATATTTTTGTTATGGATGACTCCTTCCATTATTTTATTTACTTTATGATATTAGTGATACATTTGTGGCTTAAACCTTACCCAAAGACAATGAATACAGGGTCACCCACACTAGGGTATATCCTTGAAAAAAATTCAATGTGCTCATTTGTTTTTATTTATTTATGTTACATAATTATGAGTTTGATATTTAAATAATGAGTGAATTAAAATTTTTAAAAATTACTTAGGTTTATATCTTAGGAAATAGTATATAAAAGAAAAAATTAATCCCCCCCCCCCTTAAATCTCAATGTCATTCTATTGATCTCATGGGAACTTAAATGTTCCACCAGAGTAAATGGTTGGTTTCACGTACATCTGGGAATGGAATCCAGACTTAGGGACAACTCAATGGTACATGCTAGATATATTCTCCCTATTATTCTACGAATGATGTTGGAAAGTTTCATTATAACATAACAGGAACTATAATTGTATTATATATATTTATATTCATTTTATTTGATGAAAAAATTCAATAAGTAAATTTTTTGGGTCATGTTGTTTCTAAAGTAGATATTTTGGTTAATCCAAAGAGAGTGGAGGAGATTATGTCATGAAAATTACCCTAAAATGTATTTGTAATTATAACAGTTTTGTAATTTCTCAATATTATCACCATTTGATTCGTGATTTTTTTATTTTCTACACCCATGATAGATGATAAAAATAAGGGAGTTGGATTTTTATGTTTGGATCTGAGTGAAACTACATTTCAGGAGTTGAAGAAAAGGTTGGATGCATTTTATATATTGATCATACCTCATATATGTGAGGGGTTAAATATTTGTTGCGATGATTAATTAGTTGTTATAGGTTTTGTTTTTATAAAGGATCACCATGTGGTGGGGTATGGATTTAGGAAGCTTTGACCTAGAAAAGAAAATTTTATTATTGTTGCTCTTAGTATAAATACACCACCATAGAAAGTCTACAACACAAAAGAATATTTATAATGACTTTATATTATGGAGAAACTTTATTTAGATATTTATAAATATTAGGATGGATTACATACATATCATATTGATTGGACATCATCAATTATTGATCAATTCAATGCCTCTTAAATGTATGGTCATGACTGTATCATAATTCGATAAAGTCTCAATGGTGAGGAGACCCTTTGATGCAGTTATCAAGATTTTAATACCTTTATCTATGTTGATGGTAGAATAGTAATTCCTACTACCATGAGGGCAGAATTAATTCAAGAATATCACTCATCGATATGGGTTTTTACCTTAGTATTTAAAAAATATAACATGATATTTATATAAAACTCTCATTTACTTTAATAAAAAATGTTATCATCAATTTTTATCTATGTATTTCACATGAAAGTAATTAAAAGTATATAATCAATAGCCTTCAGATATCTTATATCCACCTCTTATGCTAGTATGTAAGTGGGATGATATCATCAAATATTTTTTAACTAGCTTTCCTCTATCTTTTAAGAGTTGAGACAATGTTAGGGTTGTCTTAAATAAACTAAATAAGAGAACTCATTTTTACCTTTTCAAGAATCCTCTTTTTTTGAAAACTTAGAGAAGTTTTATCTTAGGGAAATTATGAAGCTACATGGTGTACCTGAAATCATTATTTTATATTGATACATGTGATTTATGACTTTCTTATAAAATGGATTTAAAAGGATTTGTATAATTTGGGAAAACATAGTATAGTTCATCACACCCAAACTAATGGTTAGTCTAGGAAACCAATTCATATCCTCGAATATGTGAATTGGGATTATATAATTGATTTTTGGGGATCATGGAAATATCACATATAGATAGTGGAATCTTCCTATAATAACAGTTAAAATAAATTACTTTATATACCTAATTTTAATGCTCTTTATGGTAGACTATCATTCTATATTATATTGAACAAATATTATATAATTATCCTTGATTAATCATAGTATTGTTTAGAAGATAATATAGTAAGTGAATTAGATAAAAAATAGTTAACCCCTACTCAAATTCACTGAAATTATTATATTGATTATAGAAGGTGACCTATAAAATTTAAAGTTATTGAACTTGTGTTACTTAATGTTCTCTTAAATTAGGCCACTAATTTATATAAAAGAAATGGAAGTTGACTTTAAGGTTTTCCAGAACTCTAGATATCCTAATAAGAATTTTTGAAACTACTTATCATCTTAATTTACCTCAAAAATTTTATTTTATAGATAACATTTTCCATATTTCACAACTGAGTAAATACATACATGGTCTTATACATGTAAATCAGTATAATGATATTGAGTTATAGGTATATAGATCCTATGAGGAATAAATTATCTATTTTTGTGATCGAAGTGAGAAAGTGTTGTTAGGGAAAGTGATTCCTCTAATGTGTGTTTTATATAAACATAAAAAAACATCTGATGTGAACCGGGAATGGAAATCTAAGATAAAAATCTCAATTTCTGTGCATGTTTCATGAAGAGGATTGATGAATCTTCTTTATGATGATAATTCTCATATTAGGGAATTTGTAATGACCATCATCTTTCTAAAAAATATTTTCCTTTTAACTCCCTTTTTATTAGGTTTTGATCTAGTGTTGGTTTGGGGTTAAGGAGAATAGAAGGTGAATAATGGAAGAAGTGATGAGGTGGAGTGGTGTGTAGGTGAAGTAAAATACAGAGTACTCAGAGGACTTATACTAGGTACCCAATGGTGTATATTTTATTAGAGTGGATATTTTTGTATCCAATGGGAATTCAATTTACTTATACTAGGTACCTAATAAAATACAATATTATTTAAATAAGAGGATAATTTTTTAATTTTAAATGTAAAATTAAACCACTAAATTTCCTTCCCTAAGGCTTAACCTTCATTTTACTCTATGAACTCATCTACATGAACCCTTATTCCTCTCTTCTTAATCCTAAGGGAATCCTAGACATAATTGGTTATACTTCTCTAAGATTATTTATAGGCTCTTTATCAAATACCTAAGGTGGTTTTTACATCACTTATTTCTATTTTTAGTAATTTATCACTTTTTTTATGAAATATATAATCCATCATATCATATATATTCTGAAATTGATTTTGGATTTTGGTTTATAATTCTCTACCTAGTAGTCTGTTATTGTTATTTATTTTCATAAGTTGAATTTATACTCTAATTCTTTAATTTTTTATTTATTTTCAAAATGTGATTAGATATTTACTATTCTATAATTTTAGGTTTGAGGAAAACACAAATTCAGTAGAATATAATTCTTCCTTAGGCATAAGATTTTGGTTTATAAAAGGTCTTAGTAGGTGAACTGTCCTCTCATACATAATTAATATAGTGTATTAGATAGAAAATTGATTTAAATGAGTGAATTAAATATAGGGGACATCCTGATGAAAAATGAGTATGCAATCCTTCAATAAGAATGCACCACATGTGCCTCCCATTTTTCAAAATAGTTCACTCGTTAATAATAGTTTTTGGTTTCTATCACAACCGTCTGATCCATCTCAATTAGTTATAGTTTCTCTTTATTCCCCATTGACTCTTCCTCTAGATTATATGGATCCTCCCTAGGGTGTGTCATCTCATTTCCTTCAGTTTTCATGTGTTTAGTCTAGACCATCTGTGAAGAAAGTACTCCTCAGTGGTACGTCTTCATGAGCTCAGAACCTACCCCCATCCCGGCACTCCCTCTGGATCTTATTCAATCATCAGTAGTGGATGGATTCCCTACATTATACATTCTAGTATAATACCTCTATTCTACTTATGATATCCATTAATCGATATTGGTGGATCAATTCAATATTGAGAAACCCCCATTTTCATTATTCTAGGTGTTCATCAGTTCTTGGGGGTTGGATTCTCTAGGGCATGTTTCATTGATCAATCATAAGTCCTTTTGTATCATTATCTCTTCCAGAGAGGAATTCATTTAGTAATGGTTGAGTAAGTCCTATTCATGTGTAAAATAGTGTTTTAACCAATTTAGGTGGTCATTAGTGATTCATTCCTGGAATGACTCTTTCCAAGCTATGGTATAACTCAGTCTTCTAGGGATTCCCCTCCCTTTCCACAATGCCTCATTTCTCTACTACATTGGGGATGTAGTCAAATAATTTCTATGTTTGGATGACATATTTGTTCATCTCCTAGATTCGTTTCCTATACACATTTGTATGGATATGTATCTCTCTAAGGCATTCCCAAATCATATTTTTCTTATTGTGGGAAAATCCTTTTCTTGGTGGAAGAAAATTACACCTTAAAGTGAATTAGATAAAAAATTTTAGGAAGTGGCATGCTAATTCAAAAGATATGGTGGCGAAACAAGTTCCTAGTCTAAATCCTCCCAATCAGAAGGTATCCTCCCAGGCTAGCGGCCCCTCCTCTTTTGTACTGAAGGCTTTATAGGTTGGTGGTTTCAATGAATTTTTCCCCTACAGTCTCAGTTTTTTATCTTTTTCCCACTCTCCCATAGATCCTTATGTTCCTTTCCTTGTTTGTTTAAAAAACCTATCAACTTAGAGAGGACTATCTCAAATCTCTCCCCATTAAACCCACTGATGTAAATAAAAATTTATTCCCCCTCCTTCTATGAGAATGATTTTTGGACCCCATAAATTCCATCAAACATATTCTCTACACTACTTAGTGGAATGGGAACTTGATCCAAAGAAAAGATAGATCATGTCTTCTTTCCCATCCAAACCATAAAACCTCTAGTGTTATGTGATAAAAATAGACACAACCTTCCTCAATATTAAATTTCCTTACCTAGAACTCCCAAGGATTAGGTGATTAGGTGAAAATGGACTTTGTATCTAATGAGTTATGAAAAAATAATCTATCATTAGTTTAAATATTATAACCCAATTAGACAACTTCCAAGATCTCCACCTTCACTAGAAGAATGAATCTGTGTAATTTTATGCATGATCATCCTATGAACCACCATGTTTAGATCTTTTGGAATTCCATCATTTCAATAGAGGGATTAAAATCCTCTTAACAATTATTAACCACTAAAATTACTTTGGTAGTGAACCACTATTATATTATGTTTTTGTATTCTATGTGTGATCCATATGCATGAGAGCCCTTATGGTAATCCCTCATCTCTTTCAATAATGGGAAATTATTATGTTTTTTGTGGTGATTTCAGCACCATACTAGACCCCTTGAAGAAGAAAGGTGGAGGGATATTTTTTATAAATTAAAACAATTAATATTCTACATTTTCATCCCAAAATGTCCTTTTGGATATGGGTTTAATGGGAGGAAATTTAACTGGTTCAAAAATCAAAAATGTTTTAACTATACCTAGTTTCATTTGTACCAATATTATTCCAATATTCAAGCTATATCTACCTTATTATAAGATACAGTCTCACACCTCATTCGTGCTATCTCGGGACATTATCCCATTCTCGTGAGGTTGGATACTATAAATTAAGGTTCATCTTGCTTATTCTTCTCAAGTAGTTTGATTTCTCACCGAATTTCCAACAAGAAATGATTTCTTCTTGGTTTAGACCATAACAGGGGACACAATGGGTTGGGTTTCATAGTAGGATGAGATAAATAATGAAGAAATTGTAGGTATAGATCATAAAGAGACTTACCTCTTTCTACTATTTATACTGTATTATTCTTTCCATAGAACAGATCAAATCCGGTCTTGAAGAAGGATGGGATGATGATTTTTTTAGTATTCTTCTGCATAAAAAGAGCATTCTTTAAGTGAAGCTCTTGGTTATAAAATTTTTAGTTCAAGAGAAGTCCAATGTCAAGTGTCCACATGAAGGAGAAATGAGCAAATTTTATTCTCATGCCTGTATTAAATAAAAGCAATGTCTCAGCAATCCTAATGTTCTCCAGGAGTATGGCTATATTACTAATAACGTGGCTGTTATTATATGTATGGAGGTAACACTTTTTAAATCCATTCTTTAAGTTAATAACCCTTCCATGTAGTATGGTTTTCCTCAAAGTCACTATGACTTATTTAATGATATTACCAACTTGTTTTTGGATTCAAAAAACCACTTATTAGTATCTAATCCTAAATAAAAAGAGTTTTGGGAGGTTGTGGATTCCATTAATCCAAAGGTAACTCCAAGACCTGATGTATTTATAGGGTCATTACTTTTTTCTTGTTGGGACATAGTGAAAAGCGATATTTTTGATGTTTTAAAAGATTTATTTCATCTTGGAAGTCTCCCCATGGTGTCTTATTCTACCACCTTGGTGCTTGTCCCCAAAGTTAAGGACCCTACCTCACTAAAACAATTTTATCCAATTAGCATGTGAAACAATCCATATAATGTTCTTTATAGTGTGATTAATAAGAGACTATTGGGAAATATCCAAAACTGGATATCCAAGGAGCTTCATGGTTTTGTGAGTCGGAGAACCATTCAGGGGGCCATTGGTCTTTCATAGGAAATGATTGCTGGCATCAATAAGAAAACTCAACTTTCTAACATTATCATTAAAGTGGAAATGGAGAAATCCTATGAATTTATTGAATGGTGCTTCACTTCAATGGAACAGAACTTCATGGGTGTCTCCTCTTTAGCCATTGATTTTTTATTTAGATTATTTATATCTCCATAGTTTTCAATTTGTTTTATGGGTAATCAATGCGACTTCTTTAAATTGGTGTGTGGGTTGAAGAAAGGGGGCCCCTTTCACCAACCTTGTCTATACTTGAATAATATGATCTCAGTATATTTATAAATAATTACATGAGAGAAGGAATAAATTGGAATTTCTGGTGAAAATAAAATTTTTAGGGGGGTGTCTCACCCTATTTTTGAAGATGACATGGTACTTTTTCTTACTGGAATATCCAACTCCATTTGTGGTATCAATGCAGTTCTAAATTAATATTGTCAGTAGAGCATAAAAATGATCAGTCGAGATAAAATTAGTGTTTATATTTCAAGGAGATTCGCAGAGATTGGATTGTGCAGCATTGAATTCGGAACAAGAGTTCATAGGAGGAGCTTACGCATGCACTACATAGGAGCTCCTATTTCTTTCTGAAGGATTTGTATACACTATATAAAAAAACTTGTTTACATGGTATCTTCTCATGTAAATAATTGAAAAAATATGTTTCTCTCTTTTTGTGGAAGAATCACACTTTTCAAAACACTTCAATCCCTATGCACACTATCTCAGTGCTTCTGGTTCTAAAGGTATTCATAAAGAATATTTAATAACTCCTAACCTCTTTCATTTGGGACTCCCACTTGAAGGGTAGGTACTAATAGGGTTCTTAGTAAAGGTTGGATTCTCCAATGGAAGAAAGCAATGTTGGTTTAAGGAGTGTGGAATATCTGATTCATTGTATTCATGAAAGGTTAGATTAAGTGGAACACAAAGGACACACTCTTTGGGATAAATTCATCATGGAAAGGTATGGGAAAATGTTGGGTTTGCCAATATGATCCTCTTCCAATCTATGGAAAATGCTCCAAATACACATCCCTTGCCTCTAGTTCCATGCACATTGGATAATCAATAGAGGCGACATTAGCTTCTGGTATGATAACAGAGAATGTTGCACGAATGGATTTCCTTGATTCCCTCTTTTGACCTACCATTTAGGGATGCATGTGATTATCCTCCCTTCACCTTGACTACTTTAAACAAAGATAAAAAGGATTTTTTGTACCTAATCAAGTTAAATTATTATATAAAAATTGTTTTTTCATGGTATCCTCTTTATGATCCTTCTCAACCAAGTCTTATAGATTAGTTTTAATTGATTATCATGATCATGATACCTGGGGTGATCTTCTCTAGTGTAAAGAACCCCCTCTAAATTTCATCTTTCTCATTTAAAACTTACAAAACCATGACTTACTTATTGATGAGGAGTTGTAATGAAAAGGTATTAAAATATATTTTAAATGAATATTTTGTACCATCTCAAACACTAAGTCAAAAAGAACTTATTCTTTAAAGGTGAGTGGGCTAACATAGTATGGAATTCTGTATGCGAGATCACTAGTTTTCCATCTATGGTTCTTCAAGGTGTTAAATTATTCAAAATACAGTTTCATAGTGCTAGAAGAAATAACATAGAGAATAAGGATCATTCTATTGTTCTATTTTTAGGTTTTTTGGGGATTTGGGAGGCAAGGAAAAAAGTCTTTTTTGAGGGAATCACATTATCAGTGATGGCTATCATAGCTAGAACCCAGTGGATGACTTCTGACCTAGGTATTCTTCTAAAATGATGGTATCAGGATTCATATCTTAGAAACAATTTATTTATAGGGATCACTCTATCCCTAGTCAGAATAGGAACCCCCAGGATTGGTGGATTCATTGGAACCCACGTACTGATGGGTTGAAACTCAATACAGATAGTTCTTACATTATAAGAAATATGATTGGGGTTGGTATTGTTAGGATCCTAATGGTAATGTGGTATCTTTTTTTAATAGCTTCTTTTGGGTATGTATATTCCATTAAAGTAGAGTATTGGTCCCTAAATAAGGGTCTAGAAGTCTTCTTTTTAAAGAATATCTTACTAGAGGTGATTGAAACCAATTCACTAACTATATATAGTTTCCTAAATAACAAAATTCTTACTCCCTTGTCCATCACATACCAAATATAAAGACATAAAATCCCCATCAACAACTAGGTGAGCATGTAGCACACATAGTGTGATTGTAATAAGGTGGATTACTAACTTTATGCATGGTCCTCTCATGATAAACCCCTTATTTTTTCCCCAGCTTGTGTCAACCTCATTAGAGGAGATTCACTATGTCCTCAATACTTTAGACTTCCCTATCTATTTAGTTTCAGTTCTTATCATCGAGGGTCTCTTTTTTTATTTGATTTTTGTCTTTCTTTCTATTTTTTAAATAAATAAAAATTATATTGGTGGAGTGGATTAAATCTAAACCATGCATTGATAAAATGAATTTTTTTATAAAATTAGAGATAGATATTGGTTTTTATTAGATAAATGGATTTTATTTATATAATGAGAATTCCATGATTATTTTACCCAATAAAGGGGTATTCTATGTTCAATTTTTTTCCATGCCTATCTAACTGGTATCAGTGATTGTGTTACTTAGCATTGAGGTTGTGACATCCATACATGTAAATTCTATTGATTATTTATTTCAATTAGGTCAAAAGGTATGGATATTGTATAACCTATTTTCAATTTTATTGCAGGATGTGGAAAAGTTGGAGAATATGCTGGAAACCTATTATACACATATATATTGAGTCGCTCCCCTATATTTATCCTTTAATTTTTTAGTCAAATAGGATGTATTCCTTTCCTCGGGTGCATTTTCCCACTTGGGAGAAGATTTATATTGAACTTCTGTGAATTAGATATCTTTATTTTAACTAATAGAATATTGTACCTATTTTTTATTCTAAGATATGGTTATAATAGGTATACACCATTTAATATCCTCTATAAATTGAGGTTATATATTCTGTTTATTATTTTTGTTGAGCATCTATAACAAGAAAGTTAATTATATTATTGATTTTTTCTCCAATATTTTATTGTTATGTATTACACTTGTACTTATAAAAAATTAGTAGGATTCTGGTGTTGACTACCTATTAGGTATGATATACTCACACCCTATATGTTTCCTTCTAGGATTTTTAAACATATTTTTGTACATGATCTAGGAATACACCAAAGCATTGAAGTTCATAGTACCCAAATATTGGTTTTAGGATGTACCCTTTTGGAGTTTTTAAACAGATTATCTAAGATGGCATATTATGGTTGTCCTTAGATATTCTCTAAATAATTCATCACTCATTGAATACTTATTCCATGCTTATATTTCTTTATAGTAAAATGTTGTCATTTATATATTGATTATAGATTATATGTGATGTATGGTTTATATATGATTTTTCAAACCATATTTTTATGGATTAAAATTTACTTATAGTTAACATGACATAAAATTATCCAAGTACAATAGGTATCCTCATTGGATAGGTACCTCTTTAATGAGAAGGATTTATTATCTATTAATTCTAATTTTTTTATATCTCATTCCATATTTAAGACATTATACTTCAACCTATTAGTTTAGTCTTAATGAGGAAAATGATCTACAAAATGTATTCTTATCATTCCATCAAATATTACACCAGCCTTTGGCGACCAGAAGGGTAACTTTAGGTGTATTGGTGACCTAGTTCTGGTATTATTTTGGTATCTAGATCAGGGTAATTATAATTTCTCCCATATATTATTGGATTACCCCTCATCTATAATGAATTCCTCATCAAGTTATCTTAAGCGCAATGGTATCTTCTTGACCACTTCATCATGTAGGGGTAGGTTAATTTTAGAATGTTCATCCTTTATCAAATTCAAATCATCTAGTGGATGGAATATTGATGAACATTCTCTTAGATCACCTGCTAAAGCATCATCAGTAGATAATGGAGTGTATGTAAATCTAGTTCTAATTTTGAAAATTTGACATAGAAATAGTGTTATTTTGAAATGGATGTTCTATGGGGAGGACCTCTGAATTTGTTGATGTGTCCTCTTGGGGAGGAACAATGTAATGGGTGTTATGGGGAGGACCTCCATGGATAATTTTTTCTTTATATGCATGGATAGGATATCTTTTTTGGATTAATATATCATCAATGACAGGATCTCCATGATGGGTATCATAGAGAGGGACTCTATGGTTTCTTGCTTCTTCATCTCTATAGAGAGGACATCTATGGTGGATTCATTTATCTTTATAAAGAGGAAATCTATGATCGGAACCATATAGAGGACTTACGTGGTTTCTTCTTGAACATCACATGGAGGTCCCCAATGGTGAATTGATATTTCATATTTGGTGAAATGGTGAAAACTATGTATCTATCCAATATGTCATCATGGGGAGGACCTCCCAAAAAATATTCATCGACAGGACCTCCAAGGATGATCTATTCTTACCTTCCACTATGAGGACTACTATGGTGTATTGAAATTTTAGTTTAGGGTGAAGCTCCATTTTGGGAACAATGATGATAACATCTATAGAAGTTGATGATGTTTTTATTTGGAGGAACTCTATAATGGTTATTTTTTCCCTCAATAGGGAGAAATTTTCTGAAAAAGATAACCAATTCTCATCACAAAGTTGGTTAGGGTTTTCCATTTAAGGTGATATGGAACTCTCCTAGGGTTATCGTTAGGATTTTACAATGATCATAATGGGTAAAAGTGATGGAGGTAAAATTGACCTCCCACTATGTAGAGTATGATAATTTTCCACTAAAATATTTATTTCCTAACATATAAGCTAGAATGAATGGTTGAGTAATTGGTTTGAAATTTACTAGGAATTTGGGGTTGTGTTGTGATGTATAATACCCTAATTAATAATATTTATCCTAAAAACCTCCTTGATTTTTAAAGGGTAATAGAAAATAATCTCAATAAATTTCTCTAAACAAGGTAACAAATCATTATCTTATACTGGAGAAATAATTTTGAAAAGCTTATTCATTATGATAGGTATTTCTAGACCTATTTTATCTTACTAACATTGAATCATCTTCTATAGATTGAACCCTTCAAGGACTTAGTTTGTTGTTTCCAAGGTCAAAATTAACCCTCATTTAAGTAATCCTTCACTAATTCATCCATCATCTATCAACAAATGTGTTTCATTAGCATGATTGTACATAGATGACTAAAAATTGAGGTAGTTGTTGTGGTTTTAGTATTAACATAAGTACATTGTTTGATAGGTAGATGATTCATATTAACCTTAGTCACTATAGAGTTTTACCAAAACTAGTTAGGGAGATTTATTCCTTACCATAAAATAAATATATGTTTCATTTATATTATTTGGGAAATTAACAAACAAACTACATGTATGTGCAATATCAAAAAAATATATGTTTGGTTAATTAACTCACAAAGGTAAAGGATTTTATATTGGGTTCACTATTTTTTATATTTTCAATATTTCACTATGAACTATATCCCAGTTTAGGATAAAAAAGTACAAGTTTGTTGAATCCAAGTAGATGAGAGGTTAACTAATCCTAAAATGTATCTTGTTTTATAGTCTTTGACAGACATATAGATTAAATCATATTGATATAATACTTACCAATAACAATAATATTCACCTTTTTTAATGAGTGTGGTTGATAGATACTCAAAAAATTTATATATAACTACCAAAATACTATTTTTATTATTATTATTCATTTAGTGTAATGTTTTAGGGTCATTATTAATTATGAAATGGTTTAAATCCAAAAAAAATCACTCTATAGTTTAATTATACCCAATAAAGAACTTATTGTTTTCAATTGGTTGGAAGTTCTAGGATGTTGGGATTAAGACCATAGAGGAATTCCTATATATAACATACAGGAGAATCATAACTTATATAGTTTGATGCCATTATTTAAAATAGTATGACAAGGAATCACAATTGGGTGAACATGGCATGAAATTTTAGGTGGACTAAGAAGGCACAATAAGAATTTTATATCCAAAGAAGTATGGTTTATCATGCAATTTATGGTCATGATACAATGATGAATTTTAGTCCTTTTAAGGTCATATAATCAGGATCAATGTTTCTTTTAGTTTAAGGTTATATAAATAAGACACCTATGTATTATAGTTTAAGGTTATACCACTAGGGAACTAGAAAAAAGATACCTATAAAAGGATTAAGAGTGGTACTTATACATGACATAACTTATAAATTTTAACCATTGGATAGACATGGTGAATGTGTGGTTCTTACACAAAGTAGGAATATAGTAATGAGGAAGGTAGAAAAGTAGTTAAGATTAAAACATTGGAAACCCCACTAAGTAAGTGATCCAATGGTAGTAATCTTTAAAAGGTGTCTGAGTGGTGGATAGGAGAGTCTGAAGCTTGCAGTAGATTGGAAGCCTGAGAACATCAATCCATTTCTTAATTGACATATTGGAATATTGGTTTATAAGGTATTTTATATATTTTTCAAGATGAATGATCCTTATTATCAAAGTGGTATATGATTGACCATTCATTAAGGATATATGGTAGGAAGAGAAACACCATGGGAGATATCTTTTATATGATACAAGATACCCATTATTAAATGGATTCACACTCATATTGGCCACATAAATATGAAAATGGATTAACAAAGATAGTATAACTATAGAGTCTATGGGCTAGGTTGATCTATTTTCTTAGAGTCTGGGAAAAAATAGACACCACTAAGGAAAGAGGGTACACTTGAGTGAAAAAGAATGGATTTTTCAATGTATGTGACTTGGGTAGAAGTTAAACCCTGGGTAATACATGAGTTATGGGGAGAATATAATTATATTTAAGGGGGAATAGGGACAATACCCGCTACCTAAATTGATACAAAAATATTTATTAAATTGTTTCCTTCACCTTGGTTTTTATTTAATACATGGGTGAAGTTTTATTTCAAAAAAGTGTTTTCTATTCTATTCACCCAAATCATCCTTAGCCTCTACTATGTCAAATTTGGAACCCAAATGGTTTATTTAATCATGTCAACTCAACCTTCAAAATGTTCCGCACTCATCCTTGACAAGGGTGTGTGCACAAAATTTAGCAGGGTGAACTCATGGTCTTCTATTGGGTATGCACTCAATATTCTATAGAGAATGTTCTCATCCTTCACTAGGTAACGTGATCAGCTTTATGTAAGGTACATTACCTACTTTTACTAAGTTTCATGCATATCCTTTAGTAGGGTGTAAAACATTACTATATTAAAATTTCCATATAATTTTCTTTATAATTCATATAATTATGTTGAATAATTTTTAATCATCTACACTCATGGGGAATAATAAATTTTTAATATTCTTAGAAACATCATGATCTATAAAGTAAGCATCATATGGTCATTTTACCAATTTAACCTAAAATCTGAACCCACCATGATATTGTTCAAAAAACATGTCTAGTTTAACTGCCTAAAAATAAAACTCTCAAACCTAACTATTTTTATGATGAGAAAAGATAAACCAATCCATCTATTTCCATCATGGTTCTAAAAAATTTAAATCCATAAATTAAAATTAGTAAAAAAATCAGTTTACCCTACAATATTTTTGTTTACTACAAATTATAAAAAAACCATGTAATCCAAATTTATACACCTACTTGAACCAATAATTATCATTAGTCTTTCATCTGATTCAATATTCAAAACCATAATAAAACCTAAATCACATTGATTTATCCCTTTTTTACACCATCAACCTCTCTTTCAATCTTTCCTGAGGAATAATCCCATATTCCAATCACTGAGCATGTTACCTCCACTCCTAATAAATCTTAACCTATTAATCTAGAACCATTGAATAAGGAATTTATAACTCCAAATTTTACACTCTATTTAGTTATCATTTCCAACTATCCATCCCCAATCCAATACACATTCCAAGATTCATTTTATAATGAGAATTTGGAAATGTATTTTATAGAGGTTCATGAAAAATTATAAATAAAAAAACCAAACATTTCATCAAAGGAAAAGGGTGAATATAAATTGTAGGGGGATGGGAAAGCTGTTCCTAAGGATATCCATGATTTTTTTAATTTTTTTAAATTTTTATGTTCCATGTGTTTTCTTTCTATTTTTAATTTATTAACTATCTTTATTAGGTTATAATGGAAAAATACATGTGTAATTTATTTTAATTATATAAAACTGTTTTATAAGTTTAAATTTTAAATCATTATAGAATATTATAATATATATTATGATTAATAAAAAAATAAATAGAAAGGTACTATTATTTTTGGGAAGAATAAGCCCCAATTTCAAGGACAAAAGTATTGAAAGAAACAAAAAAATCCACGATGATGCTTTTAATTTTTAAAATTTACCCATTCCTTATATATTTTCATTGGAAATCATGTTTAATATCCTTGAATTTAAAGTTAAAAATTATAGGAAATGTTAAATTTTAATTATATGGATTATTATTTGAAATTTATACATCAAATATTATTTAAAACACATTTAACAAGGGGAAATGTTTCTTAAAAATATTTGATTGAAATTATGGAAAACATAAAAAATCATGGCGGTTTATTTAAGAGATATTGGTGGGAATTAATTAAAAAATATATACCTATTCAGTTTTTAGTTTTCAATTTGAAATGAATGTAGAATGGTTTTATTTTACTAGTTTTAATTATTTAAAATTGAAGTAGATTGGCTAGTTATTTACTCTTCATTCAATGGTAATTTTCCCAATACCGAATTTCAATTATTTAAAGCTATTTTTTCCATTGAAATTTTCTTTATAACACCCTATTTTTTGAGATATTATAGGGGAGTGAACAATACTAAAACATTATTTTTGTACTTTTCAATTCATAAGATTTGAGTAACATTAAAATGATTGAATATATTTTTTATTTAATGTTATTTAAACTATTAAGTCTACACTTGAATTTGAAAATTCTTTGAAACCAAAAAATCCATGGATAGGTTTTTAGAAAACCCATATTACATGATTATTTTCTTTTAGTACCTAATAAAATAGTATTTACATGATTTCATTCAATATAGAAGTGTAATAATGGATCTTTAAATAATTATTATGAAGAAATATTGAAAATGGTAATGTGTATGTATGGTTTGTAACAAAATTACGATCGAAATTTCATGGTTCTAGTATCATTTAACAAATTAAAATTAAAAAATAGATAAAATAGAAAAAATACCCATTTCTTCCATATTATGGTTTTTAATCTTCTAAGATAAATTGGGAAAAAAGTTATGGTTGGCATATTTTTTAAAATTGTTATTAGTGAGTAATTGTCATTGAAGTTTGAGTTGAAAATCAAAAATTACAATTTAATAGACAACCCAACTCTTTGGTCTATTTATTTTTTTACATTACTATAAACTAACCCTAAACCTAAAAATTAATTTTTTTAAAAATTTTGTATGATTAGTATGATGTGATTTCTAAGATAGAGATTTAAATACATTACAATTTTATGGATAAAAATCATATACTTGAGATTGATTGTAACTCTAGTTAAATGATCTTGAGTGTGAGTGAAATAACTTCTAGGTAGGTAAATCACAAATGAGATTGAATATTAATTAATGGTTGAAATATTCTATTTTAAGGGAAGAAAATTTTGAAAATTAGACTCAATAATGAAGCATGATTGAGTACCCAAAAATTTGGGTATATCTACTTTGAGAATTTTTAGTTATAACTATTTATTAATTGGAATGATTGATTATGAGTTAACCCAACAAAATTAAGTTATAAACACACCATGGTTATAGTGATATTAGATAAAGGAGAGACCAAAACTGATTAAACAATGTATTAGTTTATATGATCTCTATGTTTTTCAAACCTCGTGGTTCTAATATAAAGGAATATACATATGATTCTATCTCCAAATTTATTAAACTATTGGATAAAACCTATATTTTAGTAGAAATATGACTAGAGACATATAATTCCATTTAAGGTTCTTCAAACATCACTTGAAATAATAACTTCATGTATATCAATTAAAACAAATGGGAAATTTTTTTAGAACCAATCAGACATATACTTTTCTCTTATATTGGTTACAACAGAACACTAGATCCAAACAGTGGAAACTTTCTCTATGATACTAATTATAGTTTCGGATAGATAATACAAAAAAACCTAATAGGAGTGAATTAGTTGTAGTCAAATTTTTAGAAAATTCCAAATCTTATTCTTAACTTGTACTATTTATTATTTTAACCCCTGTTAATTATTATGTTATAAATAGATATTTTAAGCTTCTCCCAATATACCAAAACCACACAATGAAGAAATATAAACAAATCGAAATGTGGTAATTTTATAAGGTTAGATCCTATATAGAAAACCTACACCTTTATCTCTTCAACTCTTCTTGATATGTTAATTAGCTATTATTATTATTCAAATCACTATATTTTACATTTTGGTTCACTATATTACACAAATGAACAACTTTTCTTGAGTAGATTCTTTATACTCATACCCCATGGGTTATTCAATAGCTTCCTCCTATTGAAGTAGATCATTACATCGTACTAGGTGAATCTACCCCCAACATAATCAAATATTCATCCTCCACCCAGAGTATCTTAAACTTCCTAAATTTCTTCAACCCCTACTCATGGAACTCGACCTATCTACTTAAAATAACTATTCTTATCTCAATACTTTAAGCTTAGGTGAAGATATATTTTTTAGATGCAAACAACCATAGCTTTAGCTTTTTATAACTTTTTATTCTTCTTTCTTATTCCTCAACTATAATTGAATAACCATAAAAATTAATCACATTCAAATTCCACTTATTCTTATTCAAACCCAAATAGGATATAACTCTTCTATATAGGCTCGAAAAACAATATATATATTCACTACATCATGTAGTGAATTTTCCTTCTATTACATTCTTTGAGAGTATATTTTTCCCTTTTATTCATCTTAATCTCTCAGCTCTCAATTTAACACACAAATAAAAGCTATAGCTTTATATTTTCTTTCTACTTATTCCTCCTCAAAACTCTTATCTTCTCACATGCATGAGAAAATACATTAATTTTTCCTTTCATTTTCAATACTCATAACTGGAGTGTCAATTGTAATTTTTCACTGGCATTTTTAATTTCATATTTTGGAAAACCCTTTTTGGGGTCTGAATATTTCCCATGAATCCTTTTCCAAATCAATGAATATTATAAGAATATCCTTATTAATGAACTTAAAATGGAAAAATAAAACATTATTTTATTCTTTTACAAGCTTTAATTCAACTCCCTCATAATATACCACTGATAAAATACACACTTTAAATCTCCATAGAAATACGAAAATTATACAACACACATATATTATGGCATGGAAAACTTTATTATATCATGATAACATAACAATAAAAACTATAAAAAACTATGATGGAGTTTGTATATAGCATTAAAAAATAAAAAATCTTATTTATTTATTCTTCTCATGAATCTTTCTTTAAAAATAAGTTGAGATGTGATGTACCAATTAACATTGGATGTGAATTCATGTGCAATATTCTTAAAAATAAAATAAATTCATTTTAGCACATTTTATGTTGTAGGAATTCTCTCATATTTTGATCTTCTTCTCCCTCAAATTTAATATTAGTTCCTCAATCACTCAAATCTAGTATCAGATTAATTTTTTGGTGTTTTTTTCTTTTAATATCGGACAAGTCACAATCCAATTCAATTCTTAAAATTTTTATAATTCTAGGAAAAACATTCTTGTAGAAGAACCTCATAGTTTTTCTTAATTTAAATATCGTACGTCATTTGATATTTTCCTTTACTACATAAATATCAAAAATTATCTATGTTAAATATCACACATGGTATCTAAAATTCATATGATTGTAAATATATCATATCCTTAAAAGAAAATTTTCTTATCCAAATCTCAAATACTTATAAGAATTAACCAGTGTAGTGAAAAATATCATCCTCCAATACAAAATGTATTATGTCCTTCTCAAATCTCCAACATGGCCCGAAATATCTTTCACCCCAATAAAATTTCATAAACCATATAAATTTTTCCTTTTAGAAATTATGTTAAACTTAAATGTCATATGAGCTTCACCAAAATATCATAAAAGTGTATCATATAGTTAAATCTCATATGTGTAAGATAATTTATTTTATATTTATTACATCCTCATTTATACATATCTAAAAAAGTCAAATATTTTATGAACTAGGAAAATTTATTTTATTTTGCTGAATTATCCTATGCACTGGACATGTAGGATTATTTCATTTTAAAATTTTCAGCCTCCAACATAGGTATTACTTATTTATTCTAATGAAGTATGAGAATCTTAAAATCAATAGAAAATACTCTCAATCTTCTATGTCATGAACCAAGTAGGGATGCTATCCATCCAACCCCCCGACCCGGTTTGAGACATGGCCTAAAGGTCATTCCTGATCCCCACTGGCTAACAACTAGTGACAGGCAACAAAATAATCCTAAGGAAATTATTTAGACCAAATAAAACCAGGATCAAATAAACTAAATATCCCTTCTAGAAATAAACCAATAATAACTAAATATTAATAGATACACAACTGATACAGATAAAAAAACTACTAAACAAAAAAACTGAATACAAAACTAAAACAGAACTATGCAACAAGATCTCCATGTGACCTCTTAGTCACCACCAACCACAAGACCAACCTGATATAAAGGCAACTCAAAAAACCTATAACCTAAAACCTGAACCGACAAAAAAGATCAGGTATATCGACACTGAATGGTACAAGTAGGGTGTGATCATACAACAGATCAGTAGGTAATCAACACATATTCCATACATTTCCTTTACCAAGAATTAAAAAATCACTAGTTATAAAATACATTATGAAAATAGGATTTCAATTTTTTCAAGAAACCAAACATAACTTTTCAAAAAATTATTTTTAAAACAACACACAAATATTTCCTTTTCAAAAATGGTTTCACTTTCCACAACCCTTTTCCAAACAAAACCCCAAATACAATCCAAACCAGATAACCGAAAAGTGGTTGTGTAGAAAGCAAAGGAAACCAAACAAGTAGGAATAACTAGTAAATCCAATATCCAACATGTATAATAAATAAACATAACATACAAATATTAATCATGGTAAATTAATAAACATATCTAGAGGGAATCCCTATATGTACTTAGTTCGGACTCACCTGGAGGTATATGGTGCATATCCATATTCTATAACCAAATGAATTCTCTAAACTAGCCTCACCAGTAGCACGTCCCACCTGGCCTCTCAGTAAATATAGGGATAAAACCCGTATAATCAAGGTCAACAAGAAACTATCACTCAACCCTCTATATGATTCCCACGAATCCCACAATAATAGTACATAGTGAAACAGGGTATATTAACCATCACCCACAGTGTTCCCATACACAAGAAACTAAAGGGGAACACATCCCAAGGTCTATTGGTTTTCAATATATTACCATACATGACCCACTGGAGGGGATACCATCCCAAATATTCATTGTTCTCCAAATCCTAAGCCAAATCATCACAAACACATTTGAAAAACAATTTCCTTCAAAAGTGTCGATCGAGTCGTCACCTCATTTGAGTTTCAAAGACCATTTTCCCAAACATTATGAAATACCAAATAGAATTTCACACTAACCAATATTTCTATTTGTTTTTTTAAAACATGCCAAGATTCACATCAGGCCCATATGTCACATAAGTTATAAAACCAATTTCCAAAGTCAACATAAAACACCACTTTCACATACAAAATTCCAAACATGCCTTTACATTTCAAATCCCAAATTCTTACCAAGACAATTTGAAAACTTGAAACAACATGAGAAGTGAAAAACAAGCCTTTGAAATTTTATAAACTGATCCTCATCACAAAATTCCAAAATGGTACCTTATATCATTTTAGTTTCCAAGTGTGTCTAAAGTGACAAATGAGCCTTTATTCCAATAGTTCTTGAAAACATGACTCAAATTCCAAATGGTACAGGGTTTAAAGAATATTTTTGAAACTGCATTTAATTTTACTAAAAATGATTAGGCCATTTGGAAACACATTTCACCCCACTTTAAAAGTTCAGAAATCCCTTTTGGAAATACCACAAGGAAAGCACCCAAGAAATTAAAAACCCAACTCCCTTAAAAAACTAACTTCCTTCACATTTTTTCTCTCAAATACTTTTTAAAACCTATTATGCACCCTTAATAAAATCCATTAAATTCATTTATAAAGAAAAATAAATAGTTACACCTAAAAAAATCATATTATTTTTTAAAGTTATTTCCCAACACAAGCACACTTCAAATTACTTTGAAAAAAGAACATTTTCTTGAAGAACCATTTTTAAAGCTACACCACTTGATTTTAAACCAACAAAAAATCCACACATAAGAATATCAATGTAAAATTCAAAAATATCTACATAAAATATCTAATTCACAACCCAACCTCATTACCAAAACATAACAAGGCGAAAACACCACCCAAATCACCCTATTTAACTTTAAAATATTAACTGTATTTTCATAAAACACCTTGTTTTAATTTAAATATATGAATATATAATGAAACCCATTGGAAACTGTTTTTCACCCATTTTCCATCAAGAAAAAACCATAACAATTCATAATAACACATCACAATCATAATTATTACATTTTAAAATCATTTAAGGAAATATCATGCATCAATAGAATGTATTGAAAATGAAATTGATAGAAACACCTACCTCAATGATGAGAAAACACAATGAAACTTTGGGAGAATAAAGAACCATTATCAAGAGACAAACCTCGCACCGTAATATCCAGGGAAAACAATCCACACTCAACCATAACTCTTAGGGTTTGTCTAAAATAAAACCCCACCAAGGAAAACTAAGAAATAAAAAAGAGATAAGGGAAAATAGGTGGAAAATGACCAAAAATCCAAAGAAACTCACCTTGGAACCTTTAAAATACATCCATGGGAAAAGGAGGTCTAAAGGAGGGAATATTGGGATATCTCATGGTGCAACTAGGTCGAGAAAGGGAGAAAAACCTAAAATAGGGTTAAAACATCATAGGGGTAAAGAGGTAATTTCCAACTTTTAAGGACCTCAGCAGCTCTCATGGTTTTCAAATCCATGCATCGACCGTATTCCCCTCGTTGTTCAAGAGGAACATGTCGCACAGTTATGTCGTATGTTTTTCTAGACACGGTTCCAATCATTATGTCGCACTATCCAAAATCCATATTTTTCGCATGGTTTACTGGGTGATAATACATGGTTTTCGCTAACTATGCACCAACAGTGATCCATCTACTTTCAAACCTAAAATCTCCATTTACCACTAGAGTTTCTAGAAAAAACTTCAAAAACTAAAAAATTAAAACCAGGAGATCAACCCAAATGTCAACTAAATGATCCAAGACCAAAGGTTGGGGTGTGACAATTATCCTCACCACAAACACATTCTTCCCCTATAAAGTCACCTTGCATAAATATAAAAAAACTCATTCCCAAAATCGAATAAATCCAAAAATAAATACAAACATTGGGCTGACCTTTCACTTTATAATTCACACCCGACCATTTCTTGAGGAAAAAACAACACAAATAACAATGGAATAACCTAAGAGGGTTCTCCCCACCATAAATATCCTACTAAAATGACTAGCATTAAAACTTCCAACAACACCACTTTGGGGAGACATGCTCAGGAACTCCCAACACGAGATAACCCAAAATTCTTCACACAATATAAACAATAATTCTACTAGAATTGAAAATTACCCACATAAACCAAAACCACAACACATGGTGAATCCCCTAAAAGGAACTCAAACCAAATAGAAAAATAGAACACAAGATATAATCATTAATTTCCACGAGCCCGGATACCTCTAAATAAGAAAAATTGAAAACTAAAACCATAACAAGGGAAATCCAAGCACACCCAAGAATGGAAAATAAATTCAAAGACTCACATCTAGATAAGAATAACCACTTGGATTATAAGAGGAAAAAACAATCGATATTTTAAAACAATAGATGGAATTCACAACAGCATCAAAAAATACAACTGTGAACTTCAACAGTATCCCCCCCCCAACACTAGGGAAAAATGATGTACCAAGGTTTCCCACACCCTCTTCCATGCCTAATTACATGAAAGGATCCACTTTGAGGCCTATGTTTGGAGCCCTGAAGTCTATAGAATCTTCTTCCTAGTATACAGGAACTGACATCCTCCAATCATGGCATCTTCCTTGAGCAACACTTCTTACAAAACCTCTCCAGGTGACCCAAACGTCCATAAAAGACAAGTCTTTGGAAGATTATTACAACACGACTTCATGTTACCAAAATAACCATAATAAATACACACGAGTTAATGGAATGATGAACCAGAGTTTGGAACCATTGAAGGATACTCCCCAAGAACAGGTTCCTTTGATATACACTTCTCACAAGATGTGGAAACTTCACAGGCAGTAAGAGACATCGTACATCCAAATTCCTAAGATTCAAAAACCAACTCAGCTAATAATGCTTCATCCAACAACTTCTTGAAATTAAGATCCTTGGAGGAGGGGGAACACTCCTTGATCTTTGGGTGAATAACCCAAATGAAAAGAGGATATTTCGGCAGTTCCTTTGACAATACCTCTAGAGGAAAAGAAGCTAGCTCCTTGAAGTTGTCATCATAGGCCTTCACTGCTTGTCATCCTTGCTGAATACTCATGATCTCCTCCAATTTCTTTGCCTGCTCCTCCTCAGGTATAAAAAATCAGAAAAAGAAGTATTAATTACTTCCTAGGTCATCCAAACTTTCATCGATGATGGATAAATTACCATCCACTAATCCAAATATAAAGATTAAAACAAACTTATAATAGCATGTACTCTCAAATATTCGGGAGTTACCAATGATATAAAGACACGCTTAACTTCATCAAGCCATTACACTACCTCTAATAGACCTTGGTCACCATAAAATATGAGCAACAATAAATAATTTCAAAAAACTAGACAATACCCACTAGAAATTTTTGGGAACTTTCTGGGAAGAATATTCTAAATAACACAAGGAACAAAAAAACAAAACCAAAATCAACCCAAAACACAATTAGAAAGAGCATCTCAAGCTAAAAAAATAGGATCGCAAGCGAAACACTACAATTAAAACAAAAAATATTCTTTTCAAAAATCACCATTCATCTCAATCTCATACCAACTTCTTCCAAAGAAACTTCACAAATAACAAAATCGATTTTTTTCAAAATAAGAACCTAATTTTGAAATAAAACCAACACTGAAAACATTTTCCCATTCAAAATTATTTTTGGAAAAATCAAGAAAACCATTTGATTTCGAATACTCACCCATGGAATCCATTGTACCATCACATATGTGTCTAGACCACTTTTGCATATATCATCCATGAACACATTCTAACATGCACTTCCTATAAATACCCACATATATGTGAACATCTATAGGAAATATTAAGGGTCACACATATCATTTTTTCATCAAACCTAATCATTTACCAAAATTTAAATTCTAATCACTTTATCTTTTATAACCCACTTTTCAATCCAAAATCTCTAGAAAGATAGATTTTCCATCTCAAAAAACATTTTCATTTTAAAATCCCACTCACACCAAATGAAACCAAAACAAAACTAAACTCACAACAACTATCGGAATGAGGAACTAGAGGTCATGGCTAACCCGGTGACATGGTTAGTGGGCCAAGACCCGAGTAAGCATTAAAAACTAATTGGAAATTGAAGTGTGCACTTGGACTCCACATGGGTCACTACTCCATGTCGGATCACAACATGACATCAGCTCACCTCCATTGCCATTTCTCATCCATACCACAAAAACCAAAACAAAAGACCTAAATCTTGGACTACCCTTAGTAACTCAAGGCTCATGACGAGCAATGGTTCATGAAGTCCTTCCCAAACCTATCTCTTATGTCTCAATAGTCCTTATCTCTTATCTACTTGACACAGCAAATAATAAGGGCCTACTCTAATACAATTTATTCATGAACTAATCTAGGATTCCATCCAACCCAACACCTGACCTGGTCCTAGACAAGGTCTAAAGGGTGTTACTGATTCCCAAAGGGCTGGAAACTAGTGTCGGGCATCAAAATAATATGAAGGGAACAATTAAGCCCAAATTAAACAAGGATAAAATAAACAAAATAGACATCTCAACAATAAACCAATAATAACTGAATATCAATAGATACACAACTGGTCTAGATACAACAATTTTTTAACAAAAAAATAGAATAAAAAACTAAAATTGAACCATGAAACATGATCACTACGTGACCTCTTAGTCCCCACCAACCCCCAGACCAACCTCCTCTAAAGCAAACTTGAACCAAAATCCATAACCTGAAACTTGAACCTGTAAAGTAGCTTGAGTATACTGACATTGAATGGTACAAGTTTGGAGCGATCATTCAACCACTCAATAGGTAATAATAACATATTCCATGTATTTACTTTCCTGAAACAGTACTTAAAACACTAGTTTGAAAATAAATTCATAAAATAGGCTTTTAGGCTTTTCAAACACCCAAACAAAACTTTTCAAAAAATATATTTTTTAAAAAACACACGTAGATTTCCTTTTCAATAATGTCTTCACATTCCAAAAACCATTTAAAAACTAAAACCCAAATACATTATGAATCAAATGACCAAAAATTAGTTGCGTAGAAAGTAAAGGAAACCAAAAAAGTAGGCATAACTAGTGAATCCAATATCCAACATGCAGAAAAAATATACAAAAATTCTAGATTGTAACCATGGGAACTTCCAAAACATCTCTAGAAGAATTCCCTAGACATGCTCAGTTGGGACACACCTATCGTTGTGTGGTGCAGCTCCATCGAATATAACCAACTAGATGTTATAAACTAGCCTTACCAGTGGCACCTCCCACCTAGCCTCTCAACAAATCCAGGGGATATGACCCGTCTAATCTGGGTCGACAAGCAACCATCACTCAAACCAAAATATGATGCATAGGAATACCATGATAATAGTACATAGTGAAACATGGTATAAAAACCATCACCCACAACATTATCATGCATTAGAAACTATAGGGGATCACATCCCAATCTCTATTCATTTTTAACCCATTCATGTGCACAAGACACCGGAGGGGATCCCACCCCAAACATCCAACGATCCTTATATCATAAGCCAAATCATCATGAAAACACATTAAAAACCATTGTTTCACAAGTTAGAATTGGGTTCTCACCTCATTTGAGTTTCAAAACCACTTTCCTAATCATTCTGATATACCAGACAAGATTTAATGCAACCCAATATTTTAATTAATTTTTCAAGACATCCCAATATTCCCACCAGTCCCATGCATCACATAAGTTTCAAAACCAATTTCTAAATTCATTATAAAAAACCAATTTCACATGCACAATGACAAAAGGGCATTTACATTTTAAATCTTAGACTCTTCCCAAGCCAAAGTGAAAACATGAAACAACAAGAGAAGTTCCAAATGGGACTTTGACATTTTAGAAACCATTCCTCCTCTCAGTATTAAAAATGGGGCCTTATATAATTTTAGTTCCCAAGTGTGTATTAACTTCCAAATCATCCTTTATGACCATAGTTCACCAAAACATGTCTCAAATTCCAAATGGGCCAAGCTTTAAAGAATATATTTTAAACCACAGTTAAGTTTACTCAAAACATCAATGCCATTTGGAAACACATTTCATCCCACTTTTTAAATTTTTAAATATCATTTGGAAATTAAATATGAAAATAATGCATGAAATCAAAAACCAACCACCCTTATAAAACCAACTTTATACACCTCAAAAAAAATTAATAACCATTACGCACCCTCCACACAATCCATGAATTAATTTATAAACCACAAAAAATAGGTACACATAAAACACAGTAAACTTATTTTTGAAAGTTATTTCCTAACACATTCTCACATCAAGTTACTTTAAAAAACAACATTTTCTTGAAGAAATATTTTTAAAGCAATACCAATTTCTCTTAAACCAACATAACAAGAAACACATAAGAATCCAAAAAACAAATTCACAAATATCTATATAAAACATCCATTTCACAACCCAAACTCATTACCAAAATATAATCATGGGTAAAAAATACTTAAAGCACCAAATTTTACTTTAAAATATTAATTAAATTTTAATCAAACGCCATGTATGAATTTAAATATACGAATAAATAAAGAAACCCATTTTAAACTGTTTCACACCCATTTTCCATCATAAAATCCCATAATAATTCATACTAACACATCACAAGAAAAATTATCATATTTTGAAAGTATTTAAGGAAAGATCAAACATCGAAGGAATGTACCAGAAATGAAATTGATAGAAACACCTACATCAATGATGTGCGAATGCAATGAATCTTGGGGATAAAGAAAAACTAAGCATGTGAGACAAACCGCACACCCTAATATCAAAGGAAAATAACCCACACATTAGCCATAACTCTTAGGGTTCGTCAAAAATGAAACCCCACCAAGGTAAATAAAGAAATCAAGTGAGATAAGAGAAAAGAGGAGAAAATTGACCAAAAATATAGATAAACTCACCTTAGAACCTTAAAAATGCATCCATGGGGAAAAGGAAGTCCAAAGGAGGGAATCTTGTGATCTCCCATAGTGCGCCTTGGTTGAGAAAGGGAGGAGAAACCAAAAATAGCATTGAAACAATGGAGGGGGAAAGTGTTAATTTCCAAATTTTAATGACTAGGTAGGTCAAAAGGTTTTCCAATTTGTGTGACAATCATTCGCCCCTCACTGTCTAAGAGGAACATGTCACAAGGTTATGTCTTATAGTTTTCAAGACTATTTGTCAACTCTGAGGTTTCCAATATCCAAAATTCACATTTTCTACATGGTTTTCTGGACAAGGGTGTATGGTTTTTCATAATTGCGTTCCAACAATGCACCACCTACTTCAAACCCTAAAATCTTTATTTTCCACCAAAGAATCACCCAAAAGCTTAAAAACTGAAAGATTCAAATCGGGAGATCATCCTGAACCTCAAACTAATGATCCAAGACCACAAAAAGAATAAAATAAGAGAATCCCCAAGGTCTATGTGTTACAATATCAAATCACTCCATAACATGTCCAATTAATTTAATAAATTATTAGAATAATTTCAAAAAAAATTATGTTAGTTCCAAATCCTTATAGTATATAAAATAATCATGATAGAGTGTTTAAAGAACCCCTATACTACCTCATGTACAACTTTAATTCAACCTTTATATATCATCATTAAAGAGTTGTTTAAATACTTAATGCAGGAGGAATTATATTATAAAAAACAATGATATATTATCTAGTTTTGGTTATCTCTCCCAGACAAGTTGAACTTGTTTAACACTTATTTAATACAACTTGTACAATTTGTCTAAATTATGTTGAATATCCATCCATATATTAAGTATTCTAATCGAAAGATACTATTATAGAAAATTATTCTCAGCCTTTATAGAACTTTTTGTCTTCATATATACCAACTCTTCAGTCATCTGGTTTATTGGTCTAAGAAACATATCCCTCCAGTTATTCCAAGGTCCTTTGTTATTCTCCCTTTCCATGAAATCACAATTATAGTAGATTTATATCCTTTAATTAGTTAATACTCACACCTTAACCAAATTCATCACCTCAAATTGACTTTTATATTGAAAAAAATATGCTCACAGTACAAAGTGAACTTCAATCTCCCCCTTTTTGTTTTTTCAATGTCGGTTTCAATCCAAATTTAATTCTCTCTTTTCTCCAAATTAAATTTCTTCTTTTATATGGTGGAATTACATAGTATTAAAGCATTATTGAAAATTAAGGTTGGGTCATATTTTTCTTAAAAATATTTCATCAACTTATTTACTATGATTCCATATGGGAAAACGTGGTTTGAAAAACAAGAGTGATCAATTTAGACAACAAATCTATCTATAAATGATTCATAACTTGACACCATCTTCTATCATTCAATTATTATAAGCTTCTTGAAACAAAATCAGGAAGCTTTATGAACCTTCACTCACTTAAAAGCACACATCAAAACCATTCTAGTACAATTTATTTCTCCTCCATTATGTTTTATAATCACTTCACCATTACAAATAAAATGAATATGAATTAAAATATTGAATTTAGAATGAAAATCATAAATCATCCTTCAATTTTTAAGGGGATATATAGATTACTATATTAAAAAAATATAAATCTACAATGTAT
Source organism: Viscum album (assembly GCA_963277665.1). Taxonomy (NCBI): domain Eukaryota; kingdom Viridiplantae; phylum Streptophyta; class Magnoliopsida; order Santalales; family Viscaceae; genus Viscum; species Viscum album. The sequence goes on along the minus strand of OY728123.1, from coordinate 999,623,052 downwards.
TCATCTCATTAGTTATCTCCCCATCAAGGTATGATTTATAAACTTCATCAAATTCAATTTACATCATCGAAGTTCAAACAAGCCGATATAGGAATAGGGCGGGTCATTTTTAGTTATTCATTGAAATTCATAGGGCTGAAAACTATTTCCCAACCTAGAATCTGTATTATTGGAAGTTAAAAAGTTTCTAAACCTCTTTATTATTTCATTATTCTAGAATTTTCATATCATTTAATTTTTGTACAGTGTGGCAATCTACATTATTTCATCCTTCTTCATAGTTGTAATGTGTATCTTTATTTGAGAAAATATAGAAATTTTATTTTTTCCCTCTTACCCCATCCTCCTAGAAACTTCTAAGGGGTATGGAGTTATTATTAACATATATTTATTCTCATTCTTAGATTTTTAATTTCTTGGACATTATAACTTTATTCTATAAAATATTTTACATGACCAGATATTTTTTAGCTTCAATATTTTTATAGAATTTTTCTTATTTTCCTATAGTTCTAGTAACAATAGATTCAATGTAAACTGAATTTTCAATATTATTGGATACCTTTTGTATGATTCGGTGAATTATTATTCTAAAGGTTATCTAAATATAAAATTTCCACTATCCTGGGTCATATTTTAAGCATTAAACTTTTTAAATTTTGTGTGGTAGTAGTTTTCTTCTCAGTATGTTGGTAAGTTTAAGTGTTTTCCACTTCCAGATTTTTTATTTTCACTTATAACTCAAGAAATTTAATATGGATAGAATAGTTATCATTCCCAATTAATCTAAATCTACCTTAACATTCATCTTTTATCTTCTAAATTTTGTGTTCATTCATATGCCTTATTTACACTAAATAATTTTCCATCACTTTCAATGTTATTTATTTAACTTCCAACTCGGTAAAATAACATCCCTAAAGACTTTATAAAGAGTATCCATTTCATGTAAAACATGATTAAAAACATTCTCAAATACATCCTTCTCATAAATAACTTTTTCCAATTATTCATCAATTAAATAAACACTTTCACTTTAAATTGTGGTATAATCTTCTCTAGCTTTTACAAGATTTATGAGTGACGAAGAAAATAATTTTCTATTCCATTGATTCTTTCATACAATCAAATTATACTTAAAACTATGAATTTTCATCATTTAATACCATAATTAATCTAAATATATATGTCTCTAATTAAATGAGAGTATTCTTCAAGTAGTCTTTATCCTCAAGGTATGGGTTTTTATAAAATTCAAAGAAATATATCTCATAGATTTTTATTCTTCACTTGAAAAATATTAACCAATTGATTTCCAAGTAGACCTAAAACTATAACTACATTAAGTTAGTGGTTATTCCTATTATACTTTTTCATTCTTCCTCTAGTTCTTGAATTATTTATTTTACCTATTTCTCAAATTGTAAGTTGAAAACTATATTTCAGTAACAATAGGATTAGGGATAGATTAATCCATCCAAGGGAATTATAAAATCATTAAAAATCTATACATCATGTATAAAAAATAAAAAAAAACATGGAAAATTTATTAGAACCAATAAAATATTTCATTTGATCTAACATCAGTTGTGATAGAACACTAGATCCAAGTATAGGGAAACTTTACACTAACACCAAGTCTAGAGCCCAATGAACTATTTAGAAACATCTAGGTGGGGGTTAATCAGGTATAGAAAAAAATTCAAATTCTAAATCTTCTTCTCCACTTTTCCCCTTTGGTATTATATCATTTTCTAACTTTTAGGTTATAAATTAATTTTTTTAGATTCACCTAATATGTCATATAACAAACAGACTTTTTTCTAACTAAATAAATATTGTTATTGGTTGGAGTAGGACACTCAAGAGAGGGCGGTGAATTGAGTTTCTATAAAAATTTATGTTAAAAAGTTTATTTATAATATTCCCCCAATTTAAAATAAAATTGGCTAGTTAACCAAGGTAGTAACATTATAATATATTGACTGTTGAAATAGTTTTTCAGAATATTGATTAATTCTCAGTTATAACAATATGAGATATTGATATAAATTTCGAACTACACTAATAAGGGAAAATAGTTATAACTAATATCCAAGAATAACTATCAAAGTAAAGTTAATTTTCTAGAATATGAGTTAAAATAGAGGATGGCTAAGTTGAAAACACAGAGGATATAAAACAAGAGGTTTAGTCTCAATAAGAGACTTAGTTATCTCCACTTGGTGATCACCTACCACCAAGAAATATATAAAGATAAATATTTTGATCCAAACCCTAGATCAGGGTTAACACAATAGTACACATACTTTCCAGGTCATAAGACCTCTACCACAATTCTTCATGGGAACAAATACAACCAGGCCACACAGGACCTCTTCTATAGTTCTTCGTGAGAAAAACAAGTATAAAAAGATAATTGTTTTAGGTTTCTAGTATCCTACAGTTTAGTGTAGGAGACGGTGTGTGTTTCTAGTAAAAACATACACACTAATTGAATGTTTAGCAAAATAGTACACAAGAGAGAATAATATAATAGGAATGTATTAGAAATTCTATGAGTGTTATTAAATTCTTCTTAGAACGGTCTGATGTATCAAAGTTAAAGCTAATGTCCTTTTCTAGAAACAAACACTGAAAACAGAGTGTCGATAAGCATTGTGTTCTTTATTCCAGGAATATGAGATGGTATTCTCCTTCAGTTTAGTTGGTTGTTGTAGATATGATGGAACTATGATGAACATCAGTTCTCTAGTTCACAGTAAGCAGGAATGACGAATTCCTTGTGTGTTCTTCTTTTCTGTGTGGTGCTCATGGGAGTTTACTCAAATCTTCTTGTGTATGTGTGTCTATGCGTGTCTTTCAATTTCTATATATTTCATGCACTCTTTTATATATATATATATATATATATATATTCTTGAAGAACGATAATGTTCATGTTTGAGGTAGGCACAATACCTCATATTCCTAACAACCTCATTTAATATTTCTATAGAAAAGCATTAAAATAATCATTCCCATTAAAATTCTAAAAATATAACCATTAGACGTAATTTTATAGAAAAGAAATTTTAAATAGTCTATCAGTGATTCCTTGATTGGTATCTCCTTCTATTAGTGACTCATCCCATCAGTGTGTCATTCTATCGGTCTTTCCTTGCGTTAGTCACTCATTGAATTAGTGACTCATTTTAACAATCGGTGAGTCCTTTCATCAGTATCACCATGCATCGGTAGGTCATTTTAACTAATGGTAGGTCATATTCATCGATAGGTCTTCTGCATCGATAGGTCATTTGAATCGGTAGGTCATCTTCATAGATGGGTCATTTGAATTGGTTGGTCATCTACGTCGGTGGGTCATTTGAATCGGTAGGTCATCTATCGGTGACTCTGTTGAACTGTCGGTATCTCCTCTCTTCTGTCGGTGTCAGTCTGCTATATTTAGAAAATATTTTTTCTTGGACTGTCTTACAATATAAATATTAATAGAATTTAATAAATTTATATGATATCATAGATAAACATAATTTCACATATTGAAACTTAAATAATCATGATTGAGATGTTTAAAAATGATTAATACTAATTGAGATGATTTTTTTTTATTAAAACTATTAATATTAGAGAGGGTGGACAACAGTCTCCTATAGGACAATAATTTCCCCCTTTTTAATGAACACAAATGATAGAATTGTTTATTATAATCATTTTATGTTGAATGAAATCATTTTACTTATCATCTCCCATTATTTATGATTGTTCATAACATATATATAAGTTGTAGAGGAAAAATAAATAGTATTTGTATCAAAGAAAAATAAAATATATAAGAGTGATGTCAGAGGTAAGGTAAATAATGATAAATACAAAGCGTTCTCCCACTTTTAGGATTTTCAAAAAGTGAAAGGGGAGCTAAAATTGTTCTCCCTATTTAGAGTATAAGCAAGAAGAAAACAAGTAGAAAAAAATAAAAATTATCATAAAGTAATAGATATAAGAGAAAAATATGATAGACAAGAACACAAAATTCCATTAAGTAATAATGTACAATGTGTTACAAGTCTTCAATAAAAAATATCAAAAGTCAACAAAACAACCCTATCAGAGAATGGTCTATATTAGGTATGAGTTTGAAGAGGTTTTTTCTTTTCTCAGAAGGATCAATATAGGGTTCAGTGGGTAGGGGATGAGAAGATGGAGGGTTTAAAGAAATTTTCATAGGAGGCAGAATCATTCCTTATAGAACATTAGGTACAATGCTAGGCTTCTGTTGTGACAACACAGGAGGTCGAATATGTTCTTGGATCACTAGGTAAATCTGAGTTAAAGCCTAAGTAACTTACATCCGAGGAGGATTCACTGATCCAGTAGGTCTAAGATGTGCAGTATTAGGCACTACAATCACTTCACTTTATACATGAAGGTATGGCTTCAATAGCTTAATGAAATCCTCAATGATCTCACCACCATACTTTATTTCTTTATAAAAGTCATCCTTATTCTCTGTGAATTTTTTCAAAACTGGAGTGAAGTCTTTAAACTTTTTTACTTTATATTTAAAAGCTTGGGTCACTGGAGGCAAAGGCGGGTTCTTTGCAAAATACATAAAGAGACTGGTCAACTGATATTTGGTAATGATCTTCTTGAAATAGTATTCCACCTTTTCTGTGATCTTAGAATTTTTAGTCTCAACACTTTTGGAATAGATTCTGAGCATATCATGAACATGGTCACTATTTTTCTCAATCCCTTCAAGGTTCCCCAAACTAGAAGCATCAAATATAGCCTGAAGCTCCTTCTTAACAACAGTTATGACTTCCATAATGTACAGAGTCTGAGAGGTCTAACAAGAGGAAGAAGAAATAACTATAGGAACTAAGGTATGAGACTTCAAGGCATTAAAAGGTGTCTCCACACAATCTTTGTACTCTGAGGTCAAATAATTTATTACAGAAGTAGGCTCAGTCATTTCATTCCTCAACTTGGAAGTAATTGCAACAATTATCTCAGCAGCTATAATTAAGTTGGGTTGAATCTCCTCTATCATTTTCTTTGAAATATTGGCTTCATTAGCCCTACTTATACCCACTATCTAACCTAGAATAGAAACTATTTTCCCAGAATGCCTTATTTCTGCTATTGAAGATCTAATAAAGTGTGATTCATCAATCAACTTAGTGTTTTCTCTTCTAGCTTTATGAATCTCAGACACCATCTGATATTGAACTTATATACTTACGTCTGAACAAACTTCTTATTTAAACCTTTCAAAATATTCTTTAGTGATAGAGTCACTTGGAAGAGTCCCAGCCCCTGATTCTCTCAAAACAGGTACAAAAAATTTATCATCTAAGTCTTTATAATCTAAAACATGTTCCAAATACCCTGGATTCCTTTCCTATTCAATCATAACATCATCATCTAGAGGAGTGAGAGTGTCGTGTATTACTCTTCCAAGTTGATGCTCTTCAATAGCTTGATCTCTCCTTTCTTGAGGATCCCCCTCAATCTAATATGTCCTCACTGATTTCCCACCTTCAGTATTATGTCTCCTTCTTTCATATACTAACTGATGTACATGAATTTCTTGAGCTTCCACTTTATCGTGAATTTCATGATTTTATCTTACTTAAACAACCACTTCAAGAGGTTCTTCCATCCATGCTTGATCTATAACTTCAACCATTTCAATATCTTCACCTTGATCATTCTTATGATGACCATCATCACATTCACTAGTTTCATCATCATCATGTCCAAAGACATGCTCTTCATTTCCATTTCTATCACCATCTTCTTCACCTTCTTCCCCTTCACTACCACTACCACATTCATCATCTTCACTACCTCCTTCATCTTCATCTTTATAACCACTGGATCGACATACACATTCCATACTCTCAGAGATTTCAGTCTTCTCATCTCCATTTCTTCAAGTTTTGGATCATCAGAGGGTAAGGAAAGTGGAGGACTAGGAGGTCCAAAGGAAATAACTTTGTGAGGTTCAGTGGTGTTAGAATCACTTCTATTTTTGATAGGTGACCCATGATCTCTAACTGAAGTGGAAGGCTCTTCTTCTTCTTTTGAGGAGTAAAAAACTTTCTCATCTAGTCCCAAACCATGATCAACCATATTATTAGGCCCAGTTGGATGATCCACTAGATTGAACTTATCATAAATATTATCTCTATCTCCAGCCCATTCTCTCTTCTATGGGTTCCAGTTTATTTTCATCATTTTACAGATCTCTTTACTAAGGCAGATCCCACTGCACTCAAAGACAACTTATTCTCCCTCACTCATACAACCTTTCTATTTTAAAATAGATGAGATTAGCCTTGGATAAAATAGGGAATTGGTTTTTTATGATGGTTTGATCATTTTATTCATGTGAATAGAAATTTATCTACACATATTTACCTTAATACATTTTATTAGTAGATAAAAAAGATAAATATACTAATACTTCAGATATAAAAATTCCCATTTCATGGGATATATATGATGCTAAATAAACTTGAACAAAATTCTACATTCTCCAATTAAGTCTAAAGTAATGGGTTTCCTATTCTCATCATTATTAGTAAGCTCCTTCAAAGTTGTCTCAAAGCTAAAAATATCACTCTCAGGTGGAGAGGTATCCTGATAATCATCGAACACACCTTTATGAGGGACTTTAAGATATTAATCCAATTGTCTTGATGAGAAAGAAATTCAATTTACTTTCACTATGGAATTAATCCAATAAATATCACTTCCTTCCGGTAGGAACTCCATATTCATGTAAAACTCCTAAAATAGCTTTGGGTAGAAGGTTCTTTCATTATCTGAGAACTACTAAATCCATCCCTGATCTTGTAGTACCTTGAGAAGTAAATAATTTTTTTCCAATATCCATTCTGAAAAAACCTATTTTTCTAGATTTACAACATAGTTCTCCATAGTTGGATTCACAGGCCCAAAATATTTTCTTGATTCACCTTTATGTTTCCTAGATGCATGAGACTTTCCACCATCAATAGATTTCTTGAAACGCTCGATTCCAATAGTTTTGTTTGAAGGTAGGATGGTGAATGGTCAGGGGTAGAGAGAGTAATGGAAGAGTGAGTGTAGGGGTAAAGGATCAGAGTGGATAAATTCAAATTTATAACATTTAAAGATTTAGAAATCAAAAAATAATGAAATCATGAACCGAGTTCAACAAAATCAATTATACAGTGTTGTTTTGATAAAAATGTAAAATGGGTAAAAGTAGTGAGTCATCAGTGTTAGCATGACAGATTTTGAATAACACTAAAAGTGTCAGCTTGACAAGTAATCCATTGTTGGCATGATAGGGTATCGACATAACAAATTATCAGTGTTGGCATGACAACTATTTTGGCATGAAATGGAGTCACTGTCGGCATGACAACTATGTTGGTATGAAAAAGTTATTAGTGTCGGTATTACATTGTCAGCTTCATACTATCAGTGTCAGCATGACACTATCTGTTTGACTCTACCAATTTCAGTAGGACAACTTCACTTAAAATTTTCAAAGTAATAGTAACATAAGGTACTATAGATTGATCATTCCTAAATCATGTCTCATGTAGTTCATTATTTCAGTATTCAATGGATTAGTGAAAATTTTAACAAACTGATGTTCAGTTCTGTTGAACTCTAAATTTATATCACCTTTTTTGTAATGGTCTCTAAAAAAGTGATGCCTTAGATCAATGTGTTTTGTCTTAGAATGTGAAATATGATTATTAGAAAAATTAATATCACTTGTTTTATCACAATTTATAAGGACATGTCTGAATTGATATCCATAATCTAGTAATGTTTGTTTCATCCCAAAAACTTTTTCACAACAAATACCAATAGCTATGTATTCTACTTTAGTAGTAGATAATGAAACATAATTTTGTTTCTTACTATGCCATGAAACTAGAGACTTGACCAAAAAGTGACATGTTCCTGAGGTACTTTTTTATCTAACTTATAGCCACCAAAATCAGCAACTGAATAACTCACCAAATCAAAAGGTTGTCCTCTGGGATAGAACAGTCCTAAATTTTTTGTATACTTGAGGTATTTCAAATCCTTTTAACAGAAATAATATGAGATTTTTTTGTTTTTCTTGAAAATGTGCACACATGCACACACTAGATATAATATCTGGCCTACTATCAGCTAAGTAGAGTAAACTTCTGATCATTCCTATGTAAGTGGTTTGATCAATAGATTTACCATCTTTATCAAGGTCTAATTTACTAGTGGTACTCATTGAATTGTCACTACTCTTATAGCTTTCAAATCCAAACCTTTTCAAAATATCCTGAGTATATTTACTTTGATTCAAAACAATACCTTATTAATTTTGAAATATTTGAAATCCAAGAAACAATTTGAGTTCACCCATTAAACTCATTTAAAAATCACTTTGCATCATCTTTGAAAAATTAACACATAAAATTTTTTTAGAAGATCCAAAAATAATATCATCTATAAAAAAATTTATTACAAAAACATCTTTGGAAATTCATTTTTAAAGAAAATAGGATCAGCTATACCTTTTGTAAAACCTTTAGAAATAAGAAAAGTGATAAGCCTATCTCACCAGGCTTTTCGAGCTTGCTTTAAACCATATAAATATATTTTTAATTTAAAAACATTATTTGAAAAATGAGGGTTTGTAAAACTAGGGTATTGTTCAACAAAAACATCCTCAACTATATACTCATTTAGGAATTCACTCTTGACATCCATTTGATAAAGTTTGAAATATAGATGTGTTGTATAGGCAAGCAGAATTCTAATGGCTTCAATTCTAGCTACCAGTGAAAGGGTTTCCTCATAATCAATTCTCTCTTCATGACTATAACCTTGTGTAACCAATATAGATTTGTTTCTAACTATGTTACCAGATTCATCTACTTTATTCTTGAACACCCATTTGGTACCTATAGTCAAGGTGTCTTTGGTTTTATCTACAAGTTTCCAGACATTGTTTCTTTCAAACTAATTTAACTCTTCTCGCATATCAATCACAAAAAATTCATCGTTGATATCATCATTGATGTTTTTAGGTTTAATATGTGATAGAAAATATTGATGTTCAACCTGATTTCTTAGATAATATCTTGTCTGAGTTTCTTTATCCATGTCTCCAATAATAGCATCTAAAGTATGGTTCTTGAGAGTTTTAATGGGTATATAAAAAAAGGGCTAGTCACTTTAGGTTCTTTAATAGGTTCAAGTTCATCATTACTAGAACCTATAGAATTTACAGAACTTGAAGTTTTAATATATTTCTTCACAGCATGGTTAGAAGATTTAGCATTGATATCCAGATTTGATATATCATCTTCAAGATCTTCTAGGGAAGTTTTTGGCTCATGAGTATTTTTCATAGAAAACTTGACAAGTATAGATTCTTACACACATTTTGTTCTCTTATTGAAGACTCTATAGGATTTAATATTAATTTAATAACTTTGTAAAATTCCTTCATCACTTTTGGAGGCAATTTTTTCAGATTATATGTAGTTTTATGAATATAGACTTTGCAACCAAAAAATTGAAGTAGTTAACCATGGGTTTTCTATTGTCCCAAAAATCATAGGAAGTTATTTTAAGGATAGGTATAAATAAGAATATATTAATTATACAGCATGTTCTATTGATAGCTTCTTCCTAAAAGTATAGAGGAAGGTCATACTCAATAAGAAAGGTTCTATTAATTTATTGTAGGGTTCTATTTCTTCTTTCTACAACTTAATTTTGTTGGGGTGTCCTAAGAGCAGAGAAGTTATGACTATAGCCATTTTTTGAGAAAAAAGATTCAAACTCTTGGTTTTCAAACTCAAGGCCATGGTCACTTCTTAGGGTTTTAATTCTTATACCATTAATATTTTCTACATTCCTAGTATACTTGGTGAAATGAGAGAAAGCTTCTCTTTTGTGAGCCAAGAATAAGGTCCAAGTATATCTAGAGTAGTCATCTACAAGAACATATAAATAATGCTTCCCACTTATACTAGATACGCTAGAAGTTCCAAACAAGTCTATGTGAACCAACTTGAGAGTTTTATAAGTTGAAAATTCTTTCTTTAGTTTGAAATAGATTTTGTGTTGTTTACCCACTTGACAAGGATTATGGAATTTGTTCTTTGGAAACTCATGTTCAGGTAGATCCTTGACTAATCCTTTTCTATTAAACTTTCTAAGTGAGTTTACATTACAAGGTCTTAAACTCCTATGCAAAAGACAATATTCTTTATGGAAACAATTTAGGAAAGAATCAATTTTAAAAATTAAAGAATCTATGTTAATAGCCTAAACAATTTCATTTCTAAGATCAGAAAATGCTAACTTATTTTTATAGTTAAAAACTTTTCACACATCATTTTCAAATTTAACATTAAAACCATCATCACATAACTAATATATTCTAAGTAGATTTTATTTTAATCCATCAACAAAGAGTACATTATAAATTAGAACTGATTTAGAGTGACCAATCTGGCCAAGGATAACTTTTTTCTCTTTAGAATTGTCACCAAAGGTGAAATTCCCACCATCAATATTTATCATGTTCTTGAAACATGAGTAATCTATTGTCATGTGTCTTGAACATCCATTTTCCGAGTACCATAAGATTTTATAGGATCTCTTCAAATATTTTTCCTACAAAATATTTTATACAAGAAAAGTTTTTAGTACCCATATTTGTTTGGGTCTAGTAACATTAGTAATAAGATATTTGGGAACCCATATTTGCTTCATGGGTTTCCTATAAGCAACATGTAATTTTTTTTTTCATATTACTATTTCTTGGTTGGTATCCTATTCTAGTAGTATACTTAGGAGTTACTTGTTTACCAATAATTTAAACTAATATTTCTTTTCCATTTTTAAATCTCTCAAGATCCTTTTTCAAATACTCATTTGAAAATTTAAGTTCATTATTTTCCTTAAGAAGTTGATAATTTTTTTCTTTTTCTACAGTAAGTTCATATTTAACAATGGTAGTCAAAACAAGTTATTTATTTAAAGATTTGTATTTATCTTTTAATTCATTAAAAGTGACTTATAGAATTTTGAAATATTTAAACATCTCTTAATTTATCATATTTTCATAATCACATTAATCTCTAGAATAATAAGAATTCTGTATAGTAGATTTTAGTGTTACCTCAAATGTATTTTTCATAAAACACATATTGGATTTTCCAAACTTTCCATGAGAGGATTTTGAATCACTTGAGTTGTCCTCAAAGGCACTCCAAGGTGCCTTTATGTCTATTTTATACTTTCAATCCTTATCATTATATTTATCCTTGTACTTTATCTTTGGACAATCATCATTTTCATGTACCTTTCTCTTACATTCATAACATATTATTTCATTGTAATTATCACCTTTGTTCTGATCCTTTTTCCAATAGTCCTTGTGATCATACTTACTTTTCTAGTTGGGTTGTCTGAATAATTTCTTCTTTATATAAAATTTCTTAAACCTCCTTGATATTTGAGCCATCTCTTCATCATTGTCTGCATATGATTGTTCATCACTTGAACATTCTGTTTCATCTTGAACGTTTTCCTTCTCCTTAGAGGTAGTAGATTTGAAATAAATAGATTTTCTTTTGGGTTCATCATCCTCTTCTGTTTTGAATTTTAGTTCTTCCTCACACATTATCAACTTTCCTATCATCTCCTTTACTGGTAAGTTACTAATGTGACATGATTCTATGATTGATACAAAAGTACATCTCCATCTATCTGATAGGCATCTGAGTATTCCCATGATTTTCTCCTTGGCTATAACATCCCTTCCCAAAGAGATCATAGTATTCACAATTTCATTAAACCTGAGATAAATGTCAGAAATAGGTTCATCAGGCTTCATTTTAAAGTTATTATATTTAATAGTATAAGTGTTAAGTCTCATTTATTTAAAACTAGAGGTTCCTTCATTTAAAACAAATAATGTACCCCAAATTTCATGGGAAGTTTTACATGCAGAAATTACAATAAACTCTTAGTCACCTAAATAACAGTATAGGGAATTCATGTATTTTAAATTATTATTGTAGATAGCATTATTTGGTTCATCCCATGTATTTATATCAATATCCTAAATCTTATATTCATCTATAATTGAAAACCAAATCTCAAAACTCATGTTTTCTTTGTGCATTTTCATTTTAATTTTCCATTTTGAATAATTTGTTCCATTAAATAATAGAGGTGTGTTGGTAGAATCACCTTTCAATATATTATCAACGATAAAGAAATAGTATTTTAAAGAAATAGAAATTTAAAACTCACAGAAATTTAAAGATATTTAAAATACAACTAAAATAATAGTTCAAAAGGTTTTTAAAATAGATTTAAAGTTTTGTAAATAGTAACATGAAAACCACCTCTAATACCAAATTTTGGTTGGAGTAGGACACTAGAGGGGTTGAATAGTGTTATTATAAAAATTTCTGTTAAAAATTTTATTTAAAAGATTCCCATAATTTAAAATAAAACTAGAATGTTAACTGAGGTAGTATAATTATAATAGCTTGACTGTTCATATAGTTTCTGAGAAGATTGATCAATTCTCAGTTATAATAATATGAAATATTGATACAACTTTTTCAATAACTCTAATAAGGAAAAATTGTTATAACTACTATCCAAGACTAACTATCAAAGTAAAATTTAGTTTTCTGAAATATGAGTTAAAATAGAGAAAGAATAATTGAAAACACGGTGGATATAAAATAAGAGGTTCAGTCTCAAACAGAGACTTAGTTATCTCCACTTGGTGATCACCTTACACCAAGAAATATATAAAGATAAATATTTTTATCCACACTTTGGATCGGTGTTAACACAATAGTACACAAAATATCTAGGTCACAAAACCTCTACTACAGTTCTTCGTGGGAACAAAATCAATCAGGACACACAAGACCTTTTCCATAGTTCTTCAAGGAAAAAATAAGTGTAGAAAAGACAGTTGTTTGAGGATATCTAGTATCCTCTAGTTCAGTGCAGGAGACAATGTGTTTTTTCAGTACAGACACACACACTGCTTGAAATTTTAGTAAAATAGTACAAAAACATAGTATAATATAATAGGAAGAGATTAGAAATGCTTTGAGTGTTATGAAATTCAAATCTGGACTCTATGATGTGTCAAAGTTGAGGCTCGAGTCCTTTTCTAGAAATAGATACTGAAAACAGAGTTTCAAGAATCACTCTCTTCTATCTTCCAAGAAGATGATATGTTATTCTCCATCATTTTAGTTGGATGATGAAAAGATGATGGAACTATAATCAACAACAGTTCTCTAGTTCATAGAAAGTAGGAATGAATAATTCCCCATGTGTTCTTATTTTTTTTGTCATACTTGTGGGGGTATGCTCGTATCTTCTTGTGTATGTGGGTCTGTGTGTGTCTTCCCATGTCTATATCTTTCATGAACTCTTCTTTATATATATATATATTCTTGATGCCCGAAAATGTGCATCTTTGAGGTAGACACAGTACCTCATATTTTTAATATCCTCATTTAAGATGTCTACAGAAAATCATTAAATTAATCAGTCACATAAAAATAATCATAATATGATCATTATATGTAATTTTAAATAAAATAAATTTTAAACAGTATATCAGTGAGCCATCGGTCGATATCTCCTTCTTTCGGTGACTGTAAAGACCCAGAAATTTCAAGGAAAATTTTTTCTTAACAACTTTGGAATTTTATGAGTACGTAGTTTCTGACGACTCCTGATTTCGAGGTTTAGTGTGCCCGGAATCAATTTCTGAATTTAGCTCGGGTACGTTCAGTGAACGAACGAGCGGGTTTTCCTAACTTTTGAACCGGTACTCGGAATTGAAATCTGAGGGCACCGATGAACTCGTAGCACCGGTAATGCCTTAAGAAGACCATTTCTGGAGTTTCGTTTTCTCGGGAGGATTTGTTAAAAAAAGTGAGGAATAAAAAAATATAATTGTTTTATAATTTTATTTGTATTTCTTGCTAAGTGGTTTAAGTGTTGTGTCGCAAAAAATTTTCCCTCTCTTATGTGGTTTAACTCCTAGGTGTGGGAGTTGGAGTAGGACCCATTAGGTTTCTAACTTCCCTTAGGGAGAATAAAGGAGAGGTGGGGCCCACACAAGCCCCACCCCTTCAAATTCCCCTTAAACTCCTTTTAAACTTCCTTTGTTGTTTTTAATAATGTGGCTCCTCCTCTTCCACATTATTAATGTTTCCAACTTAACTCACCATTAATTTTGACAAATCATGATTAATTAAGTGAATTCAACTTTTGTAAATTTGAAAAGCTTGGCTTGAGTTAATAAATAATGTGGATCCTCTTTTTGTTAAGGGTTGGCATTTGTGGTGTTGAGGGTAAGGGAAAAGAGATTTGGAGTTTTAAAGAACTTCTTCTTCTTCTTCATCATGGAACGTCGACTCGGTGACCCGGATTCTTATGTCTTCTTCTTCCTCCAAGACAAGGGAGAAGTCACCGACCATGGTGATCATCGCCAATGACAACGTACCTTCCTTCTTCATCTCCTCAACAAGTGAGGAGAAGTCGTTTCCTCCTCGGACGCACCCCGACGTCCACAGAATCTACGTCCGACCCCCGCGACGTCGTTCTCTGTGACGCCCGACATGCGACGTCAAATATCCAAGAAGGGGTTTGTTTTGTTCATAAATGTTTTTTGTCGTCCAATGTCATTTTCTTAGCCGCTTAATATCGGATTAACAAGAGGGGGTCGGACCGCACGAACACGGTCGACTCTTCTCCCCCTTTGATGATGTGTTTGCCGCGGCACGAACAAAGCCGGCGCGGTGCAACAGCACCGCGCAGAAACAAAGAAGAACAGGCGAAGAAGCACGGCGCCATCACGCATCGCCGTAGAGGCTGAACAAAGCCACGGTGCCGTCGCACCACGCCGTTGAGGCCGAACGAAACTGCGGTCGAAGTCGGGGCTGCATAGGTGATTTGAAGACTCCATAGTAATGTTCGGGTCCCGCAAGGACTCTAGGCATAGACGGTGGGTGAAACGGACCACCGGTGTGCGTCCGGTGGTCCGAGGAGAGCAGCGGTGGCGCACTGCCGGAGGAGACCGCCTCGACTGAGCCATGGTGGACCGGAACGGCTTTTCCATTCCGGGTTTTGGGGAGGGCGCGGCTTAATGCTGCGCTATTTTGAGATAAGGGGGGGGGGGGCAGCGCCCCCCCCCCCCCCCCCGTTTTTCCGCTCATCCATTTTGGCCGAGCTTCCTAGTCACGCGAGGGCCGCACCAGTGCCAGGCCAGGCCGGGCCGTGCCGGTTGGGCCGGGCCGACCCAGGGGGTCTCGGGCCGGGTCGGTCCGGGCCCAAAACCCCCTAAAACTGGACAGGTTCTCTTAAAAGCCCATAAGTTGGGTTACGGACCTCCGATCGATGCACCATCAGTTGAGATGCTGTCCTTGGATCGAGACGGTCGTTTCGGTATATTACACTCAAAGTTTTGGAGAACTTTGGGTACAGCCGGGTTGGTTCCAGCACAAAACCAACCGGGCCCTCGAAGCGGAAACGCTTATAACATGAGCTCCAGACGTCCAATTGAAATGTCGTCGACTTTGTTGGATTCCTACTGATGAGACGGAACTTTTGGCATATTTCGCCTGAGGTTTGGACACAGCTGGATAGTGGCCAGGTTGGATTGAACCAGAAATCCAACTGTGCCCCTGGAACGGAAAAGCTGATAAATTTCAGACCGGACGTCCGTTTAACGAACCGTCAGCGGTGTTGGTGATCACGTTGAGAAACGGTCCATATGAGTATACCCTATAAGAGTTCGGGGTACAGTTGAGATACGGTAGGGTTGGTTCGTTCCTGAAACCAACCGGGCCCCTAGGACAAAAAGGCTGATAACACACAGACCAGGCATCCGATTGACACGTCGTCTATTGTGTTGAGTTTCCTATGATGTATCTGACCCTTGGGATACTTCTTCATAGAACTTTGTGATACTTGGAGTATTGACCAGTAGCTCGTGGAGCGGACCCTCCTGGTGACGAGCTAGTAGAGTGCAGAGACCTAGTAGCTGGCTGAGACTTGACGACTGCCGATCGATCGTCTCAGAGTGATTCGGATAGCCCAGTGGGGTGCGCTTGGTTGTAGCAGCAGACCCACGGTGAAGGTGCACTTGGTTGTAGCGGCATACCCGCGGTACTCGACAGAAGGGGTACCTCTGTAGGCTATGAGGGGGTGCGTTTGGTTGTAGCGGCCGACCCATGGTGGGATGTGCTTAGTTGCAATGGCAGGCCCACAGTACTCGACAGGTGGAGTACTTCAACAGTCCAAGGTTAGTGGGGCGCGCTTGGTTGTAGCGGCAGGCCCACTGTACTCGACAGAGGAGGAGTTCTCCAACAGCCACAGTTTCGAAATCATGAATAAAATCCTGGTTTGAGATGAGTCAATATCCTTTTTGTTTTCCTCATGATTGATATGGGTTACTTGATAACATAGGTATATGTATGGGAATAAACCTATGTAGAGGTCATCTGTTGAGATCTTTCTTTGTGGTATACTTGTTGGATTTAGTGAGACCTTTAGGGTCTTGGGGTCCCTACCGAGTATCGTTATACTCACCCCTTCACGGGTTTTGCCCGCACTTCGTTGTGTTGGATGCAGACGACGAGCAGCGCTGACCAAGGTCGAGTGTTTGAGGACTGGACAGTACCTGAAGATGGACCTCACGACAAGTCAGTATCCAGAGGTGGACTTCACGAAGAGACGATACTCGGAGGAGGTTGACGGTTGAGAGCGTTGTGGAGGCTATCTATACCTACCCTTCAGGTAGGATCCATGGTGGATGATCCCGGAGCTGCGCTATCTGTACCTACCCTTCAGGTAGGATCCAAGGTGGACGACCTAGGAGCTGCTTCTATTCTTCCAGCTGCTTGTCTTTTCTGTTGTACTTTCATTCAGTTGTAGTTGTACTTCCAGTTGGGTTTTTATTCTGGCCCATTTACTTTTCAGCACTTTCTTTTGTACTTAGTGTATTACTTCCGCTTGTACTCTGTGGTGTTTTGTTTACTTTTATAAAGGCAATGCTATCCCAGTTATCGGAATTTACACCTTTGGTGCTAGTCGCCAGCCCCTGGCCTATGGAAGGCAGGCTTGGGGTAGTCACGGCACGAGCCCCGAGGACGGGTCGTGACAGTGACTCATCCTATCGGTGTGTCATTATATCGGTCTTTCCTTGTGTCAGTGGCTCACTAAATCGGTGACTTTTTTTAACTGTCAGCGAGTCCTTGCATCGGTAGTACCATGCATCGGTAGGTCATTTGAACTGATAGTAAGTAATCTGCATCGGTAGGTCATCTGCACAGTATGTCATTTGCATCAGTCGATCATTTGTTTTAGTAGGCCATTTGAATCGGTAGGTCATCTTCATATGTGGTCATTTCAATTGGTAGTTCATCTTTCGGTAACTCAGTTGAACTATTGGTATCTCATCTCTTCTGAAAGTGTCAGTCTGTTATATTTAGAAAATATTTTTTCTTGGACTGTCTTACAACACAAATAATAAGAGAATGTGCTAAATTTATATGATAACATAGATTAACATAATTTCACATATTGAATCTTAAATAATCATTATTGAAATGTTTATACATGGTTAAAAATAATTGACATGATTTGTGATTATTAAAACTATTAATACTCGAGAGGGTGGAAAACGGTCTCCTATGGGCCAACAATCTCCCCCTTTTGATGATAAAAAATTATGGCATTTTTTAGTATAATCATTTTATGTGGAAGGAAATAATTCTAATTAAGATCTCCCATTATTGGTGATTGTTCATAATAAATAGATAAGTTGCAATAGTAAAATAAATAGTAATGGTACCAAAGAAAAATAAAATATATAAGAGTGATGTCAAAGGTAAAGTAAATAATGATAATGACAAGGTGTTATCCCCTATTTGGGATTATCAAAAAGTGAAAGGGGAGCTAAAACTATTCTCCCCCTTTGGAATATATTCAAGAAGAGAACAGGTAACAAAGAAATAAAAATTATTATAAAGTAATAGATAGAAGAGAAATAGATGAAAGACAAGAACAAAAAATTCAACTATGTAATAAAGTACAATGTGTTACAAGTCTTCAAGAAAAAAAAAGTAAAAAAAACAACCGTATCATAAAATGATACACATTATGAATGAGGGTGAATAAATTCCTTCCCTTTATCAGAGGGATCAATAGAGGGTCCAGTAGGTGGGGGGTTAGAAGCTGGGGTGTGAAGAAATTTTTAGAGGAGGCAGAATCAATCCTTCTATAACATTAGGTACAAGGCGGGGTTTGTGTTTTGATGACACAGAGGTTGAATCTATTCTTGGATCACTGGGATAATCTGAGTCAAATCCTAAGCAACTAACATCTGAGGATGAGGCCCTGATCCTGTAGGTCTAATAGGTGCAGTAGGAGGCAATACAATTGCTTCACTTTGTACATTAAGGTATGGCTTCAACAGCTTAATTAAATCCCAAATAATCTCACCACCATACTTAATTTCTTTCTCAAAGTCATCCTTATTCTCTATGAATTTTTCCAAAAGAGGAGTGAATTATTTCAACTTCTATACTTGATATTTAAACGATTGGGTCACTGGAGGAAAAGACAGGTTCTCCATCAAATACTTAAAGAGAGTGTTCAACTGATGTTTGGTAATGATCTTCTTGAAATAGTTGTCCACCTTTTTTGTGATCTGATCATTTGCAGTCTCAACACTTTAAGAATAGATTCTGACCATATCATGAACATGGTCACTATTTTTCTCAATCATTTCAAGGTTTCCCAAACCAGAAGCATCAAATAGAGCTTGAATATCCTCCTTAACAATAGTTCTGACTACATTAATGTCCAGAGTCTGAGTGTTCTGACCAGAGGTAGAAGAAATATTTGTAGGAACTGAGTTATGAGATTCCAAGTCCTTAAGAAGAGTCTCCACACAACCTCTGTACTCTGAGGTCAAAGTATTTATTGTAGAAGAAATCCTAGTCCTTTCTTTCCTCAGATTGGAAGTTCTTGAAAAAATTGTATCATTAGTTGTAAATAAGTTGAGTTGAATCTCCTCTATCACTTTCTTTGAAACATTTTCTACATCAGCCTCACTTATACCCACAGAATGACCTGGAATAGAAACCACTTTCCCAAACTGACTTATTTATGCTATTGAATATTTGAGAGAGTGTATTTCATCACTCAAATCAATTTTTTATCTTCTAGATATTTGAATCTCATTCACTATCTAATATTGAAATTATATACCTACAGTTGAAAAAACTTCTCCTTTAAACCTTTAAAAATCTTCTTTAGTGATAGAGTCACTGGGAAGAGTCTCAGCCACTGATTCTATTGAAAAAGGTAAAAATATTCATCATCTGAGTCTTCATAATCTAAAATCAGTTCCACATACTGTGGATTCCTTTCTCATTCAATCATAACATCAACATTCATAAGAGTAAGAGTTTCAAGTCTTACTCTTCCAAGTTTATGCTCTTCAACAGCTTGATCTCCCCTTTCTAATGGCTCCCCCTCAATCTGAGTTCTCTTCACTAATTTATCACCTTCAACATGAGGTATTATTCTTTAATATACTATTTGAGGTATAGGAATTTCTAGATATTTCACTTCATCGTTAAATTCATCATTTTCTCTTAATTCAACAACAACTTCAGGAGGTTCTTCTAACCGAGCATGATCCATAGCTTCAAATATTTCAATATATCCACCTTGATCATTCTTATGATGGAAATCATCACTTTCATAGGTTTCATCATCATCATGGTATTGATGAATAAATGTGACTTATATAGTGAATTTATTATTCTTAAATAATAACTTACAATCAAACTACACCCCTCTCTTTCATTGAGTAATGGAAACGCTAATCATGCGTTGTGTCGACTAATACCTCCATGAAGAATCATTTTCCCATTTTTATTATAACTTTTATTTATCTAACCAAACATCTTAAAATATGGTTCAAAATAAAAAAACATAAAATTAATATCATTATTATTTCATTATGATGGTATTATGTCAAAATAAACAACTTCTTAACCACACTCACCAATCGAGTTAAAGCGTGTTCAAGTTAGGGTCAGCTTAACCACATACTTGAACAATGCTATGAAATTAATTCATGGATGATTATGAAAAACTAATTACTGGTATAATATTACATAAATATATAAATATTGAGTTATTCTAGAAATGAAACATCAATATTTATCTCATTAATTAACAAATGAAACTGAGCTTTGAAATATCTATTCTCAAGAAATTAATTCCTTTTTCAGACTAAAAATTTAATATAATGAAATTTATATCTTCAGTTTATAGAAATATTATAAGGAAATTTTAGATAAACTTGTAATTAAATACTCAAAGTTATTTTCTATACCAATTACTATTGGTGTGAGGACGAGTAAAGATGTATCTAGAAGAATTTTGAATCAAAAGTACTTCCAAAATCTTATTGGAAGTTTGATCTATCACAGAGAAAAAATTTCATACATTATATATGAATTTACATTGTGTATAATATATAAAATTGATTCTAAATAATCACACATGATGTGTTCTAAGGTAATCCTGAGGTATGGTAAATAAAATTTAGATTTGGATTTATGTACTGAAGTGGAAATGAGTTAAATTTGATTAGGATAATGGATTCTGAATAGGATGGAGATTTTTATGATAAGAAATAAAAATCTATATAAACATCTTTCATGACCCGTACCCTAGGGCCCATTCCATTACTACCCCAAGCTCATGTTCCATGGGCCAAGAGTTGGAAACTAGCACCGGAAAGGCATCTCCCTAAAACAGGAATGCATTTCCTTTAAACCTGTACAACACAAAATCAAAGAATACAACAAGATGAATCCACAAAGTATAACTACAGTAGTAAAGGTGTTTACTGAATGTAAAGGGGGTGGAATACAACCCCAACTAAAAGGTACAACTACAACTGAAAAACAGAAAATAGCTCTTGTAATCGTCCACTGAGGATCCTACCTAAAGGTTAGGTAAAACTCGTCTCCACTACTCTCCATGTCCTTAAATATCATCTATGTACCACATGGTCATGGATCCCTCTAGTCTCATCCATGCTACTCATCATCTACACAAGAAAAAACAAGGTGTGGGTGAAGCCTGTGCATGGGTGAGTATAACAATACCCAGTAGGGACCCCAAGACCCCCAGAAGTCTCTCAAAATTCCACAAAGGAAAAAACCAAAAAGCATGATCTTAATCAAAAATCACAAAGAAATAGACACATCTGAAAATAGGTATAAGTAAATCACATAAGTACAGATGATTAGTCGAGAATCTAGATTGTCTTATTCTATCGAGAGGTAATGTTGTTGACCATATGGAGTATGACCCACACAGGATCGATAGGTACTAACCCCCACAAGACCCACACAATATCTGACCCTCCCAGAGTCGATAGGTACTAACCCCTACAAGTCCCACATAGGATATGACCCACACAGGTTCAGTATCCGCAGACCCACATAGGATCTCTGAGCGATGACCCACACAGGATATGACCCACACAGGATTGGTATGTCGTTGATCCATGACGGGCCTCTCTAAGGCTGGTCCTTGTCAGGTCATGTACTACTGATCCATAGAGGATTGCTAGGTGTTGATCCACATAGGATCGCTCAGTGTTGATCCACACAGGATCTCTAGGTGTTGACCCACATAAGATTTCTTGATACTAACCTCCGCACGATCTATCTCCAACCTCCACCTCACTGCCAGCCACTAGATTCTCACTCATAGCACACTTGATTCTGAGAGAACTGCTCCTCAAGCCACCAGTCATATTACAACTGGTATGAAGTCTTGTGAAAAAAATTATCATTATGATCCATCACTTCATAAGGGTTCCAACACAACAAATGGTGCGCCAACTGGAAACTCTATCTGTAATTTATATGCATTTTAGTGCCAAGGTCCTGATTGGTTTTGAGGTCGATCTAACCCGGTCATACTCCAACTTTCTCCAAAACTCTCGTGGAGTATCTCAAAAGGACAGTCTCATTCCAAGGATCCTAGTTCCACAGAAATTTTTTCAAACAAACGTCTGATTCGTAAGATAAGGTCACATAAGCGTAATTGAGTCTGAGAGGGGTCTGGGTCCGGTCTGACCCGGTCGGACCGACCCAGCCCGACCTGGTCGGGGACGACCTGACCCAGTTCTGGTCATCCTAACTAGGACAACCCTTATTTTATCACACACTTAAACATGATTAATTACATAAAATTCACTTGATACAACATATAAGATCAAGAGGTCTAGTGTCTTTGGGGTTTAGGAACATTACATAACAAAATAGAACATAAAACACAACATCTTATTGAAAACTTCCTTTACATGACCACTGCATTCCCATGTACTTAGCATTGCATGGGATAAGCTGAGGACATACATAAGAAAGGGGTGAGCTATAAAGCCCAGTAAGGGAATAAACCAGGCATAACATGAATAATACAATAAATTTTAGGAAATAGGCATATCAATGTGTAATAAAAGAACTTGAACATAAAGGCATGATATAGCATGATTATCATAACATGGAAATGTGGAAACAACACTTAACATAGAATTAGCATGATCCAAGGATCATTGCACATGGAGCATGAGTAAACCCTCATTTCACATGAAGAATGAGTAAACCCTAATTTCACTTGAATTATAATGATTCAACACTCATTGCACATGACGTATCATGATACTATACTTTACCCAATGCATTGAAGCGCTATCAGGGCGCATCTTTCTTAATCATTTCATTTAATGCATAACTGTGCCACATGGATCATAAAACATGGATTCATTAAAAATCATCATTTATTAAATTATAAAGGAGTGTGGAATTCATACATGAAACAATTTAAACAAAAATTAAATGTGCATAAAGGTGAATACCCTTGATATATAAATGGGCATGGTATTCACTACACAATGACTTTGGCTTGGAAAATCACGGTGCAATTTCAGCAGTGTAACAGTGTGACATAAGAACTCATAAAAATGGTTGATGAGAGATAAAAGGGTGTATCATTATATGTACATGAAGCGGAATGTAAGGGGTTCATATAGATACATCTCCCAACAATTGTAATGGTATTTAGATTCACGGTACAAAATATTTCCTGAATGTAAATGAGAAGAGAGAAATTCCTTACAAAATTTCGGCATTGTAACAGGTATACATGGAATGAATCGATGAGTGAGAAAGGGGTATCTATTCATTTAAACATAAATAGGGAAGTATGAGGGAGGTTAGAAATCATACCCCAACATTTATACTTTAAAATAAAAGGGCATAACAATATAATGAAACTTGGATAAAATGAGATAGGAAGGAATCCCTTACTTGTAAGTGTGATCCCAAAAGCTTGGGAGAGGCTTGTGGGAGTCTTATTGGGAGCTTGGGGTTCCTTGGGAGGATTCTAGCGAGATGATGGAAGGGTTTGGTCGAACTCCAAAGGCTTTTAGTGGGGAGGAAGTGGGATCTTGGTTGGGTTTATATAGGATAGGAGAGGAAATTCTTTATTATTTAGGTTTGGGATACCACATATTAAACTAATCAAAACCACAAACCAACCCATGGTTTTTACCCATGTTTTTTTCCAAAGTGGAGTGTAAAAAAATATTTTATAAGTAAAATGGCCTAACTTCTTAAAATAATTGGGTTTCTTATGTGGAGGTGAGCTACACTCTCAAGGAAATCAATTTAAAAAGATAAAATGTTTTATAAGTCTTGAAAGGTCCACTAAAGCATTGTAAAATAAATCAAAAAAAAATAAAATGTAATTATTTCAATGGTAAAACATAAATTGGTTGAAAATAATGTTTAGAGTATTTTATTACATCACTATTCAGTCATTATGATGTCATAAAACACATTATATATTTAAACGATATTTAATTTTTACCCAAAAATTCATCTGTCTCAGAAAATAATGAAAAATTCACCATTGGATAATTTGATATCCTAATTCCAAAAATAGTATTCATTTTATCAAAATAATTTTCTAAATATGTGAATTTTTACTTTTAAAATAAAAAACTGACATTTATCAAAAATTTGTGGGTTTTGACAAAGACAACTTCTAAAATTTAATAAAAATTACAATTGCATTCATAAAAATTATATGATCATTTATAATTAATAAAAGAGATTTAATAATAACAATATTTTACTAAAATATTATTTAATTCAAAAATCCATTAATTTATCAAAATAGATTCCTTAGTTGAAAATTAACTAAAAATACTATTTGTGCTTTAAAAACTATTCATAGAGTTACAATAATAAAATGAATGTATATTCATTATTATATAAAAATAATAATGCACATAATCATAGTTCTAGAGTCTTGTTACATAAACCCTTATAAAACCTACATAAGACCTTAGGGTAAGGTGCGTGATGGTGACAGACTCGTGGGGTTTCTTGGATAACATCACTCGAGTGGTAATCTCTATCAACTTCCAATTCTCCCGTAGGTAGTTCTGCTCAAGATTAACATATTCAAGATCGACTTGGTCTTGGTCAGGAGCGAATCCCAATGACGTCACCTCCTTTTCGAGATCCGAAAAATGGCCTTCATATGGGGCCAGTCTACTGGATGAGGTAATCACTTCCTTTGTCTGAGTTAATTGGATTTGTTAAAGCCCTATATTTATACTAATCATGTGATCACTATTCAACATCTATATTAGCAATGGTCAGAATTCCTAACATTATTTTAAAATCCAAAAACATAAAACCAAGGAAGTGAAAAAGTTTTATATACCCATAAGAAGACATTTAAATAGACCAAGAGGAATTTTCATTAATAATGTTTGGGTCGTTACAATCTTCCCCCATTAAGAAATTTCACCCTCGAAATTTCCTTTCCCCACACTAAAACAGATGTGGGTAACTCTTCTTAATCACTTATTTTGATTCCCGTGTCTCTTCTTCAAACTTTTGGTTTTTCCAAAACACCTTGATGAGGGGAATTGTCTTATTTCATAAAACTTTTTCTCTACAATATAAGATCTTCACTGGTTACTCCTCGTAAGAAAGATCATCCTCTAGATGTACTATCTCTGAATAGAGTACATGTGAAGGGTCTCGTATGTACTTCCTTAAGAGAGATACATGAAAGACATCATGCACTTTGTCCATGGTAGGTCGAAGTGCTAGTCGATAAGTCACAACCCCGACATGATCAAGAATCTTGAAGGGTCTGAGGTACCTAGGACCTAACTTCCCCTTATTTCCAAACCTCATGACCTTCTTCCATGGAGATATGCGTCGAAACACCATGCCCCAAAATTTGAACTCAAGATCCCATTGACAGTTATCCGCATAACTCTTCTATCGACTTTGGGATGCCTTGATATGCTGCTAAATGGTTTTCACCTTCTCCACCATTTCTTTGGCCATTTCAGGTCCTAGAAGCTTATGCTCACCGACTTCATCCCAACACGCCTGTGTTCTATACCTTTTCCCATAAAGGGCTTCATATGGTGTCATTCAGATGCTTGTGTAGAAACTGTTATTGTAGGAGAATTCAACCAGTGGAAGACATTGGTCTCACCCTCCTTTTAAGTCTATATAATATGATCTTAACATATCTTCTAGTTTTTGAATAGTTTTCTCAGATTGGTTAACATTTTGAGGATGCTAATCCATACTGAAGTTCAGTTCAGTTCTTAGAGCATGTTGGAGACTTTTCTATATCTTTGAGGTGAATCTCAGATCATGATCAGATACAACAGATACTGGTACTTCATGCAGCCTTACCACTTCTTTGATGTAAATACATTCATGTTGATCCAATGATGAGTCCTCTTGAATCGTGATAAAGTGAGTTGTCTTCGTAAGATGATCCAAAACGACCCATATAACATTTTTTTCTATGGATGTCCTTGGAATTTCAATGAAAAATTACATGGTAATGTTCTCCCACTTCCATGATGGTATGATTTGTGGTTGCATCATCCCCTTAGACTTTTGCCTCTCAGCCTTGACTTACTAACATTCCAGGCACTTTGATGTATATTCAGCAATCTGCCTTTTCATATTGTCCCATGAAATTTTTTTCAGAGATCTCGATACATCTTTGTGCTCCATGGGTGAATAGAGAAGGTTGAGCTATGTGTGTCATTCATTAGCTCCTTCTTTATCTCGGGAATGGATGGTACACATAATCGTGACCCAAATCTCAAAATTACATCCTTGTCAACCATGAACTCTGAGAATTTACCATTTCTGATAGCTTTCACCCTTTTTAGAATTTCCACATATTTTCTTTGAACATCCATTATTTTCTACAACAGGGGGGGGTTGAGCAATCATTTTAGAAAGGATTGATAATTTTCCTCCCTTAACGATTATCATGTTCATCCTCTAAAAATATAAGAAGATTAGATCCTTATCAATTCTCATTTATTATAGAATCATTGGATCCTTTCTACTTAGATAATCCTCCACCTTGTTCACTTTCCCAGGGTGGTAATGGATTGAGCGGTCATAATCCTTGATGAGTTCTATCCTTCATCATTGGTTCATATTAATCACTTTCTGTGTGAATATATATTTGAGGCTCTTGTGATCAGTATATATCTCACACTACTCCCCATAGAGATAATGCTGTCATATTTTCAATGTAAAGATCATAGTCACCAACTCCATATCATGTGTGGGATAGTTTTTCTCATGGATTTTCATCTTCCTTGAGGTGTAGGCTATCAATTTATCATTCTGTATCAACACACATCCAAGGACCTTCTTCTAAGCATCACTAAATACCACAAAAAGTTCTCCACTTGTCGGTAATGTGAGCACGGGCACAGTGATAAGCCCCCTTTTCAACTCCCAAAATCTCTCTTCACATTCATCACTCCAAGAAAGCATTACTCCCTTTTGAGTTATCTTGGTAAGAGGGTTGGATAATTGTGATAAATTTATCACAATTCGACAATAATATCTAGCTGACCCCAAGAAACTACGGATATCTATTGCCAATATTGGCCTCGTCCATCCCTCAATTGTAGTTTTCTTAGAGGGATCCACTAATATCTCATTTATTATGATTATATGACCTAATAATGAGGCCTCCTTCAACCAAGAATCACACTTGTTGTACTTTTCATAGAGCTTCTCCTTCCACAAGGTCTCTATTACAGTTCTTAGATGCTCCTCATAATCCTCCATGGTTTTGGAGTATATTAGAATTTAATCTATAAAGTCTACCAAAAATTTGTCGAGGTAATCTCTAAAGACTATATTCATCAATTCCATGAAAATTTATGGAGAATTAGTGAGCCATAAAGGCATTACTATGAATTTATAGTGCTCATATCTTCTACAAAAAGCATTCTTGGGGATATCTTCCTTCTTCACCCTTACTTGATAATATCCTGACTGCAAATCTACCTTGGAGAAGTATTGTGCTCCACGCAGTTGATCGAACAAGTCATCAATTCATGGAATAGGATACTTTTTCTTTACCATGATTTTTTTGAGCTCACAGAAATCAATGCAAAGGCACATTGACCCATCCTTCTTCTTGATGAAGAGGACTGGTGTGCCCCATGGTGAAGCACTTGGGCGTATAAACCCTTTATCTAGATTCTCCTATAGTTTTTTCTTCATCTCCTTAAGCTCCACAATAGTCATTCTATATGGAGTCTTGGATATTGGAAATTCCTCATGTATGAGGTCAATTGAGAATTCAACATCTCTTTTAGGAGGGAGACCAGGAAATTCCTCGGGAAACACTTCAATGAATTCCCTCACAATTGGCATCTCTTCAAGGATGGTTTCTTCCTTGGACTCAATCATCTAATCCAAATACGCATGGTCATAGGGTAGTAATATCCATTCTTGAGATGGTGGAACTAAATAAGATTCATCCTCCTCCTTCTACTTGTACATAATCAAGGGTCGATTCTCCACATGGAGATTTTTTTCCCTCTCACGGAAATTTATGTTGTCTCTATATAAGGAAAGTTAATCCATGACAAGAATTGCATCAAATTCCACCAGAGAGAGTATTATGAGGTTCTCCAGGAAGTTAAATCCACAAATTATTATAGGGGAGGATTTATATACAGGGGATGCAATGATTTTCCCATTTTTCTTACTCACTGACATCTTTACTTCCACGATTTTTGGTGGTGTTGGGATTGTTCTACTAAACTTTTAGGATATAAAATAATGCGTAGAACCTTAATAAAAAAGTATGTTCACTGTTATTGAATGAATAACTAGCGTTCTTGTCACCACTTTATTGTTGGGGTTCACTTCGGTGGTATTGATGGAAAACTATTTCCCTTGTTGCCTTGGAGATTGTTGGATACCTCTGAAAACACTTGTCTTAGGGAACTGATTTCCAAGATGCCCTGGTTCTTTGATGTTAAAGTAATGAAGAATGTGTTAAAAGTAAAATTTTTCATTCCTCTCTTCTGTCACATTCGTGGGATTTTATTTTTGGTAGTTAATATCTTGGTTTCCTTATCTTCCACACCTAAATCATTTCCTCATCCCCTTCAAGCAATTTATGGGGTGCTTCTTTCTGCAACTTTGGAAAGTGGGGTTCTGGATCTTCTTAGCACTATTGGATTTATCCATCGGACCACCAGAATTGAAGTCCACCTTATGCTTCTTATCCCCGTGAGACCCCTGAGATTTGCATGTCTCCATTTCGACCTTGAGGGCACATCAGACAATTTCCTCATAGTTTTTGTAGTCATGGATCGCTAGGGCGTTCTGTAGGCTTGGTTTAAACCCACCAAATAAGAATTCAACCATGCATTCATGGGTAATGACAAAGCCAGAGGTGTATCATGCAAGCCTTATGAAGTTTTCCTCGTACGCTCTATCATATTCATCATCTTTTTGCTTGAGGTAAAGGAAGTCCCTTTCCATCTTAAGTCGGAGAGTGCCCAGAAAATATTTATCAAAAAACATCTTATATATATCCTTCCATTCCAATGCCTCGATATCCTCCTCAGGCTTCCTATTTTTGATCAATGTACACTATTGATCAGCTTCACCCTCCATACGATAAGCAGTCAGGAGAACCTTATCATGTTCAGAACATTGAACTATGGAGAAGATCTTTTCAATGGATTTGATCCATTTTTCAGCAATTTAGGGATCATATGATCCATTAAAATTATGAGGCCTTTGTCTTAGGAATCCCTCGATAGCAACTTATTCTTTCTTAGGGCGGTTGAATGTTCTTCTTGGCCCATGTTTCTATTCAATGCTTGAGTTAACTGAGAGTATCATGAAAAAAAATTGATTCCCAATCCCATAGGATTGGGGATCTCATTAGAACAGTCATCGCATTGATTTTCACATCGGTTGTTAGCCTGAGTCCTCCTATTACCAAACACCAGCTGCAATAAAAGGAAAGTTACAGGTAACACAAAAAGGGTAATCCAAATACAAAAATGGATTACTTATAAATAACTTTTATTTCCTTAACTTATGAATCTATAAGCATCAATATATATTATCTATGATATACTCTCTAACATGTATTCTTAGAGGCACTTTTTTTAAATTACCTTAATAATGGTTCATACTAAGCTTGTTAATTTACCAAAGCATATCCCATGGAAGTGTGGTAACCAAGAGTGCAGCAAGACCTATTGTTGTGTACCAGGATGCCCTAACCCGGGTCAAGCCAAAAACTCCTTATTGGAGTTTCCACGCCTAGGTACATCTGTTCTAGAGCCGCCTCTACCTACTCGTATCTAGAAAGAGATTTATTTTCTTGATAAACCACTTAATAAATACTCACCAAGACTTAGGGATGTTTTTATTATACTTATTCTTTTCCATAATGCTTTCACTAGGGTTTTCTAATCCTAATCCCAAAAATAACTAAACCTATCCTCTGATACCAATTATGATAACCCTGCTTTTATTACACACTTAAACCTGATTTATTATATAAAATTCACTTGATACAAAATAGAATATCGATAGGTCTAGTGTCTTTGGAGTGTAGGAACGTTACATAACAATGTATAACATAAAACACAACATCTTATTGAAAACTTCCTTTACATGACCACTGCATTCCCTCGTACTTAGCATTGCATGGGATAACCTGAGGACATACATAAGAAAGGGGTGAGCGATAAAGCCCATTAAGGGAGTAAACAAGGCATAAAATGAAGAATAAAATACAATTTAGGAAATAGGCATATCAATGGATCATAAAAGAACATGAACATAAAATTATGATATAGCATGATTATCAAAACATGGAAATGTGGCAACAACACTTAACATGGAATTAGCATTAGCCAAGGATCAATACACATGGAGCTTTAGTTAACCCTCATTGCACATGAAGAATGTGTAAACCCTTGTTGCACTTGAATGACCATGAGTCAACACTCATTTCA
This sequence comes from Viscum album, assembly GCA_963277665.1. Classification (NCBI taxonomy): domain Eukaryota; kingdom Viridiplantae; phylum Streptophyta; class Magnoliopsida; order Santalales; family Viscaceae; genus Viscum; species Viscum album. The sequence goes on along the minus strand of OY728123.1, from coordinate 999,592,532 downwards.
CATGATGTATCATGATACTATACTTTACTCAATGCATTGAAGCGCTATCAAGGCGCACCCTTCTTAATCATTTCATTTCATGCATAAGTGTGCCACATGGATCATAAAACATGGATTCATTGAACATAATAATTTATTCCATGAAAAAGGAGTGTGTAATTAATACATGAAACTATTTAAACAATAAGTAAATGTTCATAAAGGTGAATACCCTTGATAGAGAAATGGACTTGGTATTCACTACACAATGACTTTGTCTTGGAAAATTATGGTGCAATTTCAGCAGTGTAACAACGTGACATAAGAACTCATAAAAATGGTTGATGAGAGAGAAATGGGAGTCTCATTATATGTACATGAAATGGATAGTAAGGGGTCATATATATACATCTCCCAACAATTTTAATGGTATTTAGATTCCTAATACAAAATAATTATTTGAATGTAAATGAGGAGAGATAGATTCCTTATAGAATTTTGACATGGTAGCGAATATACATGGAAGGAATTGATGAGCGAGAAAGGGGTATATCTTCATTAAAAAATAAAGAGGGCAGTATTAGGGAGGTTCAAAATCATACCCCAACATTTATACTTGAAAATAAAATGGCATAACAATATAAAGAAACTTGGATAAAATGAGAAAGGAAGGAATCCTCTACTTGGAAGTATGATCCCAAAATCTTGGGAGAGGCTTGAGAGAGCCTTCTTGGGAGCTTGGGGAACCTGGGGAGGATTCTAGAGAGGGGAGGGAAGGGGTTGGTTGAGCTAAAAAGGCTTTTAGTGAAGAGTAAGTAGGAGCTTTGGTGGGTTTACATAAGAAATGGGAGGGAATTCTTTATAATTTAGGTTCGGGACACCACATATTAAACTAATAAAAACCACAAACCAGCCCTTGATTTATGCCCATGGTTTTTAAAAAAAGGGATTTAAAAAAATATTTTATAATGACAAAGTCTTAATGTATTAAAATAACATTTTTAATTATGTGGAGGTGAGTCACACTCAAGGAAATCAATTTAAAAAGCTAAAATGTATTATAAGTCTTGAAGGGTCCACTAAAGCATTGTAAAATAAATCAAACAAAAATAAAATGACATTATTTTAATTTCAAAACATATATTGGTCGAACATAATGTTTATATTATTTTATTACATCACTATTGGGTCATTATGATGTCATAAAACACATTATATATTTAAACGGTATTTAATTTTTACCCAAAAATTTGACTGTCTCAGAAAATTATAAAAAAATTCATCATTGGATAATTTCAACCTCTTGATTCCAAAAATAGTATTCATTTTATCTAAATAATTTTATAAATATGTGAATTTTTACTTTTAAAATAAAAACCGACATTTATCGAAAATTCATGGGTTTTGATAAAAACATCATTTCAAACCTTAATAAAAATTAAAATTGCATTCATAAAAATTATATGATCATTTATACTTAATAAAAGTAATTTAATAATAAAAATAAAATATTATTAAAATATTATTTACTTCAAAAACCCATTAATTTATTAAAATAGATTTCTTAGTTGAAAATTCACTTAAAATACTATTTATGCTTTAAAAATATTTACAGAGTTACAATAATAAAATAAATGTATATTTATTATTATATACAAAAATAACACACATAATCATAGTGATAGGGTCTTGTTTCAGAACCCCTTATAACACCCACATAAGACCTTAGGATAATGTGCGCGATGGTGACAGACTCTTGGGGTGGGTCAAATAACATCGCTCGAGTGGTAATCTCTGTCAACTTCCACTTCTCCCGTAGGCAGTTTTGCTCAAGCTTAACATATTCAAGATCATCTTGGTCTTGGTCAATAGCGAAGCTCAATGACATCACCTCTTTTCCAAGCTTTGACAAATGGGCTTCGTGTAGGGAAATTCTACTGGATGAGGCTATCACTTCCTTTGTCTGAGTAAATTGGATTTGTTAAAGCCCTATATTTATAATAATCGTGTGATCACTATTCAATGGTTATATTAGCAATGATCACAATTCCTAACGGTATTTTAAAATCCAAAAACATAAAACCAAGGAAGTGGATAAGTTTTATATACCCATAATAAGACATTTAAAGAGACCAAGAGGAATTTTCATTAATGAATTTTTGGGTCGTTGCACTGACCCGCCCTAGGCCCAACCTGACCCGGCCCGAACCGGCTGAGTCCGGCCCAGTTGGGCTGGGCCATGGCACAATCGGCCTTCCATCTGGCACGACCCACTCATGGTCGCATGGTCCACTGCTCCCAAATGGCTCAAAGGAGTTGTTCGGCTCCATTAATTGGCAGTGCCAAGTGGAGCCACCTCGTCACCTGCTGGACCCACAGGGAATGGGTCCCTTGCCAGCTCCGTCGCAACTTTGAAGTCATGACTTCCTTCAGCGTGGCACGTGCCGACGTTCCCCCTGCACCTCTCTGTCCAGCCACTGCCGACCTCCGCGGTGCCGAGCGGCGCCGCTCTTCTACTGCGGTCGGCAGTGGCGGGCCACCGCTCTCGTTCGCCAGTGTCGGTCATCGATGCTTCTTCTATGGGGATCTGGTGATGCTTCATAGCTCCCTTTTCACTTCTGCTCACACCTATAGGCTTCCTAAGATTTCATCGTCACTTTTCGGCTCCCGGATTCCCGATTCTAATGAGTTGAAAAAAATTACCCCAAGGAATGCAACAAGAACGAAGCAGAGTAGGGTCTGGGAATTGTTCGTTTGGCCCACACCCTCCACGTTAACATAATAACAAGAGAAAGTAAATAATTCATCATAGATAACAATAATAAAATAAACCACTACCTGATGATTCGTTGGAAGTATCACGGACGTTGGTGGGAGGAGAGTCCTCATTGGAGTGAGGTCATCGGCGTTCATTGGTCCCGAATCATCTCCGCCCAAGCTTTCATCCTCCGTTGGTGGAATTAGTCGTAGGAATTTTCCAGAGGTTCCTCACTTGATACAGCTATGTTAAAACCCCACCCATAGCTCCATTTAAATAGAAGGGGAAACCACCCATTTTTCATGTCATTAATGTGGTTCATTTATGAACTACAATTAATGCTTCAATGTTGAGGTTACAAAGTTGGAGGGTCAAGCCATTAATTGTCTTGAAAACCCATCGGTCCCACCACCATCACTCATCCGCTGGAGAAAAAGAAATAAAATAACTTGTTATGTTATTTTATTATTTTTCTATAAAGTCCAAATATTTAAATTTTTCTCTTGACCTACTGTGGTCAAAGTGAACCCTCTCTTATGTGAATCCCAACACTAATGATTCAACGGTGCTCTCAGATTTCAATTATGTTCACTTGTCCAAAAGTTTGAAAAATTTTCCCGTGTGTTTACTGAACATACCTTTAAAAAAAGTTCAAAAATTCATTCTGGGAACACCAAGCCTCGAAATCATGTGCCATCTATTTTCACAGACTCATAATAATTCAAAAAAAATTAAAAAAAATACATGGAATTTTCAGGTCTTTACAGTCTCCCCACCTTATGTATTTTTATCCCCGAAAGCTAAAACAAATCTAGGGAAACAAATGGGGATACTCATCATGTTTATGATCCTCCCACTCCCATGTACTCTCTTAGAGGTTCCCATGTTTCCAACAAATTCACACCAGAGGAATCAACTACCCATGAAGGACCCACTCCTATCGATCCTCAATCTCCCCTGGGAACTCTGCAAACGTCACCCCAACGTCGATGTCTGGCTCACCCTTGTTGATAACATGCGATGGATCATGCACATATCTTCTCAATTGAGACATGTGGAAAACATTATGCACCCGGTGAATCTATGGGGGAAGCGATAAATGGTACGCCACCTCACCAACCCTACTGAGGATCTGGAAATGTCCAATGAACCTAGATGATAGTTTACCACCCTAGAAAAACCTTGTTAATTCTCATCGGGGTGAGACCCATGGAAACACATGGTCTCCCTCCTCAAACCCCAAGGGTATCTGTCTCCTGTCAACATAAGACTTCTATCGGCTCTGTGCAGTCTTCATCCTCTCCTAGATGATCTATACCTTCATTGTGGTAGTTTGTACCAACTCTGGACCCATAAGTGTTGACTCCCCTAGGTCTATCCAACAAAGAAGTGATTTTCATGGTCGCCCATAAAAAGCCTCAAATAGTTCCATGCCAATTGTGGAGTGATAACTATTGTTGTATGAAAACTCCACCAATTGAAGGCGGTTCTCTAAATTGCTGTTGAAATCGAGGACACAAGCACGAAGCATGTCCTCGAGTGTCTAAATGGTCTGATCCGTCTGACCATCTTCTGGAGGATGGAAGGTGGTGCTCAAGCATAGCTGAGTCCAAAATGCCTCATGTAATCCCTTCTACAAGTAGGATGCAAAACATACCTCACGATCTAAGATGATCATCATTGACACCCCGTGTATTCACACAATCTATTATACATAGAGGCATCCCAAGACTTATACTAATCCCTATTCTTGGATGGGTAGAAAGTGGGCCAACTTGGTGTGTTGGTCAACGATCTCCCCAATGGAATTGTGGCCCCTGGAAGTATGTGGTAACCCTATCATGAAGTCCATGGAGATATCATCCCACTTCCACTAGGGTACCTCAAGTGGTTGCGCTAAGCCCGCTGGTACCGAATGCTCTACCTTCACTTCATGACAGGTGAGGCATTGGGATACAAACTCTTCCAATTCCTTCATCATCCCTAGAAACCAGTACATACGCTGGAGATCCTAGTACATCTTTCCCACTCTAGGATGTACCACTAAAAGGGATGTGTGAAACTCCTTCAACAGCTCCTCCTGTAGCGTCCCTGGTATCATAGTGTCATCTGAAGAGAAAGGCATGCTCCCCACCTTCAAAAAATCATTCAGGATACCATCCTGAGGATATCTAATCACATCAGGCCTCGCAGTCAACGTCCCCAAGTTGTTCCTCCCAAACTCACTAAAGATGTGGGGGAGTGACAGTCATAGACTGGAGGTAAACTGCTCCATCACTATCCATGAAGGATATCTACAATGCGGCTAGCTACTATATTTCCTCACTTAGAAACTGTAGACCAGACCTCCTACTAAGTGCATCTACTACTATGTTCCCCTTCATAGAAGTACAAACTATCTCAAAGTCATAGTTCTAGAGGAACTCTAACCATCGCTGTTGTCTCAGGTTCAGATCCTTCAGGGAAAATATATACTTGAGACTCCTGTGTTCAGAGTAAATAGTAAAATTTTCACCCATCAAGTAGTGTTTCCACATATTTAGCACAAAGATCACTACTGCTAACTCCATGTAAGGGGTAACGTAGTTCTTCACATGTTGTCTCAACTTTCATGATCCATAGGAGATCACGACTCACTCCTGCATCAAAACACAACCTAGTTTGTTCCTTGATGTGTCACAGTAGACTACATACCCAACTCCCTCTTCTAGTAGCCTCAATATGGGGGGCACTCGTCAATCTCTACATCAACACCTAAAATCTCTACTGACAATTCTCCATCCACAGGAAAGGATTCCCCTTCTTCATCAAGGCTAACAAGGGTGTCTCTACCCAAGAGAAGTCAAGTACAAATCTCTATTAGTACCCATCCAATCCCAAAAAACTGTGCACCTCAATCACACTCCTGGGTGGACCCTAATTAAGCACTACCTTTATCTTTTGTTGTATCCATATAAACTTTAACTTTCGAGATAATGTGCCCTAGAAAGTGGAATACCTGTATCCAGAACTTTCCCTTCGAGATATTTCCAAAAAATCTGTGCTATCAGAGTGTATCTAGGACTTTCTATAGGTGTGTGGCATGATCCTCCTCTGATGCCAAGTATATTAAGATGTCGTCGATGAAGACGACCGCAAAGTGATTGAGGTATGGATGAAATATCATGTTCATGAGCCCCATGAACACCTTCAAAGAATTGGTCACACTGAAAGGCATCACCAAGAACTCATAATGGCCATACCGACATTTGAAGGTTTTCATTGGTATGTCCTCATCTCGTACTCTGAGCTGATGATAGCCTGATCTGAGGTCTATCTTTGAAAACCATCGAGCTCCCTTCAGCTGGTCAAAAAGATCATCGATCCTTGGTAGTGGATACTTATTATTCATAGTCACCTACTTTAGGCACCAATAGTCCACAAAAATCCTCAATATCTCATCCGACTTCTTGGAGAACAAGATCGGGGATGACCATGAAGAAACACTTCACCTTATAAACCCTTTCCCTGCAAGTCCTCCAGAAATAACCACTAATTCTAAAGCTCCATGGGATCCATTCAATATACTGGTGTAGATATCAGTCCTATAACATCATTAGGACAGACATAACCATACTGATCCACCACTATAGGATAACTCGGACTCCTCACGCCAACTGCTCTGAGGGTGAGGCTAGACAATTGGTGAGTAATCGACTGCACCCACCAACGAGAAATCATATCCTATTCTGAAAAGGTTTCCTTCTCACCGGTGATGGAAATAATGATCTCATCCTCATGGAAACACCACACTTGGTGCCTAAAATAATCGATCTTAGCATGGAATATGGATAGTCAGTCCATACCCAAAATGAAATCATAAGGCCTCGACGCTGCTACTACGAGCTCCCAGCCGAAGCTCTCGCCCCTTATAGAAGGCTCACACTGTCGGCACCAGTGTGTAATCATCAAATCCTCTCCCGTAGAAGTCTCTAATCATAATTACCGATCCAACAGGTCCATCAAAATATTCGATCTCCGAACGAGTGCTATGGAAATAAAAGAGTGACTGGAACATGTGGCTATAAGTACTAAATCAAGGGTGGAATAGACACAAATCATACCTATAATCATATGTGGAGCACCGTGGTTGTAGGCCTTAGTATCATGAATTTGTGCTCGCCCCTGTCCATCTACTTCCTATAGTCAGGGTGGACCGCCTGGTGGTGGTGGCGGAAGAACCTCAAATCGTCACCCACCTCCTATTGCATGGCATGATCCTCTACCTCGTATGTTGTCCTGTAGACCTCCTTGCTCAAATCTCTACCTCTGCCTCGGTGGTCCCCCGACCGTATATTGATCTTCAGTATGGCAGGTCGGGCCGTCACGAGCCTTGTGGACCTACCCACCATACGTGAAGCACAGTATTCCTCCCAGCTGACCTTCTCTGCCTCGTGAGCACCTCACCTCCGACCCTACGTCCTGGGGTCATCCACTGGTTTTTCTGGCCCACATGGACCTCTGTTTAATCTATCTACTGCCTCTTGTAGATGACTCGTCTACCTGTCATCTGGTGGTGGCTTTCACTATCGGTTCCTGCTCATCTTTGAATCTCTCCACCAACAATTCTCGCTCGAGCACTCCAACCTGTGTTGGGATATTCAGCAATATCATTAGTGCTTTGATCTTATGCCAGATACCCTTATTAAAGGTTTGGGCCTTGAATAATGGGTCCGGTACCATTTTTTTGGAGTATCATGAGAGGTCAGTGAATCTCTCTAAGTACTAGTCTACTATCAGGATGCCCTGCTATAAGTGCATGAGCTCTTAAATATGCATAGAGTGTAGTGTTGTTGGAACGAACTCCACCCTGAAGAGGCTCTCAATGTCTGTCTAGGTGAGGGTCGCCTCATCATGTGTCTAGAGCGTTAGGCTCTACCATATCCCAGTTGTTCCCTATAAAATTCTAGAATCTAGGATAACCATCTAGTTTACTGGTGTCTCAGCCAAGAAAAAAACTCTAGCCACAACCTCCAGCCAGTACTCAGTTGTCTGGGGATCTGTCTCACCTCGAAACCTCAAAGTCCTCTATCATTGAAACTCATGAAACATGCTCAGTTAGCATGTATGATCTGTTGGTTGGGTTGGTGTAATTTTTTTCCCAATGGGTGTTGGTACTGCTGGGGCACCACCTGAAGTTGCTAACATAGTAAGAGGGACCTACATCAAAACCTCATCGCTTGGTGGGTTGTCATCGTTTACTCACTCAAGAATCCTGGATGGCTATTTATGTGGCGGTATCCTAAAAAAAATAGGTGTTCCATGGTCAATAAGTTATACCTGGTGAGATGACTCAAAAGAGATCAAAGTAAAAAACATTTCCAAAACACACACAATCTATATTTTTGTACACTAAGTTAGAAATCAGAATTCAGGGTCCTGGTGTATGGATATGTTGGCTCCACACCAACACTAGACTCTCAGAATTGAAAACCACAGTCAAAACACTTAAAACTATTGCTCAATTAGAAGGATCAGAGTCCTAGTTCTTCAATAGAACTAACTCCTATGATACCACTTTGTCATGACCCATCCCCTGGGGCCCATGCCATAACTACCCCAAGCCCACCTTCCATAGGCCAGGGTTTGGTGACTAGCACCGAAAAGGCATATCCCTAAAACGGGAAGGAATTTCCATTAAACCTATACAACACACAATCCAAGAACACAACAAGATGTAACCACAAAGTAAAACTGTAGTAGTAAAGGTGTGTACTGAAAGTAAAGGGGCTGGAATACAATCCCAACTGAAAGGTACAAATAAAAATGAAAAAAAACAACTCCTAGAATCATCCACCAAGGATCCTATCTAAAGGGTAGGTACAGGTCATATCCACTACTATCCATGTTAGCCAATCTCATGTATATACCTCCTAGTCCTGGCTCCCTCAAGACTCAGCCATGCTGCTCGTTGTCTGCACAAGACACAACAAGGTGTGGGTGAAGCCTGTGTAGGGGTGAGTATGACAATACCCAGTGGGGACACTGAGACCCCCTAAGGTATCTTAGAATTTGACAAAGAAAAAACCACAAAGCATGATCTCAATCCCAAAGCACAAAGCAATAGACACAGCTCAAACCAGGTATAAGTAAATCATAGAAAAGTATAGATGATTAATTGAGAATCTAGATCATCTTATTATGTCAAGAGGCACTGCTTCTGACCATACGGAGTCAGGCCCCCATAGGATCGGTAGGTACTAACCCCCGCATGACCCACACAGGATCCAACCTACCTGGAGTCAATAGATACTAACCCCAGAAAGTCCCACACTGGATCACTGAGCGCTGACCCACATAGGATCTTACCAATATAGGATCAGTATGTCACTGATCCACGACGAGTCACTCTAACGCTAGTCCTCGTCAGGTCGCAAACTGCTGATCCACACAGGATCTCTAGGTGTTGATCCACATAGGATCACTCAGTGCTGATCCATATAGGATCTCTAGGTGCTGAATCACAAAGGATCTCTCGGTACTAACCTATGTATGATCTATCTCCAACCTTTGCCTCACTGCCAGCCACGGGATTCCTCCTCATAGCACGCTTGATTCTCAGAGAACCGCCCCTCAAGACATCGGTTTTATTTCAACCAAAACTAAGTCCCACAAAAAAGTATCTTAATGATTTGTCACATTATAAGGGCTCCAACTCAATAGATGGTGCATCAACCGAACACCCTGTCTGTAAGTTATAGGCATTTTAGTGTCGAGGGACCGATTGGTTTTGGGGTCGATCTAACCTAGCCATACTCAAAATTTCTCTAAAACTCTCATGGAGTATCTCAAAAGGATCGTCTCATTCCAGGGATCTCAACATCGTAGACGGTTCGTCAAACAGACATTCGGTTCGCAAGATATGGTCACATAAGGATAACTGGGCCCGAGAGGGGTCAGGGTCTGGTCCGACCCAGTCAGCCGACCCTCCCCAGTTTGGGTCGACTCGGCTCAGCCTAAACCATAATGGGCCGGCCCGATTTCACTAGTCCGCGGTGGGCTTAGCCCGCTTGGCCGCCGACCGGCCTGACCCAGTCTGGGCTGAGCCGCAGCGGGCTTGGCCCGCCGGCTGGCATGACCCTCGCGGGTCAGTGCGGTCCACTACTCCTGAATGAATCAAAGGAACCATTCATCTCCATTAATTGGAGGCACCATGTGGCACCGCCTCATCACCAGTGGGACCCATAGGGAGCAAGTCCCTTGCCAGCTATGTCGTGGCATTGAAGTCAAAATTTCCTTCAACATGGCGCGCGATGGCGCTCCTCATCCACCTCTGTGGTTGGCCACTATCGGTTGCATGTCCAATCATGATAGAAATTCTCTCCCATAATTCTTGGTGGTTTTCAGCCTCCTCTATTGTCCGTCGGCACCGGTCGGTGCCACCGCCACCCCAGCACTTCTTCTGCGGGGCTCCAACGACGCTTCGGAGCTCTGTTTTCACTTCCACTCATGCCTACGGGCTACTCGGGATGTCATCATTACTGCACGGCTCCAGGATTAAAGATTCTGATGAGTTAAAGAAAATTCCCCTAAATAATGCAACAAGAAATAAGCGGCGGAGTGTCTGGGCCTTGTTCATTTGGCAAGAGCCCTCCGCGTTAACATGATAACAAGCATAAGGAAATAATTCATCACAGATAACTATAATAAAATAAACCCCTAACCTCGTGATTTGTTGGAGGTATCACGGTCATTGGCGGGAAGAGAGTCCCCATCGGAGTGAGGTCGTCGGCGTTCATTGGTCCCATATCGTCACCGCCCATGCTTCCACACTCCGTAGATGGAAGTTTCCGGAGGACTTCGTCAGAGGTTCCTCTCTTGAGGAAGCCCTGTAAAAACCCCATCCTGAGCTTCATTTAAATAGAAGGTGAAATCACCCATGTTTCATGTCATTAATTCGGTTCATTTACGAACTGTAATTAATTTTGAAACATTGAGGTTACAATGTTTGAGGGTCAAGCCATTAGTTGGCTTGACAACCCATTAGTCCCACCACCGCCGCTCCTCCACTGGAGAAAAACAAATATAATAACTTGTTAAGTTATTTTATTATTTTTCTATAAAGTCCAAAAATTTAACTTTTTCTCTTGACCTACTACCATTAAAGTGAATCCTTCCTTAATAATATCTCGGCACTGCAGATTCAATGGTGCTCTCAGATTTCAATATTGAGCACCAGTTCAAAATTTAGAAAACTCCTCTCACGTGTTTAGTGAACGTACCTTTAAAAAAAGTTCAAAAATTAATTCTGAGCACACCGGGCCTCAGAATCATGTGACATAAATTTTCACAGACTATTAATAATTTAAAATAATTTAAAAAAAACATTGAATTTTTTGGTCTTGACAAAATTATTTTAGGGGAATGTTGTGTAATTTGAAATAGTAAAAAAAACAATTATTTGTGACTTTGAGAATATATTAAGTGAAATATATTATTTCCGCCCATGTGTACACTAAAATGATGTGAATAAAAGTTTATATGGAATATTTGATGGTACAAGTTAAAAATATATTGCAATTCCTTACGAAAATCAAAGTGAATTTTATATTTCCATGAACCCAGCACAAAGTTCTTAATAAAAACATTTCTAAATAAGATATCATTTAAAAAAATAAAATTTCAGTGTTGGACAACTATTGTTAAAATATATATGAATAAAGGATCAACTTACTGATATTTTAATCAATGCTCTACCAGGGTAATGGTTTGAGGAGTAGTGTATAAAACTTCATGTTTGTCTCACCCTTGAAAATTAATGGAAGATTTCATAACCCCAACCCCATCCACTCCCCCCCCCACACACACAATACATTGTATTATATTTATAAAGGGAGAGAGAAATAAAAACTTTTCCATGAAGGGGGAATGAAATTCGTGTAGCAATATTTTGGAATACTATTGAGTAGTAGAATGTATTATCATGGATATAGAATTGATTGTGACCAAGGTATGGAATTCTATTAAAAAATTATTTATTCTTTAGTGTGGTGTCAATAATTTTCTCATTGATGAAGGATATGGTTTCATAAAAAGTTATATATGAAAGAAGTGAAGGAGTATTTCTAAAAAATTAAATGGGGATATTGAATTTCCCATAGTATTATGAAGGTATTTTATTTGTTGTAACTATTGATGTGCTATTAAAAAGAATATGTTTGATTATTGGATGACATAATTTATTTCTTATAGAGATAAATCCAGATAAGTTTTTTATTTCACTGGAAGACTGATGTTGTGATCGTCTACTCTCTGAATGTAATAAGTAAACGGTCTGATGACTTAGTATCTATCATAAATTTATATATGAACTCCAAATTCATAAAATAAAATTTTGTTAGAAGTTAAAATTTTGGGATTTTATTTTCTTATAGAGTAATTGAGATGAATGAAAGATAAAAGGATGATCTTCATTAGAAATAGGGAAAAGGATCTATAAGTTTTCTATGATAAATATGAATATAAATCTGATATGGGGAAGGTCTTTTTGGATGGAAGTGAACTAAATCAAAATAAGAAACAATTATTCCTATTGATTACTGAGTATTCCAAATTTTTACCAATCATTTGGATTTAATAAAGGATATTATGGATTTTAAGTCAAATGATGTTGTGGTGATGCTCATGTTTCAAAAATCATGATTACTAAATTATTTTATATTTCACTCTAATTAAATATAAATAAATGTTAGCTGAAATAAAGTTATATGGGTGATGATGCTAAAGGATCTAGGAGAAGGTGATGGGAGGAATAATTAAAATTTGTGTATCACTAGTAGTCATGAAATCAAAAGATAATACTAATGATAGAAGATCAATATTGATTCAAAATTAATTGATTGAAGTCTAAGTTCAACATAATAATAAACAATAATGTTTAACATTTAAGGCTTAAAAAGATGAAAATATGGGAATGTAAATCTAGGAAATCACTAGAATATGATGTAGCTAGAGATAAGTCAGAGCACAAAAAAACTAATATTGTGTCTGAGGAAGTGTCTAGGTTGAGAGTTGATGTTAAAATATAATGTTAAAATAAAGTGTAACTACAAAAGATTCATACCACTGGAATCACAAAAACATGTCAAAGCATTTTGAAGTAATGGATGTCCGAGGAGGTTTGGTTAAAGTGAATGAAGAAACAGAGAGTCAAGTCTACAAAAGTAAAATCAATAAATGATGCTAAATGGAATCAAATGAACATTGTAAAGTCATATCCATGCTGATGATTCAGATCCAGAAGGTCAAAGTTTTATTTTCATGAAGAAAATATTTTGATAAAATAAAATTTTTACAAAATAGTTAATGATTATTAACGCTAAGTCTTGTAGAGTGTTTGACAAAGTCAAAACTTCGATATCATCAAAATGTAATGAATGCTTGTAACTAGAGACTTAAAGTGAGTAGGGGTTTCAAATTAGACCCCATTCATTCCTCATATTTATTGGAGAAATTTTGGCTATATAAAAGAGTTATTTCATTTTAAAATAATTTTTGTCTCCAGAGATTGATTTTTTGAGAGTTGAAATGTTCATGTGATAATTTCCATATAATTTTTAAAATGAAAAATAAGTTCCTAAAATTATAGAGGTATGTGTATTGAGGTACTAAAATAATAAGTTCTACTGATTGAAGTTTAATAGATCTATATTTTGGATATTCATTAATGGGTAAGAGCTAAACATCATCATTATAAGGCTCAAAATAAAATCATAATTTTTTACCGGAACAATCTAAAGTTATAGTGATCCTTCTTATGTTGTGAAAAAATTCATTATAACTGGTGGGAACTAGGGTAGTTTTATTAGGATACATTTTTGTGTATGAATCACTATGGTTTTTGGATAATAACAATCCCACATCACTATAATTGATAATAATAATTATTAGTGGAGAATATATGTCTTGGGATAATAACCAAATATCATAAGGTATAGGTTTCCCATATTTTGGTCAAAACGTGTAAAAATACATTGTACATTATAATCTCTTTTATTTGTTATATATGGGTGAGGGTGATATTTTAAATTTAATGGATTATAGTCTAGAAAGTTTAAGAGGTTTATTTCAGAATATTATAAATCATAAAAAAAATATGACCACTGATTCACACCCTCAATGGTCCTACCATTCCTGGGGATCTTAAGGTCATTAAAACTTAATAGATATTTATAAAGGAGAGAAATTTTTCCAATTGATGTAATTTTTTTCAAATACCTAAAGGGATGTATAATCTACATGGTATATTTATCTTAGGTTCTAGAGTTATAGAAATTAATTCTTTGGTTTTGAAGTGTATGTGATGACCAATATATAATTTAAAATTGATATAAAAATATTGGAGTTTAAAATAATGATAATAATTAAAAAAATCTTATAGTTTTCATTTAAATAATGAATAAAAGAGTTTATTCATGGAATATTTGAAAGCAAAGGAATATATCAAACTCATATGGATTTTTTAAAGGATGCGTATAGTAATATCATTTCTATTATATGATAAGAGGTGTTATTTATTAACAAATAGTTGTTGTGAACAATAGGATATAATGGATTCAATACACATGCTTTATGATTCAGGGAATTATATTACATACATGTGAAGAAGATAAGGATAAAAGTATTTTATCCAAGATAAATAAGTTTTCCTCGAAATTTTTAAAAAAATGAGAGATGTGATCACACCACCATCAATTGAATATTTTGAATAATAAAAGTTTCTTTTCAAAAAATTGATCCAAACACACAAAAAAATCAATATAACAAATGGATGAAATAATTTATTTATTAAATATTCCAACTAAGAATAAATAAGAGTTATTTTAATTACACATAGAATTTTTAGTAACTTATCAAGATATTATAAATAGAATATAGTATCTAATAGGTTAGTTGGATTATGTTTGTACTTATATAAGTTCAAAGTTTACAATTAGAGGATTATACCAGTCAAAACTAAAATTAAATTTCACTTAATAGCCTAAATGAGTTTATAATGTGTTGTTAAAGTAATAATGTAAATATTTATATTAGTTACAAAAGATTTTGAGGGAAATTTTTGATTTAAATGGTTCCAACAATGATAATTGTGTACGTAAAAAGAGTTATATAAGTAGACAATAAAAGTTAATAATATCATAATATTTGATTTTGAAAAGATAAATGAGTTTGAATAAGTGAAAGGAATTTATAATTATGAATATTATTCATAATTATCACAATTATTTAAAATAATTTTCTTCAAAGATGTTACTCACAAAAGCGTTTAGTGGGAGAGTTTTATCAGATGGTCATATAGAAATGTGGAAGGAATTACATAGAGATGTAATAAAGTATAATAAAACCCTTGAAAGTGTAGAAAACATAAGGATGATCTTGTAGTATATTATATATAATATGTTAAATAAGTTCCAATGTAAGCTTTTATTAAGTACTCTTAAAATAGTTTAATAATATAAAATGAATCATCTTATACAAAATTAAATGTTCACTTTATTATTCTATCATGTTTTCTATATATATATATATACTAATAAATATATCTTGAAGTGAATTGAAAATTTTCCAATAAAATTACCACATTGAGTTATACCTTAATGATGTTCTCTATTAATTATTTTAGGTTATGAAGAAATGTTAAGGTTAGTGTGAGTGTGTTTCTTGTATCAGGATACAAAATTTGATCATAAGGCACAAGGTGAGTTTTTTCATTAGATAACCCACAAATTATAATATATAGATTGTTATATATAATTTATTTGTTTTAATAGGGGTGTATGGTTCATATTTAGACTCCTTGATTCCTGATTTTGGTGTGATACATAGAATTAGAACCTTCATACCTTGATAACATTCTTATGTAATCCTTGAGATTTAGCTATTCATGAGGTGTTGGGGTATATTGTTGATAATTTCATCAGTTGATGATTAAAAAATATATGATTTTTCCTATTGTATAACAAGTATGGAATATGTTCCCTTGATTGAGATATACTAAGGAAGAGTGTGGTTGCACCAAGATAGTACATAGGATGTGTTTATATATTTGGGTAATGGGAATATGATGTTTTCGTTCAAAAATGTGAATGACATGTGATGTAGTCATCGACCTAGTCATTCTATAATTAGAGAATAAAGAATAAATAAGTTGAATATATGGGATTTACATACTTTGGGTCTTTTTTCTTAACTGATTCCTTGAAAAAATAGATCATTTGAAAATGTAATATCATATATGAAACAACTTGTGGACATAGGTATAGAGATACATTTTTTTTATAGAGATCATGCTAGATCCCTTTATAGCATGAGCATCACAGATACATTCCTAATGGATACTCTTTTTGTAAATTTGTGGATTTTGCGATTCATATATATTATCCACATTAAAAATTCTTGTGAGGTCAAAATTTATGGTTGACTGAATTAGGACTGAATTTGAATTAGAGAGATACTCAAAAAAGTGTATTGGTTTTTATCTAAAAGATTTTTTGGAATGCTATTTAAAAGATATTTCATATGATATGATAAAAGGTAAAATTGATGATAGCCTTCCAAAAGTGTTTTAGAGATATCCAAAATGAATTTTGGATATTATTTAATAATTTATTGTTTATGATCCAATATAAGGTCAGATAACACAAAGTCTATGAAGTTTTATTATAAGTGTGATATTGAATGAGATGTAACATAAACCCTCATACATGTGATGTATATTGATCATATCATATGTGATAATATAATATATCATATGTTATTATATCCTTGAATGAAAATTATTTCTTATCTATATAATTTCATAAAATATATAAATATCACAAGTATTTCTACTATATTTTATTTTAAGTAAAATGATTATAAGTTAATGTTTTAATCTCCTCCAAGTTGGAAATCATTTGTTGGTTGTTTTATAAGATAAAATTCATAGATTATGAATTCATGTGATGAATGATTGAATGGATGAATACCATTTACTCATGTGATAAAATAAATGAGAAAATTTAGGGACTTAGGGAGTGTACTTATGTTTTTATATAATTTTGGTTGAAGTCCATGGTTTAGTTAGTGCACTCTTTGCTATGATACTAGTCGGATCACTCTATCCCTCAAGTCTCTCTATATATCTTTCTCTTTTCCACATGAGATATTATCATATAGTGAGTGAAGGATTTATCCCACCTGAACATAAAGTGATTCATGTTAAACCCATCGATACACCATAGAGGAGGGATTTATTTTGGATACCACTTTGAGATCTTTATCAAAAGTGGATGAATACATTAGATGTGGTGCTAATTACTGTAAGGCACACACATTGTTTCTTAATTTAATAGTTTATGCAGTTTCAATTTAGAATCATGGTGATAATGGGATTTATGGTTTATTATTTCCTCTAATATGTTTAAAAATTTTCGTTTTATCCAAATAAATCTATAAATACTATAGTAAGTAAAACATTTTTAAATTACAAAAAATAAAACACTTATAAATATGAAATTGGGACAGAGTGACATTAAAAATTTATACATTACATTATTTTCATCTTCATAATCCTTATTTTTATCAAGATCCTTTTCAAGAAGTTCATTTTTTATTTTACCATCCCCAACAAGTTTTATTTTTTCAATATTTTCTAGGAAAACTATTTAATTTTTTTTGTTGGTATGGTTTACTCTTAGATAATAACAATTGATATTCATCACTCATATCATACTTTTCTATTTATTTTAAGTGTATAAAAATACTCCACACTTCATATAATCTATCATCCACATAATAAACCATATTTACTTATGAATCCAATATAAATAGATTATGATCAAAACTCTCACCAATATCCCTCAAGTAAGATAATTCAACATAAGTAACATATAAGGAATCATTTGTTATAAAACCATGAATATTTAATAACATAAATTTCAATAAGACAAATAAAAATTAACCATGACAGTAATTTGATGATATAAACTAACATTACATAGTATTTCACCTCTCCAAGTATTAAAACACTGCTAGTTTGGGTTTTGAAAACTTCTTGTTCATCAATTTTGTGAAACTTGAATCCATTTGTAGTGTAGGCATCAAATTTGTTTTCCTAACTTAAAATAAATCAATCTAAAAATTTATAATAATTTAGTACCTTAAATATATTATCAATTTTTATATTATTTTTTCTGATGGAAACTTTGATGTCTTTCAATCCCGCACTCATTTCAAGTTATTATAGACCTACTTTCCAAAGGTAGGCAGTCACTGAGACTTTTCCAGTGACATATTAGAAAACAAATTGGTTGATGGGATGGGAGGTTGGAATCATCACACCCTTATAGGGGAATTATTTTCCACTCTAGGACTCTCTTATATATTTAAGACATATTCATGGATCCTTCCTAAGTCCCAGTGTGGTATTGGTTACCCATATGCCAAATATCTTATCGATACCATGTTTATAACATAAACCTATAGAGGTTACCCATCATTCTATTATTAATTTTATTATCCTATAGAATAAATCTATTTAGTTTGTATCTATAGATTTTATTATCTTCTAGGGTATGTTGGTGTTTTGGAATTAGGATTAAACCTCAAATAGGAATCCTATGTATCCTTTGAAAATAGGACTCAAAACCCATGTAGTTTGATTAAATGGGTAAATAGGAAATGATATTAGGTTTGGATGTCAAATAGGCATCCTATGTATCCTACTAAAGATAAGAATCCGAGCCCACATAGTTCAATGAAATGTTTAGGGATTGAAACACAATAAGAGAGGCTTGAAATGAATTCACTTTCATCATGATGATTATATGATCATCATAGATCTCTAATCCCTTATGATTCATGCTCAGTGTGAGAAATAAGAGATAGTAGAAGATCAGTCACATAGCATGAGAGAATACCATGTGATTTGAAGGTTTTTTTGGGTCTTACACCTAATAGGATTCCCATGTTTCCAAGACATGAGGATTATATAAACTCATGGTGAATTTATAAGTTTGGTTGGGGTTTACACCTAGGAAAATGACCATGTTTTTGGAACCATGATAATAATATCAACTCATAGTGATTTTGTACAGTTGGGGTTATGCTTATAAGGATACCCATATTTCTGAAACCATTCAGAGAATCTCAACTCAGGATGATTTGGTTTTGTTGGGGTTTACACCTATGAGGATGCCTATATTTCTGGAACCATGAGGAGATTATCAAATCAAGGTTATTTGGTTTTATTAGGGCTTACACCTAGGAGGATGTCCATATTTCTAGAACACAGAGGAGAATCTCAACTTAGGGTGATTTGGTTTGGTTGGTATTTAAACCTAGGAGGATTCCCATATTTTTGGAACCATCATGAGAATCTCAAGTCATGGTGATTTGGTTGGGTTTGTTCACACGCCTAGGAGGATAACCATGTTTCTGGAACCATGAGGAGGATCTCGACTCGTGGTGATTTTAAGGTTTGGTTCGGGCTTACTCCTAGGAGGATTCCCATGTTTCTGGAAACATGAGGGAAATATCGACTCATTGTGACATAGAGTTTTGGTTGGGTCTTACACCTAGGAGGATACCCATATTTCTAGAACCATGAGGATAATATCAACTCATGGGTAACAGAATGTTTGGTTGGGGATTATGCTTAGGAGTATGCCCATTCTTCTTTGTCCCCCCCCACGTATACTAAAGAGATAAGGAATAGAGATTATTTTTATTTATGGATTACACCAATTAGGATTTAGAGACCTTAGGAATTATTTCAACCCTAGGTATATAAGGAATTATTTTATTTCCATATATGGAACTTGGTTGAATTGTTTTATATCCCTATTGAGGGATAGCGAAGTTACATAGATCAAGTGAGGTCTAGAAAATGATCTTAACCAAAGTTAGAGGGATAGACGAGGTTCTTAAACAAGGTTAGGGATAGAAAAGGAGGTTAGGCCATGCTAGAGGGAGAGAATATATGATTATCCCATGTGAGGTCTAGAAAATGAGCTTATCTCAAGCTGGAGGCTATCATAGTTTCCTATCCCAAGTAAAGGCTAACAAAGGTGCTTATCCAAATACAGAGATATTGAAGATTTGATTAGCCTATGTGAGGTCTAGTAAAGGATCTTAACCCAAGTTAGAGGTCTAGTAGAGGTGGTTAGAAAAAGTGAGGGTTAGAAAAAGTGAGGTTTAGAAAAGGATCTTATCCAATGTTATAGGGATAGAAAAGGTTCTTATTCCATGTTAGGTCTAGCAAAGATGATTACACCATATTAGAGGGATAGAAGAGGTGATTAGACCAAGTGAGGGCTAGTGATGGTTCTTAGACAAAGTTATAATGATAGAGAAAATTATTATCCTATGTGAGGGATAACAAAGGAGCTTATCCCAAGTTATAGGGCTAGAAGAGGTGTTTAACCCAAGTGAGGTCTAGAAAAGGATCTTATCTCAAGTTAGAGGGATAATAGAGGTTCTTAGCCCAATTGAGGGATATAAAATTTGATTACCCAAGTTAGAGGGAAATAAAATATGTTTATATCAAGTGATTGATAGAAAAGGTTCTTATCCCAAGTCATAGGTCTAGAACTGGTGTTTAGCCTAAGTGGGAGCAAGCAAATGAGCTTATCCCAAGTTAGAGTGATATAAGAGTTCTTTATCCCAATTAAGTTCTACAAGAGGGGATAATCCCATTATGGAGTGCTAGAAGAGATTCTTAGCCCAAGTGAGAGATAGAAAAGGATATTAACACAAGTTCTAGGGCTAGTAGAAGTACTTAGCCCAAGTGAGGGCCAGCAAAGGAGTTGATCCCAATTTAAAGGCCTGGTGGAGGTTCTTAGCCCATGCAAGGGATAAAAAGGTGATTAGACCAAGTTATAGGGCTATCATATGTGATTATCCCAATTGAGGGATAGAAAAGTAGTTTAGCCCATGTTTGAGGGATAGTACAGGTTCTTAGCCCAAGTAAAGGCTACAAAAGAAAATTTTCCATTGGTATAGGGGAATTTAGGTGAATCTACTAGGTGGGATACCTTGGAAGAAGGGTCACCCAAGTGGAAAGACCTTGGGGAAGGGTCTCCCAAGTATGGGTTGCCCAAGTATTGGTTTCCCAAGTACGGGGTGCCCAAGTATGGGTTTCCCAAGTACGGGTCTCCCAAGTATGGGTCACCCAACTCTGAGTTTCCCAAGTATAGATTGACCAAGTACATGTGACCCAAGTTTTCTGAGTACAAGTCCCACAAGTATGGATCACCCAATTAAGGTTCTCCCAAGTATATGCCACCCATGTTTGGGTCACCCAAGAGTGGGTCACCCAAGTGGTTTTCCCTAGTGGTTTTCCTAAGTGGGGTCCCACCCAAGTGTTTCTCCCAAATGGGGGCTCACCCAGGTGGGGTAGAATTGGGGGGATCATAATAGTAGGAGGATGGACAATGTGGTTCTCCCATGTTATGGAGAATTAGGTGGGAGTACATCTAGTGATAGTAGAGATCAATACTTTCTTTTTCATCTGAAGGTTCATTTATCCTCTAAAAATTGGAGGTGGGGTGTCCATTTATAGACCAACTAGTTGACCTAAGAGAAGGAGTTATGTGAAGGAGTTGTGTAGAGGAGATACAATAAGGATATTCATGATAGACTTTTTTAAGGTAATTTCACAAAGGACTTTCACAAGGGAGATATGAAAATGGATTTCACAGGAACTCAAATTCTATTATAAAATTTTTATGACTTTTGATAGCCATAAATTTTGATTTGTTAGTCCATTTGGGCTCCATGGCCAGTCAAATAAAATTTTTCAAAGTGAAATATTCCCCTAAATATGTTATATCCACCATATTAGGGTGTTTTCTGATGCTAAAAAGTGCCCCGAAGATCCTCAAAAATGGTTTTTAAGGGAGAAACACCTTTTTATCAATACTTTTTGAAATTTAAGGCCCACTACCATAGGGTGTTTATCACCACAATTCCATCATACTGGGAAACAATTCTAAGTAATATTCATCCTTTGGTATGTGTGAATTTTTGTGGTATATGAAAATCTAATCTTCTTATTCTTCTAGAATGAAGACATATTTCTACTCAAACACTAAATTTTTTGCCTAAGAGATAATTGTATCATTAGTTGTGTGGAAAATTATGTGGCATGAATTTTTTGATGATAATAGATATACATAATATAATATAAGCTATTACTTTTAAAATGGATTAAATAAAAACAAAAAAAATATGAATATGTGTATATAATTATAAGTTAGGTGAACCATTTGACAATATATTCAGTATAAACTTTTATTATTTTCATCTCATTTGAATCTCAATCACTCATCCATATCTCTCTTTGAAATATAAATTAATCAATGAATTGATTAATAATATGTTTATTGGGTATCAATTATCTATATGCCTATAGTAACTCCAATTTCTTCAGTGTAAAATTTTATCCATTTACAATCGGTCATCCTATATTTGGAAAAATTGATGACTATTTTTTGGAATCAAAATTATTTAAGGTGTTTGTAGTATATCCAAAATGATTTAATCATTTATCAATTCTATCTAAATAACTACAATATAAGTATAGAGGTTATTCAATTATGTAACCTTAAATAATAAATCATTCTATTTAAGATTTATTTCTGACATGTGACTCTAAATAGCATAAGTTCCCAATCAAAGAAATATAATAAACATATGAAGAAAATACATATTGATTTGATAAAATTGAATTAATTAATGAAAATGAAAGTAATATTAATGTACCACTCAAATGGATGTATCCATCGATATTGCATCAATCCAAAAAAATTATCTTCCTTGGTTAAATGAATAGTCAAACTAATCATGACATTGAAAAATGAAGGGGGGTAACATATCAAAAGAAAATTTTGTCATTATAATTATTTTTTAAGTATATAAAACTCATTTTGATTCAGAGTTTTTTCAAAAACCTATCATAATAATATAAAAAATACAAATGCTCTATCATAATATGACTCATGAATTTTAAATCCATGTAACCTTTTATGTTTTAAGTCAATGAACCTTGAATGTTAATTGAATATCGATTTTTGAACTTTTATATTCATTAAGTTAAAAGTAATATATCATGTTTTATATTTTTCAATGAAACAAACAACTAGATGATACTTCCCCTTCCCATTTTCCCATAAACCACACTTTATCTCCACTTCTTAGAAGTCCTTATAAGCATTAAGACGATCATTAAATCTACATTTCTCATTAATAGATTGTTAAATTAACATTCACAAGCATTATTCTCAATATTAATTTTTTCAAGATTATGCTATCACAAGTTATAAATTTTTAACAAGTTAAGGGAAAATCCCCCTTTATTAATATAAAAATAAAAGCCTCTTTTGTATAATGGGAAAATAGGAAACCCATTACAAATGCAGTGGAAAAAATTCCCTAAGAAAGCCAAATCCAATGGAATGAAAATAGTATCGAGTGATAAAAGGAAATAAAATTTCAAGATAGGCAAGGGAAAATGCTTCATCCCCCCACCACCTAATAGATAATGTAGAAGTAAAATTTTTCAAAAAGACTGTCTCACCCCCCCCCCCCCGCCAAGAAGTTTCACCATGATGGAAGCACAATGAGGAAAATCACCCCTCCAATGAACATTGGTATGTGGAGGAAGGACCAGATGATTGATGTCAGCATGTCTATCTCTTTTTCAAGCCCCCCATCTGACTACGATTGTGAACAAATCATATAATGTAAACCTAATGAAACAAAACAAAATACCAAAATCATTGGGCAAAATTGAATCAAAGCACTAATCCATCCAACAAGAAGGATAGATAGTTGGATGATGGGTTTCAGCAAATCCATCCCTCTTTTGAGGATACCCACCCAGTAGTACCTGCAAGAAGCTGCACCACAATCCTAATGTGAAGAAACAAGATCCAAAACCCATACACCATTAACCAACCCATCCCAAAAACAAAACAAAAAACAACAAAGTGTCAAAAAAGGCCAAATCCTATAAAAAACATCTTCAATCCACACTTTCATCGGTCAACCAAAGCCACACCACCACTGAAATTTGTGTTTCCATGGACCAACCAAATTCATCCATGAAATACTTTTGTAGAATCACCTAGAGAACCAATGTTTCACCCAATGAGCACCACAATGACCCCCAGTCATGACTGCGGGAAGGAGACCAAACCGTTGCCTGACCTCCAAACACACTGCCTAAGGGAGACGCCAGACAAACCGCCCTTGATGAATCATCCACAACCTATAAACTAGACCACCATCGCATAAATAATAAACAATGAATAAAAATCGATTTGTTCCATAGATAACTAGATCTGAGGAGAAATGGGGAAGAATAATCCCATCCTAACACGGCTCGAAATCCATGCTACCACTACTACCTGTGAGGTCATGGGGTGAGTCAATCCCTCCCTAAAACCATCTAATCCTTCCGGAGGACCCATATCTGGATAGATCTGAGACAATGGAGGCACACACACCACCAAACCTTCGAAACCCACAAACATCGCAAGACAATGATCCAAGAAGACACACCAGAACAAAAGGAAACTATGTAAAGTAGAAAAAAATGATTAATCTGAAACATAAAGAAAAATATTTGAGCAAGAGGCTTGAGTACAAACTGAATTTAATGTTGTACCTTGTAACCACCCACGTCAATTTAATAATGGATTAAATTTTAAAAAATTACAACAAAATTCATTAATTTTTCCAAAAATTATAAACTATATGTAACCTTTGGTGACTTTATCCATTGATTTGTGTCATGTTAAACATGAATTTATAAGAAATGTCAAGAAATCATTGATGACACATGAAGCTTCATTCTCTACTATGAGGTAATTATTAGAGTATAAAATCATAATAACAAAATGAATAATCAAAATATATGTGTGTGTTACAACTATATAAGTTTCATAGTCTAGGTAAGTCATTAATTATACAAATTAAAAATCATTTTGGACATTTTTCTCATTAATGGATTAAATTTTTTTATTCTATCATTTCATAATTTTTTAAATTTCTTTATTATAGGATATAAGAATACATCAATGTCCTTTATAGGTATTTAACTTCCTTGAATAATCATCAAAACTATTAAATAATTTCTCTTGATACATGTTTGGGGAGTTAGATTGCAAGTAATCAAAATAACAAGTCATATGATATAATTAGTAATTAATATAGAAAAAGTGTTAAAATTGTCGGAATCCAATCCTAAATGCACATTCCTAGGCTCCAATTGTTTTGGAATATAATGAATCAAACAACTTCCATGATGATAAATCTTTTGGATATCTCATCAGGCCATATTGTTATGTTCCAAATAATGAAACTCCATGTCGTCTATGGTTTTAGATTACATGAATAATCTATATAAGTGTGGTTTTATAGGAAATCAATGAAATACCATTATAGGATTTTTCTTATTCTACTTCTTCCTGGTGTTATATTCATTTGTACTCACATCATAACTCATTGATTTAAATTTACTTCTATAGATTATTATGATACTTATTTATCAAAATATTCTCCATAATAAAGAATTCGGTCATTTGGACATGCTTGTACTTTTTTTATAATCAAGAACAATTTTTTGATGATATTATTCATCTCATTGAATGATGTGTGGTTTTAACTTCACAAAATACATAATGAATAAGATCCAAAATCATGGACATTATATGATTAGTAAGTCCATAGAGACACTTGATATGGTATAACTTGAATAGAAAATAAATCTTAAAATACTTTATGCATACTTCATACAATTGTTTATTTTCATCTTAAATTAATAAACAAAAATAATTTTTTTGATCACTAAAGTTTTCAATGACATTTGAATTATTTGGATTCACCAAAGGTTTGATTGGTCTATTATAATCTTATTCATTGTATTATGAAAATCCAAATGAATCAATTATCATGTTTCAAAGTGAGCTCTCCTTTGGAAGTTAACTTTGTGTCTCATTGACAACATAGTCACTTCTTTGAATTTCTATAATATTTGATTCTCTATACTGAATAAAAAATACATATCAAGTTAGAAAATATTTCAATATCAGGTTCTTCTATACATAATTTTTATTCAACCATCATCAAAATTTATAATCAAGATATGGACATTTCATTCTACCATCCAATGATAAATTTTTAATTACATATTCTAAAAATTATTTCAAATTCATTGCATACCAAGGTGTGTTCTAATGTAAATTAATCCAACATTTACTCATATGTATTGGTTTATCAATAATTACCCTATACATTAAAAAGTAATATAAAAATCTTTAATAAAACAAGTACAATCAATTATTTTAATAATTTGAAGAAAAAAATCAATAAAATAATAAATACATTTTTAACATTAAAAATAAAAATTGATATAGCCTCACTTGTGGTGGGGTATTGTCTTAGTACAAGTATTTCTAAATGAAAATGGGGTATAAAAAATATTAATAACCTTTAATATTCCCATCAAACAATTTTTTTTAGTTTTGTCATCCAAGTGAAATTACAAAAATAAATCTTCCCATTTTAGTTCTAGTCTTTCTAAAATAGATGCCTTGAAGTGTTATAGAATTTCCCACCATCCTCAAAGGACATATTATAGGATAATATAGTTAACATTTATACCTTTTGTGTGGATAATTATTTTCATTTTAATAAAATACAAATATTTTTTAAAATTAATCATTTTGAATCTTTCATAATTATCCCAAGATTCCTTCTCCTCATAACTTCCTCAAAAAACATTTAGACCCTTAATTTACCTTTATGAGTCTATTAACACAAAAATGTTTAGTTGAGAAAGAGAATAATCTAAAGAGATATTAGTTTCTCTAATATCCAAGAATTTTTCATTGATTTTCTCACTTATGGACCTTGTAAAACCTAATATTAAATTGTAGTAAGCTTTTAACTCTAAATTAACTATATTACTTTTCACATTTTAATATTTCATTTCTCAATCAAAATGTTTTTTCAAAAATTATTTTTATTATATATTATTTATGATTGATTTGAAAGATAAATTTATAAATTTAGAAATTTTATTTTGAAAAAATGAAGTTCATTTTTGAATCACCCATGTTGAATTTATCTTAGTGTGATTTTTTGGGATTTTTCATAAATAGTTGTTTCTAGGTGAATAGGGAAAAATGTTGAATTTACAAATAATGCCACTTTTATGACAATGTCATGATATAGGAATGACATAAAAGTTAATGAAAATTTTATTATAGAAAAAAATATAATTTTAATAAGTAATCTAATTCATTTAAAAATATAATTTTTAAGATATATATCTATTATTGATATTTGGGAAATCTAAGTAATATTATAATTATAATAATAAATATTTTTTCTTATTCTATCTTAATCAAGTATTCAAAATAATCCTTCATGTTTTTGTTTGGTTTTAAAGTTAAATAAATATCCTTTTATTAAACATAGTTCAATTAATTCCATGGTATTCAACATTACATTTTATTTTCGGGTAAAATCATTTTTACGCAAAAAACATACATTTTTTAAAATGTTATTTCATTGCATTTTATAAACTTATATTAATAGTAATTTTTATCTATTATTTAAATTGAATATCAAAAAAATTAATTTCATATATGGAACTAAAATAAATCATATTAGGTAATGTGGTAAACTTAATTTTTTTCATGATGAATAGTAACCAAAGTAAAAATTTATCACTATAGTAAAGGGTAAAACCAGTTAATTAGGTTTAAAATTTGTGATAAGGTCAAAAAATAACATATTAAATATTATTTGATGATATTATTTTAGCCATAATCATATTATATTTGAAATTTAATTTTTTTAGTTCCACTTGATCATGAAAGTGACCTGATATTTTTTAAAAACTCTGAATAATAACCAGAGTGCCACTTCCCTCACTTATAAATGGGAACCACCTCTCTTATATTTACCAGGCTTATTGTGACACTTAGATCGACCAATACCAACCTAAATAACTTAAAATTTTTATTTTACTTGACTTATTGGTCATGTTCTATCCAAACACCATATCAAGAAATATTACGGTGTAAGACAAAGGATATTACCAAAGGAAGAGGTATATGTTCTTTTCAAGATTTTCCAAGTTCATTTATTCTCAGGAAACTTAAAAATATTAAATAAAATTTTTGGAATAATTACATAAGTATATTTATTATACTTATATCTTTTTATATTAATATTACATCTATTTTATACCTCATTACCATCCTATGGAAAAGTAAAACAGCAGTTGTGCATATATACGGACTATCGTCTCCAAAAAGAGATGTAATTATATTTTAATAACCACACAACTTGAATGGTTATAAAGATGGAATTAATGAGTATATATTAAATTTATTACATAATTATGATTATTTAAATATAATATATCATCTACTTTATTACACTTCTATTATTTATAAAATGATAACGTCACTCGTGCATATGTGTGGACTACCACTTCCACGAAGCGATGTGATTCATCCTTCATATCTGCATCACATGGATGGTCATAAGGATATATTTAAAGAATATTTATGATATTTATGATATAAATATTATTATATAAATATTTTTTAATATATATATTTTTCCTTTCTATCCGTTCGGAAAATGATAACGTCATCATGTGGAGGTTCATATTATTACATCCATGAATGATATATTTCATTTTTCTATTATCACCTTTCAGGGTTGGTTATAAAATTATATAAAAGGAATAAAAATTATATTCATGAAATTATTTAAATTATTTAAATGAAGGAACTATTACATAATAACTTTTACCATGGTCAACATACTGATGTGGTTTTGGAGAAATTGACTAGACAACCTTAAATGATGAACATAAGCAAGAAATATACAATGAATAAATGTAAAATTATTATAAAAGTGACTTAAAAATTAAATATAGATGAAAAATATTCTTAATAAATTATTCAATAAATTTAAATTTATTATTCGGTAGGATATAATTATTTTGAACACACAGGAATTCAATGTTGTGGTTTTTCATCTCAATTACACTCTAGTGATACATATTGTATATTATGCACCTAATTTCTTATATATTGTGTATATAACACTAATTTGATATATTATGTCCTTAATTACTCTTTCTTCATAGTATTTAACATTTCAATCCTTTTTTTATATTTTAAGGGGTTTTTATTCAAAAGTTATTAAATCTGTAAAAGTTTATTTTCCAATATCAATCATATTCAGATTGATCATATTTAGATTTACATTGGAATAATAGTATTATATTTAAATTATTAATAAAAATTTACCTTTTTATCCTCTAGTTATTTTTGAGGTTTTAATTTTTTTATTTCAACTTTTCATATCATTGGTACCCAAAGACCGAAAGAATGTTTAAAAAATGGCCTTATTTGTTATTTTTGGTCATTATTATTTTTATTCCATATCAAAATAGTAGAAAATGTTTCCAGAATATCATTTTATATTACCAAAATATTGTGTAAATTCATTTCTAACCATATGTGAATTTATTCTCTTAGTTTTATAAAGGAATCTTTTTAATGTTTTTTTATTGGGTTTATTTTTTACTTTCTTTACAAAAGTGTATAAGGAATATTCATTTTAATGTATATAGAGTGAATGAAATTTCCCATATCCCAAACCATTATTTTATATTTATCCACATAAACATGCTTCCATAGTTTTTAAAAATATACTTTTTATAATATTCTATGAATTTTTATTTTTTATATTAAAAATAAAAAAACACTATTTTATAAAATATTGAAAAGGTTTTTGGAGATGATTTATAACTTATTTTTTGAAACAAAGATAAAAAATAGTTATGGAAAGTTATTTTTAAGGTTTCTCTTCCATTTATCACTATAATTATAAAAATATTTTTCTTTAGCTCAAAACCTTCATTTTTAATGAATTTATGCTCTTATATCATGCATTAATTATTTATAAATTATACCATATTTTGAGATCATTCAATTTCTTATGATTGTGCTCTCTATCATCCACTACTATAGCATCCCACCATTTTGAACATAACTTTTCATTACATTTTACAAATAGAGGATCTTTAAAGTCTAGTGTCTTGGAAATCAGGAACATAAAACATGAAAACAACATAACATATTCTTATAATAAACTTTTTAGGCTTCATTATAAGTTCATCCTAAGTAAAATTGCTTCATCACATAACCTGTAGACATATATCAAAGGAAAGGGTGAGCAGAAGTCCCAGTAAGGTAATCCAGGGAATCATTTTACTTGTGATATCAATAAGAACTAGATGAAAACCACAAGACATGAGCAACAAAAAAATGGTAATATCATAATAAAAATAACATGAATCAAAACTTGAATGTGTGGCTACATCATTTCATTTATACATTCATGAACATATCATGAAGGTTCATTTCCAAGGTGTCATAAAAACACTACCAAGGTTATTCACCAAGGTATTGTGAAACTTATCATCTCTAGAGATTAATTCTTTACCCATTGCATTGGAGTGCTATCAGGGCACACCCTTAATAGGTATTTGTTTTCATCTAATCCAAATATACCATAATTAAAATTTTTATAAATAACCCATAGAGAATAAGAGAAATGGGTTTCATTTCAAAATTGTGATGTTTTAAAAGTTATTAAAAACTTGATTGTTATGTCATTTATAACCCATGGAAAGGGAGTGAGGGTTATATGTATGTTAATTACAGAATAAAATAGATCAATATTATGTATTGATGAATACCCCTAGAAATGAAATAGGTTTGTTTATCCACATAAACAGTACAAGAGAATTTCTTGAGAAAAAGAAATATATTTTGAAACTAAAATTATGCAGCATAACGGCTACATAACATCATTTTAGAAAATATTAAAAAGAGAGGGGGAAAAGGTCAACCACTCATAAATAATTCATAATATATTATGGGTACACAATAAGATCATGGTATGGATATTTGAATGATATACCACATGAAAGGGAAATATGAAAGAAAAGAGAAGATGTTATTTCTTTTACGAAACATTTGGCAGCCTAACGGCATCGCTTAAAAATTAAGAAAATAAATTGATGAGAGAAGAAAGTGTATATCATCATTTGGACATAAAATGTATAGTAATAAGAATATATAAGAACATACCCCCACATAATAATATGGAAACTAGAAGACATAACGTAAAGGAAATCATGACTAAAAAGAGGTGGGTGAAAGGTTCCCTTACGTTGAAGATTAACTTCGAAAGATTGAAGGTTGGGACCTTGAGGGATTGAGGGAACCTTGGGAGGTAAAATTATCAGAACTTTGTTGAGGAGGATTTTGGAATGAAATGAATGAGGTAATGCCTTTGTATTTATAGGAAAAGTGAGAGAATATTTAATTAATTTCCAAGGGACACCTCATCGGTGGTATTTGTAAAACCATTGGCTTGCCCAAGGTATTTGCACATGGTATTGTCCACTTGGGACGCCTTATAACATATCTTACTATTAAAAAGTAGACCAGATTTATTACATCATGATTACATCATCATTGATGTCATTAAAGACCCAAAACTCAAAACTATATTTTTATTATTCACCAAAAATTCAATTATTTCATAAAAATCACAAAAATTTACCCTAACCTTATATCAATGTTCTGAATTCCAAAATGAACTTCATTTTATGAAAATAATTTTCAAAGTATTTTTAATTAAATTTTTAAATGAAATCATTATTTATTAAAAAAACAACTCTAAAACTATAACTTATTTTGTAACACCTTGAAAAAGTAACCAAGGTCCTATAAAATTATCATATAACCATAAGACAATAAAGTAACAATTTATGATTAATTTTTATGGAAATAAATTTTCATTTTAAATTATTAAAGTAATTATAAAATTGTAAATAAAATATTTAAGACCTAAAAAAATAACCAAACTTATACTATGATCATTTTTTCACTTTTAGGATGTCTAGATTGTATTTATACATTCATGGGTGAAGTTTATATTTTTTTGGATGATTTACTATTCTTTACTATTCATAAGGGTGTGTTACTATTCATACTTTACTATCCACTAAAGAACAATTTGATCTTATTTGGCTCTAAATTTCATACTGATCGCAACTGTAGAATACCATTTTTTGAAAATAATTTCACATTATTTATTATTTAAAGTTTACCTGAATATTTTAAAATACCCTTTTTCCAAAATTCATCAATAATATGGAACTTCATCCTACATTTATCCAGATATTTGAAAATCAAAAAATTTACCATAATAAGAAATAACAATTTTATTTATACCAAGGGATTACAAAAAGTATCTAAGGCCTCATTACATATCCCCTTATAACTCATGTATAGGACCTAAGTGTAAGGTGTGTTATGGTGGTGAAATCTTGGGGTGGCTCAGACAACATTGCCCGAGTGGTGATTTCTATCAGCTTGAACTTCTCCCTTAGGAAATTATGTTCAATTTTCACATGTTGGAGTTCGTCTTGGGCTTGGTGCAGAGAAAATCCCATTGAACCCACCATCTTCCCAAACTCTGATAGATGGGCTTCATGTGGTCCGAGTCTACTGGACGAGGCCATCGACTCTTCTTTTTGTATTAACCAAGATCACTTGTATTTATAAACCATAATTATAACATAAAGAGTTTAGTTTCCAATAGTCATATTGACCAATGGTCATATAATAGTTAAAACCCAATAGTATCATTTTATTTATACTCACTTAATTAATTAAAGGATATAGTTTTGTGGGGTATAAAATGAAATAAAACACAAATTTAGGAAACAAATATTATTCAAATGTTCGGGTCATTACATTCTTCCCCCCTTAAGAAATTGCATCCCTGAAATTTTAACTTGTACCTAAATAAGAGAAATGGTTTGGGTACTTTTGCCTCATAGACTCCTCTGGTTCCCACATGGCTTCTTTGCATTTGTGGTTCCTCCACAACACCATAACAAGGTGATTAGTCTTGTTACGTAGAACCTTGTCTCTATGATCCAAGATCTCCATTGGTTGCCCCTCATAAGAGAGGTTATGTTCCAATTATACCACCTCGGGATTTATTTCATGTGAATGGTCTGGTATGTTCTTCCTCAAGAGGTACACGTGGAAGACATCATGAACTTGTGCTAGATTTGGAGGAAGTGCAAGCCGATAGGCCACTGATCCTACGTGATCAAGGATTTCATAGGGGCCAATATACCAAGGGTTGAGCTTCCCTTTCTTTCCAAACCTCATGACTTTCTTCCAAGTTGAAATTTGAAGAAAGACTTTTTCACCAACAACAAACTCCAAGCCCCTTCGATGGTTTTAGGCATAGCTCTTTTGCTGACTTTGGGAAGCCTTAATGTGTTGTTGGATGGTGTGGACCATTTTTTCTCATCTCTTGCACAAGATCCGGCCCAAGAATCTTTCTCTCACCAACTTCATGACATGAAGTAGGAGTTCTACATCTCTTACCATATAGAGCTTCATAGGGTGTCATTTGAATGCTCGAATGGAAGTTGTTGTTGTAAGAGAACTCAACTAAAGGGATATATTGATCCCATCCACCTTTAAATTCCATTGAGTTTGTTCTCAGCCTATCCTTGAGTGTTTGAATTTTCCTTTTAGATTGTCCATCAGTTTGGAGGTGATAGGATATAATAAAATTCAATTCATTGCTCAGAGAATGTTGAAGACTTCTCCAGAATATTGATGTGAACTTTGGATCACGATCAGATATGATAGTAATTGGAACTCCATGCAGCCTTACCACTTCCTTCACATAAATCCTGGCAAGTTGATCAAGAGATAAATCTTCCCGAATGGAGATAAAATGGGTAGTCTTGGTGAGACGGTCCACAATAAACCATATCACATTGTTTCCTTTGGAAGTTCTCAGGAGACCAGTGACGAAGTCCATAGTGATATTTTCCCACTTCCTTGTTAGTATGGGTAGTGGTTGCAATACCCCTTTAGGAAGTTATCGCTAAGCCTTCACTTTCTGACATACCAGGCAACTTGAAGTGTAGTCAGCAATCTCCCTTTTCATATTATCCCACCAATAATGATCATGAATTTCCCTATACATTTTCGTGCTTCCATGATGTATAGAGAAAGTAGAGTTATTAGCTTCATCCATCATATCCTTCTTTATTTCAGGAATTTATGGAACACATAGTCTTTTATGAAATTTTAGTACACCTTCTTGATCGATATTGAACTTAGTAAATATCTCATCCCTCACAGCCTCAGAATTCTTCTGTAACAAAGGATCCTCTTTCTTAGATTTCTTGATCTTCTCTAGTAATGAGAGTTGATAAATCATTTGGGTTAGGGTTGACGATGTCCCTTCCTTTATAATTCCCATTTCCAGCTTTAATAGGTCATCGATCAAAGGATCTCTATGAATCCTAATCATGGAAAGAACAACTGGGTCTTTCCTTCTTAATGCATCAGTTACTTTTTTTTCTCTTCTAGGATAATAATGAACTAAACAATCATTGTCTTTGAGAAGTTCCAACCATCTCCTCTGTCTCTTGTTCAATTCCTTTTGTGTGAAAATATACTTCAAACTTTGATGGTCTATGTATATATCACATTTCTCCCCATAAAAATAGTGCCTCCATATCTTCAGATAAAAAACAACCGCAGCCAGATCTAGATCATGCGTAGCATAGTTCTTATCATGAGTCTTTAACTATCGAGATGCATAAGAAATGACTTTCATGTTGCATGAGGACACACCCAAGCCCTTCCGGAGATGAATCACTAAAAATAATGAATCCTTCTCCATTTGAGGGCCGAGTTAACATAGGTGTAGTAACCAATCTCTTCTTCATCTCTTGGAAACTTTCCTCACACTACTTTGTCCAGATGAACTTGACCCCTTTTCGAGTTAACTTGGTTAAAGGATTAGAATGTCATGAAAAGTTTTTCACAAACCTCCTATAATATCCCGCTAATCCAAGGAAACTGTGAATCTTAGTTATTGTTGTAGGATTAGGCCACTTCCCTGCAACTTTTGTCTTTGCAGGGTCAACTGTGATTCCTTCATTGGTTACAATGCTCCCCAAGAAAGAAACTTGTTGCAACCAAAATTCAAATTTTCTGAACTTTCAGAAAAGCCTCTTTTTCATAGATTTTGAAAAATAACCCTTATATGATCCTCATTCTCCTTGTGACTTTTGGAATATATCATAATATCATCAATAAAACTACCACAAAGTTATCAAGGTATTCTTTAAATACTCTATTCATCAAATCCATAAAAATTGCAGGTGAATTAGTTAGTCTGAAGGGCATAACAACAAACTCATAATTCCCATATATTGATCGGAAGGCAGTTTTTTGAATATCTTCTTTCCTCACCCTCAATTGATGATAACCAGATCAAAGATCAATCTTAGAGAATAATTGATCCCCATGAATTGGTCAAATAAGTCATCAATTCTTGGAAGAGGGTATTTTTTCTTCACTGTGATCTTGTTTAGTTCTCTATAATCGATGCATAGCCACATTGATTCATCCTTCTTCTTTATAAAGACAACAGGTTCTCCCCAAGGAGACACACTCGGTCAGATAAACACTTCTCCAAAAGATCTTTGAGTTGTTTCTTTAACTACTTTAGCTCCACATTTTTCATCCTATATAGGGTCTTTGATATTAGATGGGATCTAGATATGATTTCAATGGAGAACTCTACCTATCTTTCTAGGGGAGGTCCAAGTAACTCCTAAGGAAATACGTCAATGTATTCCTGGATAATGGGGACATTTTCTATCCTAAAACTCTCATTTCCTTCTTCTTCTTCACTGATCAACTCTATAAAGAAGGATATAGGAGGTTCTTCTAGACAAAGATCATGTTGAGATATCTCTCCTTGGAAGATAACTGTAGGTTTTCCATTCAAGACTACTGATATTTCCTTGCTTGTTCATTTAATCTTAGAATTATATTTTGAGAACCAGTCCATCCCTAGCATAATGTTAAATTCCATCATAGGAATGACTACTATATCTGTGATAAGATTGTGCTTTCTAAAGTAAATACTAGAGTTTCTAAACAATGATGATGCTTGGATAATCCCACCAGGAGTCTTGACTGATAACTCTACTTTTAGAAAATCAGGGGTTGATTCTATATTCTTTACAAACTTGGAGGAAATAAAGGAATGCGTAGAACCAGAATCAAACAAAGTACTTGCTAGCATTGAGAGAACAACAAGACTACCTGCCACAACATCATTTTTCACTTCAACTTTGGCCGTAGTGATTGAAAAAGTACGACATTGTTCCCTTGGTCGTTGTTTCGGCTGATGGTGATTCCCCTACACTGCCCTCAAATTTGGATAGTGATTGGAAAAGTTCCCAAGTTTTCCACACTTATAGCATTACACATCAGGTAGGGCCTCCACCATCTTCCACTTTTTATTAGTGTTGGGACGTTGTGGCTTCACCTCACTATGAAAATTCCACATAATATAGTCATCTATACCAAACTTGTAGCATTTCCCGCTCCCAAGCAAGCAGTTCCCCGAATGCTTTTTTCCACATTTATTACACATGGGACTTTGTACTTGATTTCCTCCTCTTCCTTGATCGAAGATACTCCCTAAAATTGTATCCATCAATCTTTTCTTGTCTTTGGATTTATGATACCATTGTGTCTCAACAAACTCCAGTTCAACTTTCATCACACTTCAAATGATCTTTTCATAGCTATCATAATCTCAGTTGGCTAGATTTTTCTGCAGATGGGGTCTCAGTCCACCAAATAATCTATCAACCTTACAATTTGGATCCATGACAAAGCTAGAGGTTGAACATGAAATCCTTGTGAATTTCATCTTTTAGCTTCTCACAGATTCATTCTCCTTCTACTTCAGCTCAAGAAACTTCTTCTCTATTCTTGTTTTCATCGATCGAGGGAAATACTTGTTGAAGAATATCCCTCTAAAATCTTCCCACTCCATAGCTTCAACTTCCACACTTGGCTTTGTGTTTTTAATCAGTTCCCACCACTGATCAGCTTCTCCCTCTAAGCGATAAATAGCCAAGTTAACCTTCTCATGTTCAGAACAGTAGAGTATAGAAGAGATATTCTCGATAGAGTTGATCCACTGTTCAGTAATCAATGGGTCGATAGATCCACTAAAGGTTGGTGGTCATTGATGCATAAAGGATTCAACAGAAATTTTTTCCCTTCAAGTTTAGGTCATTCTCTTAGCTTGATTCAAGTTATTTCCCATAACTTGAGTCAGTCGGTTCATCATTCGCATGAAAGTTTCCATTTTAGATTCCATCTGAGGGCTATCAGCACATGGTCTATTGTGGTCACCATTTGCATAGTTCCTCCTATTTCATTCCATTTTCTAAAAGAATAAAACCTTAGTGAGAAGATTATTTCATTTATGAATCTTTTAACTATAAATGATTATATTTCTTAAAACATCATGCTTTAAACAATTAAATTTCTCTATAAATCCTTCATAATGATTCATAAAAATCTTATGTTTAACCAAACATTTCCCCCGGAAGTGTCATAACTAAGAGTGCAGCATGGCCCATTGTTGTGTACCAAGATACCCCAGGTCAATCCTGAAACACATTGTCGGAGTTTTCACTCTGAGGTACATCTGTTCTAGAGTCACCTCTACAAGCACGTATCTAGATAGGGATTTATTTGTTTTATAAACCACTAACTCAATACTCACCAAAATACTAGGAATTATTCCTATATTTAAACTTTTCTATAGGGTTGTTCCAAAAATTTTCATAGCCTAATTTCCATAAATAACAAAACTATCCTTTGATACCAATTATAGCATCCTGCCTTTTTGAACATAACTTTCCATTACATTTTACAAACAGAGGATCTTTAAATTCTAGTGTCTTGGAAATCAGGAACATAAATCTTGAAAACAACATAAAAAATTCTTCTAATCCACCTGTAAGGCTTCATCATAAGTTCAACCTAAGTACAATTGATTCATCTCATAACCTGGATACATACATCAAAGGAAAGGGTGAGCAAAGGGCCCAATAAGGAAATCAATGGAATCAGTTTACTTGTGATTTCAATAAGAACTAGATTAAAACCACAAGACATGAGCAACGAAAAAATGGGCATATCATAATAAAAACAAAATTAATCAAAACAAGAATATGTGGCTAAATCATTTCATTTATACATTCATAAAAATATCACCAAGGTTCATTTCCAAGGTGTTATAAAAACATTACCAAGGTTATTCACCAAGGTATCGTGAAACTTGTCATCTCTAGAGATTAATTATTTACCCAATGCATTGAAGCGCTATCAGGGCGCATGTAACACCCCGAGATTTTATGAAAAATATTCTTTTTAATTTCATTAATGTCTTGTGTTGTACACTACACCAAAAGGATCTTGCACAACACATATCCTTGACTTGCCTTGAATTACACGCAATTGAGACCTTCCTCAATAGCGTGTGTAATACGCAATACCGAGTTTCACTAAACAACGATATGCTATAAAAATATTATTAAAACTAGCCGTTATGAATAGTAATAACCAATTTTTGAAATTTTTTAAATTTTATTTTTCAAAATGGACTTCATTTTTGGATTTGGAATATCGAAATTAGCTTAGGGTGAAATTTTGGTACTTTTCGGATAATTTTCATATTCTGATGAATAGTGAAAATTACTAAATTTTAATTAAAAACAAATTTTTTAATAGAAATAATTAATAGTGATAAATTATTAATTTGGGTGGTTTTAAAGTATATTTAGAATATATTTTTACAATTTAATACAATGTTGGTCATTGGATATAATTTCAAAGCTAAAACAGACATAAACAACTGTCAATCGTTTGATAGTTATTATCTCTTAAGAACACGCTATATGTTTTGACGATGGGAATTAATTTTTA
Source organism: Viscum album (assembly GCA_963277665.1). NCBI lineage: Eukaryota > Viridiplantae > Streptophyta > Magnoliopsida > Santalales > Viscaceae > Viscum > Viscum album. The sequence continues at coordinate 999,553,820 of OY728123.1, read as the reverse complement.
AATTAATTAATTCAACTGATATGTTTTGAATTTGGTAAAATAGACATCATTTTTGAGTTCATAATATCAAATATATCTTAGGCCTAATTTTTGGTATTTTTCTGGAAACTTTCATTTTTTTGATGAATAGTGAAACCACTAAGTGGTAGTTGAAAAAACTGAATTTTTCATAAAACTTAATTTTACCGCTTCTGTGAGTGGAATTTTGAAAATCCGAGAGCTATGGTTGATGTCAGTAAGTAAAATGTGGTTCAATGAGATGAAAATAATTTTTTGGTGAATAGTAACTTTTTACTTTTATTTACCACGGTTAAAAGTAAATAGGGTAATTAAGGGTAAAAATGATATTATTATTACCCTAACACATGTCCTAATTCTATTGGATAAGTGTAATTCGACCAAAAACAACCTTAGGAATAAAATATGACCATTTAGGCCCACTTGGATTAGATTAGGACATTTATTATTAAATTATTTAAAGAAGGGTTAAAATAGTTGAAATCAAAGTTTAATAAGTATATCATTTTTAATATAGGGTTATACATAAGATAAATTCGACTAAAAATATTCATTAGAAATATAAAAATATTTCCTACATAATGATATTTTATTTTTAATTTTTAGACTTTAAATAATGTAATTTATTTATGACACAAAGATGATGCAGTAAATATCATATTAATGAAATATTGACATAATTGATGTTATAAATACCCAAATAAATAAAATTTGAGACTTTTTATGAATTAAACTAATTTTATAGGTTAATATGACATGTTAGGATTGATTTAATTAACTTTGGTCGAAGTAATCATTCTGTTATGAGTTTCACAAAAATCAACTATTGAATAGTTCCAAAATAGATATAAAATAGTTTGTAAACCAAATATTATATTATTGATTGTTATTTTATTCCTAAAAATATAAGGTTCGGCCAAGATACTTATATCAAGAGAGTTTTATCATTAATGGACCACTTGGGGGTCTCTTGGATTTATATGGTATGTTTATTAACTATATAATATAAAAATACAAAGTGACATGGTAAATGTCAATCTAATTAACTAAAAGTTAAAACTAAAAGATAAGGTTATTATAATGACCTAAACTTGTCTAAATTCTATTGGATGAGAGGATTTAGACCCATCCCCACCTTATCTTCGAAATAAATCAATTTGGAGCTATTTAAAACCGAATTTGACTATATAATAAAATAATAGTTTTTGTTATTCCAAAGGTGCCCCTCTCCTCCCTTAAAAAAGGGAACCTCCTCCCTCTCTTCCTCACACCATTTTGAGCCTTGAAGCTCGGCCAACCCCTGCCAAATTCTCTTCTCCACTTCCCTAAAAACATCCTAGAGGTCCTGGTCTTCTTCAAAGACCAATTTTAGTGCCCTAAGTGGAGGTCTCAAAGAGGTGCTTCAAAGAAGAGGTAATGTCCGTTACTGATTCTTTCAACTTTATTTTTTCTTCCACTTATTCTTCTTAGGTTGTTTAATTATGAAGTAATAACATCAGTATCAATCATATACTGATATGTTATTATAAGTATGAAACAACCCTATTTCACCATCTATCCACGCCGTGGTGTAATCTTTTTTTCCACCAACACCTTACATGGATGGGTATAATGGTGTAAAGAATAACTATACATAGTTATTATAACATCATGCTGATTCTGATATATTGTATCATCCACTCCAATTCAATCCAATAAATATGGAAACGATATCATCGCTCGTGCGTACGTACGGACTACCGTCTCCACGACGCGATGAGATTCATTCTCCATGTTAACCATTTAAGAATGATTATATAGTATATATAAGCAATAATAATGAAATAAATGACATTATAAAGCTACTGTATTTATGTATATATATATTTATATCAACTACTTAATTCCATTCAATTCAATAAGGAAATGAAAACATCGTTCATGCTTACGTACGGCCTACCGTCTCCATGAACGGTGTATTACTTTCCTTTTATCGATTTATAATATATATGTATATGATGAATATAAATTATATATTAATCATGTTCTACATTCTGGAATTATGTAAATCGGGATATAAGTAATAATATCAAGAAACGACAAGTCGAAACACATACGATAAATGAAATGATTTTACCCAAAATGCTACTTTAACATGGAATTTACAAAAGAACGGATAATATAAAGTCATGAGTGAACCATATATGACATCATAATAATGAATATGATTCTGTAATAAGTCAATGACATTATTTAAATCATTATACAGGAGGTTCGGATACATACGATGCATATCGGACATAAGGTAAGGGATAATTTTCCAAATCTCATTTTTATCTGAGATTGCTTATTCATAAGTAATTACTGGGGTTATTGCTATCATCAATGTCCATGTTTTATAAAAGTGTATTCATGTATGTTTAAAGTCATTTTTACCCATTTTTGACTTTTACTACATGGTATGTATGGAATCTTTCTTTTACGAGGTACTTTTTGACTTTTCCGTCCAAAGTACGAGAAGAATGTTTTTTTAACGTATACGGCATGAAATAATTTTTTACGGTTTTATAAAGACTTATTTTCATAAATCTTCAGCCAAAATATTTCATGACTATTTTCAAAAAAATCCTTTTCTGTTAAAATTGCATGACATTTTGTGAAAAGAAAATGATTTTGAAGAAACAAGGATATTTTCCTCAAGAATTCATTTCAATTATTTTATCAAAACCATTTTCTATCTAAGATGACATTATTTTCATATGTGTATGTTTATAGTATAATGTCTCTATGATTTACATGTTTTCTCTTTTCTTATTATGAAATGATATCCATTTCTTTTATATGGATTATGTGATGATGTGATGATGTTTATGAAACCCATTTTATTTATTGGGTTATTATGAATGATGTATGTTTATTTTGTGGCACAAGTAAGAATGATTTCATTATGAGATGGGTCGGACCTATATCTCCCTCCAATGCATTGGGTAAAGATTTTATATCTCATGAGATAGACATGGCTGGAACAGCAGGTTAAACTGGTTCAGTATTACAGGACTGAAACGTGGAGTGAATTCGATTCAGAAAGGGACTTTTTCCACTAAGACGGTCTTGGAAGCAATGCCTTGGCTACTATGGAAATCATAACACGTGCTTAATGGATGCCACAATTACATGTTTTATTCCCATGCTATTTTATCATTCTTAATGTTTCTTTAGGATCTATGCCTTACGTACTTCCATGTTTTATGTCATTGATCAAGAGTTTGATATTTAAACATTATGTTCATGTTTTTAAGTTCAAATCTATATGGTATGTTTTATTTTATCCATGATTACCCTTACTGAGAATTTGAGCTGACCCTTTTTATGTTTTATTTTCCCTAGGATATAAAGAAAGGTTTTAGGTAAGAAAAAAAAGGGAAGATCTTTATGGGAGATGTTGAAGATCTTTCACCACGATTAGAAGATTACGTTCCAAGTTTCCAAAGACACTAAACTATTACAGTCCTTGTGTGTCTGTTTTTCTTTTGTATTAAGTATTCCACAAAAGTAATGTAATTTCTATGTACGTCAAGCTTCGAGTCTCTACAGTTGGTATCAGACGAAAGGTTTTGTCAACCTTTGGAAACTAGGATGCGAGAACTTTAGTGAGATCCCTAGAGATATTTCTAAGGTTTGTCTAGGGATGTCCCTAAGGTTAAGTATAAGTATAGGTTATAGTCCTAGAATTACGGTAACGATATTAGAATTAAACCTAGGATGTTAGATGTTGAAGGTACTCCCCCTTGATTATGTTATTTTCCTTGTATGATTTTTGCCTCTCACAGAATTATTTTTTTGTTTTAGTCAATGGAGGGAACCAGAAAGAATTCGGTTAACATTGAATCCAATGGAAAAATTGGTGACTATGAGCAATAAAATTATGTAATGCCTAGAGAGAAAGATGTTGTGATTATGCCGAATCAGTCATCGCGATATATGATTAACAAGGTGAATTTTAGTGGTATGCCTAATTCATAAAATAAGAGGAAGATAGAATTTTATGCATGTTCGCATGTTGAGGAGCATAAAGAAAGGAAGATTGAGATTTCTAAAGAAGGGAAGAAGAACCTTGAGGAATACCTCAAATAGAGGGACAGATGTTATTTGTTTGGAGAAAAGGGACATAGAGTGACAGACTGTTATGGAGTTTAATGTCTTATTTGTGTAGAACATGGGAATTACCCAACTCAATGCCCTGACCTAAGAAGTTACTTCTAAATTAAGGAAGAAATTATTCCAGGACAATCATTGAAGATGATGGTTTGAAGTGTTTATGTATTGGTATTCAAGAATAATGTTATTGAGGTACTTTTATGGTATATTGGAATATCTATGTATTGGTCCATTGTGGTTTTCTATAAGAATATGACATTGGTAACCATGAAAAGTGATTGAAATATTTTTGGAAAGCAGATGATATGCACATAATGAAGGGATAAAGAGAATCTAATATGTTTGATAGTATTCATGAGCTCATGATTGATATAAGGACTAAGTGATATCATGGTTTGAATATATAGAATTTTGAGGATTTTGGTATGTGGAAAGAGTTAACTTTTGACAGCATTCATGTTTTCACTAAGGTTTAATGGGTATTCATTTTTCAAGAGAATACAAGATTAAGGTATTCACATGATTAGAATGTGACCAGCAAGATAATGGGAGATAAATGATGGTTGGTTTTCTTTATACTATGAGCTTGGACCGGAGTATTTTAGCTAAAGATTGGAATGGATTATGTTGGACATAAGATTGTATTGTTTAAAGATAGAACTTTTTTTGATATTATTAATGGGATGTTATAGTAAAGTAGGTTTAGAAAAAGGACAACCTGGAGGACGGGCGACAGCCCATCGCGTCGGACAAGGCTGTGGGAATTGAACCCACAACCAAAGTGCGACTGGCCTTTATCGCCTACCACTGGCCTACAGGAAGTCCCTGGTTAGTAGAAACTAGTTTTATTTTATTAATCGGTATGATATATGTAGTATAAGTTCATTTTTGGAACCATATACAATTAACCTAACCATAAGATGGACTTATAACGTTTGCTAAGTTTTTTTTTGAAAGAGATGGAATGACCCATCATTCTATCACATGATCTGCTAACACATCACGAATAACAAATTTAACTTCATTTCTTTAAGGGATGAAGTGAAAATTGTTCAAGGCACGAATAACAGTGAGATTGTACCAAAATAAAGTAGTATTTATTCTTATTCAAATTCTTCAACTTTAGGGAAATGATCTTGAAAACCAAAAATGTTGTCCTAGTGCTCTTATATCTGATTAATCAGATGGTACCTTAGATCGTCACAAACTTATGGATTTGTGATTGCTGGTTTTTCCATATCCATGTTCTCTAACACTCTCTATCATAACATGATGGTTAGATTTCTCTTCCATATCCATATTTTCACCTATGTGAAAACCCAGTGATTAGTTTATTTGGGTAACCATTACGTTTTATACTTTTGTTTTTAAATTTTGGTTTTAGTATTCCTTTTTATGATGTGGGTTTCTATTAAAGAAAATATCAAGTATTAAACCATTTATAACCCCGAAAAATTTCGCGGGCGAAATTCATTTTAAGGGGGGTAGAATGTAACACACCCTGAGATTTTATGAAAAATATTCTTTTTAATTTCATTAATGTCTTTTGTTGTACGCTACACCAAAAGGAGCTTGCATAACACACATCCTTGACTTGCCTTGCATTACACGCAATCGCGACCTTCCTCGATAGCGTGTGTAGTACACAATACAGAGTTTCATTAAACAACGATATGCTATTAAAATTTTATTAAAACTAGCCATTATGAATAGTAATAACCACTTTTTGAAATTTTTTAAATTTTAATTTTCAAAATGGACTTCATTTTTGGATTTGGAATATCGAAATTAGATTAGGGTGAAATTTTAGAACTTTTCGGATAACTTTCATATTCTGATGAATAGTGAAAATTACTAAATTTTAATTAAAAACAACTTTTTTAATCGAAATAATTAATAGTGATAAATTATTAATTTGAGTGTTTTTAAAGTATATTTATAATATATTTTTACAATTTAATACAATGTTGGTCATTGGATGTAATTTCACAGTTAAACCAGACATAAACATGTGTCAATCTTTTGATAGTTATTATCTCTTAAGAACACGCTATATGTTTTGAAGACGGGAATTAATTTTTAAATTAATTAATGCAACTGATATGTTTTGAATTTGGTAAAATAGATATCATTTTTGAGTTCATAATATCAAATATATCTTAGGCCTAATTTTTGGTATTTTTCTGGAAACTTTCATTTTTTTGATGAATAGTGAAACCACTAAGTGGTAGTTAAAAAAACTGAATTTTTCATAAAACTTAATTTTACCACTTCTGTGAGTGGAATTTCGAAAATCCGAGAGGCACGGTTGATTTCAGTAATTAAAATGTGGTTCAATGAGATTAAATAATTTTTTGGTGAATAGTAACTTTTTACTTTTATTTACCACGGTTAAAAGTAAATAGGGTAATTAAGGGTAAAAATGATATTATTATTACCCTAACACATGTCCTAATTCTATTGGATAAGTGTAATTCGATCAAAAACAACCTTAGGAATAAAATATGACCATTTAGGCCCACTTGGATTAGATTAGGACATTTATTATTAAATTATTTAAAGAAGGGTTAAAATAGTTAAAATCAAAGTTTAATAAGTATATAATTTTTAATATAGGGTTATACATAAGATAAATTTGACTAAAAATATTCATTAGAAAGATAAAAAGATTTCCTACATAATGATATTTTATTTTTAATTTTTATACTTTAAATAATTTAATTTATTTTTGACACAAAGATGATGTAGTAATTATCTTATTAATGAAATATTGACATAATTGATGTTATAAATACCCAAATAAATATAATTTGAGACTTTTTATGAATTACAATAATTTTCTAGGTTAATATGACATGTTAGGATTGATTTAATGAACTTTCGTCGAAGTAATAATTCTGTTATGAGTTTCACAAAAATCAACTATTGAATAGTGTCAAAATAGACATAAAATAGTTTTTAAAAACAAATATTATATTATTGATTGTTATTTTATTCCTAAAAATATAAGGTTCGGCCAGGATACTTATATCAAGATAGGTGTATCATTAATGGACCACTTTGGGGTCTCTTTGATGTATATGGTATGTTTATTAACTATATAATATAAAAATACAAAGTGACATGGTAAATGTCAATCTAATTAACTAAGAGTTAAAACTAAAAGATAAGGTTAGTATAATGACCTAAACTTGTCTAAATTCTATTGGATGAGAGGATTTCGACCCATCCCCACCTTATATTATAAATAAATCAATTTGTATCTATTTAAAACCGAATTTGACTTTATAATAAAATAATAGTTTTTGTTATTTCAAAGGTGCCCCTCTCCTCCCTTATAAAAGGGCACCTCCTCCCTCTCTTACTCACACCATTTTGAGCCTTGAAGCTCGGTCAACCCCTGCCAAATTCTCTTCTCCACTTCCCTAGAAACATCCTAGAGGTCCTGGTCTTCTTCAAAGACCAATTTTAGTGCCCTAAGAGGAGGTCTCAAAGAGGTGCTTCAAAGAAGAGGTAATGTCCGTTACCGATTCTTTCAACTTTATTTCTTCTTCTACTTCTTCTTCTTAGGCTGTTTCATTATGAAGTAATAACATCAGTATCAATCATATACTGATATGATATTATAATTATGAAACAACCCTATTTCACCATCTATCCATCCTACGAAAAATGAAATCACTGCGCGTGCGTACGTACGGAATACCGTCTCCACGTCGTGGTGTAATCTGTTTTTCCACCAACACCTTACATGTATGGGTATAATGGTGTAAAGAATAACTATACATAGTTATTATAACATCATGCTTATTCTGATATATTGTATCATCCACTCCAATTCAATTCAATAATTATGGAAACTATATCATCACTCGTGCGTACATACGGACTACCGTCTCCACGACGTGATGAGATTCATTCTCCATGTTAACCATTTAAGAATGATTATACAGTATATATAAGCAATAATAATGAAATAAATGAAATTATAAAGCTACTGGATTTATGTATATATATATGTATGTCATCTACTTAATTCCATTCAATTCAATAAGGAAATGAAAACATCGTTCATGCGTACGTACGGCCTACCATCTCCATGAACGATGTATTTCTTTCCTTTTATCGATATATAATATATATGTATATGATGAATATATATTATATATAAATCATGTTTTACATTCTAGAATTATGTAAATCAGGATATAAGTAATAATATCAAGAAACGACAAGTCGAACACATACGATAAATGAAATGATTTTACCCAAAATGCTACTTTAATATGGAATTTACAAAAGAACGGGTAATATAAAGTCATGAGTGAACCATATATGATATCATAACAATGAATATGATTCTGTAATAAGTAAATGACATTATTTAAATCATTATACAGGAGTTTCGGATATATACGATGCATATCGGACATAAGGTAAGGGATAATTTTGCAAATCTCATTTTTATCCGAGATTGCTTATTCGTTAGTAATTACTGGGGTTATTGCTATCATCCATGTCCATGTTTTATAAAAGTGTATTCATGTATGTTTAAAGTCTTTTTTACCCATTTTTTACTTTTACTACATGGTATGTATGGAATCTTTCTTTTACGAGGTACTTTTTGACTTTTCTGTCCAAAGTACGAGAAGAATGTTTTTTTAACGTATATGGCATGAAAGGATTTTTTACGGTTTTATAAAGCCTTATTTTCATAAAGCTTCCTCCAAAATATTTCATGACTATTTTCAACAAAATCCTTTTCTGTTAAAATTTCATGAAATTTTGTGAAAAGAAAATGATTTTGAAGAAAAAAAGGATATTTTACTCAAGAATTCATTTCATGTATTTTATCAAAACCATTTTCTATCTAAGATGACATTATTTTCATATGTGTATGTTTCTAGTATAATGTATCTATGATTTACGTTGTTTCGCTTTTCTTATTATGAAATGATATCCATTTCTTTTATATGGATTATGTGATGATGTGATGATGTTTATGAAACCCATTTTATTTATTGGGTTATTATGAATGATGTATGTTTATTTTGTGGCACAAGTAAGAATGATTTCATTATGAGTTGGGTGGGACCTATATCTCCCTCCAATGCATTGGGTAAAGATTTTATATCTCATGAGATAGACATGGATGGAACGGCAGGTTAAACCGGTTTAGTATTACAGGACTGAAACGAGGAGTGAACTCAATTCAGAAAGGGACTTTGTCCACTAAGATGGTCTTGGCAGCAATGCCTTGGCTACTATGGAAATCATAACATGTGCTTAATGGATGCCACAATTACATGTTTTATTCCCATTCTATTTTATCATTTTTAATGTTTCTTTATGATCTATGCCTTACGTACTTCCATTTTTTATGTCATTGATCAAGCGTTTTATGTTTAAACATTATGTTCATGATTTTAAGTTCAAATGTATATGGTATATTTTATTTTATCCATGCTTACCCTTACTGAGCATTTGAGCTCACCCTTTTTATGTTTTCTTTTCCCCAGGATATAAAGAAAGGTTTTAGGTAAGAAAAAAAGGGGAAGATCTTTATGGTATATGTTGAAGATCTTTCACCACGATTATAAGATTACGTTCCAAGTTTCCAAAAACACTAAACTATTACGGTCCTTGTGTGTCTGTTTTTCTTATGTATTAAGTATTCCGCAAAAGTTATGTAATGTCTATGTATATCAAGCTTCAGGTCTCTACAGCGCACCCTTAATAGGTATTTTTTTCATCTTATCCACGTATACTATAATCAAAATTTTCTTAAATAACCCATATAGAATAAGATAAATAGGTTTCATTTCAAAATTCTGACGTTTTAAAATTTCTTAAAAACTTGATCGTTATGTCATTTATAACCCATGGAAATGGAGTGAGGGTTATATGTATGTTAATTACAGAATATGATAGATAAATATTATGTCTTGATGAATACCCCTATAAATGAAATAGGTTTGGGTATCAACCTAAATAATACAAGAGAATTTATTGCGAAAAAGGGATAGATTTTGAGACAAAAATTCTACTGCATAACGGCTGCATAACATCATTTTAGAAAACATTAAAAAGATAGGGGACAAGAGTCAAACACTCATGAATAATTAATTAGTTTGGGTACATAATAAGATCGTGGTATGGATATTTGAATTACATAGCACATGAAAAGGAAACATGAAAGAAAATAGAAGATTCTATTTCTTTTACGAAAAAATCAGTAGCCTAACGGCGTCGCTTAAAAATTTAGAAAATAAATTGATGAGAAAGAAAAGGGTATATTATCATTTGTACATGAAATTGAAATTAATAAAAATATATAAAAACATACCCCCACATAAGAATATGGAAACTATAAGACATAACATAAAGGAAATCATGACTAAAAAGAGGTGGGTGAAAGGTTCCCTTACCTTGAAGAGTAACTTCAAAAGCCTGAAGGTTGAGACATTGAGGGATTGAGGGAACCTTGGGAGGTGTATTTGGGAGGTAAAAAGACCAGAGTTTCGCTGTCTAGGATTTTTTAATGAAATGAATGAGTTAATGGCTTGGTATTTATAGGAAAAGTGAGAGTATATTTAACTAATTTCCAAGGGACACCTCATCGGTGGTATTTGCAAAACCATGGGGTTTCCCACGGTATTTCTCCATGGTATTATCCACTTGGGACACCTCATAACATATCTTACTATTCACATGTCAACCAGATTTATTACATCATGATTACATCATCATTGATTTCATTAAACACCCGAAACTAAAAACTATATTTTTACTATTCACCAAAAATTCAATTATTTCAGAAAAATCCCAAAAATTTACCCTAACCTAATATCGATGCTATGAATTCAAAAAATAACTTCATTTTATGAAAATAATTTTCTAAATATTTTTATTATATTTTTTAAATAAAATCATTATTTATTAAAAAAACAACTCTAAAACTATAACTTATTTTGTAACACCTTGAAAAAGTAACCAAGGTCCCATAAAATTATTGTATAACCATAAGACAATAAAGTAAAAATTATGATTAAATTTTATTAAAATAAATTTTCATTTTAAATTATAAAATTAATTATAAAATTGTAAATAAAATATTTATGACCTATAGAAATAAAAAAACTTATACTATGATCGTTTTTTCACTTTTAAGATGTCTAAATTGTATTTATACATTCATGGGTGAAGTTTCTATTTTTTTGGTTGATTTACTATTCATTACTATTCATAAGGGTATGTTACAATTCATACTTTACTATTATCTAAAGAAAATTTAATATTTTTAGACTCTAAATTTCTTACTGATCATAACTATAGAATACCATTTTTTGAAAATAATTTCACATTATTAATTATTTAAAGTTTACATGAATATTTTAAAATAACCTTTTTTCCAAAATTCGTCTATAATATGGAACTTCATCCTACATTTATCCAAATATTTGAAAATCACAAAATTAACCATAATAATAAATAAAAATATTATTTATACCAAGGGATTACAAAAAGTATCTAAGGACTCTTTACATATACCCTTATAACACTTGCATAGGACCTAAGTATAAGGTGTGCTATGGTGATAGAATCTTGGGGTGGCTTAGACAACATTACCTGAGTGGTGATTTCTATCAGCTTGAACTTCTCTCTTAGGAGATTCCCTTCAAGATTCACATGTTGGAGTTTGGATTGGGCTTGGTCTAGAGCAAATCCCAGTGAAGCCACATCCTTCCCAATCTCTGACATATGGGCTTCATATGGCCCAAGTCTACTGGATGAGGCCATTGACTCTTCTTTCTATATTAACCATGATCACTTGTATTTATAGACAATAATTGTAACTTAAAGAGTTTAGTTTTCAATGATCATATTGACCAACAGTCATATAACATTCTAAACCCAATGGTATCATTTTAATTATACTCACTTATTTAATTAAAGGATATAGTTTTGTGCAGTATAAAATGAAATAACACACAAATTTAGGAAGAAAATATTATTCAAAAGTTTAGGTCGTTACATACACTATTCAATGGAAATTAATTTTCTCTTCCATTTCCATGTTTCCAATATCATTTATATAGTCAATATCATGTCAACTAGTTTGATATTATCTTAACCGTATACAATTTCAATATATGGTGTTCATTGAAGGAATCATATTAAGAAAGTTATTTCATTTACTGGGAAACTATTAATATTATGCATTCCTAATTTAGTATGGATATTTGTTGATCGATAAGGTATATTTATTATGTATAATATTATTGATTTAATATATTAAGAATGCATTGAAAATATGTAATTTTTGAGTGGGGTTTGATTATAGATATCACATTGATGCATTGATAGGTCTCATGCAAAAAATAATTGGCCAAATTAGTTGGATATTTAGTGTATACATACCGATTCATTGAAATTTCATTGAACATGGACTTAGTGATATGTTTTATGATGTCTTGGGAAGAAGTGTTGACGATAGATATTCACATCTGACATTATGAATATCCTTCATTAGGATTTTAATTACTATTATCTATGTGAATGTTCTATCAAAATTTTTTATGGATATATTTTGAAGTTAAATTTTTTAATTAAAGAAAATATGTACTGATTATCAACTATGTCATATTTCTCATTCCTTATCTTCTCATGATAGCTTCCATTTTAACTAACTCATACTATGAATTTTATCTCACCCTTTATTTATTTGTTTCCTTTCTATGAGATTTGAAGAATGAATATTTGAATGATTTTCAAGGATGAAAGAAATTTTTTCATCCTATATTTTATTTTTAAACTTTAATATGGAAATCATGTATGTATCTAGACTACTGGGACTACTAAACCGAATGATTCTTGGTGATACAATCCCATATATCTTATATCAATGTAATAAAGTAAACACTGGTTTAGGTAACTAGAGTCTGGGTTGTTATAGATCTGGTAAATAGGGATTTTTTCATCCCCAAATAATAATTTTACTGTATTAGTTTCCCTGATAGATGTAATATGAAACCCTTTAGATTCTACTATAGGATTACTCCCCTTATGATTGTTTGAATGAAAAAATTCATCCACATAAACTTAAGTGGTTAATAGTGTAATAATCCTTTATTCATATGAGATAAACAATTTATCCTTTTCTATATACTTCCCAAGATATTTAGTCCTAGTACTAGTGAATGTTAAATTCATTGTTTCATTTTCTGACTCACATTCCTTACTAGAGAAAGTATCACTTATTATAAAACCTTGAGGTGGGGTTATAAGGAAAACTGAAGACTATTTTCAAGTGATAACTTAAATTCACTAGAAGGAGTGTTATCAAAAATTGTGTTGTTTATAGTGTTTTAGTCAATGATAGTAGGAACTTCATATAATGATAGGTTGGTCGAAAACTGGTGTACTTATGATGGGTAGTGTAGGTTGGTTTTTTGAGTTCACCAGAAGTTGGACTGTGATAGAGTCAATTGGTCGGATATTGGTGTTGTGTTTAATCTAACAGAAGTAGGAAGTTTAGTTGAAGGATTTTATAGGAGATTAGAATTCCCTAAAATCTAATGGATGGTGTCTCATACATGTAGGAAGTATATTAAACTGGTTAACCAGTTGTGTCACGAACTGTATCAGGTAAACTCGGCCCGACTTGTGACATGGACCAGAGGGAAATCCTGATCCACCCGAGATAAAAATTAGTTTCTAGGCATCAGATAAACACACACTTCAAAGGGGTTTCTCCAAGTAAGAGAAAACTAACTAAGGGACTTTCACCCAAAAAACTGGGATGAACCGTCCATATATAGGATTTCCATGATACAAACCAATAAAACAAATAAATGAAATTCAATCAGAGTAATAAGAAATAAAAATCATATAATGGTACATAAATAATACACTAAACAAAACATAATTACCATCCTCACATAAAAAAACAAAATAAATTTTCAGGCCAATGAAATTAATACATGACATCTCAAAATATAAAACAAAACCAAACCACACTAAACTTCTCCATGTGACTTGTAGCCACACTCCACATCCCAAATTGACCATCACCAGATACCCTAAACACCATAATGAACCAAAATCCAAAAATGAAAAGAAACAATAAGGGCTATAAGAACCAATTGGTATATGAAAGGTGTGAGTAAAATAGGCCTAGTAATATTTCAACAAAGATTTTGTGTAATTCCTTTAAAAACAAAATTCATTTATACTAGTATGAAATACAATAAGAAAATAGGTTTCTATAGAATAGATTTAACAATCCAAATAATAAAAAATTATTGATTCATAAAACTATCCATTTATTATAATAAAACCAAGGTGAATAAATTCCTCTTTAAATAACACTTTAAATAAATTTTCTACAAATTAAAACAATAACGTGAAAATTAATTAATTAAAAATAACACACACCATACGAAATAACCAATTTTTATTTCAAATAAACATTTCTAAAAATTTTCTAAAATCCTTTAGAAAACAAACTCATGTTTTAAAAATAAAAATATTGTTTTATAGGAACCATGTAATCAATAAATGAAATAATAAGGTTCAATTAAATAATAAATGGTTCCACACACCAATAAAATGGGGAATATAGTAATGAAATCAAGGGTATTCCCTACATCATACCATAAATAAAAGAATATGTATCATAGGCTCTACCTTAGGTCCTAATGTGAGACCAAGACTTTACCAAAAACACTAGACCAACTTTCATCCTATGTTGTATCCTAAATTCCATAATCCTCCCAACTTACCTGCACCTAGCATCATCATGGGTACTACCTATCTTGTCCTATTTCATATAAGATGGGACAGTATTATCAGGAAACATTCTAGTGTAACATAAGTCTATACTTATCATTTAGTTACCCTAGTTACCATGACCAAAACACAGTGAGGGTGGGAAAACAAATAACCAATACTGCCATCATAAATCATAAACAAACACTCAACCTCATCTTCAAATATCTAATACGAAACAATAAATTTTATCCATCACCAAGTCTCCAAATACATAATGCACCACCCATAAAAAAGGGAATAAGTATAAGGAGCACAAAAAGGGTCCCACACACCCATAAATTTTAAACCATTTGAAAGTTGTAAATGCACCTTTTTTAAAATGAAATTGGAATGAGATGTTGTTTTAAAGTATTTTGAAAATAATTAATCAAATATTTATTAAGACAATTCACTAAAACCACTTTTTAAAATCATTTAGAGTAGCATCACCCCTTTTAATGAATATCTTAAAGGTTCAAATACCATTATTATATCTATCCCATAGACCAAAATGGGTCAAATATATTTTCAATTCAAAAACCTTTTTAAACAACCCTTTTAAACGTTTCAAAAAACTTTTAATTTAAAAATTCCTTGAAAAAATAGAAACAATATTAAATCCCAATTGTTCCATGTGAGGAATCACTTTAAAACCATTTTTTATTATAATAAATCTATCACAAATATAATTAATTGAAAAAATAAAATATTTAAAATATTTAAGAACATAATAAAATTCCATTTAAAGAAACTACAAAAAAATCTACCTCATTATAAGTTGTAACCCCTCATAACAAGACACATTGTGCCACCTTTAATAGAGAATGCTCAAGCAAGGAAGAAGATTGCCCCTACAACACTTAAAAATAAAAATCACTAAATTAGAACCACCCTTAAACACTAATCTCATCCCAAAATCCTCTAGAGTTTTTTAGAGGAAGTTAAACTATGATATAAAGTTAGGAAGTGGAAGGAATAAGGGGAAAAAGAAAGACTGAGGGGTTCAAATCAATAAATCAATTCGAAATTAAAGTTTGGAGGCCCAAAAAATAATATGAGAGGAAGAGATAACTCCCTCGATCATGTGCCCTAACTGGTCAAATGAAATGATGAAGGAAATTGGTAAAAACCCCTTAAAATTGAAAAGGGTAAAATGGTCTTTCACAATTTAAAAAATAATTGGGTGGACAGGGGTTGTGGCATAGTCCTAATCTCCACAGTGTAGAACTGTTAAGGGAAGCTCTCTTGTGGTGTAGTCCTCCGATTTACAATATATCATTCCTGCTTTGATACCCCCTTGCATTGTATCCTGCCCACTATAGTGCAAGGCTCCTCTCGAATGAACCCCCCTACATCGCAACCCAAGGCTTGAGGCATAGAGAACACCCACATAAGGTTGTGAATAAGTGTTACCCTTATGCATCCCCTCTACATCACAACCCAAAAACCCTACTATGTGTCCCTACCCTTACACAACATACATGGAACCCTTACATGACACCTTTACATGATACCCCAATAGTGCAGCCGACTACCTTATGGCATAGAGCACTCTCACCAGCCACACAAGGGTCAGAATAAGGGAATACCCTATGTAGACCCCCACACACACCAAACAACCTTCAGTTGTAGCATTGTCTTCTCCTAATGCACACACACACCACGACCCAAAGGATAAGATTGTGGCATATTTTATAGCCTCCAACCTATAGTTTATAGAATGTAGCCTGAAAATAAACTTGGGTCACCTAAAACAACTGAAAAATAAAGGAACCACTAATAAACTATAAAATAACCCAAAATATAAGTAATTAACCACAAAAGTAACATAATGGTGTTATAATTCTCCCCACCTTGATACATTCTTACCATATAAATTCATTAGTACAAAGTGACTAAGTGAAGAATATGCTTACTAAAATACCTCATATAAAGAGATGTGAGGGTGGGAAAACAACTAGAATATATCATAAAAAAATAAAGTCCAATAAAAATTAACACTTTTCTAAGATAACAAAACTCTTACATAAAAATTATAAATGTTTAAAGAAAAAAATGCCCAAACAAAAAAGGAATGGGACCCAAAACATATGGATAAATAGAAAAGGTATCCCCAACATTTAGAATTCATTTAAAAATAGTGATCTGTGTGGAAGAAAACACAAATAAAAAACCATAAAAAACCCAAAATAAAACAACCACTTATTAACCACTAACAAACATCCAAGGGACCAGATTTTACTCACTACAAAATAATGAACCTACAGAATGCCTCAAAGACCATAGGGTTGGATCTAATAATAAATCCTTAAAAAAGATAATTCACCACAAAACTCTAAATAATGTCATGTGACCCATCCTAGTTTTGTAATAATAAGGAAACCTAAATCCTCAACCAAGAATCAATGTACCATGGTGACCCCATCAAAATTAGAAACAAAACTATCAAGTGCTCTGCTACACAAAGGTCATGAACATCCTAGGTGCCCAAATATACACCAAGGGGTTCATCCCACACCTAATGAACATAATTATAGCCTCAAATAAGTCAAACCATAATAGAACACAACAACATTAAGAGAAATAACTTAGATTAAAAATTTACACACAAAACCAAAATTCACCTCATACCACCTAACACAAACCCAAAAACCACCTAAAAACTACAACCACTAATAAAATAGGTAAAACTAATAATCAAATATATTAATATCCATAAAACCTATATTAAAAACTTGATATGCCCTGAAATTATAAACAACCTCAACACCAACTAAACCAGACCCCAAAATAATGGTCACCCAAAGACTTAAATTATCCATGAGATCCTATCTAGAGATACATTAATTAAAAAAACATTTGAAGATGGACCACGAGGATACACTAATGAAACACCATTGAAAATTTTTAACAATATGACTTTAAATGACCTCATGTTCCATACTAGAATCACACAAGATATATCTTCCTCTTTTGAGATGACTATCCTAACTCAACTGGCCCGTCCAACCCTAGTTCAACCATCTCCTACTTCCTATTAGACAAAACAACTTCACCCAAATTAACCAAAACTAAATCCTAGTTCACTATAGGTTTCCATGTCTCCTCATCATACACTGAAATGGCCTTCACCCTTGAATCCTTATGAGTTTTAAGAGAGATGAAGGCTTATTCAATTCCTTATAACCACTACATTTCCTCTAATGAACCAAAATTACCAAAAAAATAGGTCACACAACAATTTAAAAATACCTAGATAGTGTCCACGTGTATCATGGTTTCCATACACTAGTGCAGAAATCGTTTTTTACGTCACCATTTTTTACGTCGGTTATATATAACCGACGTAACAATGCGGCGAATAGATTTTTCACGTCGGTTATTTTAATAACAGACGTTACAAATCGCGCCTGTTGGGATTTTACATCGGTTATTTGATAACCGACGTAACAAATCAATGCACGGGGGGTTTTTTACGTCGGTTATTTTGTAACCGACGTAAAAAAACCGCGTTTTTTACGTCGGTTATCAAATAACCGACGTAAAAACCCAAAGCGCGGAGTTTTTTACGTCGATTATCAAATAACCGACGTAAAAAACCAAAGCACCCGGGGTTTTTTTACGTTGGTTATAAAATAACCGACGTAAAGAAGCTTAAAAATAGTTTATAACGTCGGTTATATAATAACCGACATTATAAAGCATTTAAAAAAATTAAAGCTCGGGTTCTGTCATTTACGATTTTTTCGATTGACAGTCGCCGGCTCGTCTCTCTCTCGTGCGGTAAACTTTAATCGGCTCGTCGATCGCCTGCATTACACTCATTTTGGCTTCATTGTTTATCTTCTTCACTGCTCTCGGATCTAACATCTCAACTCGCGACATTCAAGTAAGCCTTCCACGAATTTATTTCGTTCGTTTTTGTTTCGATTCTTGATGTGCTTTTCGTTCGTTTTTTAACCTCGTGGAATTTTTTTTATTGCAAATGGTTATTATGTTCATTCAACTCGCAACATTCAACTCGCAAATGATTATTAAAACATTATGGATTAGCTTCAGCAAAATCTGAAAAATAATGGGTAGTACTGTAACGTTCCATTCTTCCAGCAACATTATTATTTTCATTCCCTAAGTTATAAAAATAAGTATTATGTAGGATGATTCAAAAATTTAATCTGTGAGATGAGTTGATTTATGTGTGAAACCCAGGCCAAACACATATGTATTTTTTTATTGGTATTACATATATATAGTTCGACATATACTTTTTTTTACATTACCATGATATTAACATTACTTTTTCTAAAGAAATATTAATGTCCTTAGATTATATATCGGATCAAAAGGATATAGTTATTCTAATATATAATCAGAATGATCAGATAATATGACAATATTATTAAACATAAAACAAATGGTCTATATTCATATTTTTAACATGACACTTACGATGTATAGCTATTTGGTGTTGGGTACTTATGAAAACTACTACTACTTTCAAGATTTGTTTTATATTTTAAATTGTTTTACATTCAAATTATGATATTTTTCATATAAACATGTTTTGTCTTATCTTAAAAATATATATTTTTTGGTGATATTTGTTATAGGTAATAATGAGTCAAAGTTGGATTACGGCACATCGAATGAGCAATGAATTTGAGGAAGGTGTTGATGCCTTTTTGGAATTTGCAAAATGAAATGTTCCAAGTAGTGACATTTTTTTCTGTCCATGCCTGAAATTTTTGAATATGAAGAAGTTGAAAAGTAGAGAGATAAAAGATCATCTGATATGTCATGGTTTTAATCCGAGTTACAGCCCTTGGATTTGGCATGGTGAAACTGGACGGAATGTCACTGATGATGATGATTCGCAAGATGGTAACTCTGATGGAATTGAAGAAATGATTCGCGATATTGTATCAGAACAAATTGAGATAGAACCGACAGTTGCACGTCTATATGGTGATGCTGAAAAACCATTATATCCCGGTTGTACAGATTTTACGGTTCTGTCGGTGGTGTTAAGATTGATTAACCTAAAGGCGAAGCATGGATGGAGTGACAGAAGTTTTACAGAGCTGCTACAATTGATGAAAGACATTATTCCAAAAGATAACGATCTTCCAGATTCACATTACAAAGCCAAGAAAATATTATGCCCGATGGGATTGGGATACAAGAAAATACATGCCTATCCGAATGACTACATTATATATAGGAAGGAATATGAATTTATGTCAGAGTGTCCAAAATGTGGGACATCACGGTATAAGGTGAAAGAAAAATCACAGGGTGATGTAGAGATTACAAAGCTCCCTTCAAAGGTATTTTGGTATCTTCCTATAATTAATCGTTTCAAACGTTTATTTGCTAATTCACATGATGCAAAAAGGTTAAGATGGCATGCTGAAGAGAGGGTATGTGATGGAAAAATACGTCATCCAGCTGATTGTCCACAATGGAAGAAAATTGATGCGCAGTATTCTACATTTGGAAATGAAATAAGAAATCTCAGACTAGGGTTGTGCACAGATGGAATGAATCCATACTGAACACTCAGTAGCACACATAGTTCATGGCCTGTTTTATTGGTAATTTACAACCTCTCTCCTGAAGTTTGTATGAAGCGCAAATATGTCATGTTGAGTATAATGATCTCTGTTCCAAAGAAACCCGGTAATGATATCGATGTTTACTTGTCACCGTTGATTGATGATTTGAAACTATTATGGGCTGATGGTATTAGGGTGTATGATTCTTATAAAATGGAATATTTTCAACTGCATGCAGTGCTTCTGTTCACTATAAATGACTTCCCAGCGTATGGAAATTTGTATGGATACAGTGTTAAAGGGCATAAAGCATGTCCAATTTGTGAACAACAGACGTCCTATTGTCAATTGCATCATGGGAGGAAAACAGTGTACATGGGTCATCGAAAGTTTTTTCCTATGGAACACCCTTATAGAAGACTAAAAAAGGCATTTAATGGATCACAAGAATTTGATACTGCTCCAAAACCTTTATCCCATGATCTGTATTTTGAGAGGGTGAAAAACCTTGACGTGACATTGGGAAAGACACAGAAATCTGGTAATGATAGACATATTTGGAAGAAAAGGTCAATATTTTTTGAGCTACCATATTGGAGGTATCATGAAGTTAAACATAATATTGATGTCATGCACGTGGAGAAGAATATATGTGATTCTTTTATTGGAACATTGTTAGATATTAAAGGAAAGACTAAAGATGGGTTGAATGCAAGATTAGACTTACTATCAATGGGAATACGTTTGGAGTTAGCTCCCACTCCTAAAGTAAGACGAACATTTCTTCCCCCGGCTTGTCATACATTATCGAAGAGGGAGAAAATTAGCTTCTGTCAGTGTCTTCATGATACCAAAGTGCCTCAAGGTTATTCTTCTAATGTAAAAAATTTTGTCTCAATGAAGGACTTGAAGTTGATAGGTATGAAATCACATGATTGTCACGTCATGATGCAACAAATTCTACCAGTTGCATTGCGTGGAATATTGCCCATTCGTGTCAGAAAGACTATAATGAAGTTGTGTTATTTTTTCAATTCAATTTGTAACAAGGCGATTGATGTGAATGCTTTGAAAATTTTGGAAAAGGATGAAATTTTAATACTTTGTCAATTGGAAGTGTATTTTCCTCCAACTTTTTTTGATATAATGGTGCATTTAATGATTCATCTGGTTCGAGAAATAAATCTTTGTGGACCTGTATATCTTCGTTGGATGTATCCTTTTGAAAGGTATATGAAAATATTAAAGGGGTATGTTAAAAATCTATATCGACCTGAAGCCTCCATTATTGAAAAGTATATTTCTGAGGAGGTAGCAGAGTTTTGTACAAGCTACTTGGCTGCGGCGCAACACATAGGTTTGCCTCCATCTCGCCATGAACGAGTTAATAATGAGGGAAAGGGGATTCGCGGCTTGAAAGTCAAATCATTGTCAGCTGAACAGATGAAGAAGTTAGAATCATACATCTTAAAGAATATAGCTGATGCTCAACCATATATCACATTGCACATTAATGAGTTGAAACAATGTCATCCAAAGAAGAAAGAAATGTGGATTTTGAATGAGCACAACAAAACTTTTTTGTCATGGATTAAAAAGACTTTGCTTGGTAGATCAGATGTATCAGAGACATTAAAATGGATAGTGGGTGGTCCATGTTTAAATGTGATAACGTGGTCTGGTTATGACATTAATGGTTATACATTTCATACAAAAGCTCAGGACAACAGAAGTGCGGTTTAGAATAGTGGTGTATTGGTGTTTGCAGAAGCAATGCATTTTTCGAGTGCTAAGGACAAAAACCCAGTTTCTGCATCAAATGCATATTATGGAGTGATTGAAGACATATGGGAGGTTGATTAATTTAAAATTAAAGTTCCCGTTTTTAACTGTAAATGGTTTAACGGTAACAATAGTGTCAGACACGATGAATTTGGAATGACACTTGTTAATCTGAATAGATTGGAAGACACAGCTGATTCTTTTATAATGGCAACACATGCAAAACAAATTTTTTATGTAGTAGATCAATCAGATATGCAGTGGGCTGTTGTTTTACAAGGAAAAAAACAATATGTTGGTGAGGATGAACTTGATGAATATGCTGATTTATGTGAGATCCCTACTTCAATGGAAATATTAACAGAACATAATGACGATCATGTTGAAGACATAGTTTGTGCCATAAGGAACGATCACGACGAAGGAATTTGGGAAAACAATCCATCTGTACATTCCTAAAATTACAGGTAACATATGTTTATTTCTTGTTTACATTTATTTTTTCCATAAATGTTAGATATTGTAAGTTTTTTATTTATTAAAACATGTTTTAAAATAAAATAAGTATATGTTATTGTTTATTTTAAGTTTGTTTAGTTTACTTTATCATGTTTATTGTTGTACCCCTCTCTCTTGGATTTTAATGATCACAATCACTCTCATCGTGTTCTAACTTGTTTTCAAGTGTTTTGATGCTAGGAAAAAGGTAGTCCAGGAGTTGGCCCAAGAAGGCTGATATTGACTCTCTGAGTCTACCGGTCAACCGGTGGATTCCCACCGGCCAGCCGGTATGGGCACCGGCCAACCGGTTCTTGCCCACCGGCCAGCCGGAGGGCAAGGCAGTAGGCTTTCCCACTGCCTGGTGACACCGGCCAACCGGTGGATGACCATCGGCCAGCCGGTGGTCTCTGGAAGAAGCATTGCTTTCTGCCAGAGCCACCGGTCAGCCAGTGTTAGCGCACCGGCCAGCCAGTATGGGCACCGGCCAACCGGTTCTTGCCCACCGATCAGCCGGAGGACCCAGGCAGTAGGCTTGCCCACTGCCTGGTGACACCGGCCAACCGGTGGATGACCACCGGCCAGCCGGTGGAACCCAGACAGAAATAAATGCTCTACGACCCAACAGTTTATAACCATTACATGAATTTTAAAATGCTTATTTTTGTTCACTGACAATTACTTTACCATGTTTACAATGTTTACCAGGTTTACCATTTTTTCCATTTTTTACCATCTTGACCATCTTGACCATCTTGACCATCTTTTCCATCTTTACCATTGTTTAACATGCTTACCATATTACCAATGTTTACTATTATGTAACCTAGTACACTTTTCTATTTTCTGATTACAGTAGTATTAAAATATTTGAATTTGTATATTTGTGAACTGACGTTTGTTTTTTTGATTTGAAGGATAATGAAAGATCATTCAGATGATCAACCACATGATTCTGGGGAGGAGCATATTGCTGGTCATACCTCTGGGGATGAACATTCACATGCTCCTATTACGACAAAGAGTTCAAAGGTTGGTAAACGTGGTTGCACACGTTTACCAAAATTATCACTTGCCTGTACGCAGGATCAGAGGATAGTAGTTGAGTTTGATGATGATGATATTCCTAGAGGTCCGAATGCCAAAGATTTTAAGAGTTTTGTTGCAACTCAGGCTAATACCAAAGTAAGCATTCTGTATGATGATTGGAGAGGTGTGGATAAAGCGGTTATCTCTCAGTTGTGGGAGACGATTTTGGTAAGATCTTTTGTCATTGTTTGACCATTCTTTTAATGTTTCTGGTATATATAATATGTTTAACCTCTTCTTTATCAGATGACATTTGATATTCCTGACACTGGAGGAGTCAGGAAGAAATGCTTATTGTTGGCTGCCAGGAGATGGAGGGATTTCAAATCAACCCTCACATCTCATTTCATTTATGGTCATAGGATTCATGACAATCCATGTCGTATATATCCTTTTATAGATGAAGACACATGGAGATAGTTATTTGAAAGTAGAAAAAAAGAGTCATTTCTGGTAAGGGCAATGTAAACTTTTATATACTTTATTATATAAATGATTTTATTAATGTTTTGTTAATGATTTCTTATTCTTAAATTACAGCAAACAAGGAAAGCTCATCAGGAGATCCAATCTAAAAATGTATACCCTCATAGTTTATCTCGGGGAGGGTATACATTATTGGAAGAAAAAATGATAGCGGAAAAATTTCAATAACTAAGATCTGAGTCTTCAAGCTCTGGAGAGGTGGCCCCTCCATCCCCTCCATCTTGACATGAAAAATGGAAGAGAGCTCGGAAGGGAAAAAAAGGGCAATATCTTTCGGAAGAATCGAGAATCGTAGCTGAGAGGATTGTAAGATATCTATTTAATTTATTTAAGTTAACTTTTTTCTTCATATAAGTTTCAATCATTACAGAAATGTTCAATTAATTAATACAGGACTCTCTTGAGGAGAAAAGTTCAGAGGGGACATTTACAGCTACTGGGAGGGAAGATATTTTATTTGCAGCATTGGGAAGGCCCGAACATCCTGGTCATGTAAGAGGATATCTGACAGGTGTATCGGTAAGAAAAGTGTTTCCACGTTCTTCAACTTCTAACATTGAGGGGGTTTATAAAAAAAAAATAGAATCCTTGGAGGCTGAAGTTCAAAATATTAATGCGACGATGGAAGACAAGATTAGAGATTCGGTGCAGTCTATGTTTGCAGAAATGCAAAGAAAATTTCAGACTGCAGCTCCCACTCCTCCACATCCCCCTGCAGACCCCATTATTTATCCTCCACCTCCGCCAGTAGCTCCCACTCCCCCACCTCAGCCTGCGGACCCCATTTTTTATCCTACGCCTCCGCCGCAGCTTCCTACATATTGCGAGTTGTATGTTGATGATTCTCAACATCATATAGTAGCATACGGGTTGGTATATTGTATAGGAGATACAGTTCATCATCAACAATTAGAGGTAGATAATCAGAGGGTCACTGTACAGGATATTATAGATAGATCTGCTAGGGTACCAATACCTACAGATGAGGTGGCGACAGTTGGATGTTAGGGATTTTTTGCCCAAGGGAGAAAGCTCTTTATTGGATATGCTCTGTTCATGGTGATGTGCGGGCAAGTTTTAAGAATATATTGGAAAAGTAAGTTTCAATTTCTCAATAGTTTTATATATTATAATAAATTTTAAATTTACCCCATTCGTATTATTTTTCTAACAGTGCATGGGCCTACTTTCGAAAAAACACAAAGAAAAGAAATGCAAAGATCAAATATGTAAAGGCGAAGGTAAATTTCCATTTATAATTTGTACTTTTTGATTTATTACATAAAAATAATATATTGAATTTACACTCATTCAAAACAGAATTGTCATGAACAACAAGGCCTCATCGAATGCGGATATTATATGTTAAGATTTATGTATGAAATAATAACAACTGGGACAGTTGTGAATTTTGACCTGGTACGATTTCCTCTTAAACTTTGCCATCATATTTCAATTTGATTTATTCATTATACACGTAAACTATCTTCTTTTTCATTTGTAGATTTTTGATGACCCTCAACCCTATACTGCTGAAGACATCAAACATGTACAAGTGGAGTGGTCAAATTATTTTACAGGTTTGATTGAATTTTAGTTGTTTGTAATGTAAAATGTAATTTTGAATATTGTCATTTTAATTGTCTATTTGGTAGTTGTTTAGGTTTGATTTTTTTTTTTTGAAGTTGACAGTGTAAGTTTTGAATGTTATATAAGTGAATGTTTAATTTTTCTCTACTTCTTGTTTTGGTCTACTTTTGATGGTTCTTCTGGTATGGATTTGGGTCTGTGGGGGAGGGGTGGCAGGGATGTCCAGGGGTGTGGGAAGCCGGTCCAGGGGTCTGGGAGTGCTGTCCAGGGGTGGGGGGGTTGTCCAGGGGTGTGGTGGGGGCTGTCAAGTGGGGTGAGGGGGTGAGGAGGTGTTGTTCAGGTGGGTGGGGGGTTGTCGAGGGGTGTTTGGGGGTGTCCAGGGGTCGGGGGGCAGTCCAGGAGTGTGGTGGGGGCTTCAATGGGGTGGGGGAGGGTTGTCCAAGGGGTATACATGAGGGTGGGAGCTCCAATGGGGTGGGGGAGGGCTGTCCAGGGGGTATACATGAGGGTGAGGGCTCCAACGGGGTGGGGGAGGGCTGTCCAGGTGGTATACATGAGGGTGAGGGCTCCAACGGGGTGGGGGAGGGCTGCCCATGGGGTATAAATGAGGGTGGATTCTGTCTAGTGGGTATGTTTTATATGTTATCTATTTACATGCTTATTTTTGATGTACTTCTATTTTTGTGGTATGATTTCTTGATTTATTTTCTGGTTGATTCTGGTGGAGAGAAGATCACTGCATTCTGTTTAAAAAAAATTGGGTTTATCACGTCGGTTATTTAATAACCGACGTGATAAAATGCCTGGAAAATAGTTTATCACGTCGGTTATTTCATAACCGACGTCATAAAAGGCCTGTAAACTAGTTTATCACGTCGGTTATTTAATAACCGACATGATAAAAGGTCTGGAGAATGGTTTATCACGTCGGTTATTTAATAACCGACGTGATAAAGGGCCTGGAGAATGGTTTAGCACGTCGGTTATTGAATAACGGACGTGCTAAACGGCCTGGACAAGGGTTTATAACGTCGGTTATTGACTAACCGACGTGATAAACCCCCTCCCACCGGTTTATCACGTCGGTTAGTCAATAACCGACGTGATAAACCCCCCTCCCCCGGTTTTTCACTTCGGTTTTATATGAACCGACGTGATAAACCACGCTCAGCCCGGTTTATCACGTCGGTTCTTATAGAACGGACGTGATAAACCACCCTCACCCCAGTTTATCACGTCGGTTCTTTGATAACCAACGTGATAAACCATTCTCCAGGCCTTTTATCACGTCGGTTCTAACATAACTGATGTGATAAACCATTCTCCAGGCCCTTTATCACATCGGTTCTAAAATAACCGACGTGATAAACATCGTGATTTTATGCTTTTTGACGTCGGTTTTTAAATAACCGACGTCAAAAACCTTATTTATAACGTCACACGTATTAACGTCGGCTAGAAACCGACGTAAAAAATTAAAAATAACCGACGTAAAAAACGTTTTCTGCACTTGTGATATCATCCACTAAACATTGTGTTTGTATAGAGTTAACAAGGGGGAAATCATTCCTAAATGATAAGAGGAAATACCCTAGAGATCAACCAAAAAAAACTTCATACTCTTATTTAAAGACTCTCTGGGAGGCATAATGTAAATAATAAAAGATAAACTCAATCAACTAACCTTACAAAAAAATAGTTTGAAATAAATAAAAATTTTCAAACAAGACACTCTTTAAAAAATTTCATAAAAAATCTATAGTCAAATCAAAAACCATTAAATAAACATCCCATTAATTTCTTAAAACAACCTCCACAACTTTATAAATACAATCCCCCTTTTAGGCATCATTCTTTTATTTAATAAATCCATCACAAAAAAACAAATATTCATCAAAAAATTTCTTTTTTGAAATCACAAAGAACTCATTTAAAATTAAAAAATCTCACTTTCATACACACTTATTTTTATTACCATATCATTTTGAATTAAAAAACACATATTACTTTCAAAATAAATACACAATTTTACTTTAAAAAAGAGAAATTTTCACTCAAAAATACAAGAACACCAATTTTAAACATTTCAAAAAATCCCAAAACATTAAAATGAAAACTAATAAATTCCTTTTTCCACCACAAATAATAATTTATAAAACATAAAATCAACCATTAAAGATTAAAATTAATTATAAATCATGAAAAAATCAAAATTAAATCAAATAAAATCAATTCACAATAAAACTCCCATAAAATTACCTCAATTGATTGATGGAAACCATAATGATCATTTTATATCCAAAATAGGTCAAAATAAGTCTAAAGGATTATAGATTCATGCAGGAGTTAGTTTCATTATCTATCCAAGTATCTTCTAATTATGTTTCACCCTTTATGAAAATCTCAGAACCATGATCCCAAGGCTCGACATAGTTTTCTAGACCAAGTGATCTACCCAAGAAACCTATCATATCCATTAATTTCCACCCCAAATCTTATAATAATCTCAAAAAATACCCCAATGTATCAAATATCAATAATATGATACAAAATGAAAAACAACTCAAAAACCAAACCCCAATTGCCTAATAAAACTCAAGCCTCATCACAAAAGGTGGTGATCAATAACCTATTTGAAATCTATATCTTCAGTATCAATGATAATCTTAATAACCATCTATCTCAACATCCCTAAATATCTTAATTTAGTTTAGAGAACCTAGGCCCTCGGTGAAGAACTTATCCTCTGATACCATTTTTTCATGAACCATCCTAGGTGTACCTAACCCATAACATGACATAACCCTAAGGGTGTTTCCTCATGGGCTAGAAACTTGTGTCTGGGAATCAGAGAAACACATACTTGGGAATAGTTTCACCCAATGAGATAAAACTAACTAATATTATTCCCTTCATAAATCTGGCATGACATATCCATATATCAGATTTCCATGATCCAAACCAATAAAACAAATAAAAGATATCCAATCAGAGTAATACGAAACAAAAAATGAATAAAAAATACCTAAACAAACATCATTAAAAACTAATCATAAAATAAATATCATCTTTACATAAATAAGTAAAAGACATAAAACAGATGCCTAAGTTGATGAATCTAATACATGCCATCTCAAAATAATAAAAAAATAAAAAAAAACTTGTTGATCCTCTCCATGTGACCTGTGGTAATATTCCACATCCAAAATTGACCAACACTAAACAACCCAAACAAACCAACATGACCAAATATGAGGCACCTAAAAAGTAAAAATAAGGGTTTCACATGCACATTGTTATATGCAGTGTGTGAGAAAAATAAGTTCAATAATATTTCACTAGTGGGTTTAGGAAATTCTTTTAAAATGAAATTTTATTTATGCTAATTTGAAATACAATATGAAAATTATGTTTTCCTACAACAAGTTTAACAATAAAAATAAGAAATAATACATGTTTTTTAAATTTATCCATTTCTTTTAATAAAATCAATTTGAAGAAATTATTCTTTAAATTATACTTTAAAAAAGTCTTTAAATGAAATAAATTACCTGAAAAATAATTATTTAAAAAAACATTTGACATATAAAATAAACCCTTTTAATTTTCAATCACCCATATAAAATGTTTCCCAAATCCTTTAGAAACCCAAATCATGCTACATAAACAAATAGTTCTATCAATATTCATTATGTCATAAATAAATAAAACAAGTAAGTGTAGTTAAATTATAAATGGTTCTACATTCCATTAAAATAAGGAATAAAAAAATAAAATAATTGAAATTACATACATGGAACCACCAATCAATGAATAAGTGTAATGGGCTCAGCCTTAGGTCTTAATGTGATACTATCCTAGAATTTACCAAATGCACTGAACCAAATGTCATCCTAAGTTGCATCCTAAATCCCATAAGCCGCCTGATTTTCCTATAACAAGAATCATTAGGGGCACTCCCTATATATTCTATTTCACATTATAATGTTAACTATTAGTGTTCAAGTATCTAGTGTGGTATAAATCTAGACTTCTCATTTATATTCATGGTGTTTTCAAGACCAAAACATTGTGAGGGTGAGAAGATAAGCAATGAGTTCTACTGCCATAAAGAAAAAATAATAATTCAACCTCACATACAACTCTATTTCAAGTAACATCCACTTTTATCCATCTCCCAATCTCCATATATATCAAGAACCACCCATAAAAATGGGAATAAGAACAAGAGTCACAAAGAGGGTCCACACACCCATGCATTTTACAACCCTTTAAAATTTCAAAACATACCATATTGAAAACCAACTTGAAATTTTAATTTATTTTAAAGTCAATTTAAACTAAATTATAAAATATTTATTTCAATAATTAATTGAAATCCCCTTTCTAAAACCATTTAAAGAAACATACCCCCTTTTAACTAAATAATTTAAAGGTTCAAGTAACACTTTTATATCTACCTCACAATCCAAAAAAGATCACAGATCCTTATAATTAAAAACCCTTTTTAAATAAACCTTTATAACATTTTAAAACATTTGGAATTTAATAATTCCTTAAAAAATAGAAACACTATTAAATACCCTTTATACCAAGTGATAAGTCACTTTAATACATTTTTTGAACCCAATAAAATTATCACATATAGAATTAATTTAAAAATTAAACATTTAAAATACTCAAGAACATAATGAAATTTCATATAAATAAATCAAAAAAACACCAACCTTATTACAAGTGAAAACCACTTGTAATAAGGAAAAATACATTTCCTTTGATGTATAATTCTCAAACAAAGAAGAAGATGACCCCTAAAACCATTAAATAATAAAATCCTCATATTAGAACAACCCATAAACCCTAATATCATTCCAAAAACACCCATGTTTTTGGAGAGGAATTGAAAAAAAGTCTTAAAGTAAGTAAAATGACTAATTTAGGAAGAAGAAAAAGAAAAATAAGTAGAAGAATAAGAATAATGGAGGGGTTTAACTCAATAAATCCACTCCAAAAAAATATTAGAGGTTAAAAAAATGGAGAGGAGAGACGGGGGAACTCCCTAGGTCATGAACCCTAATAGTTAAAATTAAATTTCATAGTAAATGGGAAGAAATAACTTAAAATTTATATGGGTAAAATTATCTTTCACCCTTTCAAAAAACTAGGTCGACCGGACCTTTGGAATGGTGTTAATCACCACAATGCAAAACTACTCAGAGAGGCCCATCAGAAGCATGGTCCTTGTGTTTATGCAATAGATCCCCTACCTCTACGCCCACTTATTCCAAATCCTATCCACCATGGTACATGGTCAATCCTAAAAAACCCCTGCATGGTATCCCAAGACTTTTTTCATGGAGTACACCCACATAAGGGTCTATATAAGGGTTACCCATAATAATTCCCTCTCCAACATAGCCCAAAACCCTATAGTGTGTGGTCTTACCCTTTCAAAACACATATGAGATCCTTATGAATATCCCATACACAAGACCACCCATAATGTTTCAATAACCCTATAGCACGGACCACTCCCACTATCCACACAAGGTACAATGTAAGGGTATAATCTTATGAAACCTCCCCCCGTCCACACTGCAAAGCCTTTTGTTTCGATTTGATCTTCTCCCCATGAACACACACCTCGATCCAAAAAGCATAAATTTTGGGTGTGTTCTATATCATATATCCCCAAAATCAACCTAAGTCACTTGGTTCACCTAAAACTCCTAGAAACACAAGGGAAATAGACAAAAAAAATAAAATAGCTCCAAATTTAAATAACTAACCACAATAGTAGCATGTGCTTGTTATAGGTTAGGACCATTTATATAAGTGGGTGGGATCAAATACTAATGTTTAGATTGATTACTTTTAATTAGTGATCTATGGGGATTTTATGCTATAATGATTTTAATCCTTTTAATTACTGTCAAATAAAAGAGTTCAGTGTTCTATCATAGATATATGTCGAAATTTTGAACCACATAATCTTTGTGTGTTGAATTTACTTTCCTTTTGTTTCCATTTCCTAAATTTTATTGTCTAATCTATTTGATAGAGGCTATGAAAGTTCAAACTTAGTGAGGTGAGCAGGGTGATTTGACTTCCCATATTTTGATACACTAAGCCATGGGAAGTTCAAATTGTTTGAATTCCATTGCATTGGACCTATTGTGTGTGATATCTTCTAGTGAACTCATGTTCTATGATTTGGTGATTACACTAATAGCCTCTTCACAAAAAAAATTACAAAATATATATTCAGGGCTTAATTATTCACAATTGATGGTTCTTCTAATGGTAACAATTTAATCAATATGATATTGATTTTAGTTATCTTTATTTTCAATAGAAGATACGTCATCAAAATAAGGTAAGACTCACGTTGAAAAGTCTGATGAAAAAAATCAAATTTTTAGAAGATATACGTAGAATATTATCTCATATAAAAATATTGATAAATTATGTTAGGTAGAGTCAAGAAAAAAATCGAGAAGGATTAATAGTAAATTTTTTATTCAAAATCACTTGTATTGATGATGAATTCATTGTAAAAAAAATTTCCTTCAAATTATATGAAAAGAAGACAATAGTTGATATGGTGGAATCCATGATGGATATATATGATAAATCAACAGAACTAAAAAAATTCTAATGTGATTATTGTTTTGTATGAGGTCATTGGAAGGGAGTTTTGTGTAAGATCATATGAAGGACTTCAACATGATCAAAATCAAGCTTGAAGTGGTTAATGTTACTTTAAAAGATTATATTTGGGAAATTATTCTAATTTTATCTTTACTAAAATCATGGGATGGAATGGAGGGAGAGGGGTATAGAAAATCCAACTGGTCTATGTCTCACCAGTTTGAATTATTGGAATTTTGGAAACATCTAGAGTAATTTGAAAAAATATTAGGGAATTCAATGAAAGAAAAATCATTAGAAGTGAAAATTACATTATTACAATGAAGGTAAGAAATAATATGTTGCTCAATGTTAATTTTTCGGTGGAGTAATGGGTGGTTAACTATAAGGAATATTTCTATTCAATGATAGAGAATAGATGCATTCCCAATTATATATCTGAAATTTTTGGAAAATTTAACTTATTGAATTATAAATCATTATAGGTTTTTATAAAGGGGGATGTGAACATCCAAATATAGAATGGGTATTTCTTAAAATTAAAGGAAGTGTTGTTCAAAATAATTAAAATTAATAGGAAATAATTCATTCAAAGATATGAATTAAAATAAAAATAATTAATTCATTTATAGTGGAACATTACAAAAATAATCAAATGAAACTAATTATTACATACCATATATAATTACATCAATTAAAAGTTAAAAAATTAAATGTGACAATAAATATAAAAGAAAAATATCATCAGAACTAGAAGATCCCCCAGATCATCTTCACCCTTTATGATCGCCATTATTAAAACTAAAACTACAATAATATAGAATAAAATTAATGGATAAATATTGTTAAGAAATTTAATTGAAAATTAAGAGAATGAAAAGTGTGATTTTAGAGGTAATACGTAAATAACTTTATAGAGTAATGGTGGTAATTTAGTCACTATAAAGGGAAATATAGTCATTAGAAATATGTTAATTGAACATTCATGAATATGATAAAAATAATTAATTTTTTTATTATTAGTAACAAATTTAAAATAATATAATTTACAAATAATATATAATGAAAGAAAATATAATATTTAATTAAAATATTTATTTATAAAAAATATTTTTATGTGTTACATATTATTATTATTTTTAAAGTATAATATGAAATATTTATAAAATTTAAATAAATATTTTAATATAAATTTATTTATAAAATTAAATGGTCATGATACACATAATTTATTTTAATGGTATTTTGTAAGATTATTTAAAAGTGACATTTTTCAAAAGAACATTTTCTTCTGCGTTGATTATATATATATTAACAAAATTAAACACTATTAAATAATTATTTTCATTGAAATTTACTAATAAAAAATATAATAAATTAAATTAACATTCATCCAATATTTGTATTTGGCATGTAATATGAATAAATTAATTTTATGTTTAAGAAATACATTTTTCTATAAATTGTTTTAATGCATTATGTGCGCCTATATGAAAATTAATTTATCACCTCTAGGAACTGAGTTTAATAAAATGGTTTTAATATTTTTAACCTATTTATAAAAAGTCAGTAATAAGTTCATTTTAATTTTTTTTAAAATAAAAATAAGTCACCAAGATAAATATTAGTTGCCATGGTAAAAATATTTTTTCAAAGAATTACATTTCTCTATGTGTTATATATTTTTTTATTGATAAATTAAATTAATAACTTTTAAATTATGAATCTAAAAGAATATTTCAATATATAAAAATATATTAATTATTATTTAATTTTTAATTCATATTAAACAAGAATAATAAGAGTTAATATTTAGAAATTCATTTTTTATACAAAAAGAAGTTTTTCCATATATCTTATGTCTTTATATAAATGATAATTTTATTGTATTTAGTAATTTAATTAGAATAAATGGTATATAAATTCATAATCATCATTTTTAAATTCTATAAGGATTGTTATCTTATATTTTAAAAAAAAGATAACTACCATATTAAATATTAAATCATGGTTAAAGGGTAAAAAGAAAGTTACATACCCTGGCTCAAATTTTATAAAATAATATTTACACTTAGAACTTATATAATAAATTTATTAGGTGGAAAATTAAATCCCACATGTATCACCGATATTACCTCACCTAACTCCCATGTGATTCCATATTTACCCTTAACATGACTTTAATTTCCAAAAAATATTCCTCTTTTTCAACTATAAAAAGAGAACACTTATATCGACTTCAAGACAAACTTATTATTAAAAATTATCTTGAAACTCTAACCATTTTACCTCCCCTGTATACTTATTCCATTTTTGGTATCCCCTAGTTAAAATAGAGTGTCTCAATTCCTCCATTATCAAGAGGTCTTTCAAGAGAAGGTTCAAACCCTTAGTGTGAGTATTATCCAATCCCATACATTTTCTTCTTTATCTTGATAATTCTCCCATCATACAAAAATATTATATCCATACTAATAAAATGAAACTATTATCATTATTATACATAAATTTTATTGTGTTGAAAAAAAACCATTATTTATCTCTCCCTTTTCCATTAGGAAATGAAAACGTCACTTGTGTTTTGCTTGGACTACCTTTTCCATAAACGATGTATTCTATTTTTCGTAACCAAGTTACATAGATGGTTGTAAGAATTTATTAAATGAATAAAAATTATATTTATAACATAATTAATATTCTTAAAATATAAATTATATATTCAATAAATTTCTAATCCAATGTTAATATACCACCTTTTGTTCGTTAAAAATTATTGAAACAAGCTTGTCATTGATTTTATCTTCATAGATCATAACTGAAACTCTCATGGAATAAAATTAGAAATTTATAAATCATTTTTTAACTTATATTATAGTATCTTAAATAAATAGGAATGATGAAATTTGTATCATATATAGGGATCAACACTGATATTACAAATCATGTATAAAATAATCCAAATCACTAACAACCGAGGATGAAAATAAATAATAACTAACTAATAAATATATAATGAATGATTATAAATAAAGAGTATAAAATATAATATATTTTAATATGGTTATAAAATAAGTAATTAATATGGTTATGTTTATTATATAGAAGTTTAAAGCATGCTCAACCAAAAGGAATCCAAGGGAAGGTTGTTGCCTTAATTTCCCTTCAATGAGGCATGTTTTTATATTACACACATGTTATTCATTTATATAGTTTAAATATTTACCTATTTGGATTATCTAGCTATTATTAGACCTCCATTCATGGTATTTAAAATTATTTTCATGAACCTATCCTCCATATTCATTTCATTCAATTGTTACTAAATTTGTAAGGGTTTCATCTCAATTTCCTTTCATTGAGGCATGTTTTAAAATTATGAACCTATTATTATTTTATATGTTGACCTAATAACCAATTATATTGTTATTATTATTAAATTTTATTTCTTTGGATTTACATGTATTTTCATGAATCCCTACTTCATATCCTTTTTATTTAATTTTTACCAAATTTATAAGGCTTTTTGTCGACTCAATTTGTTTTTCATTAAGTCATGGTTTTATCCCTTAAAAGTATTCATCCAAACTTCTTATATTATTTGTTCATTTATTTTATTTTTTATTACATATAATTAAATCTATAGAAAATTTAACTCTTAATTTAAATCTTCTAATTTTTTGGATTTCTTAATTTATAAAAATGAAACATTGTTCAGAATAATGCTCATCCTATTTAAAGGTTCTTTCTCTTCCATGTACATGTTCCTTATATCCAAAAAAGATTTATTTTCTTATTTTAAAACCCAAATATTTATTATCTCATTTGATATTCAATTTTTTATTTACCCCTTTCAGAAATAAGTTTTATTTTCCTTTTTATGATGTGGGTTTCAATAAAAGTATTTCAAAATAATAAAATGGTTTTTCCTTTCAAGTTCATATCTTTTATCTTCCATTTCACATTTTTTTAAATTAAATTATATTCCATTTCATGGTTCATTTAGTATTATTTCACTATAAATACTGATTTAAAATTTATACATATATACTTCTCAAAAATAACTTTTTAAAATGACTCATAACTTCCCCTTTTTACAATAATGTTAAAATGTATCATGTAAATTTTTTTAATGATTTCACTTCTATTTTCCTATAAAAAAATAAAATATCTATCACCATTGGATTTATTTTTCATGTATTACCATATTAATTCTATAATTAATTTATAGTTAAAATCCCACCTTGTTCATAATGGTTTTGTCTTCTATTACTCTTCATCACTCTCTTGCCTTTATTTTTTTCTCCATGTCCATATTCTTTAATCTCAGGGATGTATGATATATAATTTCCATTATCAAATTCATAATATATATATTACTATATATGATGTAAATACCTTACAAATTAAATGTTTTTTACCAATAAAGTTATTCCATTAATTAAATAGGTAATTAATAATAATTCATATACTAGTTATTTCAATATGGATAATTATTGATTACTAAGGCATGTTGATTTTGTATTGATTATTCATTATTTTCATGCGATGAATTCATTGGACTTATTAAGTGATATGTTTTCCATTTAATTATATATACATTAGAATAATCGATAGGTATCATGTGATAAACTAGCTTGGTTGCTTGGTGTAAATCTTACCCGTTTATATATGATGTCTTAGGACAATACCTTTATAGTATGTTTATGATGTTCAGAGTTTTTAATTCCAACCCCATGAAATTAGATATTATTATCCATGTAATTATTTAAATTATTATGTTATTCGTGGATATATTACATGCTTATTTTATTATTTATATATAATTATTTGATTATTATTTATTAATTCCATTTCATTCATGCCTTTTATATTTTATGATAGCTTCTATTATATACTACCATTTACTAAATGTTTTTTCTCACCCTTATTATGTTTTCATTTATGCAAAGTTATAAATAATATTATTATGTATGATATATTGAGATGGGTATTGTTTTTGGATAATTTCATATGATATTTTGAAGACTAATTGTTTAATAAGGAATCTTTGATTTAATGGGAAAAAATACACATTGGATGGGAAAGATATGGGTTTTATTATTTAAATTTATTTTTCTAAATATATAAAACACTAAAAATAAAAGTTATTTGGTTTTTAAGTGTCTTAAATTTTTTTTTTTTTTTGATATTTAGATTATGGATGATTATGTTTGGGCCACTTCAGTTGGTTTCAAAATCGATATGTAAAGAATATATTTACTACCATTGGATCTGGGAGTGAAAGTCTAGGTCATCGCTATTAGTATCAAAGTAGGATTTGGATAAAATTATAGTTTATTAATATTATATGATTAATATATAGATATCCTTTATTTTTGGTATGTTATTTGGTGTAAATGAAATTAAGTTTATTTTTATGAAAATATTAATATATTTTGAGAGTAATCATGATTAATGATATATTGATTGGTATAAGATTTTATATTGTTTGGGGACTAATATGAGAAAATAATAGTGAAAACACTAAAGGATAATCCTATATATAGTAAAACATCCTAAAATTTTGGCAATCCATAGATTTTGTGGTTTCCTAACAATGAAATCTATGTTTAGATAAAAATAAGTGGATGCAGGATTTACCTCCTATGCACCTATTTGTAATAACCCTGAAAAAGGATGGTTGAGTACTAACTCAAACTTCAGTTGGTACACTATTAAGGTGTCTAACTACACCCATAGTTTTACACTCTTGTGGAATATTCTTTGGTTGATTCTCATTATTTTTACCAACCATTATGATGGATTTAAATGGAAGTTGATGATGAAATATACAACTAGTTATCTTAGAGAACCTAATAAGAATATGACCATGGACATCCAAGGTAAAACTAAATGAGTTATATGTTTCTCTATAGAAACTCTTAAGTCTTATAATCAATAATAGAAAAAATATATACATAAATGGTTTCAATGTATTCAAATTATGAAAGAAAATATGAGTTTCATAGTATTACCTAAGATAGTCAAGTTGATATTATATCTTAAGTCATTTTTATCTTTTAGTTACCTATAATTTTTTTATTATCAAGTGATTTTTTAACTTTCAAGAATTCAATTTATTTGGGGGGGACTTAACACCCCAAGTTTTATGAAATATTTTATTTCCTTAAACTATATGTCCATAATTCTAAAATATTTTTTTATATTCATTCAAATGAATTAATATTTATTAGAAAATAATTCATAAAAATTTATGAATTAAACTAACAACACTTTACTAATTCATAGTTTAACATTACAATAAATTAACATGAAACTAATTATTATATACCCTGGATGATTACATCCATTAAAAGTTCATAATTTAAAATGGGATAATAAATATAAAAGAATAATATATTTAAAACTATGAGATCCCCTAGATAATATTCACCCTTGAGGGTCACCATTAGTATAAATACAAATACAATGATAAATAACAACATCAAATGAGAAATAATGTTGGGAAATATTAATTTAAAGTCAGAGGAATTAAATGCATGATTTAAGAGGTAAGAATGGAATGAATTTATAGGGAGTAATGGTAGTAATATAGTCATTATAAAGGGATATATAGTCATTGGAAATATTTTCATCAGTTATACATATATATGATAAGTATAATAAAGTTTTATATTTTTAGTAACAAATTTAAAATAATATAATTCGCAAATAATAAATATTGAAGAAAAAAATATAATATTTATTTAAAATATTTAAATATAAAAATATTTTAATGAATTCCATATTATTATTATTAAAGTATTATAGGATAAATTTATAAAATTAGAATAAATAAGTTCATATCAATGAATTCATAAAATTAAATGGTTCGGATATAAATAATTAACCACAATGGTATTTTTCAAAGATTATTTAAAAGCAATAGGTTTCAAATAATTATTTTTTTAAGTATTCAGTATCATTGTCTTAATAAAATTAATCACTACAAAAGAATTATTTTAAATAAAATTTATAGATAATATATATATACATAAACAATCCAATTAATAGTAATAAATTCATTTTATGGATAAAAATATTTTTTTTTCAAAAAAAAATGTTTTTATACGTTATCTGCCCCTATATTAAAATTAATGAACCACATATTGAAATTGATAATAATAATAAAATGGATTTCAAATTTTAAATTATATAATTCAAATTTGAAAATAATATCAATTTCATTTTTTACCATAAAAATAATCTAACAAGATAAATATTATTTATAGTGGTAAAATAATTATTTTTCAAGGAATTTTATTTCTTTATGTATTATGTACTTTTATCATAATAAATTGAATAAATAAATTTTGAATTATGGATATAATATAATATTAATAAGCAAATATACTATCACTCAATTAATTTTAATTAATAGGAAATAAGAATAAGAACAATTGATATTAAAAAATTATTTTTCTATAAAAATAATTTTTCTATACATATTATGTTTTAATTTAAAAGAAAATTTTACCATATATATAAATTATATTATATTAAACGTAGTAAAAATTCATAATAATTACATATGAATTTGGTAAGGAGATTATCATATATTTTCAGTTAAAATATAATTACTATAGTAAATATTTAATCAAGATTAAAGTGTGAAATATGGTAATTGCCCATGGCTCAAATTTTACTTAATCAACTTCACACTTATACCTTATAGAGGAACGTTTTTAGGTGATAAATTAAATACCATGTGGCTAAAAAAATATTTCCTCCCCTAAATCACCTAATTACCTTGTGATTTCATATTTACCCTTTAACTAACATTAATTTCTTAAGAAATGTCTCTATTTTTTTCAAATAAAAGGAGCTCACTTTAACCCACTTCAAACCACACTTATCCTTCAAGATTACCTTTAAAATACTCCCATTATACCACCCCAGGTCTCTATTCTTCTTTTTTAATCCCTTGTTTATATTTAAGTGTCTCAATTTCTCTATTTTTAATAGGCCTTTCAAGAGAATATTCAAGTCCTCAATGTGAGTATTATTCACTCTATAACGTTTTCCTCTCAATCTTTCTCATCAACCCATCAACCAAACCTATTTTAACCATAATAATATAATAAAATTAGTACCAATTTTATACTTAAATTTTATTATGGTTATCTAACAACCAATATCTATCTCCCTCCAATCCATTGGTAAGTTAAAACATTACTTGTGTTATGTGAAGACTATTTTCACTATAAACGATGTATTTTATTTTTCACCACCTCCTTACATAGATGGTTATAAGAATGTATTTAATGAATAAGAATTAGATTAATGACATAATAAAGATTATTTAATGAAAAAATTAGGCATAAAATTAATATCTAAAGCATTATTAATATACCACCTTTTGTTCATTAAAATTTACTAAAACAAGACCATCACCAATTTCATATTGAATAATGTTTACTAAAAATCACATCGAATGGAATTAAAAACTTATAATAAAATATTGAAATTATGTTACAAAACATTAAATAATATAATAATGATTAACTTAGTATCAAAGTATATGGGTTGACATTGACATTACAAAGCATGGGCAAAATAATCAAAATCCCTAACATTTTAGGATGGAAATAAAAAATAACTATCTAAAAAATGTATAATTAATTACTATAAATAATGAGTAAAAAAATAAAAAACATTTAAATAAGGTTATGAGATAATTAATTAATACATTTATTTTTATCATATAGGTGTTTAGATCATGTATGACCAACAATAAATCCAATGCAAGGGTTTCATCTCAATTTCCCTTCATTGAGGTATACTTTCATATTATGAAACTATTCCTATTTTATATGGTGTACTTACTACCACATTTTATTTATACTATTATTATTAAATTTTATTTTCTTTGATTTATAGGTATTTTCATGAATCTCTTTATATTATTTTGATTCAATTGTTTTAAAAGTAAGTAGGGTTTCATCTCAATTTTCCTTTATTGAGACATGTTCTCAAATAATAAACATATTATTCTTTTATATAGTTCACTTATTGACCCCTTAGATTCTAATATTATTATTAAAGTCTCTTTGATGGTATTTATAAATATCTTCATAAATCCATCCTTAATATCCTTTTGATTTAATTATTAACAAATTTTTATAGCCTTTTATCAAATCAACCTCCTTTTCATTGATTCATAGTTTGATCCATTGACTGTGTTTTCTAATATTATTATGTGATTAAATTTATTTATTTTATATGGTACTATATCTTTTATATCTAGATAAAATTTCATTCTTATTTTAATTTTTCTTCCTTTATAGACTTCTTACTTTATAAAAATGCAACATTGTTAATAATA
Organism: Viscum album; assembly: GCA_963277665.1. Taxonomy (NCBI): domain Eukaryota; kingdom Viridiplantae; phylum Streptophyta; class Magnoliopsida; order Santalales; family Viscaceae; genus Viscum; species Viscum album. The sequence goes on along the minus strand of OY728123.1, from coordinate 999,511,838 downwards.
ATCTGCATCCCTTCTAAAGGACATTTCACTTTCATTTTTATATTATTTATTTCCAAAAATAATATCAATTGTTATTTTAAAACCCAAATATTTATTATCTCATGTGATCTTCATTTTATTATTTTAACCCCATTTCAAAAGGAAGTTTTATTATAATTTTTATGATGTCGGTTTCAATAAAGGTGTTTTAAAATAATAAAAAGGATTTTATTTTCACATTCATAACTTTTATCTTACACTTTTTATTTTTTATTTAAAATTTATTTAATTAAAAGGTTTAATTATTTTTATTTACTTTTAAATAATGATTAAAAATTCCTTCATATCAACTTATCAAAAATGTATTTTAACAGTGATCCATTACATCATCTTTTTACAATAATGTTAAAATTCATTGTGAAATCTTTTTTTTATAATTTATCTTCCATTTTCATTTAAAAAATAAAATATCTATTTAATATCCAAATATTTTAAAATATAACTATGTTTTATATCATATACAATGAAAAACATCGAGCTTAAATAAACCATGAAGTGTTAATATTTAAATGCTATAGTTATAATGGGTTAAAGTGCTCTTGGGAGATATGCCCTCGGGAGCACCACAGGGTTTCATTGCACTAGGCAGTCCAGTATGGATGGTGGGATCCCTGGTAGTGAGATTCAATGGGTATAGTGTAGCTTCTTAGAAAATATAGGGTTTTGGCAGTGATGGTGGTGGTTCTAAGGTGGCAGGCATTTCCAGTGTTGTCTAGGAGTCATTGTGGTGGATGGTTCAGTGCAGATGGTTGTATCAGCTTGGCTCGGGTCTTGAGGTGATGGCGTCGTGTTATATTTTGACTTTCAGTGGTGGTGAGGGTGGTTCTTGGCATCGAAAGGTTCTTATTTATCGATGGAGTCTGGCTTGCTTTGTAGGGGTGTGGTCTTCATATGGTGCAAGAGATTCAACAAAAAAGTGCACAAATATTAAGTGTTCTTCATCCCCATAATTGGTTCAAAATTTGTTAACTTTTATTTGGATATGGTTTGCAATTTTATGGATCTGGTCATGGGTTAAATTATGTTGTGAGGTTTATGGTTCTGTGATGAAAAAGGTGGCAGTTTTTTGTTCCTCCTTAGATCCAGCTATGGTCTTTAGTGTGGATAGAGTCCCGAATAGCCAAACTTGACATAAATCAGCGGTGAGCATTATTTCAGATATGATGCAATTCGGTCCTCATAACCTTTCATGACCTTCAGTTCAAAAAACAGGATATCAATCTTAAGAGAAGTAGAGTACATGGTTGAGGCATTTTTCATTTATAAAATTCATTAATTCGAAAATTTCCTTTACATGCATCGTTTTTTATCCTCCTCACACAACTGATGAAGTCCATAACTATTGGGATGCATGTGTAGTTTACTTCTATCCTGGTTTGTTGATGGATTTTTGGCTTCCGAGGATTCAGTGGGAGTATGGACCCAATGGTAGAGATTCTTGATCCTACGATGTTCTCTTACACTGCTCTAGAGGCCTTTGTGATGTGTGTCTCTAGTTGATCTGGTCACCTCTATGATGTTCTTTTCAGCTGCTCCAGTCGCCTCTATGATGTATGTTTCTATTTCTCCAGTTTCCTCTAGGATGTTCTTTGGGCTGCTCTGGTGCCTTCTGCTACTCCTTCTTGGTGTATTAGTTTTAATCCTATATTGGTTGAGGTTTTTGGATTTGTGATGCACCTTCTCATTACCCCAGTGGCCTCTACGATTCACATATCTAGTTGCTCTAGTTGTCTCTATGATGTTTTTTCATTTTCTCTAGTTCATCTGTGATACACATTTTAGTTTCTCTAGTTGCCTCTATAATGCACTTTTGGCTACTTCAATTCCATTTTCCTCTCCCTATCACAGGTGCGTTTTTGTTTGTGGTGGTTTTACTGTTTATTTTTTAAAATAATGTTTGATTTTCAATAGTGTTTTAGTGTGATTAGTGGGTGCCAATTGTTCTCCTGTGGTTCACATCAGTGTGGTGATTAAAGGTGTTCCTACAGTTGATAAAGCACTCATGCCATCTCAAGGCCTTCAAGCCAGATGTTGTGCAGATGCAAAAACACATACTCTATAAGGGACAAGATCCAGATGGGGATTTAGAGCAGGCGCATTCACCAAAGTAGAGCTAATCAGATTTGGATTAATGATAGGGTATGAAAATTTCCTTCAGTACCGGGCATATGCATATCTGTACAGGGCATCTAGTTGAATAGTCTTATAAAGGTGGAGAGCTGAAATCATGACATTAACACAACCAAGGGTAAGTTTCAAGTAGTTATTATATGGGATGAATTTCTCTAAGACCTTTGGGTCATTTATTGGGTCTCTTTTGGGTTCCCCTTCAACCCTTAAAAGGGGGATTATAAAAATGAATAAAAATATAACACCTTGAGAACATTCACTCAATGTTATAGTTATACCATAGTCGTTAAATGGGAGGGTGTGAATAGGACTGACCGAATTGTGAAATATATATAAAGATCTTATTCAACAAAAATTTATTGATTAATTCTTAGGAAATAAGTACTAAATATTTTAGTAAATTCATTTTCTGCTTCAAAGTATGTTTTCTTCAGAAATTTGTTTTATTGATTTTTGTGAGAAAATATAATAATAAATTTCAATAAATTTTAAGAAATTTATTTTATAAAAATTATATCATTTTTTAAATAATCATATGAAAATTATCTTTGGATAAAAGTTTTGGGATTTTTCTGAAAAGATTAATTTTTTAATGAATAGTAAAAATTCTAATTTTTGTAAAACTGTCATTTCATTTCATTGAAAAGACCCAATATTTTTTTAATTTTATCTAAAATAAATATAGGTATTATTTAATTATATATATTCTAATTAATTACATTTAAATCATCATTATACTTAATTTTTCTATAAGTTCATTTTTGGGATTAAAAATGCATTTTTCTTAAAACAACTATTTTTTGCAGTGTTTTGCTCTTTTATATTTCAATTAACTTTTACCAATTTTTTTTAATTGAATCACTAAAAATGGATTATATATTTGAAATTATGAGGTCTAAATTTTATAAATAGTTTCCTTTTATTTTTTGTCATTATGAAAAATAATTGTAGTAATTTTTTGTTACCGTAGTAAAGGTAAATCAAACAATTAAGGTTAAAATATTATGATAAGGATTAAACATTACACTAACACATTCCATTAATATATTATATGAGATTTGTTTTAATATAATAATCCAATATTATAATTTATGGAAATTTTGTTCCATTAGAATAAGAAAATAACTTATATATATTATTTTAATTAAATATAAGGTCAAAAATGTCTCTCTCTTACTTTTAATATCTAGAATATTTTATGACATGGATAAAAAAACTTATGTTAGGTTATAAATTTTTATTTGAAATAAAAATTATTTTTTAAAAAAGGTAATTTACATTTAATTTTTAGTGATGAAATAATTACCTTAAATGCTTACGCAACGCTGACTCAATGCTTGTGCAAGTAATACAAAATCAAGTAAATGATAATATTAAAAACACTAAAATTAATTTTGTGTGAGATTTATAGTTTCCCATGAATTTTATAAATAAATATAACATATTAGGTATGAGTAAATAGTTTATATATGAATTCCTTTGCTTTCATGTTCTTTTCAAAGTCAAGTTAAATGAATAATGTCAAAATGACATTAATGATATTTTATGTTAAACAATATTTTATTAAATCATTTAAAAATCATAAAAAACTTAAATGATGAAAATTAGGATTATATACGGTCAAATATTTCATCCCTAGACAATTTATTATCCAATTTTCAACTTATAAGTAACATTATATCCCTTTAATATCAAAAAATTCATTACCAAGCTTAAGGTTAAAATTGGTAAACCAAGTGGTTAAAATAAAATAAAAGGTTTAATATAATATCTAAACTTATCTAAATTTTATTTTATGATTAAATTAATACCATTTACTCCTTTTATTAGAATAAATTTTATTTTTGAACCATTTTAAATGAGTTAAACAAATATGACATTATAATATTTCGTGTATTTTAGAAAATTTCACTAATGATATTTTATAATAAACAATATTTTATTAAATGAATATAAATTAATAAAAATAATATCTTAAAATAATTTAATGGTATATGATTGGAAATATCAAACATGTTCCATTTGTGGGTAAAAATATATAGTAACATTCTTCACCCCTAAAGAGTAAAAAAACATTAACATCACAGTAATAGTCAAAAGGGTTAATGGGGGTTAAAACAAAGATATAAGGGTAAAAAATATTATAAAATTTTCAAAATATTATTTTATGAGATTATTTAGACTTATAGTCATCCTATATTATAATTATATCATTTTGGATCCCCTTTAAGTTGAAAATAAATTTATATTATTTTAATACTTTAAGCAGTTCCAAATGTACCCCTCCCCTCACTTATAAAAGGGAACTTCCTATCCTCTCTTCCTCGCACATTTTGAGCACTTAAGTTTGAACAAGACCTAACAAAATACCTTCTAAAATACCAACCCTGAATTATATAGGTCTTATTTTGGGAATAATATCAACCTTATAGGGCTTAAGGTTTAAATAAATAGAGGTTTTCCAAAGAATTAGTATAAGTTTTAACCAGATTATTTAGTTTTATTTCTTCTTCTATATTCTTTAAATATTATTAAAAGATGATAAAATAATGACACCAATATATTCCTTATACTGATATTTTTTTATGTTAATTACATAACATATATCAATCTCCTCATTCATCAAAAGGGAAATAAAACCACTATTCATGTGTATGGAAGACTACCGTCTTATGAACCAATGTAATTTGTTTTTCATCACAACCTCTCACAGCTAGTTATAGTTATGGATTTAATATCTATATATATGTGTGTGATGTTAATGAAATAATTAAAATTATTTAAAGATAATATATCATCTAATTTATTTCTTTTCCATCTCTTGAAAAATGATAGCATTATTCATTCACACATGTGGATTACCACATCCATGAAGTAATGTGATTTGTTTTTCATCACTACATCACATAAATGATATATATAAGTATATTTAAAGATTTAATATGATATGTGAAATTTAATCACCATTCTAGGAAGATAATATAATACTTATCATCTTCCATCATGATCATTGCAAATGGAATCTTTACTCATGCATACGTGTGGTCTACCGTCTCTATGATTGTACATAGTTCATTTTTCAAAAAAAAACACAGTAAGATTTAAATGTATAATTTATGTATAAAAATAGTAATTATTTCATGAATATTATTCTATATATGATTTAATAATGACATATTTTATATATTCAACCTACCAAAGTCATTTTAGACATTTAAGCCAAATATCTTCAAAACATCTAATGTGATTTTAAATGATTAATTAATTGAATATAACATGGACATAAATAAAATGTATAATAAAATTTAAAAGTTTATTAATAAAGTAAATAATTAACATAAGATTATTATTCATAAATATAAATAATTTGCATGATGAGTCAGACTCAAGGTAAGGGAATCTTTAACTTAAAATCCTTATTTTAAATATTTTATAGATTCATTTTCTAAATTTTTTTATTCCATGTATATATTTATAAAATTATTTTATAGATGTATTTATATATAAAAAAATTAATTATAAAGTACACTTTATATACCATTTTAATTTCTTACAAATTTATCCAAAATAAATATTTTAACACTTTTATACAAAATATTTTGAATTTCCTTATAAAATGAAAAAAATGAATCTTCTATTTTAACATATATGTAATAAACATATTCTTCCACCACCATAACCAAAATTTGATATTTTTATTATTTTATAATTTTTTATGTTCTCTTCAAATAAAAAAACCTTATTATCTTTTCTTCTGGGTATTTTCTATTTGGAAATGGGTTATTAAAAGGAAAGGGTATTTCAACATTCTAAAGTGTTTTTCATATGGGTTAAAAATATGTTTTCAAGGGTTTTATAATGAAAAGGTTAAACCATAAAATTATTTATTTATGTTAAGATACATGAGCATTATAAATGATGATTATTGAGCCTAATACCACTATTACAATATATGAGACAGTTATGGCATATATGATGGGTGAGCCCCATTACAGTTTTAGTATTGCATTGAGTAATGTTCCTTATCTTCAAAGGAAATAAAGAGGGATTTTATTGATGAGGTTTATCTTATGGATTTAACTAGGCTCTAATTATTTTTAACATGATATTTAAACGGGTAATGAATATAATGATCTACATTGATTAAAAGTGATTCTATTTTCATGTTATGGGTTTTAAATGTTTTATTTGGTAAAAAAGTGTGTGTTTTTCATGTGTATATGATTTATTTAATACTCTCAAAGAATGTGGTGATAAATGTAAAAGTTTTATGGTTTTTAATTTTTTTCACTAGACTAACATATTTATTTCTTTTATATCCCTCATAGATATTTATGTGAACATACCATGTTTTTAAATTTTTTTCATCGGGTTTAAATATGTGTAAGAATAAAGAATAATTCTAGTAAAATTCATGAAGATTTTTCATGAAAATAAAAAATGTTTAATTTTGAAAGTTTTATATTGTGTAAAAAAATAGATACTTAGTGGATGTGTCCACCTTGAAAGACTTTTTCCTTATTCTCTAAAACATAAACCTAAAATTTCCTTGGGTATGTAAGTGATTCCATATTTAATTTTAATGTTATAAGTTTTTTAATGGTCTAAATTGGGTCACATTAATTGGTTTCAATCTAGAAATGTAAAGTTTAATTTGTTTCACTAGATCTTGTATTGCAGGAATGGGGATGGTATAATTGGTATTAGGGAAAGGTTTAGATAAATTTGTAGATTATTATGTTTTCATGAGAGATTATCTTACAAGTTATGGATTCCATTATGGGTTTATGAGTTTAAGGTTGATAATATGTTTAAAGTAAGTGACAAACCTTTTGAGGTTTCAAGTTATGGTATTTTAAAGTGATTAATGACATTTTGTGAGATTTTTTATTGGGTTTAGGTATATATAACCCTTAGGTTTAAAATTAAGTATTAATTTAGGAAGAATGAATTTACATTTTATGGATATAAGTTTAAAGTTATTAATAAAAATTTGGGTTTAAATGATCTTTTATATTGAATCAAGTGTTATTATAATTTTGCAACATATACTTTATCATATAGAAAACCATGGGATTGAAAATGTGATTTGGTGATTAATGATATTTTGGAACAAGTTCACTATTTTGGGAACATTATATTATTAAGGTAAATGGAAATATTTTTTGATAATATGATAATTTATTTTATGAATAAAGGTTAAATTATCTTTTAGAAGCATATATGGTTTTAATGTGTCTTTAGGGTGATTCAATGGAAATGATTAGAATGAATTGGAGATTATATGATTAGGTAATATACATTTTTGGGTTTATAACTTTATAAGAGACTAATTTTTAATTGAGATCAATGTTAAATTAATCTCAAAATAATATTTGATCAAATACTTTTGATTTTTGGTTTTAAAACTTGCTCAGGGATATTTTGAATAATTTTAAGGTCAGTTATTTATCAAATAATCTAAGTTAAACTTTGGGTTTTATTGTTTATTCTTTCGATATTAATATTATATTTATTCATATGAAGTTTTATTAATTTTTAAAATTATATACCCTTTTTCTAACCATTTTAGTTTTTTTTAATGTATAAATATAGGAGGAATATCTTTTTATCATTTTTTTATTTCCTAATCTCTTACAAGTTGATTTTAGTGCTTTGGATATGAAAAAATCATCTCAAATACTCATCATTTGGAGAAAAAGATGAGATTCCATTGAAAATTGATTACATGATGAAATTATAATTGTAAAGTAAGTATATTTGTTTATATTATTAGTATATATAGTAAAATAATTCCTTGAATCTTTAAAAAAGATCATGAAAAAAATTAACCAATTATCTTTATTTTTGAGGAATCAGTGGTCTTTATAACACCTCATTGATTTATGGTTTTTTGGTCATTTACATTATCATGATCATTCACTTTCTAGTGATAAATTTTCTTTTTCACTCTCCATCACTATTTTCACAATAATATTTTCCTCCATTTCCATATTTTCACTTAATCTAATATTCTCCTATTTATAAACCAAATATGTGTTATTCCAGATGACCTTCTTATGTTCCTTTTCCTCTTTTCAAAAGGAAGTTCTTTTAACACTTTCTATGATGTGGGTTTTAAACATAGGTACTTTCAAATTTCAAACCATTTATTATAAATCTTAAGTTTAAATTTTCAGGATACAATTTATTAAATGTTGGTAGAATGTAATATTCTAGTATTTTAAAATAATGTTATATTTGATAAAGTATACAACACACAACACCGAGCTTAAACGAATGATAAAATTATAATATTTAAGTATTATTATTATAATAAATCCATTAAATGAGAATGTTTTTATAGTATTAACCACATTATGTAAGATATGAAAAGTTCCTACTCAACAAAAATTTATCTATTAATTCTAAGGAAATAAGCACTTAATTATTCAGTAAATTCATTTTATGCTTCAAAATTATGTTTTCTTCATAAATGGTTTTTATTGATTTTTGTAGGAAAATATTATAATTAATTTCTTTAAATTTTAGAAATTATATTTTATAATAACAATTTAATTTTTTAGCTAAACATATCAAATTTATCTTTGGTTGAAATTTTGAGACTTTTCTGCAAAGACTGATTTTTTAGTGAATGGTGAAAACTACCAATTTTTGTAAAACTATCATTTCTTTTTATTAAAAAGTACCACTGTGATTTATATCTGATCATAAAGTAATATAGGTATTATTTAATTTCATATAATAAAATTAATTACACTTGAATTATTATTATACTTTATTTTGGTATAAGTTCATTTTTGGGCTTAAAAACACATTCTTCTAAAAACAAATTGAAGTTTTTTAGGAGTTTACTTTAAAATTGATTTATTACACTTATAAGAATTGAATATTAAAAATTTATTCCATATTTGAAATTATTATGTCCAAATTTGATAAATAGGCCCCTTTTATTTTTTTTCATTATGAATAGTAATTGTAGTAAATTTTTGTTACCACGATAAAGGTAAATCGGGTAATTAAGGTTACAATTAATATTATTAGGATACAAATTTAACATAAAATAAGAATTTAATCTATTTTATGGGTTAATTTCAATAATAATAATAATCTAATATTCTAATTTATGGTAATTTTGTTCCATTTTTCTTTGAAAATGAATTTTATATTGTTTTAAGTAAATATAAAGTTGAAAATGTCACCCTATTTCTTTTAATATCAATAATATTTTGTGACAGGGATAAAAAAAGAATTTTCACTATAAATGGTTATTTTAAATATAAATTATTATTTTTTATCATGTTAATTTATTTTTAATATTTGGTGATTAAATAATTTCATTAAATGCTTATGAAATGCTGACTAGATGCTTGTGCAAGTAATAGAAAAATCAAGTAAATGATTTTAAAACTCAAAAAGTAATTTTATTTGGGGGATTTATAGTTCACCAAAAAATTTATATGTAAATAGAACATATTATAGATTTTTTATAGGTTTATATTTGAATTACTTGGCTTTCATGTTGTTTTCAAATTCAAATTAAATGAAAAGTATCAAAAATTACATTAATGATATTTTATATTAAATTATATTTTATTAAATTATTTAAAAATAATAAAAACATAAAATAGAGAAATTAATATTATAAATGGTCTAAAATGACATCTATTTTCCATTTATGAGATAATTTTAACTTCATAAGTAAAATTATAACCCTTTAATATTGAAAACGTCATTACCACCATTAGAGTTAAAATTGGTTAACTAGGGGGGTAAACCAAAAGGTAAGGTTTTAAATAATATCTAAACCTGAATAAATTTTATTATATAATTAAATTAACATCATATATTCCTTATCTTATAATACATTTCATTTTGTAACCATTTGAAATGAGTTAGACACATATTATATTATAATATTTCATGTATTTCCAAAAATGACATTAAAGATATTTTATAACAAATAATATTTTATTAAATTTTTTAAAATTAATAAAAACATTTATTCATCCAATTTAATGGTATAAAGTTTAAAATATCAATCATGTTCCATTTATAGGTCATTTTTTCTTTTATAGTAACTTTATTGACCCCTAAAGTGTAAAAAACATTGATATTGTGGTAATTGTCAAAAGGGTTAATAGGGGTTAATACAAATAGATAAGGGTAAAAAATAATCTAAAATTGTAAAAAAAATTATGAGAGTATTTAGAATCATACTTCTCCAATATATTAATTATATCAATTTGGATCCACTTAAACATGGAAATTAATTTATATTAATTTAATACATTAAGTAATTCCAAACGTTCACCTCCCCTCACTTATAAAGGGAACCTCCACTCTTCTCTTACTCACACATTGTAAGAGCTTTAGGTTAGAAAATACCTTCAAAATACCTTCCTAAAATCCCTACCCATGTTCTATAGGTATTATTTTGGTTATAATTCTAACCTCATATGGATTAATATGTAAAGCAAAGGAGGTTATCTAAAGAATTTGTATAATTTTTTACCAACTGTTTTATTTTATTACTTATTATATCTCCATAAAATATTTTTAAAATATGATGAAATAATACCACCAGTATCTTAAAAATTTTGATATTTTTTTCATGTTATTATCCTAACATATATCCATATCCTCTTCCATAAAATGGGAAATGAAATTGTTATCTGTGTGTATAGCGAACTACCACCTCACGAACTGATGTAATACTTTTTCTATCAACACCTATAATAAATAGTTATAATGACACATTTAATTTATATATATGGTATTCATGAAATAATTAACATTTTATAAAGATAAAATATCATCTACTTTCTGATTTTTCTATCTATTGAAAAGGATAATTTCGTTCATGCATAAGTATGGACTACCACCTCCATGAAGTGATGTGATTGTTTTCATCATCACATCACATGGATGATATATATAAGTTTATTTAAAGATATAATATTATATTTATAATATAATAATGATTATATATAGATAAAATAATACTTACCTTATTTACATTAAGATTGTTAAAATTGGAAACTTTACGCATCCGTACATACAGCCTACCATCCCAAAGATTGTAACATAGCTCATTTCTCATAACCATATTTAATGGTATTTATTAAAAGTATAATTGATGTATAAAAATGATAATTTTTTATAAATATTATTCTTGATGTAATGAAATAATGACCTGTATGACCATATTCAACCCACCAAATTCATTTTGAACATATAATCTGAATATCATCAAAATGTCCGACACGGATTTAAATTATTAAGTAATTTAATATAATTTTGAAATAAATAAAAGTTATAATAAACATGAAAATGTTTATTAAGAAATTAATTAATTAATATAAATTTATTATTCAGGAGTATAAATTATATACATGATGAGTGAGACTCGAGGTAAGGGACACTTTAACTTAAAAACCACATTTTAAATGCATTAAGAATTTATCTTCTAAATATTTTTATTCCATATCCATATTCTTAAAATTTATCTATAGATATATTTATATAGAAAAAAATAATTATAAATGACACTTTATTCCTCTTTATAATTTCTTTCAAAAAAATTCAAAATTTATCTTTTTATATGGTTTATACAGAATGTTTGGACTTTATTTTCAAAAGGGAAAAGGAATGTTCTATTTTAATATATATGGTATCAAAATATTTTCCCACCACCACACCCATTATTTTATATTTGGGTTCCTTTAAAAGATTCTGTGATTTTATCAAATAAAAACCTTATCCCATTTTTATGGGTATTTTTGTTTTGAAAATGGGTTTCTAAAAGGAATGGGTATTTAAAAATCCAAAAGTGTTTTTCATATGGGTTAAAAAGAGTTTTTCAAGGTTATTATGATGAAAAGTTGCATACATAAAATGTTTTATTCATAATATGGTACATTATAATTATAGATGATGATGATTTATCCTAATAAAACTTATATAACAGGCAAGCCCAATATAGAATATATGATGGGTGATCCCCATTATAGTTGTCCAATGCATTGGGTAATATTACTTATCTTAAAAATAAATAATAATGGATTAAACCAGGGAGGTTTCTCCTATGGATTTAACTAGGCTCCAGTTATTTTTGACATGATTTTAAAATGGGTTGTGAATATAATGGTTTAAGTTTCCCCAAAGGGTTTTTATTTTCTTGCTATAAGTTTTAAAGCTTTTATTTGAGAAAAAAGTGTTTATTTTTCATGTGAATATGATCTATTTTATATCTTAAAAGGATATGGTGATAAAGGTAAAAATTTTATGGGATTTCATGTTTCTCGATAAACTAATGAATTTCTCTCTTGTATATCCCTTATTGAGTTTTTTATGCTTATCCCACATTTTTAAATGTTTTTCATAGGTTTTAAATATGTGTAATAAAAATAATAAGTTGTTTTGAAAGTCCTTAAGATTTATCCTGATAAGAAAACATGTTTCATTTTAAAAAACTTTTATTTTGGGAAAAATAGATACTAAGTGGATGTTTCCACTTTGAAATGGTTTCACCTAATTCTCTAAAACTCTAAACCAAAAAAAATTAGGTATGTAAGTGATACTATATTTTCTTTTGATGTTGTAAGTTTTAAAGGGTTGAAATTTAGTCTCATTTATTGGTTTCAAAATAGAAATGCAAAGTTTATGTTTTTAGAACTAGGTCTGGGAGTGTGGGTATGTGGATGTTATAATCTATATCCTTCTGAGTTATGTTTAATGTGTTATCCTAAAAATTATATTTTTATTTTATAGTTCATACCCCACCTTCTTCAAAAGGGTTATGTTCTCTATCACTCTTCATCCATATCTTGACTTTATGTTTTGTCGCAACCCGACCCAACAGGGCTCGAGCTGTGACTCCCCAAGCCCACCTCCAATAGGCCATGGGTTGGTGACTAGCGCTGAGTAGGGTATCACACACTCGGGATACATTAGACTAAGGTACCTTTACACACTCACCCACATACACCTCCATGAAATAGTGCAGAGATATATAAAACTGAAAAGAAAATGTATGCATACATCTATCCCAAACCAGAGTGAAAATAAAGTACAAAAGGGAAAAAATATGGCCCACCAAAAGAAAACTACAAAAGCGTCCAACCTGCTAAGAAGGAGGGGATCGCTATCAAAATAACCCTCCAGTAAGCTCCTCAGCACAACTCCAATAAACACCGTGGTCATTCTTGCTCACAAATCTCCGCCTACTCTGGGTCCTCCTGGGACTCAGTCAAAAGGCTTGTGGTCTGCACAAGACAAAAACATTGCGAGAGTGAGTATAAAAATACTCAGTAGGCACCCCAAAAACACAAAAAAAAAAGAGAAACTGAAAGGAAACAGTTAGCTCATCCCAGCCAAAGGGAACCCAGACGAGAGAGAAACTCCATCTCGAGACCATCCTCGGCTAACACAACTAGTCAGCTCAATTCAGGTGTATGCCCATACATACACCTTGAACATCCACTCAGGTATACACCCATACATATATCATGAACATTCACTCAGTTATACACCCATACATATACCAGGAGCATTTGCACAGATATACGTCCACATATATACCATGAACATCCAGATATACTTGATACACACACCAAGCCACAAGAGGTACCGACCTCATCACCGGAAAAGGTTCACAGCCAGGAGAACACAGTCCACGAGCACTGTCATCCAGATAACACTCGTCCGAGAGATACAATCCATCAGGTCCCACACAAACATACCAGATGCTCACTCGAGTGATCACGCTCATTGGATATCATCACTGAGAAAGTCACGTTGAAATAGAAAAAACATCAAACTCCTCAGTTAGGGGATCACTCCTAGGGTCTGATGATGTATTTGAGAACCCACACCAATATTCGAAGATCTCACATATAGCGGATCACTCTCAGAATCCACTAGGGGATACCACAACCCGATCTGGTATTTGAAGATCTCACAGAGAGGGGATCACTCTCAGGATCCGCCGGGGGATACCACAACCCGATCTGGTATTCGAAGATCTCACAGATAGGGGATCACTCCTAGGATCCGCTAGAGGATACCACAACCTGATCTAGCACTCCACAGAATCACATCACTCAGATAGAGGATCTTCACCCATCAAGGTGTTCATGACGATACTGAAACCCCATCTGGTATAACTCGCGTAGTTGGGGATTGAACCAACGATGCACCAACCCTACCGAAACCATGTGCTAAGTAGGGTATCGTATAGCCAATGATATCGAAACCCTACTATAAACCCCATATTGAGTAGGGTACTGTAAACCCGATAATTCCACAACCCTACTGAGCACGGACCAAGGTGTAAAGGATCATATTCCCGATGATGCCACAAACCCTATGAGGGTTAATCTGCTAGATAGGGGATTTCCGCCCGTGGATAAGCGGTCACAGTGATACCAAGAACTTGATCTAGGGCAGCGAAGCTAGAGTATCCCGCCCCGAGCCCAATGGAGGGATGCCACAACTCTAACAGATTAGAGATCCTATCGAGGGGATCAGAAACCCCTACCACGGTTGTGATGCCACACAAACCCTCATATGAGTGAACCAAGTGAGCACCCTCAACCACTGTTGGTCCAAACATCGCAAACCTAAGCGACTTCCAACATCACCACACTGTGCACCTCATAGGCCGATACTGAGGCCACCACCACAGTCTACGTTGAAAAACAAAAGGATAGGCTATTTACTTACTCAAAACAAAAAACCAATGAAAAAGTTACTATTCACCGTAGCCTGCTCGTGTGGGTCCACACCATGATCCCAAAACTCATCAAGCGGATCACACCATTGTGATCCCCTCAGAAAAACCCACGAGATCGACTACTCGATCGTCCAAAACGGACACCCGGTGAAAAAGGTACTATTCACCATATCCATCCTGGGTGGGGGCCACACCACTATCCCGAAACTTGTCAAGTGGATCACACCATTGTGATCCCCTCGGAAAAACACACGGGATCGACTACTCGATCGTCCAAAAAAAACACCCGACAGAAAAGTCACGTTTCTCCGTAAATGCCGGAACCTGGCCTCATGGGGCCCACACCCTGTTCTTAGTCCCAACACCTAGAAACTATCTTGAAAATTCTTTCGTACCATCAGGGTCTCAATGCCACTGACGGCATGTCATTTGGACACTTCGTGCAGGAGTTATGGCGGATCGAAGTTGAAAATAATAAAATATTATTATTATTTTAAACATTTCATGGTCGCGGACCAAAAACCCAACTCAAAAAATCCCTAAAGAATATCAAGATATCTATCTTGACGCAAGCTTCGCATCTCCTCAAATGGCTCTCAAATCGTACTTCTGGTTTGCGAGTTACAAGGGTTTAAAGAACCCCCAGAAAAACCTGGTCGGACCACTGCCTGCCTCGCCGGAAACCACTGCGCCGTTGCCGGAAACTGCCGCACTGTCGCCGGATTCCATCATGCCGCCACTGGAAATCACCGCACTGTTGCTGCGCCACCACCACTTTTCCAGAATCTTCCATGGCCGCCGCACTCGCAACCGGAAAACTGAGTTTTCCACCGTAAAACTTCCCGGAGCCACCGAGAGCACCCTGGTGCTGTAAATTCTGATCTAAAACACGTTTCGGAAAGCTCGAGACCCGAACTTCACAAACCTAATTAAATTTTGAATAAAAACAACATAAAAACAGGATCCAGGATTTCAAAACTCAAACTGACTACCTTTTGGCAGACCACCGGAGCTTAGCACGCTCCGCTGCTGCTGCTGCACGACCCAGGAGCGTCTGTCGTCAAGATCCGAGAGTGGCGCCGCTTCGTTTGCTCGATTTGGTAGATCGACGATGAAGAATGGAGGAGGAGAGTAGGGGTATTTCCAACACATGGAGAGGAGAGGAATAGGGGGATTGATTTATTTCCCCTATTTAATTAATTAATTTAATTGATTAAAAATAACTCCCCCGACCAGACCTCCCGGCATGGAAGAGATTAGGTCACCCCTAGGGTAAATGTGTTGTTCTGAATGCAATGGCAGGCTCGGATTTTCAATCCAAGACTCCGTTCAAAAGTTATTCAAGCCGACGCTCATAATTAAACTTTTCCATTTATTTACAAAAATTCCCCTGGTGGCTTTTTCCACAGCAGGCCCGCGCCAGCAAAGTTTACACCCCGCCTAGGGTAAACGACATGTTCTGGATGCAACTGTGCCCTCGGATTCCTGTTCTGAGCTACCTTTTAGGAGAGAAAAAACCCCCACAACGTTCATAGTATAAAAAAACTTAATATTTTTATAAAATTAATTCCGGTCACACTGGGCCTCGGAATCGAACACCATCACCACGCCTAGCTCTTTAATTATTCATGGGAATTTTCCAAAGTCTGACACAGCCAAAACTTGTGTCGCTACATCCTCCCCGCCTTAGAACTTTTTGTCCCCAAAAATCCATAAGCACAAGGAAAGCAACTGGACTCTTAACTGGGTCTCCCACGCCAGCGAGTTCACCAACAAACACCCCTTCCCAAACACATAAGTCAGAGGGACTCATCCAACACACCTCAACAATATCCTCTTTGGGTGGCACTGACTCACCCACACAGTTTTTATCACATCACAAAAATGTATCTCAGTGGGGGAAGGATCCCTCTTCTTCACGCATTTGAAGCATACCGAACAACACCCACACAGGATCTTACCAACACCCTGAACAAAACTCGAGCAAGCAACGGAAAGGGAAGAGTGTCGCTAAACAGTGTCTATCAAAACTACTCCAAAAAGTAGAAAGGACACAAGGCATACCTCTATCCATCCGCAGAGCCTCTGGGCCCACAGCCTCTAGGGAATGTAGCTATCCTCACCCTCTCCCTCCAGCTTCCTGAGCTCGGTTTGGACCACCTGGGGGTAGTGGTGGTGGAATCTGATACTGCCTACCACCTCCCACTGCTACACCAGCTCCATCGTCATGTTCTCCACCTTGTGGACCTCCAAAATCGAGACATGGCTGCTGCCAAATCGGCCTATCTACCGGCTCCCTCTCAGTAGCACGACGGGTCGAACAATATCTAGCAAGATGTCCCCGACCATCGCAAGAGTAACACCACCTCTTCTACAGCTGACCAAGACTGTCATGCGAGGCCTATGAGCCTTGAGCCTCAGATCCTTCATCCTGGGGTCGCCTCTTAAAATTTTGGCCACATCCAGACCCTTGAGCCTGCCGCCGGCTACCAGTTGTCGATGTCTCAACTACCACGTGTCCAACACTGACGGGCTGAATCTGCTCAGCCAAACATTTCTCCACCACCAAGGATTGCTCCAACACTCCAGCATAGGTTGGCAGACACAAGGAAACCACACCTACCCAGATGTCTCTGTGTAGGCCCTTCTCGAAGGTCCGAGCCCTAAATAATGGGTCTCGAACCATATTAAGGGAGTAGCGTGACAGTTCTGTAAACATCGTTGAGTACTCCAACACAGTCATGCCCTCCTACCGAAGCTGCAGAAGCTCCTGAATCTGCACTGACCTCGGCGTCACCAGATAGAACTCTTCCCTGAAGAGCTGCTCAAAATCTACCCACGTGAGTGTCTCCTCATCGTGGGACTACGTCACTAAACTCCACTATCGCCCAGCCGAACCATTAATAAGGCTCACCTCTAAGACCACCATCTGATACGGGGGTGTCCTCACCAGGCGGAAAACTCTGGTGACTGCTTCGAGCTAGTCATCAGCTTCATGAGGGTCTGGATCACCCCAGAACCTCATAGGTCGCTGCCTTTGAAACTCGTTCAGCACACTCAGCCTTCATGCTACCTCATATTACACTACCGGCACAACTAGCTACTCGACAGGTGGTGGCTCAACTTGTGGACCACTTGGAGGTCCAGCCTCAGAACCTACACCTTGGTCCACAGCCTCTACACAGGGAGGATCATCACCACAATCCCGCTGCGAAACTCTCACTAGCTGTCGTCAGGGATGCATCCTAAACTACAATCAAGATACACCATAGTCAAAGAGTATATCTGGAGATCTTAGTCAAAAAAATAAGTGAAACCAAAAAACCATTCCTATATGATGCATGTACCATTATGTCCCTACAACTAGTGTCCAAACATCCTGAGTTGAAAGGAAGGTTATCGGAGTCCTAGTGAATGGATACGTCTGCTACCGCACTAATACTGGAGTCCCTAGCCTAAAAGTTGAACTTGAAACATCTTGACACTACCACTATGTAACCAAAAACAAACTCACATTTAGACCAGCTACACTCTGAGATCCCAAAGGTTGAACCTCCTCTAATACCACTATGTTGCGACCCGACCCAACGGGGCTCGATTCGTGACTCCCCAAGCCCGCCTCCAATAGGCCAGGGGTTAGCGACTAGTGCCGAGTAGGATATCACACAAATGGGAGGCATTATCCCAAGGTACCTTTACACACGCACCCACATACACCTCCATGCAACAACGCAGAGATATATAAAACTGAAAATAAAATGCATGCATACATTTATCCCAAACTAGAGTGCAACAGAAGTACAAAAGGAAAAAAAAACAGGGCCCACCAAAAGAAAACTGCAAAAGTGTCCAACCTACTCAGAAGGAGGGGATCACTGTCAAAATAACTCACCTGTAAGCTCCTCGGCACAGCTCCGGTAAACACCCCGGCCATTCTCGCTCACAAAGATTCGCGTGCTCCAGGTCCTCCTGGGACTCAGTCGAAAGGCATGTGGTCTTCACAAGACATAAACATGTGCAAGAAAAGCCCATGTAGGGGTGAGCATAAAAATACTCAGTAGGAACCCCAAAAACACAAAACAAAAGAGAGAAACTAAAAGGCAACATTCATCTCATCCCAGCTAGAGGGAACCCAGACGAGAGAGAAACTCCATCTCGAGACCATCCTCGGCTAACACAACTAGTCATCTTAATTCAGGTGTATGCCCATACATACACCTTGAACATCTTCTCAAGTATACGCGCATACATATATCATGAACATTATCTCAGGTATACACCCATAAATATACCAGGAGCATCTACACAGATATACGTCCATGCATATACCATGAACATTCGGATATACTCGATACACACACCAAGCCACAAGAGGTACCGACCTCATCACTAGAAACGGTTCACAACCAGGATAACACACTCCATGAGCACTGTCATCCAGATGACACTTGTCTAAGAGATACACTCCTTCGGGTTCCACACAAACATCCCAGATGCTCACCCGAGAGATCACGCTCGTCGGATATCATCATTGAGAAAGTCACGCTGAAACAGTAAAAACACCAAACTCCATGGATAGGGGATCACTCCTAGGGTCCTCTAGGGGATTTGAGAACCCACACTGGTATTTGAAGATATCACAAATAGGGGATCACTCCTAGGATCCACTGGGAGATACCACAACCTGATCTGGTATTCGAAGATCTCACGGATTGGGGATCACTCACAGGATCCGCTAGGGGATACCACAACCCAATCTGGTATTCAAAGATCTCACAGATAGAGGATCACTCCCAGGATCCGCTGGGGGATACCACAACCTGATCTGGTATTCTAAGATCTCACAGATAGGGGATCAATCCCAGGATCCGCTAGGGGATACCACAACCCTATCTAGCACTCTAGAGAATCACATCACTCAGATAGAGGATCATCGCCCATCAAGGCGGTCATGACAATACCAAAACCCCATCTGGTATAACTCAAATAGTAGGGGATCGAACTGATGATGTTCCAACCCTACTAAAACCACGCACTGAGTAGGAGATCGTATAACTAATGATGTTGCAATCCTAGTATAAACCCCATACTGAGTAGGGGATCGTAAACACGACGATGCCACAGCCCTACTGAGCACGGCCCAAGGTGTAGGGGATCATATTCCCGATGATGCCACAAACCCTACGAGGGTTAACCTGCTAGAGAGGGGATTGATTCCCATGGATAAGCGGTCACAACAATACCAAGAACCCGATCTAGGGTAGTGAAGCTAGAGGAATCCTCCTCGAGCCCACTGGAGGGATGCCACAACTCTAACAGATTAGAGATCATATCGTTGGGGTCACAAACCCATACCATGGTTGTGATGCCACATGAACCCTCATAGGAGCGAACCAAGGGAGCACCCTCAACCACTGCCGGTCCAAACGTCGCAAACCCGAGCGACCCACAACATCACCACACTGCGCACCTCCTAGGCCGATACTGAGGCCACCATTGCAGCCTACGTGGAAAAACAGCAGGAGAGGCTATTTACTTGCCCGAAACGGACAACCGGTGAACAAGGTATTGTTCACTTTATCCTACCCATGTGGGACCCACACCACGATCCAGAAACTCATCAATTAGATCACACCATTGTGATCTCCTCGGAAAAACCCACGAGATCGACTACTCGATCGTCCAAAACGGACACCTGGTGAAAAATGTACTATTAACTATAGCCAGCTCAGGTGGGGACCACACCACAATCCCAAAACTTGTCAAA
This sequence comes from Viscum album, assembly GCA_963277665.1. Classification (NCBI taxonomy): domain Eukaryota; kingdom Viridiplantae; phylum Streptophyta; class Magnoliopsida; order Santalales; family Viscaceae; genus Viscum; species Viscum album. Next base: position 999,491,166 of record OY728123.1, on the reverse strand, counting down.
TGTATCTCACCATTGTGATCCCCTCGAAAAAACACACGGGTTTGACTACTCGATCGTCCAAAATGGACACCCGGCGGAAAAGTCACGTTTCTCCGTAAACATCGGAACCCGACCTCATGGGGCCCACACCCTATTCTCGGTCCCAACACCCAGAAACTATCTTGAAAATTATGATGTACCATCAAGGTCTCAACTCCACTGACGGCACATCATTTGGACACTCTGAGTATGTGTTATGGCAGATCGAAGTTGAAAATAATAAAATATTATTATTATTTTCAATGTTTCGTGGTACCGGGCCAAAAACCCAACTCAAAAAATTCCCTAAAGAGTCTTAGTAGGTCAATATTGATGCAAGATTCATGTCACCACAATCGTCTCTCAAATCGAGCTTCCGGTTTGATAGTTACAGGGGTTTAAAGAACACCCGGAAACAAATGGCCAAACCACCGCCTGCCTCACTGGAAACCACCGCGCCGCCGCCAGAAACTGCCGCACCACCGCCGGATTCTGCCACGCCCCTCCCAGAAATCACTGCGCCACTACTGCTTTTCCAAAATCTACCATTGCCACCACCCTTTCCATCGGAAAACTTTTGGGAGCCACCGGGAGCACCCCGGTGCTCCAAATTCAGATCTGAAACATGTTTCAGAAATCTTGGGACCCGAACTACACAACCCTTACGAAAATTTGAAGAAAAAAAACACAAAATAGGATCAAAGATTTTAAAACTCAAACCTCCTACCGTTTGGCAGACTGTCGAAGCTTCGCACGCTCCGCTGCTGCTGCAGCACGACCCAGGAGCGTCTACCGTCAAGATCTGAGACCGACGCCGCTTCATTTTCTCAATTTGGTGGATCGACGATGAAGAACAGAGGAGGAGAGGAGGGGGATATCCAACACATAGAGAGGAGAGGAATAGGGGGTCTTGATTGATTTCCCTTATTTAATTAATTAATTTATTTGATTAAAAATAACTCCCCCGACCAGACCTCCCGGTGCAGAAGAGATTAGGTCACCCTTCGGGTAAACGTGTCGTTATGAATGCAATTGCGGGCTCATATTTTCAATCCGAGACTCTGTTCATAATTTATTTGAGCTGACTCTCATAAATAAATTTTTCCATTTATTTACAAAAATTCCCCTAGTGGCTTTTTCCACAGTAGGCTCGCGCCAGCAACGTTTACACCCCGCCTAGGGTAACGACACGCTCTGGATGCAACTGTGCCCTTGTATTCCTATTCTGAGCTACCATTTAAGAGAAAACACACCCCCTCCATGTCTATAGTATTAAAAAACTTAATATTTTTATAAAATTAATTTTAGGCACACCGGGCCTCAGAATCACACACCATCACTATGCCTAGCTCTAGAATTATTCGTGGTAATTTTCCAAAGTCTAATAGGGCCAAAACCCGAGTCTCTACATGTTTCTTCTTCAATTCCGTAATCTTTAATCTCATGGTCATATGCTATATCATTTTCAATATTAACTGAAACATATATCAATTACTCTATATGTTTTGAATACCTTATAAATTGAAGGGTGTTTAGCAATAAATTTATACCATTTATTGTCTTTTAAATTATTGAAAATCTATATACTAGTTATTTCAATATGGATAATCATTAATTTATAAGGTATGTTGATTATGTGTTTTTTATTCATTCCTTTAAAATGATAAATACATTTTACTTATTTAGTAATGGGTGGAGCCTGGATTTATATGTACCATGGATTCATTGATAGATCTCATGAGATGAACTATGGGGGTACTCGGTATAAACATTACCCATTTATATATGATTTCTTGGCACAAGGCCTTGATGGTATGTTTATGATATTTGGAATTATGAATTCCATCACTTTGAAATTAGTTATAGTTATCCATGTTATTATTTACATTGTTTTGTTATACAAAGATATATTACATGCTCATATAATCAGTTATATGGAATTATTTTGTTATTATATATTCCTATCATATTAATCACGACATTTTTATTCCATGATACCCTCTGTTATATGATACCATTTACTGATAACTTGAGCTCACCCTTCTTATGTTTTCCAATCCCCCAATTTATGAAGAATAATATTAAGTATGATATATTTATATCGGAATCATTTATTGATAATTTTGTGGGATATATTGAATACTTATTTTAAAATAAATAATCCTTGATATAGTGGAAAAATGATCATTGGATGGGAAATATATGGGTTTTGTTAGTTAAATTATTTTTCTAAATACTAAAATTATAAACCTAAAAGTTATTAGGTGTGTAAGTGTCTCTATATTTTTTTTATTTTTTTCTTATTGATGGTTAAGTTTCTCCTACTTTAGTTAGTTTCAAAAACAATATGTAAAAAATATTTTTATGAACACTGGAATTGAGAGTACGGGTTTGAGGAATCATAATTCATACATATCGATACCAAGAACATAGAAAAACGTGAATCCAAACATCCAAGTTGTGTTTCCTTATTGTATATAGGAATAGAGAATTTAGTTTTAGACCACGTAATAATAATAATAACCAAGGAATTAAAATTTAAAATGCTATCTTCAATCAAATGGTTTTTATAGAAGGATATAAAATTTGATAAATCAGAATTTTTGGGAAATAATACAAATATTGAAGTTCAAGTGGATCTAGATTAAATCAGCAAAATATCAAAAGTTCTGGTGACAATAGATGTTATCAAAGATTCGTAGAATTTAGACCAATGAAAGACATTTCAAAATTATCAAGGTCTGCTAAAGCCCAAGGGAAATCTCTATAATTTTAGAAATCAGTAGTTAATATACTGAAACATAGGTCACCAAAAATATTTATACTAAGGAAACCTGCATAAAACATTTTTTTATATTTTATATTAATTTTGGGTGACAAAAACATTGATGGTTTTGATCTTGAAAGGTGGATATTTTGTAAATTTTTCCTTTATTCATGATTTAGTATGAACAGTTAAGAAGATACCACACATGGTGTCTTACATATGAGTGTTTTACTTTATTTTATTATTTCATGGATTGGTGTCTACATATAGACCATGGTTTTTCCTAAATCAAATTAAATACAAAGTAAATTATTTAGTCTCAATTTTTCTTGTAGTTTTAACACATGGATTGACAATGTGACAATACTGAAATTTTTAACAGAGCATTTTTGTGAAGTTGGAACATGATTTGGTAAATAATATTGCCAAACTATGTGAGTGTGTAAGGATTTTCAAGTACCATATAAAAAGTTTACATTAGTTTTACAAAACCACATAAACTAACCATGTGAGTTTCCTATATTCTTAAAAGATTAAATTCTAATTATACCCCTACTTAATTTCATGGTTGAAGGCCTTTATCTCATATCCCTCTCATTTAAATGGATTGAGTGCATGAAAATAGAGTTATTCTCATCTATTCTTCTTTATTTTTGTGGCTTCCTCCTTGAAATCCAAGTGGATTATTTAAGTCAATCTCCCCTATTTCTATTCTTTTGTCCTCACTTTGTCCTTTAATATTGGATTTTGTTTCTCCCAAGAACCCTAATGGATATAAGGCTCAAAAATAGGTTTGGGGTTGACCTAATAATGGGGATTTTATTTTATAGGATTCTTATATAGTGTTTTCTTACATTATTGTGAGTTCTCTATCATAGAAAATGTGTTGTGATGAGTTTACATTTGGAAGAGGTAAGTGTTTCTTTGAAATATCCATTATAATTCATTTCATGTGATGATTGGGTGTTTTTAATTTCAATCTAATGATATTAAGGATACATGAGATACTAAAATAGATTTATAATTGGTTTTCCAATGGTTCTTCTAATTATAATATAGATAATTTTTATAGGTTTCTAAATACATTTTATACTTTAAACGTTGTGCATTCTAAGTGTTTTATAAAATTCCCAAATTAATTTTTAAAGGAATAGGGGGATTTTGAAAGGGGTTCTTGGCACCAATTGATTTAAAAATAAAATATTTTATGAATATAAATATTTATTCTAAAAATATTTGTGTTTAACCTAAATTAAATGGTGTTTATGACTTGTTAGTCTTTAAATTTATTTAAATTGGTTTTTATAAAAAAAATTGTTTTTAATAAATTTTAAAAGTATGAATTTGTGATAAAGTTTTAAAGGAAATTTTTAAATTATTTTTAAAATAATTAAAACTGTCATGGAATTATAAGACTATTTAAAAGGCTCGTTTAGAATTTTTTAAAAGGAATTTTTTATGGTTGTGAGACCCTCTTTGATCCCTTTGTTATTGTATTTGGCATACCAATATATTTTGGACCCAAGGAAGTGTTTTATATTTCTATTATATTATATTATGTTTTGGCATAAATTAAATGAAAAGGGTTATTTTCTTGTGATAATGTGGGATATGAGATGAGGTTTATTTCAAACTCTTTTTTGTTATTGATTCGTGTACTGACCATGTTCCTGAATCTTTTTTCACCACCTATTTGAATTATTATGGAAACATGGATAGCTAATAGAGGGTCTGTATACATGTTATGAAAGCCTAGTCTTTACTTTCTACCTAGTGGCCTAGGAGAGTTACATCCTCAGAGGTATATATTATATTCAATGACCTAAAGGGGTTATTAATAGGGATTTTATTGTTTTGTATAGGGTTACCTAGAGATATTGATCCATGGAAACTAAGTCTTATATCATTCATGTTGGATCCTAGGAATTTTACTGTGATTCTTGGTTCCTACTGGGGATTATTTAGAGGATTTCACTCCATGATTTTCTTATACCCCATGTCTTGATTTTATCCAATAGAACCATTATTTGGTTATTTTATTTTTAACTTACCAATTTGATGTCTTCATGCATTGGATGGATGTATTTTATTTTAATAGTGTTTTGGTTTATATTAAAATTATTTCCAAAATGGTTTTGGAAAGTGTGATTTATAAACAATAAAGGGTAATTGTTTTATAAATGGGATTTAAAAATGTTTTTGGGAAAGGATAGAAAATTATTGGGTTTTTATTCTTGTATTTTGAATTCCCTCCTTTCATGGTTTGAAGGAAATTTTTAGGAAAATAATTTTCTAAATTTTTGGGTTTGAAACTTGTGATTTAAAACCTATTATTCCTTGTTTTTGGAAAGGATTACTTTATAGTTTTAAAAAGGGAAGTGAAATTGAATATTGATTTCTCCCTTTATGACAACTTATTGAATGTTGAAAAACATATTTTTTATCTTATGTTGAAACTATCATTTATGAGCTATATTATGAAGGAAATTTCATAGACTGCTTGGTGATATCCTGTTAGGAACGTCATGCCCACACTCTCCATATACACCATTTTATGAGTGTGTATAAAAATATAATGTTTTATTTCAGGTTCCCAAGTATTGATTCCAATTTTAGTGCTTTTCTTGGTCTATTGATGTATGTGTGTGTGTAGTTGGTGACTATTGTAGGGTGGAGGTTATGGAAATATGGGTTGAATTTACCTTTTAAAAATTTAATGTTGAATAAAATATTAATTCTAAAAATAAATTATTTATAAATAATAAAATAGGAAATCAAATACGGGAAAATTGATAAATTCGATTTAAGTTTATAAAAGATATCAAAGTAATTGAATCACATAAACATTTGAATAAAAATTATTAAAGTACTTGATTTGTTGTTAAATGATGCAATGAAGAAAAGGTAAATAGAGTAAAAAACAATTGGTAAGGTGTACGCCTAAAGCTAAATGTGAGCTTATATGTCTCCGCCACTTGAATTGAGAGGTCAATAGTATAAATCCCTTGGTCTCAAAAAGTGACCAAGAACTTTTCACCCAAAAGTATGCCTTATGAGTTCCATCTTGAACGATTTTAGTCATCATGTAATCCATACCAAACTTTTATAAAGTGTGGACCATTGTATAATTGAGTTTGGGGAAAGAGAGGTTTGCTTTATGAAAACCAATTATAAAGTATCTAAAAAATATCTTGATAGTAGAATTACAATTAAGGATGATATATTTGATAGGATGATAAATATCAATTGAATAATTTGGAACTTTGAAGTTGTATATTTGATAATATTTGAGAGATCTATCAATTCAAAACTGATTTGGATTAGAAATGTTTTTTGGGAGAAAAGTGAATCTTACAAGGAGCCAAGGGTCCCTTTTATAGGCACTAAAAGGAATGGGAAACTTGTGGAATTCTCCATACTCATTGATCTTGTAATGGGAAGTAATAATTTTCATTTTGACCATATTAAATTCATCCCAATTAGTCACTATCCGATGACACTGGGTACTCAGTCTCCCGCACCGGGTAGCCAATGGGATTCTTTAAGCCGATGGATAGTTGGAGATCCTCCTCCAACTAGCTGTTAATATCCAGCGGCTAGATTGTGGACTTTATCATGAATACTCTTTCACTGGATGAGCCACTTTCTTATTAGTGATCCTCCACTGAGTATCCAGTCGTGCTACTGCACTTATGAGTTGGTTTCATAATGTAATCAGGTAGCCAGTGCAGTCTTTTGTAGTCCAACATCAAAAAATGCCTCCTCCACTTAATTCCAATACATTTTATGATTATTTTAATTTGATTACAAGGATTTGAAGGATGGAAAGACACAATTCCAACCCTTCATAAAGGTTTTATAGAAACATGAAGATTCCTTATAATTCCCGATATTGAATTCAATGGAAGTAATAAAACTTGTATAACAATTTCCCCCATTTGATGATCACAAACACTTTACAAAAAAATATAAAGTGTAAATTTAGAGTGAAAGTGATAGAAATTAAATTCAATAGATAATAATGATATTCAATGATCAAAATAATGGAACATATATATCATTCTTTTAACAAATATAAAGAAATATTTTAAGAGATTTTAAATTAATAGATTTCAAAAGATACCCCTCTGTAAAAAGAATCAAGAATTTAGAAATTCGATTTTTAGAAATTCGATTTTCCTACAATTACTTGTTAATATATTACCCCACATTTTTTATTATCAAAACGATAATAACGTTAAATAAATAGAAAATCAAAAAGAGGAAGGAGAAACTTAATAAATATTTAGATAAAAACTCAAGGGAGAATTTTTATAAATAAATAATAAGAGATAAAAAATATTTTGAAAATAATTTTAAATATACATAACACTAAAAATAATATAATTATAATAGAGATATATAGAGATAAGTAAGTTAATGAGAATAAAAATAAAAAATAAAAAAGAGAAATAAGAAAATATAAAAAAATTCTTTATATCCAAATTTATAAAACAATAGGATCATTATAGAAAGACAGTAGATAAAGAATAATGGAAAATAAAGTATCAAAGGAAAAAAAGATAATATAATTAAAGTATCAAAGGTAAAATAATGATAAATTAAAAAAAGAAAAGTGGTTTTCAGAGAAGAAAATAAAGAAATAATTAATAAAATGGAAAAAGAGAATAAAATTAAAATCAATGCATACCTTTTCCACAACACATCAAGCAATGGGTTTAATTTTATTGAGGTATTTTATATTTTAAATAAATTTTAGAGGACATTCCTTTGAGCTAATATAATACTGTGAAAATATTTCTTCAATTTGGTTTTTTATCAAAGACAACTCTAAATGAAAAGTTAGATACATGTATTAATATAATATTTTTACTCATTATTAATCATCTTTAAGAGAGATAAAAAAATTGATTAAAAGAATAAATACATATATAGAAAAATAATTTGTTCAAAAAAGATTAAAAATTTAACCAAAGATAAATCTAAAGGATCAAAGATAGTTAAAAAATAATAATCAAATATTATAAAAGTACATTATTTTGAAATTTTTATTTTGAAATTTTGAAAAAATAAGCGAAAATAGTTTGCAAATTATTATCTAATTCATTCAAAAATTAAAGATCTATTTTAAGGATAATTTCATAATTAAATAGATGTGGCTCCTCGTAAAATGGTAACATAGGTGAGATAAAGAGATCATAGACAATAAATACGAATAAAGAAATAAATTCAATATTTGAAAAAGAAGTTTTTTTAAAATGAAATTAAAATAGATTTCAAGATAGCCATAGATCAAATGAAAACATTCATAAGAAAATAATTCCTAAGTCACATTTAATACATTTGAAATGATTAAGGGTAAAATTTTTAGTGAATATATCATAGATTTGATATTTATTTTGGGTAAAAAAAATAATTTGTCACCTTTTTTAAAGTTATATCATATAAAATGGTTACTAAGATCAATAAGTTTGGTGTGAGAGTGTTGGATATGATTTTTAGAGATATTTATGGAACTGGTTGTGACACCCTGAGATTTATGAGATAGATTTTTTTTAATTTCTTTGATGTCTTGTGTTTAAAGCTACACCAATATTATCTTTCTATATACGCAACACCATATTATCTTGCGGTATACGAAACTCTATTCTTGGCTTGTGTTCACAAAGTTTATCTTCTTTTGATAAAATTCATTTCACGTGAGACCGAGTATAAGTGGATCACTAAATATTATTATGTTACCTTATAACCTAACTGTTAAAATAGTGGGAATGAAAAATATTAATTGATTTATTAAAATATTTTTTACACATATATTTAATTAATTATTTTTCGAACAATTATTTATAAATGAAAATAAAACCTTTTTTTAATCAAAAGGAAATGTTTATTCTAAAAAACTATTTAAATGAAAATAAGTGAGTTTATAAAATAATAAAATCACTCTTTATGGATTTTATTAATGAAATATATTTAATATATTAAATGTAATTTTTTAATTAATAATATATGTTTTCTACGCATGATATAATAACAAATTAAAATTTTCGGATAAAAGAAGTATTTTTTTCAAAAAATAAACTTTTACCATCTTTTGTTGGAGAAACCATTTTGAATATATAGTTTTACACTTTTATTAGTTCTTTTTGACAAAAAAATATTCGTATTTGTAATCAGGACAAAGAAAAATTTTGAAATTTTGGTATTTTCCTGATAAAATTCATATTTTCATGAATAGTGAAACATACTTCATTTTAATTCAAAACTGGCATTTTTTCCAACTTATTTATAAAGATAGATTAACTTTTGAATTAGTTTCAAAGTATATTTTGATTATTTTTTTATCATTTAATCCAATTTTTTTCATTGAAGTAATTTCAAATTGAAATTAGATATAAACGCATGTCAATCTTTTGATGGTTTTTACTTTTAAAAAAAATGTTTTCTCATTTTTTAAAATGGGAAATAATTTTTAACTAATTTCTACCAATTTTGTGTTTTGAATTTAGAAAAATGGATTCCATATTTATAATAATTATGTCCAAATTATTTAAATAGGTCCATTTTATTTTTGCACATGATGAATAGTAACTACGGTAATTTTTATTTACTACGGTTAAAGGTAAATCAGGTAAATTTGGGTAACAAATAATAAGATAAGGATGATAAAATTACCCTAACACCTTCTAAAATCTTATTTTATGATTAAAAGTCTACCCTTAACACCTAAGTATCTAAATTTATTTGTTTAATGGACATTTTTCTATGAAAGTGATATAATTATTATTGAAACAAAAGAAAGTGACAACATGTCACTCTCTTATCTATTATAAGTATACAAATATTAATGTAGTGATAAAATTTATGAAACTTTAAAAATAAGTAGTCTCCAAAAAACTAATGAAATTATATACAAAATTTGAATTAATTTATAATTTTTAGAGATTAAATAATTACCATAAATATTGACACAACAATGATACAATAATTATTTTATTAAGAGAAATATAAAATAAATGACATTATAAATATTAAAATAAATATTATATGAAATAATTTATGTCATGAACCATTTTTATACATTAATATGACATGTTATAAGACTATTAAATGATTTTTTTTTTGAATTTATACCTCTGTTTTGATTTTTAAAAATTCAATGAAATGAATAGTGTAAAAATAGACATAATTAATGTTTTATAAAAATAATAATCTATTAAATTATTTAATAATCCTAAAAAAAATTAAAATAACAAATTGACTATAATAAGGTATAAAATTTAATTAAGTGTCCAATAATAGGAAATTTACCCCATATAAGTAAAATTAATAGCCTCTTAATAATTAAAATGTTGTTACCACAATTAAAATTAAAACAGAAGAATTAAGGGTAAACTGAAAAGATAAGGTTTAAAATAAAGTCAATACATGTCTAAAAATTATTGGATGAGAGGATTACTAACTAGCCTCATATTAACTTAGAAATATCTCAATTTGGATCCATTTGGATTAAAAAATTAATTGTTTAATATTTTATGAATTTCCAAGGGTCCCCCTCACCTCAATTATAAATGGGAACCATCTCCTTCACTTATTTACATCAATTTGAGCCTTCAAGATCAGTAATCCCATGAAAATTTCCCTTATAAACTTTACTATTAACATTCTAAATATTCTAGTTTTCTTTAAAGACCAACTCTAGTGCTCTAAGAGGAGATTTGTAGGAAGCACGTCGAAGAAGATGTAATTTCCCCTACTAATTTTTTCAAACTTATTTCTTCTTCTACTTCTTCTTCATGAATTTTTTCATTATAAAGTAGTAACTCCAATATCACTTATATACTGATATGTTTTTATAATTATTAAACAACTGTATTCCACCTTCTATTCACCCTATAAAAAATTGAAATCAACATGCATGCGTATGTACGGCTCACCATCTCCACAACGTACAATAATCTATTTTTAACCACCACCATACATGGATAGACATAATGATGGAAATAATAACTATATATGATTATTTGAACATGATATATTTTCTATAACAACATATATACCATCCAGTTCCATACCATCTCACAATTATTATAATAATATCGTCGCTTGTGCGTACGTATAACCTACCGTCTCCACAGTGTGATGTGGTTCATGATATAAGATATCCATTAAAATGACTATATAAATGTAAATAATTAATAAATATGATATTTTTTATATTAATATCATTTTTTAATGATATAATTATGTCTTAAGTAGGATAACTGGAGCTTATTTGGAAAAACATGCATAAAAAAGGAAGCGGTTTTTACCATGAATAACGAGTAATATTGAAATATTATTACCAAAAGGATGATTATATGATCATATATGATATTATAAAAATTACTAAGATTATTTAATAAGTCAATAGAATTATTTAAATCATTATACATGAGGTTCAGATACATAAGAAAGATATAGGATCGAAGGTAAGGGATAATTTTTCAATCTCATTATTATCCGAGATTCTATATACGTAAGTATTTTCTGGGGTATATTTATCATCCATGTACTTTTTTATTAAATATTTAATATTATTTATATTATTATAAAAAACAAATAAAGTTAATTTTATCCTTTTTATGAATTTTTATTAAATAGTATGAAAGGAATCTTTTTTCGTTATTTGATTCAACGTACTTTTTAACTTTTCTGTAAAAAGTATGAGGAAAATGTTTTTTTAACTTATAAAATGTGATTGGATTTTTATAACTTCATAATAACTTATTTACATGAAACTTAATTTACAATATTTAAAGTTTATTTTCAATTAAATTATTTTATTTTAATATTTCACGGCATTTTGAGAAAAGAAAATGCTTTTGAAAAAGAAAGGATATTTTCCTAAAGAATTAATTTGAAGTGTTTTATCAAAATTATTTTCCATCTAAGATTAAGTATATTTGTCAAGTATACTACCCCTATTATTCTTATGGTTCTATTATATTTATTATTTAATGTTATTTTTGATATGTATTCGTTTTACATGGATTATGCTATGAGGGAATGATATTTAAGAAACCTATTTTAATTATTTGGGTTAAACTATGATAATGATTTATGTTTTTACAAAACATGTAAGAACGATTTCATTATAAAATGGGTGGAACCTATATATCCCTCTAGTGAATTGGGTAATTATGGATAACTTATGAGGTATATAAGTTATGTGTGAACCTGATTTCATGTTCATAATTCTATGCCCGGACCGGGTTTGCATGTCCATGATTTTATGAGTGGACCTGGTTTCCAAGTAGATATGTTTATGAAAGAGATAGGTTTCATGTCCTTAATTTAATGAGTGAATTTTTTATTATTTATACATATTAAGAAATTTATATTATTATGTGTATTCCACACTTTCATCTCATATGTTATATTTATGATCTTATGTTTTATGATCTTTGATTCTATTTATGATTCAAGTTTTCCATTTATATGTAGGGAATGGTATTCTAATGTTATGATCACATTATCATAACCTTTATGATTATGTTTATGTTCACATATCACCATTTTTTCCCTTACTGAGTATCTGAGTTCACCCCTTTTTATGTTTATTTTCCCCAAGATTTGAAGAAGGGTATTAAGAAAGATGTGTTAAAAATTCATCCTAATTATAAAGGATAAATCAAGAGATTATGTAAATGTTTTATGAACCAGTTTATTATGTTTCCCAGTTTCCAAAGACACTAAACAAAAATGATCTTTGGGAATCTATTTGTTTAATGTATTCAATATTCCTCAAAAAAAATGTTATGTCTATGTACGTCAAGCTTGGGTCATTAGAGTTGGTATCAGAGCGAAGGTTTACTCAACCTTTAGAAACTAGGATGTGAAAACTTCAGTGAGATCCCTAGAGATATTTATAAGGATATGTCTTGGGATTTCCTAAGGATAATTCTAACAGTAGGTCATAGTCCTATAATTATGTAATGATCAGGAATAACCTAGAATTAAACTTAAGATGTTAGTGATTGAAAGTACAACCCATTGATTATGTTGTTTTACAAGTATGATTTTTCCTTTCACACTATTTTTTGGGGTTTTATACAATGGATAGAACCCAAAGGAACCGTATTAATAATGAATACAATGGTAAATGAAATGATTTTCATTCTGAGAAACTAAATTTTATTTGAGCCGCAATGCAAACTCTTATCGCTATAACCACACAAGATATAAATCATATTGGACTTCCAAATGAGTAGAAGAGGGAACAACCTTTCATTTAATCCTTCATGTGGAAACTTCTACCTTATTGTAGTGGAAACGAATCTATTGGAACATATGAAGATAATTTCACAAGGCTGTCAAGGTATGCTTTCGGGTTAATCATTAGTCCTGAAAGAAAAATTGAGAGATTCTTTGGTGGCCTAAAACTGAGTCTCCAAAAGGCATTATCCATAAGGGAAATTTAAATCTATAAAGAATTCATTTGTTGTGCACTAAAAGTGGAAAGGTAAGTAGGTATCTCTCAAGGTTTTGGAGATAAGAAAAGGAAGATGGAGCTTAATGGAAAATCCAACAGTTTTTGACAAAGAGAGAAGAAAAATTCTCAACCTCATACATTCCAAAAAAAAGTGGGAAGAAACACTCAGGGGAATGCATGAAAGGAACAAGAAGGTGTTTCAAGTGTTGGAATCTTGGCCATAAATCCAAAGAGTGTCAAAGTGATGTAAAAAGTTCATTCAATGTAGAGAAATATAAATAAAATAAACCACACACACTTTAATTCTACAAGTACATGGAAATGGGGCATTATGTTAACCAATTCTCTAATAAAATGGTTATTGATGATGATCAATGTCAAAAACCTCTTAAGTTCAAAGATAAATAAAAATCACATGTTATCACTATTGGTGATGTTGAGTATGAAAATGAATTTGTGGAATGACAGAGTGTTTCTCAAGAACCGAATCTGGTCGCCATCAAAATCGGCACCTGACCCAGCCCAACACAAGGCCTGAAGGGCGTTCCCGATCCCCCCGGGCTGGCACAAGTTCCGGAGTATCATAAAATTATGTTTGGGAATGATTTAACTGAGTTTATAAATATTAAACAAAAAAACTCAATAAAAAAATATGGATTTTTCAACTAAAACTGTCTTTTTAACAATTTCAGAACTGAATTAAATAAATTAAAACTATGTTTAAATACTATTAAAAATGTATGAAGCCAAATAATGATATCCCAAGAACCTCCACATGGAAATAGGTGCCCCCTCAAGCCATCTCCACAACACTGCATCACGAACGACCAGTAAAAACCCGAACTATTGGCACAAAATTTGTTATCAAACCTACAAAAACAAAATAACCAAGTCTACTTACACCCAAAGGTGTAAGTAGGGTGTGAGAAAAATCCCAGTAGGATAACACCACTAAGAGATTCCATGCGATAAACATTCAAAGACGAAATGCATGCAAGTTTTCAAAAACAAGTAATTTATAGTTACAATTTCTAAAAGATGCAACTAAAAAAATAAGTTTTCAAGTGGACTAATTTAAAGAATCAACCCTTTTAAAATAAATTCCAATTCTACTGAATTCTTCATCCAAATATATCGTATGCCGAAGGTGAGTATAAAGGATCTAATGAGCACAAGAAATAGGAAATAACCCCTAGGCACTGGCTAGTTGTGGGTCCCAGGTACCTCATATCTCGGTGAGAGTAACCATCAAAAATATCCATTCTCATGCACGAGCAACTTGTAGGGAACATACCCATAACCAAGTAGTCCCCCATCATCATCATCATAGTTTAGTTAGATTTGTAATCATTAATCTTTCTAAGTGAAACTGAGGCCAAACCCTATGGATTCACTATCATACTAGTACACGTCCACCCACCTTGATACCCAGGATTTCCCCTTGTGCTCAAAAAAGTTCAAATGGTCAATAAATATACTTTTCATATGAAAATATCATTTCCACATCACAAATTTACCAAACATCCCACATCTATACCACACATGTCACAAAAGTCCACTTTTCATTCAAATTGATTTTGAAATCTAACTCACACCAAAATAGCCCCCAACACTTTTCACATTTCTTTTACACTTCCACAAATCCATTAAACAATTTTATAAAACCAATACAAGATATTCCAACTCACATAACAGCCCACTAACATGTTACATAATACCCTTTTCATAACCAAAATCCATTTTACACATCACACTCACACAAAACATCCTACATCCCTTTCACATCTCTTACACACTTTAGAAAATCCTTCAAACATTTTTATAAAACATTTCCAAGATGGAACACATCTCAAAACACCACCTTTCACATTTAAAATTTACTATTTAAAAATATACACTCCTAAACTGTTTTCCAAAATGGTTTCACCACTTACATAAATCTTTAAATCATTAAAATCTTTCATAAAACAATTCCCAAGAGTATACCCAATCTTTGCTCATAAAACCCATTTCAAAACCATATTTCAAGGACGAAACCACACCAAAACATTACCAAAGTAAAATTGTCTGCCCTAGAGGCATTTATAAAACCACTTTCAAGTGTTATAAAATCACCTTGAATAATACCACAAAAGAAACAAATGAAAACACCCATTTTCATAAAATGATCTCAAGAAGTATAAAAATGTTTTACACAACTAACCTATTCCAAAAACCCTATTTCAAACCCAATGGCACACCAAAACCCTACCAAATCACAATTGGTAGCCCAAACAATATTTATTAAACCAATTTCATATGTTGTAAAATACAACCAAATAACACCCCAAGTGTTACACATGAAAAACACCCAATTTCAAGCTAAAATGCAACAATAAAATTAAAATCTTAACCAAATAAATCATGAATAGTTTTTTCAGCACAAAAATATATTTTTTTTCTTTAGAAAAGGGAATTCCCCAATGTCGACTTTTCGAACCCTCCACATAGAGAAACCCCACTCCCCCACGAAGGGGTAGTACCAGAAGGCAACTCCCCAGCCGAGGAAAGAGTTGTTTCCAGCTGAGATGGTAGAGCCTCCCGAAGGGTAACGGCCCATCAGCGATGGTTCATCACAGTGATCCGTCAGCAATTGGGCCATGCCTCATTTTTCCCGACCAGAAGAGTCAGGGTGACCCGACAAGGCGGGTGGATCCCGGGGGAGAGGTTCGCCACGAAAGTGGACTGCCAGGATTCGAACCTTGAACCTCCCAAAGAACAACCTATTTTGGAAACTCACCTTCACCACCACACCACCACCGAAGTGGCAGCACAAAAAATATATTAGTAATATGAATAATGAGTAAATACAGCAAGATAACTCATCAATAATTTTTTACACATGGAACCACCTACCGAAAATGTCGAATCCCTCAAAACTTGGTGGAAAACATCAATTACACCACCGCTGCACCCCAAGGAAGATAAATCTATCCCTAGAAAACAATATTTGACCAAAAAGACACCAAATTAAACCCTAGGTTCAAACCCTAACTTCTGGAGACTTTAGAACATAATGAAAGAGGGAGGAATCCCTAAGTGAAAAGGAAGAAACCAAGAAGGAATCACTTACCTTGAAAAAATATTGAATAAATCACCCCAAATACACCAGTATATGAATTTTCAAACAGTCAACCATTCAAGGGAGATTCGTAAAAGGTTTAATAGGTCATTTAGGAACTAGAATGGGGTGAAAATAGTTAAAAATTAAGGAGTTATGAAATAATCAATTTACCTCTTTAAATATGGGATATTTGAGAAATTCATAGAAGTTTTATCCCAATTCACGATGTAACCGAGCTCCAAATAGGGGGAGGAGAGCATGGGGGAGCGCCTTGGGTATTTGGGTTTGGGGGAGAGTTAGAATCACCGAAAAAATGTAAACATTGAAGGATATATTAGATAATTAAAAAAATTAATGCATGAAATGGGCTTTCTGCCAGGCCCAATCCATGAATAAAAACCCATATCCACCATGATTATGGATTCCCAAATGGTCCAAATTAATATGGTGGTATTAATAGGTCCGGGTATGAAAAGTAGTAATTATAATGGATGAAAATTTTTGAAAAATGAAGGATTTATAAAGGAATCAAAATTTATTTTTAAATCTAGAATTGGGCTCACGGTTTGGACCAATTCCTGAAAACTCACCTATTCCTCCATAAAAGATTAGGAAACCCACAAAACAAAGCCTGAATGGAAATTAAATAAAATTTAACTTTAAAATAAGTCATGTATGTGACAATTATCCCTACCATGAAAACTATCTATCCCCGGAAAGCCACAGTAAGACCAGATAAAAAACCAAACCCAACCGATAAACCAACATGTATTTCTTTGCCAAGCTTCGCCCCCAAGGGCCAAAACACCTCCAATGATCAATTCAGGAAGGATTAATATCACAACCCAAACTTAAACAACATTCCAGAAATGATCATTCACATTCATATTTTATCCCAAAATTAAAATCCTCAAACACTATCTGAAAAAGACTCAAGAAATTCACCCAAACGAACAACAACTTCAAACAAGGTTACACTTACTTTACATTAACTAAACCATTGGGAGGTCTCAAATCCCAACGTTTACTCAAGGAAGATGTTGATAGCTAGATATTTATGAACAAGAATACTTACCACCAAGCCAAGACCATGGATAAATCTGAGCTATTGGTGGGGGAACACAAATAGGCACCCCACCATAAGAGGCAACGTATATTTTTCTGAGACAAAATCAGGACACTAACAGGGGAGTCCTGAACAAACTCCCTAGTAAAAGGGTATAATTCCATTAAATATTTATGAATTAATGTACATGATAATAATAGTGGGTCTCCCCACCATAAGAACTAACCATCTTTACCGACTCATATGGGCCGATACAGAAAGACCCAATTTTTCTTAAAGATTTGGGAAGGGCGCAGGGTCAGTCCGCACAATTTGGGAAACTGTGTACTAACTATGCAGATCATTCTTTCTGCATGGCTTCCTGGCACATGGTCACTACTAATCATGCACAAACTGTGTCCTCAGCACGTCTATCCAAATTTCCAACCATTCCCTAATGACTCAATGGAAACCAAAGGGGAAGGGAATGACATTAGGTGATGACATGGGTACAAGGCGGTCAACCAATTTCCACCAAATGGGAAAAATATAAGAAAGATGATGAAACCAGAGGTTTAAAATCTTCCTTTCTTTCATACTAAGGATAATACATTGTACAAGGGTTTAAATTACTTTGGGATTTCCCCTGACTACGAGTCAGATTCTCTCTGATACCTATGGCTAGAGCTCAAATGATTGAAGCATCTTCGACCTCGCAGTTAGGCTTTAGAAACCCCTTAAATGAGAATTCTTCTTTCCGTGCCACCAACAACTACACTGAAATACCTGATAAGATTTCCAAGACATAACACATTCCAAACTCACTTTACCCTAACTTGATATTTCACTGAAATAAGGGTTTAAAAAATTCACAAACATCACACCTTGTTTCTTCGAGTGGGGAACTATAGAAGTTAAGAACACATATACTCAACTTCATCTAAATTGTAATATTTTGATGTTTTTTCAAGGGATAAATTCTCCCAACATAATATAGACTCTTATAGGATTTCATGACTTTCACCATTACAGTCAATCAAGCTCATGAAATCACAAGGCATCACCGAACATGACTATTGTGACTTAGGTAAACAATGCATAGAGAGGGAACTTATACAACATCCCTAAACAACACACAATTCTAGAAAGTGGCCACAATATCCTCTCATGAATAGATTTCCCACGCTAGTAGTTTAACGTAAACTCCTTCTCCTAAGAGACAATGATGGACTAAGATGACCTCTTAGACACCATCCAGATACTCATCCATGCTAACAACCCCATACCACTTCCACCTCCGGAAAATCAAGAAACATAAGAGGCTAAGGTCTCTTTAAACCATCTCTGATCACTCTCCCACTACAAGAGGATACAAAAAACCAAGAAAGGAAAGGGTTTAGACTCAATTTAAATATCTCAAGAAAAATATTCCTTATATTGATCAACTGGAGGGTCTTCAAACAGCGAAACAATTCAGGTTGTACTTCAGTTGTGCACTAACCCTTAATAGGGCATACCTTATCCAAAAATTAAACCCAAAGACCCAACCAAGATGATCCATTAGTCAATATATAATAAAAACCTGATCCAAACGCACTAAATGAACCACCGTAAAGGCATCCCAAAACATTTCTCAGAAGAGACCACAAATTATCCCATCAACACAGCTTACCGACCAAACACAAACCCAAAACACAGTACAAACAGGAGGGGTTCTTGGACTCAAAGCATCCCAAAACATAAACATTTTAAAAAAAACACATAATAACCACCATCCCAAACTAGGCATAAAGACAAGAAGTTTCTCATTTAAAATCATCTTTTTGAAAATAAATGGTTCAGCGGTTAGCGTATCCACCAATGCTACCCCATGGGCCTCACACATGCATGCTTATGTGCCACACTGGGCACCCTCCTCATATCCATCCCAGAATTCATCCAGCCATGCCATCAACCATACATCATCCCATATAAACCCATTCATGTGGTCGCTCACGGAAATAACAAAGGTTAAATAAAAAATTCTTTCCACTTTTCAAAACCAAAACAGTCAACCAATACCTCCTTTTTCTCAAAACCGCTAACCACAAAATCTAACCCTAATTACATCCTACCAAGATTTTCAGAAAGGAACAATCGGTTAAATGAAAACTCATTTTAAAGTAATACACCTTAATTTCAAAACATCTAATCTCATTAAAACACCTTTCAATAGTATAGAAAACTCTATTGGAAACACTTTTTCAAAACCAACCTTGACATAGTTCATGCTTTCAAAAGTGGTGCAAACACATCATTTTCCATTCCAATATAATTCTGAAAATTCAGTTATCCATTTTCAAAAATCTAAAAATTCCCTCTTTATTAGATAATTATTTCATATAAACTTTACAATTATTAAAACCAAGTCACTTTAAAACCAAAGTTCCAAGATTTCAAAACTAAAGAACACAAGACAATGCATGAGGAAATTGTCTTTGGTGGGTGACTCGGACATATGGTTGGCGGCCATACTCCAATCACTTCACCATCATAGAGAGTGTTCAAGGGAAATATATTCAGCTCCACATGGCTTGCCAGACCCTGCGAGCTCACTGAGACCATTAACCCAACTCTCTTTTCATTTCCCCTAATCATCATCAAACCATGAAAACCAAAGGACTCAGAAAAGTCCTGACCTCCCCTAGCGACTTGAATACCTTCATGGGGTGTGGTAATCAGCCACATTACTCTTAACCAGAATTCCAAGTCCCAACATTCCTAACTCTATACTATCCTGACTATACCCCAAATAACATGACCCAAAGAGAGCGAACATCTCTTTGATACCATTTTGTCACGAACTGAATCTGATCGCCATCAAAATTATCAATCGACCTAGCCCGAAACAAGGATCGAAGGGTGTTACCGATCCCAATGGGCTGGAAAAAGTGCCCAAGTATCATAAAATAAAGTTTTTTAAAAATTTACCCAAATTTAAAAACATTAAACAACAAAAAACTCATTAAAAAAATCTGGATTTTTCAACTAAAATTGTCTTTTGAAAAATTTCAGAACTGAATTATATAAGTTAAAACTATGTTTAAATACCATTAAAAATGTATTAAACCAAATAATGACATCCCAAGAACCTCCATATGTCAAGAGGCACCCCCTCAATCCATCTCCACAACACTGCATCACGAACGACTGGTAAAAATCCAAACTATTGGCACAAAAGTTGTACCCAAACCTGCAACAACAAAATAACCAAGTCCACTTACACCCAAAGGTGTAAGTGGGGTGTGATCCAAATCCTAGTAGAATAACACCACTAATATATTCCATGTGATATACATTCAAAGATGAAAATCATGTAGTTTTTCTAAAAACATGTAATTTTTAGTTACAATTTATAAAATATGAAACTAAAAAAATAAGTTTTCAAGTGGGATAATTTAAAGAATCAACACTTTTAAAATAAATTCCAATTCTACTGAATTTTTTAGACAAATATACCATATGTTGATGGTGATTATAAAGGATCTAATGAGCACAAGCAATAGGAAATAACCCATAGGCACTAGCTAGTAGTGGGTCCTAGGTACCTCATATCTCGGTGAGTGTAACCATCAAAAATATCTATTCTCGTGAACGATCTACTAGTAGGGAACATACCCATAACCTTGTGGTCCCCAATAATCGTCACCATAGTTTAGTTAGAGTTGTAAGCATCAATATTGCTAAGTGAAACTGAGTCCAAACCCCACGGATTCACTAGCATACTAGTACACGTCCGCCCACCTAGATACCCGGGTTTTCCCCTTGTGCTCAAACAAGTTCAACAAGTCAAGAAATATACTTTGCATATGAAAATATCATTTACACATCACAAATTCACCAAAAATCCCACATGTATACCACACAAGTCAAAAAATTCCACTTTTCATTCAAATTGATTTTGAAATCTGACTCATACCAAAATAGTCGACAACACTTTTCACATTTCTTTTACACTTCCACAAATCCATTAAAGAATTTTATAAAACCAGTACAAGATATTCCAACTCACATAACATCCCACTCACATGTTACATAATACCCTTTTCATAACCAAAATCCATTTTACACATCACACTCACAAAAAACATCCCACGTCACTTCCACATCTCTTACACACTTTAGTAAATCCTTCAAACATTTTTATAAAACATTTCCAAGATGGAACACATCCCAAAACAGCCCCTTTCACATTTAAAATGTAATATTTAAAAATATACACACTCCTAAATAGTATTCCAAAATTTTTTCACCACTTACATAAATCAGTAAATCATTCAAATCTTTTATAAAACAATTCCAAAGAGTATACCCAATCTTTTCTCATAAAACCCATTTCGAAACCATATTTCAAGGACAAAACGACACCAAAACACTACCAAAGTAGAATTTACAGCCCTGGAGACATTTATAAAACCACTTTAAAGTATTATAAAATTACCTTTTATAATACCATGAAAGATACAAATGAAAACACCCATTTTCATAAAATGCTCTCCAGAAGTATAACAAAGTTTTACACAACAAACCTATTCCAAAAACCCTATTTCAAACCCAATGGCACACCAAGACCCTACCAAAGTAGAATTGTTAGCATAAAAAATATTTTGTAAACTAATTTCATATGTTATAAAATACAACCAAATAATACCCCAAGTGTTACACATGAAAGACACCCAATTTAAAGCTAAAATGCAACAATAAAATTAAAATCTTAACCAAATCAATAATGAATAGTTTTTTCACCACAGAAAACATATTAGGAATATGAATAATGAGTAAATACATCAAGCTAAATCATAAATAATTGTTTACACATGGAACCACCTACCGAAAGTGTCGAATCCCTCAAAACATGGTGGAAAACATCAACCGTACCACCGCCACACCATAAGGAAGATAAATCCAGCCCTAGACCACAATATTTGACCAAAAAGAAACCAAATTAAACTCTAGGTTAGAACCCTAACTTTTGGACACTTTATAACATAATGAAAGAGGGAGGAAACCCTAAGGGAAAAGGAACAAATCAAGAAGGAATCACTGACCATGAAAAATATTGAAGAAATCAGCCCAAATACACCTGTATATGAATTTGAAAGCATCCAAGCATTCAAGGGATATTCGTACATGGTTGAAGATATCATTTAAGAACTATAATGGGGGGAAATGAGTAAGAAATTATGGAGTTATGAAATAATCAATCTACCTCTTCAAATTTGGAATATTTGAGAAATTCAGAGAGGTTTCATCCAAATTCGTGATGAAACCGAGCTCCAAAGAGGGGGAGGAGAGCATGGGGATATGCCTTGAGTATTTGAGCTTCGGGGAGAGTTAGAATCACCGAAGAAATGTAAATATTGAAGGAGATATTAAAGAATTAAAAAATATTTTTAATGCAGGAAATGGGATTTCGGGCAGGCCCAATCCCTTAAATAAAAACCCATATCCACCATGATTATGGATTCCCAAATGGTCCAAATTAATATGGTGGTCTTAATGGGCCATGGGATGACAAGTAGTAATTATAAAGGATGAAAAATGTTGAAAAATGAAGTAGTTATAAAGGAATAAAAAATTATTTTTAAATCTGGAATTGGGCTCATGATTTGGCCCAATTCATGAAAACTCACCCATTCCTCCATAAAATCTTAGGAAACCCCCAAAACAAAGCATGAATGGAAATTAAATGAAATTTAACTTTAAAATAAGTCATTTATGTGACAGTTTTTATGTAATTTAAGTCTAGAATAATGTTGTAAAATCAATTCTATGGTATTATGGAATAATAAAACATTTATGTATTGGTTTGCAGTAGTTTTTCCATAAGGATTTAAGAGCATATACTGAATGCTACTGGTAAACATAAATATTGATTTAGTTAATAAGTAGATATTTTTTGAAAATAAATGATTAAGGGAAGTATAACCCTTAATATGAGCATGATTATGAGATAATTATATTTATATAGTGATATGTTTTGGACATGAATAGTTAAATTGGACGATAATGATTTCCTTATAACTGATTAAGGATTATTGAAAAGTGATTTATGCTATCAAGGATGATGTTTACAAATTTTTGGATTTAATATTATGGAAACATGAATGTTTTCGATAAGGATGTATGGTAAAGATAATACATGATTATGGAATTAACAAATTTGGAATGTGGCAACCAAGAACTGCCATACGGGATATAGAAGATAAATGCAAAGTCTATTTAGTTAACCTATTTCTAAATTTATATATTCTGAATTTTATGAAGGACTATAAGGTTATACATTTATAGATAGTATAAGTTAAACTCTGGTTTAAGTTTTTTAGATTAATGTATTATCTCACTATAGGCGGACTTATGCATATTTGATGACATGTGATAACCTTTTTGTTGAGATAGATTCAACAACCTATCATTATATTTATGGATCTCATGATCTATTAACACTTAAAGAATGAAACATTAAAATTCATTTATTTTAATAAGATATAAAGTGTAAATTGGTCAAGGAATGACCAATGGTGATATTTTACCAAAATCAAATAAGTATTTCTTCTCATGCAAAATTATTCAACTTTAAGAAAAAGATCTCAAAACCAAAAAAAATTATCCTAGTACCTTTCGGTTTGATGAATCAGATGGTCCATTAAATCATCACAGATTTATGGATTTCTGATTTTTAACTTTCTTCTAACCTTGTTCAATATCACTCTCCATCAGAATTTGTTGGTTAGATATTTTTTCTTCCATATCCATGTTTTCACTTCCCACTTATGTTATCCTATGTGGAAACTCATTGATGAGTTACTTTGGGTAACCAATTTGCTTCTAAATTTCCACTTTAGAATTAATTTTTATTATTCCCTTTTACAGTTTGGGTTTCTATGAAAGAAACTTTCAAGTAGTAAACAATTTATAACCCTGACGAATTTCGAGGGCAATGTTCATTTTAAGGGGATAGAATGTGACACCCTGATATTTTATGAGATAGATTTATTTAAATTTATTTGATGTCTTGTATTGTATGTTACACTAAGATTATATTTTACTATACAAAACACCATATTATCTTGTGATATACTCAAGTCTATGCTTCGCTTGTGTTACACACAAGTTCATGTTCTTTTGATATAATTTATTTCACGCAAGACAAAGTATAAGTGAACAACTACATATTATTATGTTACCTTATAACCTAACTATTAAAATAGTGAATATGAAAAACATTAATTTATTTATGAAATTATTTTCTAAACATGTATTTAATTAATTATTTTGTGAACAATTATTTATAAATGAAAATAAAACTTTTTTTTAATTAAAAGGAAATGTTTTTTCTGAAAAACAATTTAAATGAAAATAAGTGAGTTTATAAAATAATAAAATCTCTATTTATGGATTTTATTAATTAAATATATATGTAATATATTCAATTTAATGTTTGAAATTCATAATATATGTTTTCTATTCACGATAAAAAAACAAATTATATTTTTTGGATAAGAGAAGTATTTTTTACAAAAAATACAGTTTTACCGCCTTTTGATGGAGAACCCATTTTAAATTTAGTTTTTTACACCTTTATAAGTTATTTTTTTAGAAAATAATCTTCTTCTTTGTAATTAGGACATCAAAATTTATTTTGGTTGAAATTTTGGTATTTTTCTGATAAAATTCATATTTTAATGAATAGTGAAAGATACGACATTTTAATTCAAAACTTCCTTTTTGTCTAATTTATTTATACAGTTATATTATCTTTTTAATTGGTTTTAAAGTATATTAAAATTATTTTTTTGTCATTTAATCCCATTTTGGTCATTGTAACTAATTTTACATTGAAATTAGATATAAATGCATGTCAATCTTCTGATGGTTTTACTTTTAAAAAACGTGTTTTCTCATTTTGACAAAGGGGATTAATTTTTAATTAATTTATACCAATTCAGTGTTTTGAATTTGTAAAAATGGATTCCATATTTGGAATCAGTAATTCCAAATTATTTAAAAAGGTCTATTTAATTTTTGGACATGATGAATAGTAACTACAGTAATTTTTATTTACCATGGTTAAAGGTAAATCAGATAGATTTGGGTAACAAATAATATGATAAGGATAATAAAATTACCCTAAAACTTTTAAAATCCTATTTGATGAATAAAAATTGACCCTTAACACATAAGGATCAAAATTGATTATTTTATGTACTTTTTCCCACGAAACTAGTATAATTATTATCAAAACAAAATAAAGTGACAATGTGTCACTCTCTAATCTCTTATAAGTATAAAAATTTTAATGTAGTGATAAACTTGATGAGACTATGAATGTAACTAGTGTCCAAAAAACTAATTAAATTATCTATATCATGTGAATTTATTTATATTTTTTAGAGATTAAATAATTTCAATAAATATTGACAAAATAACGATACAATAATTATTTTATTATAAGAAATATCAAATAAATGATATTATAAATATTAAAATAAAGATTATATGAAATAATCTATATCATATATAATTTATCTAGTTAAATATGACATGCTAAAATACTATTCAATGCTTTGGTTCAAATTTATCCCTCTTTTTGTATTTTTTTTAATTCAACGAAATGAATAGTGTAAAAATTGGCATAGTTGATGTTTTATAAAAATAGTAATTTATTAAATTATTTAAAAAAACCTAAATATATTTTAAAATCATAAATTGACTATTATAATGTATAAAAGTTTTTTAATTTTCCAATTATGGAAAATTTACCCCATATAAGTAAAATTAATTGCCTCTTAATAATTAAAATGTTGTTACCACAATTGAAATTAAAAGAGAATAATTAAGGGTAAACTGAAAAGATAAAGTTTAAAATAAAGTAAATACATTTCCAAAAAATATAGGATGAGAATATTTTGAAATATAATCATCTTATCTTATCTTTATCTCAAGTTGGATCCATTTGGATTAAAAAATTAATTATTTTAATATATTAATAATTTCCTAGGGTGCCCCTCATCTCAATTATAAAAGCGAACCTCCTCCTTCACTTATTCACATCAATTTAAGCCTTAATGCTCATCCATACCCTTCCCCTTTCCCTTATAGACTTTTCTAGTTACATTTTAGAAGTTCTGGTCTTCTTCAAAGACATACTCTAGTGCTCTAAGAGGACATTTAGTGGAAGCATGTCGAAGAAGAGGTCATTTCCTCTACCAATTCCTTCAAAATTCTTTCTTCTAATACTTACTCTTCATGAGTTGTTTCATTATAAAGTAATAAATCATGTATCACTTATATAATGATATTTTATTATAATTATGAAACAACCATATTCCACCTTTTATCCATCCTATGAAAAAATGAAATCACCATGTGTGCGTGCGTGCGTACGGCTTACCATCTCCACATTGTGGTGTAATCTGTTTTTCACTACCACTTTACTTGGATGGATATAGTTATGGAAATAATAACTATATATGATTATTTTAATATTATATGGATTATATAATAAAATATATATCATACACTTCCAAACCATCTCACAATTATCAGAATGATATCGTCACTCGTGCGTACGTACGACATACCGTCTCTACGATGTGATGTGATTCATTCTACAAGATATCCATTAAAAAATGACAATAAAAATGTAAAGAATTAATAAATATTATATTTATTATATTAATATAATTTTTTATTGATATAAATATAAAATAATAAAGAGAACTTGAGCTTATTCATCAAAACATGCATAAGACAATGAAGCAATTTTTTCCCAAATAATGAGTAATAACAAAATATTATTACCGAACAGATGCTAATATGATCATATATGATATCATATAAATGAATATGATTCTAGAATAAGTCAATGAAATTATTTTTATCATTATACAGGATTTTTGGATACATATGAATGATATCACACGTAAGTTAAGGGATAATTTTTCAATCTTATTATTATCAGAGATTGTTTATACGTAAGTATTTACTAGGTTATATTTATCATCCATGTCCATGTTTCTTAAGAATGTAATATTATTTATATTATTCTATAATTTTTTAAATTTAATTTTACCCTTCGGTAAGTTTTTATTAAATGGTATTAAAGGAATATTTTTTCGTTATTTGATTCAAGGTACTTTTTTACTTTTCCTGAAAAAGTATGAGGAGAATGTTTTTTTAACTTATACATCATGAATGGATTTTTACACTTTCAAAATTTCTTAATTCCATGAAGCTTACTTTAAAATATTTCAATTTTGTTTTCAATTAAATTGTTTTATTTTAATTTTGCACGGCATTTTGAGAAAATAAAATGTTTTTGAAGAGGAAAGGATAGTTTCCTCAATAATTAATTTGAAGTGTTTTATAAAAATTATTTTCCATCTAAGATTAAGGATATTTTTCAAGTATAATAACCATATTATTCTTATAGTTTGATTATTTTTATGATGGAATTATATTTATGAAATCTATTTATTTTACATGGATTATGTTATGATGGAATGATTTTTAAGAAACCCATTTTAATTCTCTGGGTTATGCTATAATGAATAAATTATGTTTTTGGGACACGCATAAGAATAATTTCATTATAATATGGGTGGGACCTATATCTCCCTCTAGTGCATTAGGTAATGATGAATAACTCATGAGGTATATTTTTTATGCATGAACCTTATTTCATGTTCAAAATTCTATGCATGGACCATGTTATCATGTCCCTAATTTTATGAGTGGACCTAGTTTCCATGTCCATATATTTATAAAAGTACCTGGTTTCATGTACTTAAATTAATGAGTGGACCTTTTACTATTTATACATGTCTACAAAGTTATAATATTATGTTTATGCCATAATTTCACATCTTGTGTTACTGTTATGATCTTATGTATTATGATCTTTGATTTTCCTTATTATTCAAGTTTTCCATTGATATGCAGAGAATGATCTTCTAATGGTATGATCACATTCTCAAAAACTTTATGCTTATGTTTATGTTTACATATAAACCCTATTTACCCTTATTGAGAATTTGAGCCTACCCCTTTTTATGTTTCTTTTCCCCATGATTTGAAGAAGGTTATTAAGTAAGATGTGTTAAAAGGGGGTATTATTTATGAAGTATAAAGCAACGTATGATTTAGATGTTTTATGAACCAGTTTTTTAGTCATCCCGATTTCTAAAGACACTAAAATAATATGATCTTTAGGACTCTATTTGTGTAATGTATTAAATTTTCCGCAAAAGAAATGTAATATCCATGTACTTCAAGCTTGGGTTGTTAGAGTTGGTA
This sequence comes from Viscum album, assembly GCA_963277665.1. Classification (NCBI taxonomy): domain Eukaryota; kingdom Viridiplantae; phylum Streptophyta; class Magnoliopsida; order Santalales; family Viscaceae; genus Viscum; species Viscum album. The sequence goes on along the minus strand of OY728123.1, from coordinate 999,462,422 downwards.
TAAGAGTGAAGGTTTAGTCAACCATTGGAAACAAGGATTCACAAACTTTAGTGAGATCCCTAGAGATATTTCTAAGTATATGTCTTGGGATATCCTAAGAATAAGTATAATTTGATGTAATAATGTCCAAGATTATTTGTTTCATTGATAAGGTCATGGCAGTTCCCCGCTATGATGAGAACTTTGAAATGCTATACCAATATTCTTAAATATAGTTCTACAATTGGATGATATACTATTAAGGGACACATATCATGTAGACCGTCAAGCATGAGTACTCGTAAGTAGACGAGACTTTCTCTAATGAAGTTCTCACTTGGTAATCTCTAAGATAAAAGATTATGATAACAGACCCGTCAGTAGGAATTCCACATGTTTTTGTGTCATTGACTATTTCTTTCTACAAGTGTGTGTAATGATCCTTAGACTTTAACATTATCATTAATAAGTGTCATGACTCTTTCACTTTGATTTACTGATGAAAACCATCATGCAGACAGTTGGTGTGAAGTAGGGTACATTGGGTGTGTCACGAGTGACATGATACTAATGGATAAGTTGAGGAAGGATTTGTCCCTTCCATTTATGAAAGTTGATATCTCGGCCCTTTGATTGAAATAGAAATGTCGCGTGAAATTCCAGGGCCATGATGTAACGATAATTTTATTTCAGGTAGTCAAATAATGATGTATCAAGCATAGAGGTTGATGACACTATCATGAAACCTATTGATGAGATATTGAGACAAAGAAATTATATTACACAGTGAGCGTTCATATATGGATGTTGTTGTTATGACTGTACATTCTTTCTCTTGGGTGCCTTGACCTATTTCTAGATAGTACACTTGGACTTTAGGCAAGCCTCCTTAATACCAATGAGAAAGAATCCTAGAGGGTCACACACTAAGTGTTTTAGGTGGTCTCGGTTAAATTATATTGGAATTTAATTAATGAAATAAATATTATTCTTAAGACTGTGGAATAATTTTATAAAGTTAATATGGTCACATAAATTAAAAAAATATTTATTTATTTTATTGAACATTTAATAAATATTTATTTACTAGTTTGTAAATTAAATATTTATCTAAGAGAATAAATTATTTATTTATTTATTTGGGTGTTCAATAAATGAATGTGGAGTTCAAGTAGACCAAGGCCGGCCTCATAGTAAAATAATTATTTTCAAGATGGTAAATAATTATTTGTTGGAACAAGTTAAAATAATAATGACATTGCTATTATTTTGTGACGTGGAATTTTATTCATAATTTTATTTTTCGCAAGTTGGCCCACCATAAATAATAACGATGTATTATTATTATGAGCATGGGTTTTCTCCAAGTTCATGAATGTATTTAATTTTTGTTATGCAGTTAAATATTGTAACAGAAGTTCCATGCATATAAATAGACAAGTATATTTATTATGCCATAGTGAACACACTGCACACTTGGTGAATTGAGAATTGTTGAGCTAAACAATTTCTCTCTCGAATCCTCTTCCCACCCCTCACAAAAATGAGATACGTTCTTCAAGGACAAATAACAAGTGATCAAGAACGACCGACACAAGACACTCGCTTCGCTGCGCTATCACTCAGAGAATGAGTGGTGTCGATCAGAGTCCATCAGAGCATGTGTGGATCACCGCTATATGGATTCTAGTTTGGATCCTCACAAGCTCAACAAGATAATCTGGAAGGGTCATTTCAGATGATCAACATCATCAACGAAGAAAATTCCAAAGATCTGGGTTTTCTTTTCTTTATGAAATAAATTAAATTAATTATAAACATGATGTGCAAGATCCTATCTAAATGTTTTGGGCATCTTCCTTATTTATATAAATCATTGATTCTATTTCATGGAGTCTATCTTTCATTGTCGTATTGATCCTGAAATAATCATTGATCATGATAAAAATTAAATTTGGGTGTTGGCCCAACCACACTTCCACTATTCCCAAATCCTACAAGTGGTATCAGAGTGGTTACATCATAGTCTATAATTATTTAAATATTTTGATGATTATTTACACATTTAATAATTTAGTTGTTTTAATTCAAGTTAATTAGTCTGCAAATCTAAATCTCGATATCTATTCCTTCTATTTATTTTCTCGTTCACCTAATAGAAACATTCTTTTCTTTTAATTTTGATTAAAATAAAATAGAGGATTTCATCCAGAGGTGCCAAAGTTTCCTGGCCGTACAACACTAGAACACATGACGTGTATTCGGCAGTACACGCTATGTATCCAAGGTTCAATTCACTGGGTCTGGTCTGCCAAACCAAGTCGCGTCATTAGAGTTTTTCTAAGTCTTAATGACTCCATGTGTTGACACGGAATGGGTGGCATGCGGTTTCTGGATTACATGTTGTGTAGCCGACTGGACCTGACATGTAGTCCCTTCAGGTTAGGGTTAGACCATGTACCCCATACACGACTTGCCCAGCCGGAGACCATGTAACTAGGAACTACATGACGTGTGGCCCACTGGACATGCCATGTACTCCAAATATTTCCTAAGTACACTCACACACTATTTCCTCCGGAATGTACTTCGGATGGATGGTGAAAAATAGTACACACCGTGTAATTGGAACTACACACTGTGTACTCATCCAAATTATGCAGATTTATTAAAATTTATTATTATATTATATAAACCCTTGATACGCATACCATCATTCAGGAATAAAGCTGAGTCACAACACGTGATAGGTGTTTTATATATCTGTGTTTAATTTAATATCTTCATAATGTTCATTTCTACTCTTTGGGTAGTTATGAATAGGAATTCACCAGGTTGAATCTATGGTACAAGTTACATAAAAAGATAATTTTAAATAAATTTATTGGTTTAAAATTATGATGGATGAGAATATCAAGAAAATTTAGAAAATTTTTTAAGATAAAAGAATTGATTAATTAAAAATAATAATTAATTGATTCGAGTGTGATTTATCTTAAACAATAACGATTAAAGAATTGAATGCTAGTTTTATTTATGGGTAAATATTGTTTCATGTATGGATGATCATGATCTAGACCAAGACCTTTGTATATGGATGGTTTCTTTTAATTTATTTATTTAAATTACATTTTTTTTTGGCATGCAAGCCTTCTCTTCATTAATATGTAGGGTCTGCATGCCCAAAGTTTCTTTTATGTAAAACCCCTTTTTACCCCTCACCTTCATGTGAGTTAAAAAAAGGCATATGTAACGAATGGAACTCCAAAGATAGTGGAGGTGGTTCAAGATGGAGCCAAGATGAACCAATCCCATGAGATACAGAGGTGGATAGGTGGAAAGTTGTAAACACGAACCCAAAAGGTTCAAGATGTTTCTCCCCTAGGTTAGGGTTAGTTTTTCAACCTCTAGATAAACTAACCATTATAAAATCTCATGATCATTTTATTTATTTTATTTCTATCAGTTGCATGGATTATCATTATGGATATATTGTCACGATCACATAATTAATGAATTAAATAAGCATTCAAGATATAACTAAAATAAACTATACTTATGCATAAATATTATCAAGACATGGTTAATCGCTTAATTAATTTCCACTTAATATTAAAAATCATGTGATAATGATAATAATCAATTCATGCATAAGAGATAAAAATCCATCAAATAAAATATTAAGTCAGATGAAGCCTTTCGTTACTTGATTAAGGGAAAAACTCAATAAAACTATGTGTTTGACCAACCCTTGTTGGGACACGTACTTTTATACAGGAATCCCTTATGAAAGGTTTCAGGTTGACTTAACTATATTACATCAAGAGGAGTATCCCTTGATAGAATTGGTGTAATATTGGAGGCAAGAGTTGAAGAAATCCAAAAGTCATGATTTTAATATTGGGAAGTCCACTCAACAGATCAAGGAGCTAGAAGCCCACAGTTGGAAAAGACCATCCTACCAAAATACCTACAAATAGCTTGACCAACCATTGTTGGGGTTATGTGAAGGGGAATATGGATACTTGCCACTAGAATGTCATGGAAACTGTACATTCTGAGTTCAATGGTGAGGGTCATTGGGGCTTGATAAAATCGTGGGATACTTAATAAAAAATTATTATTTCTCATAAAATGTAATCAAGAAAGTACTAATGATCTACTCTTTTAATTGTAGAATAAAAATTACAATCTCATCAACCACACTATCCCTGAAATCAATTCTGAATAAAGACAACATCCTCACCAGTAGTAACTTCCAATAATGGTTTATACACCTTCAGGTTATCCTACGCCATGAACAGAAGTCTTATGTACTGGAGTCAGCATTACCTGATCCACCTTCCAAAGAGGCCAATGATGAGGATTTCCTAGTCAATGAGCAACATATGAATGAGGCGATTGATGTTCAATGTTTAATGTTATCATCATTGTCTAGTGAACTCATGAAGTCTCATGAAAACATGGATTCTTATAGCATGATCGAGCACCTCCATGGTCTTTATCAGGAGAGATCAATACAAGAAAGGTTTGAGATCTCTAAGGCACACTTTCAAAGTAATCTTGGAGAAGGTTCCCTAGCTGGGCCTCATGTAGTCAAGCTCAATGGATACATTGAGTGCTTATAGGTTATAGGGTTTAAACTCCCCAAAGAACTGGGCACCAATCTCATTCTCGCATCACTCCCTCAAAGATTCTCTAACTTTGTTGTCAATTTCAATATGAACAACATTGATAAGTCTCTATCTGATCTTTTTATACTCATTTTCCATGTGCACAAAGATATGAAACACGAAAATACTTTTGTCCTTATGGTGAATAAGAGGAAAGGGAAGGTGAAGAACTTTAAGCCCAAATCTTCTTCACAACCTTCCAAGAAAAGGAAGATCAAGGGGGAGGCAAGGGAATAGGAGGTTGTTTTTTTTCATGTGGCAAGAAGGGCCACTGGAGGAAAAACTCCACCTAGCCTAAGAAGTAAGGGGAAGATTCAGGTGCATTTGTTATCAAATTCAATCTATATGTTTCTAAAAATTGGGTATTAGATAAATCTTTTTGTGCTCACATATGTATCCAAATATAGGAAACAAGTAGATTCTGGAAGATTGACTGAGGGGAGGTAGATCTAAGAGTAGCCAATGGTACAAGATTTGATGTTGTAGATGTCGGGGACTACCACCTCACATTCCTAACTGGGGTGATCTTAGTGTTAAAGGGTTGTTATTATGTTCCTTATGTTACTAAAAACATTATTTCTATATCCAGATTAGATACAGATGGATTTGTTTTCAAGTTTGGAAATGAATGTTTCTTCTTTTATAAAGATATAATTTCTTTTGGTAGGTCATATTCATACAATAGTCTTTACATGTTGGATTACACAAACCAAGTAATGGAAATCAATAACAAGGACTATTCACATGACTCATACCGCACCCAACTTTGGAATCATTGGCTAGGTTAGGTAAATGAGAAACTCTTGACAAAGTTACATCAAGATGGATATTTTGATTCTTTCGAACTAAAACCACTTGGTGTATGTCATTCATGTTTACAAGGCAAAATTACCAAAGCCCATTTAGTGGGAAAGGTTAAAGGGTTAATAACTTCTTGAATTGGTACATACCTATGTGTGTGGACCATTTCCAATTGAAGAAAAGAGAGGGTAATCATACTTCATAACTTTTACAGATTATTTTAGCAGATATGGATATATCTACTTAATGAGGTATAAGTCAGATTCTTTTGATAAGTTCAAAGAATACAAGAATGAAGTTGAGAACCATATTGGTAAGAAGATTAAGAAACTCCACTCAGACCGAGGTGGAGAATATCTTAATCAAGACTTCATTGATTACTTATGAGAGTTTGGGATCCTATCTCAACTCACTCCTCTATACATGCCCCAATGGAATGGTGTGAGAAAAAGGAGGAACCACACCCTATTGGACATGATGAGATCAATGATGAGTCATGCGAGTCTTCCATTATCCTTTTGGGATATGCGTTACAAATAGCAGCACACATACTAAACCAAGTACCAAATTAATTAATAAATGGTATTCCATAAAAGTTCTGGAGTGGAAGAAAAGAAATTTTATCAAATTTACATGTGTGGGGTAGCTAAGCGTTTGTTAAGGCCTCTTCAGGTAACAAACTCACACACTGAGTCACAAAGTGTACCTCTATAGGATACCCCAAGGAAATAAGGGGATATTACCAATACAACTCCTCAGACAAAAATTTTATAGTGGCAAGACATGACATATTCCTTGAGAGGGAGAAAATCTCTAAAAGAGATATTGGGAGTGACAGAGACTTTGATGAAGTTGAGGCTCAAGGTACACAAGAGTTGGTACGGGAACAGATTCCACAAAGCCCCATGGAAGAAGAATCTCTTCCAGAGACACAAGTATTGCATCGGTGTACAAGAGATATTAGAGAACCAGAAAGATATGTTTTTCTAGTTAACCAGGATGGTGACTCATTATTAGTTGATAATAATGATACTCTAACCTACAAGGAAGCAGTAAGTGGAACAGAAATTGCTAAGGGGCAAGAAGCCATGAATTTTGAAATGGATTCCATGTATCAAAACTAAGTTTGAATTTTCATAGATCCTCTAGTTGATCTAAAGCATGTTGGTTGAAAATGGGTATTCAAGAAGAAACTAGACATGGAAGGACAATTTAGTACCTATAAGGCACAACTGGTTGTAAAAGGGTTTAAACAGCATCAAGGAATTGACTATGATAAAACCTTTTCACCATTTGTAATTCTGAAATCCATTATAATTCTACTTTCCAGTGCGGATTACCGTGACTATGATATTTGGAAAATGGATGTAAAAATAGCCTTCCTTAATAGGAACCTTCAGGAAGATGTCTACATGACATGACCTGAAGGGTTTGTGACTCCAAAGGATTCCAATAAGTTATGAAAAATGCAGAAATCCATTTATGGATTAAAGCAAGCATCCAGGTCATGAAACATTCATTTTGATGAATCCATAAGAGAATTTGGTTTTATTAAGAATGAATGTGAGTCTTGTGTCCATAAAAGGTTTAGTGAGAGTCCATTCATTTTTCTAATAGTATATTTTGATGGCATATTACTTATTGGAAACAAGATACTAGTCTTACAGTATGTTAAGGAATTACTGAATCAATGCTTCTCCATGAAGGACTTGGGTGAGGCGGCATATATTCTTGGGATCAAGATTCATCATGATAGATTTAAGAGATTATTGGGCCTAAGTCAAAGTACATACATTGATAATATACTGAAGAGATTTAGTATGGAACAATCCAAGAGGGGATTGTTTCCAGCATCACATGGCATTCATCTTTCCAAGAAAATGTATCCTCAGACACATGAGGAAAGAAAGATAATGGCAAGGAATCCATTAAAATCCGCGATTGGGTTAGTCATGTATGTCTTTCTATATACTATGATAGATGTCACCTATGCATTGAGTATGGTAGAAAGATATCAAGATGACCTAGGTGACCACCATTGGAAGGAAGTCAAGACTATCCTAATGTATCTGAGGTGTACTAAGGATATGTTATTGGTTTATAGAGGAGATGAGGAACTAGTCATTAGAGGATATGCAGATTCTAGTTTCCATACTGATCAAGATGATATGAAGTTGCAAACATGATACATCTCCACTTTGAATGGAGGTGTAGTGAGTTGGAAGATCTCAAAGAAGAGTGTGGTCGTAGATTCTACAGCAGAGTCTGAGTATATCGCAGCTTCTAAGGTAGCTAAAGAAGTAGTTTGGATGAGAATATTTTTCCAGGATCATGATGTGATACCTAGTATTAAAGATCCCATGACATTGTACTGTGATAATACTACAGCGGTGGCTCACGCAAAAGATCCAAGGTTATGTCAGCGAACTAAGAACATACTTTGGAAGTGTCGTCTCTTTAGGGATTTTTATTAGAGAGGTGGAGTTGCGGTGAGTGGTATTTCTATGGAAGAAATTTTGGTAGTCCCCTTGACTAAATCCTTGACTTAGCAGAAACATGATCACCATGTGAGGTTTAGCAGACTGAAATTCGTAGGTAGTTGGCTCTAGTCCAAGTGGTAGTTTGTAAGATTTGGTGTCCTAGAACCAAATGGTTATAATTTAATTACATGTATATTTAATGTATTTAAATATTAAAAATCTTATTACATATTTTTCATTATTCTGCATGACTATGATTTAATAATGTCCTAGATTATTTGTTACATTGATAAGGTCATTGAATTTCCTCAATATGATGAGAATCTTGAAATGCTATAACAATATTCTTAAATATAGTTATGCGGTTGGATGACATGCTATAAAGGGACACATGGCATGCACACCATTAGGTTTGAGTACTTGTAAGTAGACAAGACTTCCTCTCATGAAGTTCTCACTTGGTAATCTCTGAGATAAGAGATTATGAGAATAGGCCTGCCAGTAGGAATTTCACATATTTAAGTGTTATCGAATATTTCTGTCTGCCAGTGTGTGTAATAATCCTTAGACTTTAAGATTATCATTAATACATGTCATGACTCGCGCACTTTTATTTGATAAAAAAGCATCATGCATATAGTTGTTGGGAAGTAGGGTACGTTGGGTGTGTCACGAGTGACATAATATTAATAGATAAGTTGAGGAAAGATTTTTCCCTTCTATTTATGGAAGTTGATATCTCAGCCTTTTGATTGAAATAGAATCATCGTGTCAAATTAAATGTCCATGGTGTAATCACAAGTTTATTTCAGGTAGTCAAAGAATGACGTATCAAGAATTAAGGTTGATGACACTATCATGAAACCTGATTGATGAGAAATTGAGACAAAGGGGTTATATTACATAGTGTGCATTCGTATCTGGATTTTTTTGTTTCGACTTTAGGTTCTTTCTCTTGAGTGCCTTGACCTGTTTCTAGACAGTACTCTTGGAATTTAGGCATGACTACCTAATTCCAATGATAAATAATCCTAGAGGGTCACACACTAAGTGTTTTTGGTAGTCTCGGTTAAATTGTATTTGAATTTAATTAAATAAATAAATATTATTCTCAAGACTGTGGAATAATTTTATTCAAGTTAAGATGATCTCATAAATTAAAAAATATATTTATTTATTTTATTGAAAATTTAATAAATATTTATTTACTAGTTTGTAAATAAAATATTTATATAAGAGAATAAATTATTTATTTATTTATTTGGGTGTTCAATAAATGGAATTGGAGTTTGAGCGGACCAAGGCTGGTCTGGTAGTAAAATAATTATTTTCAAGATAGTAAATAATTATTATTAGGAACAAGTTAAAATAATAATGACACTGCTATTATTTTGAGACATGGAATTTTATTCATAATTTCATTTTGCGCAAGTTGCCGCACCATAAATAAGGATGCGGTATTATTATTATGAGAATGGGTTTTCTCTAAGTTCATGAATGTATTTAATTATTGTTATGAAATTAAATATTGTTAAATAATTTCCATGCATATAAATAAACAAGTACGTCTATTATGCCATATTAAACACACCTCACACTTAGTGAATTGAGAATTGTTGAGCTAAATAATTTCTCTCTCGAATCCTCTTCCTTCCCCTCTTAAGAACAAGATACGTTCTTCAAGGCTGAAGAACAAGTGATCAATAATGACCAACACAAGACATTCACTTCGTCGTGCTAGAACCCGGAGAATGAGTGGTGTCGATCGAAGGCCATTGGAGCACGTGTGGATCACTGCTAGAGGGATTCTAATTTAGATCCTTTCAAGTACAATGTGATAATCCAGAAGGGTCATTCTGAATGATCAATATCATCAACAAAGTAAATACTGAAGATCCGTGTATTCTTTTCTTTATGAAATTAATTAAATTAATTATAAACATGATGTGAAAGTTCCTCTCTAAAGTTTTTGGGCCTCTTCCTTATTTATCAAAATCTTTCATTCTATTTTGTGGAGAATGGAGTTCATCGTCATATTGATCCTGGGATAATCATTGATCATGGTAAAAATTAAAGTTGGGTGTCATCCCAACCATGCTTCCACTATGCCCAAAACCTACATAATTATAGGTTACAGTCCTAGAATTATGTAATGACCGTGAATAACCTAAGATTAAACAAAATATGTTAGGTATTTAAATTACTCCCCCTTGATTATGTTGTTTTCCAAGTATAATTTTTTCCACTCACACTATTATTTTTGGGTTTTAGACAATGGATGGAACATGAAGGAACCATGTTAATAATGAATTAAATGGTAAATGCAATGATTATCCTTCTAAGCAACCAAATGTTATGGGAGATAAAGTGAAAAATATTATATCTATACTCACACAAGCTATAAATCATGTTGGACTTCCAAATGAGTAGAGGAAAAAACTTTCTATTAAATCCTTCATGAGGTAACGTCCATCATCTTTTAGTGGGTCTTCTGATCCACTTATTACTGAATAATGGATTAGTACCCCTGAAAATATATTTTCCATCCTTCATTGTACTGAACATCAAAAAGTCATGTTAGCTATTTGTCGTCTCGAAGGTGAAGTCGATCAGTGGTGGACTCTTATTAAGAACACGAGGGATAAAAAATAAATTGAATCTATGGAATCAGGAGAGTTTAAAGGGATATTTTTCAGTAAGCACTTCCCTCATATTATACGAACAAATATGGAGAAATAATTCCTTGAGAAAAAGAAAAATAATGATGAATCTATTGGTATCTATGAAGCTAATTTTACAGGACTTCCAAGGTATTGTTCCATGTTAATCATTATCCCTTAAAGAAAAATTGACTGATTCTTTGGTGTCCTAAAACTGAGCCTTCGAAAGGATTTATCTATAATGGTATTTGGAAGCAATTAAGAAGTTGTTCTTTGTGCACTAAAAGTGTAAATGGAACTTGTTAACTGTAACACCCCGAGATTTTATGAGATATGTTATTTTTAATTTCTTTGATGTCTTCTATTATACACTACACCAAGACTATCTTGTACTATAAGCAACACCGTATTAGCTTGCAGAATACACAACACTATTCTTGGCTCGTGCTACACACAAATTCATGTTCGTTTTGTGGAAATTATTCTATGCAACATTAAGTATAGATTTTGTTTAATGTATAAATGAAATAAGTTTTGATTATGTTATACACAACACCAAACAAAGATTTCACTACACGCAGCCCTGAGTTGGCTTTCACTACACGCAATCAAGACCTTCTTCGATAGCATGTGTAGTACACAATACCAAGTTTCACTAAACGAGATATTATTATAATATTATTATGAACTAGCCGTTATGAATAGTAATACCCACTTTTTGAAATTTTATAAATTTTAGCTTACAAAATGGACTTCATTTCTAGATTCAGAATATCGAAATTAGCCTAGGGTGAATTTTTTGTATTTTTCTAAAAACTTTCATTTTTTGATGAATAGTGAAAACACTAGGTTACTATTTAAAAACCGACTATTTATTTAAATAATTATTTTTTTTATTTAAATTTATTTTAGGAAAAAATTTATACATAATACCTATATAAGTCCAATGTAATTCATTGAATTCATTTTATAATAATTTTAGATATATAAAAATTTTATTGAACTTTTCATCGTCTTTTACCTACCTCCTAGGAGCTTTTTGCAAACTTACATAAAACTTAATTTTACCGCTTCTATGAGTGGAATTTCAAAAATCTAAGAGGCAAGGTTAATATCATGGAGTAAAATGTGGTTTAATAAGATGAAAATAATTTTTGGAGAATAGTAACTTTTTGCTTTTATTTGCCACGGTTAAAAGTAAATAGGGTAATTAAGGGTAAAAATGATATTATTATTACCCTCACACATGTCCTAATTCTATTGGATAAGTGTAATTCGGCCAAAAACAACCTTAGGAATAAAATATTTCCCTTTAGGTTCACTTGGATTAGATTAGGACATTTATTATTATTTAAAGAAGAGTTAAAATAGTTAAAATCAAAGTTTATTGACTAAAACATTTTTACTATAGGGTCATACATAAGATAAATTCGACTATAAATATTCATTAGAAAGATAAAACTATTTTCTACATAATGGTATTTTATTTATAATTTTCAGACATTAAATAATTTAATTTATTTATGACACAATGATGATGTTGTAATTACCTTATTAATGGAATATTAATATAATTGATGCTATAAATACCCAAATAAATTTAATTTTAGACTTTTTATGAATTAAAATAATTTTATAGGTTAATATTATATGTTAGTATTGATTCAATTAACTTTTCTTGAAATAATAATTTTTTTATGATTTTCACAAAAATCAATTACCAAATAGTGTCAAAATTGACATAAAATAGTTTTTAAAACAAATATTATATTATTAATCATTATTATATTCCTAAAAACATAATTTTTGACCAAATGATATAGATAATATTATATATATTAATAAGGAACCAATTGGGGTTCTTTTGGCTTGTTATAGTAAGTTTATTAACCATATAGTGTAAGAAAACAAGAGGACATGATAAAAGTTAAATTATTTAACTTAGGGTTAAATCTAAATGATAAGGTTAAAATGGTAACCTAAACTTTTCTAAAACATATTGGTTGAGATAATTTCGACCCATACCTACTTTAGCTTCTAAATAAATCAATTTGGATCTATTATAAACCGAATATGACTTTATTATAAAATAATATTTTAAGTTTTCCCAAAGGTGCCCCTCTCCTCCCTTATAAAAAAGGCACCCCTTCCCTCTTCTCTTCACACCCTTTTGAGCCTTGAATCTTGGAAAACCCCTAAAAATTCCTCTTATCAACCTATATAGTTATATCATAGGGGTTATGGTCTTCTAAAAATACCAACTCTAGTGCCCTAAGAAGAAGTTTAAAGGAGGTGTGTCGAGGAAGAGGTAATCTCTTTTACCAACTCTTTCAAGTTTATTTCTTCTTATACTTCTTCTTATTTAGTTGTTTCATTATAAAGTAATAACATAAGTATTAATTATATAATTATATGTTATTATAAATATGAAACAACCCTATTTCACCTTCTATCCATCCTACGGAAAGTGAAATCATCACGCGTGTGTACGTACGGAATACCGTCTCCACGCTGTGGTGTAATCTGTTTTTCCACCACCACCTTAATTGGATGGGTATAATGGTGTAAAGAATAACTATATCTGATTATTATAACATCATACTGATTCTAAGATATTATATCATCCACTAAAATTCCATTCAATAAATATGGGAACGATATCATCGCTCATGCGTACGTACGGATTATCGTCTCCACGACGCGATGAGATTCATTTTCCATGTTAACAATTCAAGAATGATTATAAAGTATATATAATAAGTAATCATGAAATATATGACATAATAATTCTACTAGATTTATGTATATATATATATGTATTTCATCTAATTAATTCCTTTCAATTCAATAAGGAAACAAAAAATAGCATTCATGCGTACGTACGGCCTACTGTCTCCATGAACGATATATTTCTTTCCATTTATCAATATATTATATATATGTATATTATGAATATATATTATATATAAATCATGTTTTATGTTATGGAATTAAGTAATCATGATATAAGTAATTATATTAATAATTACAAGTCAAAACACGGACAATAAATGAAACGATTTTACCCAAAACGCTGCATTAACATGGAATTGACAAATGAACGGATAATATAAAGTCGTAAGTGAATCATATATGATATCATAAATATTATTATGGTTCTCTTACAAGTTAATAATATGTTTAAACCCAATATATAGGAGTCTCGGACACATATGGAAGAAATTGGACATAAGTTAAGGGATAATTATTCAAATCTCATTCTTATCCGAGATTCTTTATTCGTAAGTATTTACTGGGGTTATGTTTATCATCCATGTCCATGTTTTCTAAAAATGTTTTCATAAAATGTTTAGTATTCTTCTATATATTTTTAAATTCATTTTTACCCCTTTTTACTTTTACCACATCGTATGGAAGGAATCTTTCTTTTATTTACCATACAAGGTACTTTTTGACTTTTCCGACAAAAGTACGAGGAGAATGTTTTTTTTAACTTATACGGCATGAACAGATTTTTATGGTTTTATAAAGCCTTATTTCCATGAAGCTTCCTATGCAATATTTCATGATTTTTTTCAACAAAATACTTTTCTTTTAAAATTTCAGGGAATTTTGTAAAAAGAAAATGATTTTGAATAAGAAAGGATATTTTCCTCAAGAATGTATTTCAAGTGTTTTATCAAAACTATTTTCCATCTAAGATGACATTATTTAGTATGATTATGTTTCAAGTATAATGTCTCTATAATTTACATGGTTCTAATTTTCTTATGATTAAATGATATCCATTTGTTTTATATGGATTATGTTAGGATGGGATGATGTTTATGAAACCCATTTTTATTCTTTGGGTTATGATGAATGGTTTATGTTTATGTTGTGGCATAAGTAAGAATGATTTCATTATGAGATGGGTGGGACCTATATATCCTTCCAATGCATTGGGTAAATATTTATATCTCATGAGATACACATGGCTTCAATGGTAAGTTAATCTGGTTCAGTGTTACGGGACTGGAACGAGGAGTGAACTCGATTCAGAAAGGGACTTTGTCAACTAAGATGGTCTTGGCAGCAATGCCTTGGCTACTATGGAAATCATATCATGTGCTTAATGGTTGCCACAATTACATGTTTTATTACCATGTTATTTTATCATGATTGATGTATCTATGCCTTATTTACTGCTATGTTTTATGTCATTTCTCAAGATTTTGATGTTTAAACATTATGTTCATGTTTTTAAGTTCAAATGTATATGGTTTGTTTTATTCTCTCCATGTTTACCCTTACTGAGAATTTTATCTCACCCTTTATATGTTTTCTTTTCCCCAGGATATAAAGAAAAGTTTTAGGTAATAAAACTAAAGGGGAAGATCTTTATGGGAGATGTTAAAGATCTTTCACAACGATTAGAAGATTTTGTTCCGAGTTTCCAAAGACACTAAACTATTACGATCCTTGAGTGTTGGTTTTTGTTATGTATTAATTATTCCGTAAAAGTAATGTAATGTCCATGTATGTCAAGATTTGGGTCTCTATAGTTGGTATCAGAGGAAAAGTTTAGTCAACCTTTGGAAACTAGGATGCGAGAACTTTAGTGAGATCCCTAGAGATATTTCTAAGGTATTTCTAGGGATGTCCCTAAGGTTAAGTATATGAATAGGTTATAGTCCTAGAATTATGGTAATGATCTTAGAATTAAACCTAAGATATTATATATTAAAGGTACTCCCCCTTTATTATGTTGTTTTCCTAGCATTATTTTTTCCTCTCATACTGTTCTTTTTGGGTTTTAGAAAATGGTCGGAAACATGAAGATTCGCGATAATGGATGATATGATGGACAATTGAATGATATTCTTCATGAGAAACCAAATGAAATGGGATTTGGAAGTCAAAACATAATTATTATTCCTAATCAGCGATCTCACAATATGATCAACAATATTAACTTTGGTAAGTATCCTGGCTCATCTAATAAGAGAAATATGGAGTTTCATGATGATCATAGAGGAAAGAAAGTTCAATTTCCCTCACGTAAATAATGTGGGAAGAGGCATCAAGGAGATTGTTTCAAAGGAACTGGTAGATGCTTTGGGTGTGGAAAGGAAGGGCACAAAGTCAGTAAGTGCAAAGGAAAAGGTTCAGTTAACACCATGGACAAGGATAATGGTATTGCTACGACATTAACAACGATTAAATGTTTTAAATATGGAATGTATGGGCATTATGAACACCAATTCCCTAAGGTAAAGTCTCATGAAGAGAGTCATCATGGTCGTATCGGTAGTATTTATGTTGATGATGATGAAGAGACTACAAATGATATGTGAGACGAAATAATTGTTCCAGATCGGTCAATGGTTTAAGAAGGTAGTGGAATGATTACATGATTATCAAGAGTAATGTTGTATAAGTAATCTCATGGTACTATGGAATAATGAGACATCTAAGGATTATTACACTATTGTTTTTCCTTATATTTTTGAAAGTATATGTTGAATGGTACCAGTAACCATGAACGGTTATTCAGATATTTTTGTAAATCACCTAATATGCGCATAAATAAGGAATAAGGAGATAATGAAATGTTTGATAGTAATAATGAGCTCATGGCTGATATAAGGACAAAGTGATATCATGGTTTGAGTATATAGAATTTTTGGGATTTTGGTATGTGGAAAGAGTTACCTTTTGATAGCATTCATGTTTTCACTATGGTTCTATGATAATTTATGTTTCAAGAGAATACATGATTAAGGTATTCACATGTTTGGAATGTGATCAATAAGATATATCTTATGATATATGGGGGATAAATGATGGTATTCACTTTCTTATTATGTGAACTTTCCAGTAATCATTTTCTTTATACTATGAGCTTGGACCGAAGTATTTTGGATAAGCCTAAAGATTGGAATGAATTAAGTTATACATAAGATAGTATTGTTTAAGGCTAGAACTTTTTTTTGATATAATTTCTGTAATGTTATAATAATGTAGTTTTAGAAAAAGGACAACCTATAGGACGGGCGACGACTCATAGCGTCGGACAAGGCTATAGGAAATGAACCCACAACTAAAGTGCGCAGGACTTTATCACCTACCACCGTCCTACATGAAGTCCTAGGTTAGTAGAAACGAGTTTTATTTTATTAAGTGGTATGATAGATGAAGTATAAGTCAATTTTTGGAATCATATACGATTAACATCACCATAGATGGACTTATGTATATTTGATAACTTTTTCTAACCTTTTGTTTAAGATAGATGGAATGACCCATCATTCTATCACATGATCTACTAACACTTCACGAATGACAAATTCAAATTCATTTCTTTAAGAGATGAAGTGGAAATTGTCCAAGGAACGACCAACGGTGAGACTGTACCAAAATCAAGAAATCATTTCTTCTAATTACAATTTATTCAACTTTAGGGAAATGATCTTGAAAACCAAAAATGTTGTCCTAGTGTCATTATATCCGATAAATCAGTTGGTACCTTAAATCATCACAAATTTATGGCTCTGTGATTTTTGGATTTTTCATAGCCATGTCCTCTACCACTCTTCATCAGAAGTTGATGGTTATATTTCTCTTCCATATCCATATTTTCATCCATGCTGTCCTATGTGGAAACCCAGTGATGAGTTACTTTGGGTGACTGTTATGATTCTAACTTACCTTTTTAAAATGAAGTTTTAGTATTCCTTTTTACGATGTGGGTTTCTATGAAAGAAACTTTCAAGTAGTAAACCATTTATAATCGCGACGAATTTCGAGGGAGAAATTCATTTTAAGGGGGGTAGAATGTAACACCCCGAGATTTTATGAGATATATTATTTTTAATTTCTTTGATATCTTCTATTATACACTACAAAAAGATTAGCTTGTACTATACGCAACACCGTATTAGCTTGCAATATACGCAACACTATTCTTGGCTCGTGTTACACACAAATTCAAGTTCGTTTTGTGGAAATTATTCTACGCAAAATTAAGTATAGATTTTGTTTAATGTATAGATGAAATAAGTTTTGATTATGTTATATGCAACACCAAATGAAGCTTTCACTACACGCAGCCCTGACTTGGCTTGCATTACACGCAATCAAGACCTTATTCGATAGCGTGTGTAGTACGCAATACTAAGTTTCACTAAACGAGATATTATTATAATATTATTATGAACTAGCCGTTATGAATAGTGATACCCACTTTTTAAAATTTTATAAGTTTTATCTTTCAAAATGGACTTCGTTTTTGGATTCGGAATATTAAAATTATCTTACGGTGAATTTTTTGTATTTTCCTGAAAACATTCAATTTTTGGTGAATAGTGAAAACACTAGGTTACTATTTAAAAACTGACTTTTTATTTAAATAATTATTTATTTTATTTAAATTTATTTTAGGTAAAAATTGATACATAATAACTATATAAGTTCAATGTAATTAATTGGAGTCATTTTATAATAATTTTAGAAATATAAAAATTTTATTGAACTTTTCACCGTCTTTTACCTACCTCCTAGGATCTTTTTGCAAACTTACATAAAACTTAATTTTACCGCTTCTGTGAGTGGAATTTCGAAAATTTGAGAGACATGGTTAATATCAGGGAGTAAAATGTGGTTAAATAAGATAAAAATAATTTTTGGTGAATAGTAACTTTTTACTTTTCTTTACCACGGTTAAAAGTAAATAGGGTAATTAAGGGTAAAAATGATATTATTATTACCCTAACACATGTTCAAATCCTATTGGATAAGTTTAATTCGACCAAAAACAACCTTAGGAATAAAATATTTCCCTTTAGATCCACTTGGATTAGATTAGGACATTTATTATTATTTAAAGAAGAGTTAAAATAGTTAAAATCAAAGTTTAATAACTAAAACATTTTTAATATAAGGTTATACATAAGATAAATTTGACTATAAATATTCATTAGAAATATAAAACGATTTTATACATAATGGTATTTTATTTATAATTTTTAGACATTAAATAATTTAATTTATTTATGACACAATGATGATGCAGTAATTACATTATTAATGGAATATTAACATAATTGATGTTATAAATACCCAAATAAATGTAATTTTAGGATTTTTATGAATTCAACTAATTTTCTAGGTTAATATGAAATGTTAGTATTGATTAAATTAACGTTTTTTGAACAAAAAATGTTGTTATGATTTTAAAAAAAATTAATTACCAAATAGTGTCAAAATTGACATAAAATAGTTTTTAAAACAAACATTTTATTATTAATTGTTATTATATTCCTAAAAATATAAGGTTCATCCAAATGAATTATATAAGGTTATATATATTAATACGGAACCACTTGGGGTTCTTTTTGCTTGTTATAATATGTTTATTAACCATATAGTGTAAGAAAACAAGAAGACACGGTAAAAGTTAAATTATTTAACTTAGAGTTAAATATAAATGATAAGGTACAAATGGTAACATAAACTTGTCTAAGACCTATTTGTTGATAGGATTTCGACCCATCCCCACTTTATCTTCGAAATAAATCAATTTGGAGCTATTATAAACTGAATATGACTTTATTATAAAATAATATTTTAATTTTTTCCAAAGGTGCCCCACTCCACCCTTATAAAAAGGGCACCCCTTCCCTCTTCTCTTCACACCCTTTTGAGCCTTGTAGCTCGGCCAAAACCTAAAAATTCCTATTATAAACCACTCTAGTTATATCATATAGGTTCTGTTCTTCTCAAAAGACTAACTCTAGTGCCCTAAGAAGAAGTTTAAAGGAGGTGTGTCGAGGAAGAGGTAATCTCTTCTACCGACTCTTTCAAGTTTCTTTCTTCTTCTACTTCTTCTTCTTTAGTTGTTTCATTATAAAGTAATAAAATCGGTATTAATTATATACTTATATGTTATTATAAATATTAAAAAACCCTATTTCACCTTTTATCCATCCTACGGAAAATGAAATCACTATGTGTGCGTACGTACGGAATACCGTCTCCACGCCGTGGTATAATCTATTTTTCCACCACCACCTTACTTGGATGGGTATAATGGTGTAAAGAATAACTATATATGAATATTATAACATCATAATGATTCTAAGATATTATATCATCCACTCCAATTCCATTCAATAAATATGGGAACGATATCATCGCTCGTGCGTACGTACGGATTACCGTCTCCACAGCGCGATGAGATTCATTTTCCATTTTTTTTAAAGGTTGGGGCCGAAGCCTCATTTATTATTAAAGGAAAGAAAATACCTCTTTTAACTGGGTAGAGGGAGTCCCATTACATAGACCGAAGGCCCAATGGGCATTTAGCCCATTACATGGCCCGTAGACCCATTTTTTTGGCCCAAAAGCCCATTCTGTGAATAGTACTGCTACAGTACCTGCACTGCTACAGTACGGCATAGTACCCGCCACCACTACAGTACTCTACCACCGCTACAGTGCCTTGAAACCGCTACAGTGATCGTCGTTGCTACAGTACACCGCTGCTACAGTACGCTATA
Source organism: Viscum album (assembly GCA_963277665.1). Lineage (NCBI taxonomy): Eukaryota > Viridiplantae > Streptophyta > Magnoliopsida > Santalales > Viscaceae > Viscum > Viscum album. Next base: position 999,442,290 of record OY728123.1, on the reverse strand, counting down.
GTACTGCTACAGTAACCTGCGCCCAATGGGTTTTGAACCCTCATTTTTCATGTAGATTTAAGGGGTGCTTACCACTAAGCCAAACCCCAACTACATTCATTTTCCATGTTAACTATTCAGGAACGATTATAAAGTATATATAATAATTAATCGTGAAATATATGAAATAATAATGCTATTTTATTTATGTATATATATATATGTATATCATCGACTTAATTCCATTCAATTCAATAAGGAAACGAAAAACAGTGTTCATGCGTACGTACGGCCTACCGTCTCCATGAACGATATATTTCTGTTCATTTATCAATCTATTATATATATGTATATTATGAATATATATTATATATAAATTGTGTTTTATGTTCTGGAATTAATTAATCATGATCTAAGTAATCATATTAATAATTACAAGTCAAGACACGGACAATAAATGAAATGATTTTACCCAAAACGCTGCTTTAAGATGGAATTGACAAATGAACGGATAATATAAAGTCATAAGTGAATCACATATGATATCATAAATATTATTATAGTTCTGTTACAAGTTAATAATATGTTTAAACCCACTATACAGGAGTCTCAGACACATACGGAAGAAATTGGACATAAGTTAAGGGATAATTATTCAAATCTCATTCTTATCTGAGATTGTTTATTCATAAGTATTTACTAGGGTTATGTTTATCATCCATGTCCATGTTTTCTAAAAATGGTTTCATGAAATGTTTAGTATTCTTCCATGTATGTTTAAAGTCATTTTTACCCCTTTTTACTTTTACCACATCGTATGGAAGGAATCTTTCTTTTGTTTACCATACAAGTTACTTTTTGACTTTTCCAACAAAAGTACGAGAAGAATGTTTTTTTTAACTTATACAGCATGAACGGATTTTTACGGTTTTATAAATCCTTATTTCCATGAAGCTTCCTATGCAATATTTCATGATTATTTTCAAAAAAAACCTTCTATTTTAAAATTTCATTGCATTTTGTGAAAAGAAAATGATTTTGAATAAGAAAGGATCTTTTCCTCAAGAATTTATTTCAAGTGTTTTATCAAAACTATTTTCCATCTAAGATGACATTATTCAGTATGATTATGTTTCAAGTATAATGTCTATATAATTTACATGGTTCCACTTTTCTTATGATGAAATGATATCCATTTGTTTTATATGGATTATGTTATGATGGGATGATGTTTATGAAACCCATTTTTATTCTTTGGGTTATGATAAATGGTTTATGTTTATGTTGTGGCACAAGTAAGAATGATTTCATTATGAGATGGGTGGGACCTATATCTACCTCCAATTCATTGGGTAAAGATTTATATCTCATGAGATAGACATGGATGGAACGGTAAGTTAATCTGGTTCAGTGTTATGGGACTGGAACGAGGAGTGAACTCGATTCAGAAAGGGACTTTGTCCACTAAGATGGTCTTGGCAGTAATGCCTTGGCTACTATGGAAATCATATCATGTGCTTAATGGTTTAAACAATTACATGTTTTATTACCATGCTATTTTATCATGATTGATGTATCTATGCCTTATGTACTGCTATGTTTTTTTTTCATTACTCAAGATTTTGATGTTTAAACATTATGTTCATGTTTTTAAGTTCAAATGTATATGGTTTGTTTTATTCTCTCTATGCTTACCCTTACTGAGAATTTGATCTAACCCTTTATATGTTTTATTTTCCCCAGGATATAAAGAAAATTTTTAGGTAAGAAAACCAAAGGGGAAGATCTTTATTTGAGATGTTGAAGATCTTTCACAACGATTAGAAGATTTTGTTCCAAGTTTCCAAAGACACTAAACTATTACGATCCTTGAGTGTTGGTTTTTTTATGTATTAAGTATTCAACAAAAGTAATTTAATATCCATATATGTCATGCTTTGGGTCTATACAGTAACTCTCAAGGTTCTATAGATAATAAAATTAATATGGAGCATAACAGAAACTCAAGAGATTTTCCCCAAAGAAAGAAGCAAATGTCTCAACCTCCTACTTTCCAAAAAAGTGGAAAAGAGAACTCAGAGGAATTCCTGAAAGGAAAAAGAATATTCTTCAAGTGTGGGAAGCCTGTCGATAGTCACAAAGGGTGACATAGTGATGTAAAAATACATTCAATGTAGAGAAAGCCCAAGAAACTTCACCACCCAATCTTCAATGCTCCAAGTGCAAGGAAATGGGGCATTTCGCCAACCAATGCCCTAATCAAAGGGTTATTAAGGATGATCAAAGTCAATAACCTCTTAAGTACAAAGACAAAGTAAAATCACATTTGATCACTATTGGCGATGTTGAGTATGAAAATGAAGTAGTGGAATGATTGGGTTTTTATGTAATGAGATTCCAGAATAATGTTGTAAAATCAATTTTATGGTACTATAGAATAATGAAACATCCATATATTGGTTCACGAGAGTTTTTTCATAAGGATTTAAGAAAATATATTGAATGGTACTAGTAAACATAAATAGTGATTGAGGTAATAAGTTGATATTTTTGGAAAAGATATGATTAAGGGGAGTATAACCCTCAATATGAGCATGTTGATGAGATAATGATATTTATATAATGATGTGTTGGACATGAATACGTAAATTAGATGGTAATGACTTCCTTAGAACTGATTCAGGATTACTAAAAAGTGATTTATTCTATCAAGGATTATTTTTACATATTTTGGATTTAAGTATAAGGAAACATGAATGTTTTCAAAAAGGAATTATGGTAAATAGAATACGTGATTAAGGTATTAACATGTTTGGAATGTGACAACCAAGAACAACCTTACGAGATATGGGAGATAAATTCTAAGTCGATTTAGTTCAAATCTTTCAAAATTTGTTGATTCTCAATTTTTGGAAGGACTATAAGGTTATCCATTTATGGATAGTATAAGTTAAACTCTAGTTTTTGTTTTTTATATTAATGTATTATCTCACTATAGGTGGACTTATGCATATTTGATAACATGTGATAACCTTTTTTGAGATAGATTGAATAACCTATCATTCTATTTATGGATCGCATGATTTATTAACACTTCAAGAATGAAAAATTCAACTTCATTTCTTTTAATAATAGATGAAGTGGAAATTGGTCAAGGAACAACCAATGGTTATATTGTACCAAAATCAAGTAAGTATTTCTTCTCATGAAAAATTCTTCAACTTTAATAAAAGGATCTTGAAACCAAAAAATTTATCCTAGTACCTTTTTGTCTGATGAATCAGATGGTCTGTTAAATCATCATAGATTTATGGCTTTCTAATTGTTAACTTTCTCCTAACCTTGTTATCTATCACCCTCCATCAAAACTTGATTGTTAGATTTTTTCTTCCATATACAGGTTTTTTCTTCCCACCTATGTTTTCCTATGTGGAAACTCAGGGATAAGATACTTTGGGTAACCTTTATGTTTCCAAATTTCCTTCTTTAAATGAAGTTTTAGTATTCCCTTTTACAATGTGGGTTTCTATGAAAGAAACATTCAAGTAGTAAACCTTTTATAACCCCAAATAATTTTGAGGCCAATGTTCATTTTAAGGTGGTAGAATGTGACACACCGAGATTTTATGAGATAGATTATTTTTAATTTCTTTGATGTCTTGTGTTGTATGCTACACAAAGAATAGCATTCACTATATGCAACACCATATTGGATTTTGGTATACGCACTAATTTGCTAGCCTTTTATTACACACAAGTTCATATTCTTTTGATATAATTCATTTCATGCAAGATCGAGTATAAGTGAACAACTAAATATTATTATGTTACCTTATAACCTAACTGTTAAAATGGTGGGAATGAATAATATTAATTAATTTATTAAAAAAATTTCTACACATTTATTTAATTAATTAATTTGTGAATAATTATTTATAAATGAAAATAAAACCTTTTTTAAATTAAAAGGAAATGTTTTTTCTGAAAAACAATTTAAATGAAAATAAGTGAGTTTAAAAAATAATAAAATCACTCTTTATGGATCTTATTCATGAAATATATATTTAATATATTCAATTTAAGGTTTAAAATTCATCATATATGTTTTCTACATATTATATAAAAACTAATTAAATTTTTCATATAAAAGAAGTATTTTTTTCAAAAAATACAGTTTTACCGCCTTTTGATGGAGAACCAATTTTAAATATAGTTTTTACACTTTTATAAGTTATTTTTGACAAAATAATTGTATTATTTGGAATTGGGACATCAAAATTTATTTTTTTTGAAATTTTGGAATTTTTCTAATAAAATTCATATTTTAATGAATAGTGAAAGATACGACATTTTAATTAAAAACTGTCTTTTTTGTCTAATTTATTTATATAGTTAGATTATATTTTGAAATATTTTTAAATTATATTTCAATTATTTTTTATCATTTACTACAATTTTGTTCATTGGAAGTAATTTCACATTGAAATTAGATATAAAAGCATGTCAATGTTTTGATGGTTTTTACTTTTAAGAAACTCATTTTCTCGTTTTAAAAATGGGGATTAATTTTTAATTAATTTATACCAATTCTGTGTTTTGAATTTAGAAAAATTGATTCTATATTTGGAATCAGTAATTCCAAATTATTTAAATAGGTCCATTTTATTTTTCGACATGATGAATAGTAACTATGGTAATTTTTATTTACCACGATTAAAGGTAAATCAGGTAAATTTAGGTAACAAATTATATGATAAGGATAATAAAATTTACCTAAAACTTTCTAAAATCCTATTATATGAATAAAAATCAACCATTAACATATAATGATAAAAATTGATTCGTTTGAAGGGCTTTTTTTCACAAAAGTGATATAATTATTATTAAAACAAAAGAAAGTGACAACATTTCAATCTCTTATCTCTTACAAGTATCAAAATTTTAATGTAGGGATAAACTTGATAAAAATAAAAATTTAATTAGTATATAGAAAACTAATGAAATTATCTATATCATGTTATTTTATTTATAATTTTTAGATATTAAATAATTATAATAAATATAGACATAGTATTGATACAATAATTATTTTATTATGAGAAATATCAAATATATGATATTATAAATATTAAAATAAGTATTATATGAAATAATTTATGTCATACATGATTTATATAGGTGAATATGACATTTTAAAATACTATTCAATGTTTTGGTTTGAATTTAACCCTATTTTTGGATTTTTTTTAAATTCAATGAAATGAATAGTGTAGAAATTGACATAATTGATGTTTTATAAAAATAGTAATTTATTAAATTATTTTAAAATCATAAATATATTTTAAAATCACAAAGTGACTATTATAAGGTCCTAAAGTTCATTAAGTTTCCAATTATGGAAAATTGACCTAATATAAGTAAAATTAATAGCCTCTTGATAATTAAAATTTTATTACCACAGTTAAAATTAAAAGAGAAAAATTAAGGGTAAACTGAAAAGATAGGGTTTAAAATAAAGTCAATACATGTCTAAAAATTATAGGATGAGAATATTTCAAACTATAAAAATCTTATCTTAGACATATCTCATGTTGGATCCATTTGGAATAAAAAATTAATTAATTTAATATTCTAAAATTTCTCAAGGGTGCCCCTCACCTCAATTGTAAAAGGGTGCCCCTCACCTCAATTATAAAAGAGCACTTCCTCCCTCAATTATTCACATCAATTTGAGACTTCAATATCGTTCATTCCCTACCCCTTTCCATTATAAACTTCCCTAGTTACATTATAGATTCTATGGTCTTCTTTAAAGACCAACTCTAGTGCTCTAAGAGGAGATTTGGAGGAAGCACGTCGAAGAAGAGGTAATTTCCTCTACCAATTTTTTAAAACTTATTTATTCTTATAATTCCTCTTCATGATTTATTAAATTATAAAGTAATAATAGAAATATCACTTATATACTGATATTTTTTTATAATTATGAAACAATCATATTCCACCTTCTATCCATCCTATGAAAAAACGAAATCACCATGTGTGCGTATGTATGGCTTACCGTCTTCATGTCATGGTGTAATCTATTTCCCACCACCACCTTACTTGAATGTATATAATAATAGAAATAATAACTATATATGATTATTTTAACATTATATAGATTTAAAAACAACATATATATCATCCACTTCCATACCATCTCACAATTATCAGAATGATATTGGTGCTCGTGCGTACGTACGATTTATCATCTCCACGATGTGATGTGATTCATTATATAATATATCTTGTAAAAAATGTTTATATAAATTTAAAAAATGAATAAATATGATATTTATTATGTTAATATCATTTTTTAATGATATAAATATGACCTAAGAAGGAGAATTTGAGCTTATTCGACAAAAAATCACTACTACAAAACTGGATTTCCACAGCGCCACCCTTTAACAGTGCTAAAAAAAGCACTTTTTAGGGGGTTCCTTTATCAACGCTAAAAAAGATATGATAAAGACACCCCCTTAAACATCACTTTTTTAGTACTGTTAAAGGTGCCCCCTTTATGTGTGCTTTTTTTACTAGTGCTGATAAAGGGGGGATTTATCAGCACTTTTTCCTAGCACTAATAAAGTGTATATTTCAAAAAAACCATTAAAAATAATGTATTGATATATAAGTATATTTATATTGATATAAATATAATATATATTTTTTAAATATGTTTTAGATAAGTATAAATAGACTATTAGATTTAATATATAAGAAATATAATAAATTTAGTGAAAATGGCTTTAAAATATTTTAAAAAATATTATTAATTAATAATTTTCTAATTATCATTGACTAATAATCATTTAATAACAATTTTAAGACAAAGAAATCAAAAAAATTAATAAAATATCTAAAATAAGTTGAAAAGGTAACTCAAATTTAAACGGCCATAACTTTTGATCCGGGTGTCTGTTTGAGCTCTAAAGCATATCAAATAGAATCCTACGATGATCTCTATGTGCTAGTGACCCAAGGGAACCTTCTATCACCTTTTTTGAGACAAAAAAGGCCCAAATGGCATCCAAATCTGAGTTTTTAGTCGGGATACCCAAATTTTTTAACATTCGATAGAATTTCAGCCTCGTTTAAGGGGGTCTTTTTTCCCTTTTTCAGTGGGGAATGAATTTATTTCCATGGATTACATTTATATTCATATTATGGCTCTGAAATTTTATCATTTTTCATAATGTACTGTTATTTATAATCAAATATATAACAATATATACATATTTATTATATATTCTCACATAAAAAATTAATTTTATAAATAAATTATTAAACATATTTACATATAAAATATATTTCCATATATATAAGCCTTATCTAAATAAGAAATTAATATCCATTTTATATAAAATACAAATATATGAATATTTATATAACAATATAATGTGTACGTGTATATATATATATATATATATTTGTGTGTGTCTGTATTGACAAGCTGATATATATTATCTATATATTCTAAACATATGTATATACATATTAATATATAATATTTGTAAATATATATATATAAATTTATATATATGTGTGTGTGTGTGTGTATAATTATACATAAAGATATACATATAAAATTTATGTGTGTGTGTGTTGTATATATGTATTTATTGATTTATAAACACACATAAAAGTCATATTTTATAAATGCATTCAAAACTGGTCTTATAAATATATGTTAATATACGAATAAATATATTAATATATAAATATAACTATATATATTAATATACAGATATATATATATAATAATATAACTCAATATATATATATATTAATATAACTCAATATATATATATATATATATATATTAATATACGAGTAAATATAACTAAATATATTTATATAAATAAATAGATATATTAATAAATGAAGAGAAAAACAATATGGTTGAGTGGTAAAGGCTTAGGCATGTAGGCAATAGGTCCCGAGTCTGAATCCTAGGGGAGGCAGGTCACGTGCGCAGGTGGGGAATAATGCCTAGTGCTATTAAAGGGGTTGGGGGTGCTGTTAAAGGCTGGTGGGGTTGCTGGGGAGTGCGGGCTGCGGCTGGGGGGTGGGGCGCTATTGAAGGGGGCTTCAAGCTCTGTTGAAGCCTCTCCCCCGATATGCAGAAAATATTTTTTTATTTTTTTTCTGTTTTTTAACTTTTATCAACACTTTTTTTAGCACTGATAAAAGGCCCCTTTTATTAGCGCTGATAAAAGGGGACGTTATCAATGCTTTTATGAGCACTGATAAAATGGACCCCCTATCTTCTACTCAATTAACATTGCTTTTATAGCGCTATTAATTCCATTTTCTAGTGCTGATAAAGGACATATTTACAATAGTGAATTCATAAGAAAATGGAGAAGTTTTTACCCAAATAACGAGTAATAATTAAATATTATTACCAAATGAATGATAATATGATCATATATAATATCATAATAATTACTATGATTCTTTAATATGTTAATAACATTATTTAAATCATTATACATGAGGTTCGGAGACATACAAAGGATACCAAACCTAAAGTAAGAGATAATTTTTTAATCTCATTATTATTTGAGTTTTTTTATACGTAAATATTTATTGGGGTATATTTGTCATCCACATCCATGTTTCATAAGTATGTAACATTATTTATATTCTTATAAAATTTTTTAAAGTTAATTTTACCCTTTTTTGAATTTTTATTAAAAGGTATGAAAGGAATCTTTTGTCTTTATTCGATTTGAGGTACTTTTTTTACTTTTCTGGAAAAAGTACGAGGAGAATGTTTTTTTAACTTATACGGCATGAATAGATTTTTATGTTTTCATAAAGTCTTATCTCCATGAATATTCCTTTATAATGTTTCAAGTTTATTTTCAATTAAATTATTTTCCTTTAAGATTTCATGGTATTTTGTGAAAAAAAATGTTTTTGAAGAAGAAAGGATATTTTCCTCAAGAATTAATTTGAAGGGTTTTATCAAAATTATTTTCTATCTAAGATTAAGGATATTTTTCAAGTATACTACCCTTATTATTCTTATGTTTCAATTATGTTTATGATAGATTTATATTTATGAAATCTATTTGTTTTACATGGATTATGTTATTATGGAATGATGTTTAAGAAACCCATTTTAATTCCTTAGGTTATGCTATGATGAATAATTTATGTTTTTGTGGTAATGTAAGAATGATTTAATTATAATATGGGTGAGACCTATATATCCCTCTAATGCATTGGGTAATTATGGATAACTCATGAGGTATATATGTTATGTGTGATCTTTATTTCATGTTCACAATTATATGTGTGGAGCTGGTTTTCATGTCCATAATTGTATGAGTGGACCTGGTTTTCATGTCCATATGTTTATGAAAGGGCCTGGTTTCATATCATTAATTTAATGAGTGAACGTATTACTATTTATACATGTTCACAAAGTTATAATATTATGTGTATGCCACAATTTCATCTCTTATGTTACAGTTATTATCTTATGTATTATGATCTTTGATTTTTCTTATGATTCAAGTTTTCTATTGATATATAGGGCATGATATTCTAATGTTATAACCACATTCTCATAACCTTTATGCTTATGTTTATGTTTACATATCACACTTGTTTACCCTTAGTGAGAATCTAAGATCACCACTTTTTAGGTATCTTTTCCCTAGGATTTGAAGAAGGGTATTAAGTAAGATATACTAAAAAGGGGTCCTAGTTATGAAGGATAAAGAAAGAGATGATGTAGATGTTTTATGAACCAATTTATTATGTTTTCCAATTTCCAAAGACACTAAACTAATATAGTCTTTGGGAATCTATTTGTGTAATGTATTGAGTATTCCGCAAAATAAATGTAATGTCTATGTACTTCATTCTTGGGTCGTAAGACTGGTATTGATTCACTTGATAGGGATATAGTTAAATGTTATCCCAATTTCCAAGAGAGTGTGTTTCATCAATAGAATTTGAGTGTAAAAACTCTAACCAACTTTGTATTTTACATCAAATTTAGAAAGAGAAAATGAATTATACTTCTTACAGATCCATTAGACAATGGATTTTTCTAGCAGATCAAAAGTTCCACTATTACATTTACTATCTAGTTAGAATCCATCGAAATAAACATCATATAGTGAAGTTAATTCAAAAAATGTTCATTTTGGATAAAATAAACTGAGATTTTTTTAACCTTTTAAATAAAAAAATTTTTTATTCTAAATGATATTCCTTTAGATTTGATTGAAAATGAGCAAAGATATTTTAACATCCTAAACCCAGAAGCCACTCAATAGTGCCCCATGTCTGGTTGGCTACATGGACTCAATCAAATCCCCCAAACTCTAGAGGCTGACGACTTGTATCGAGGGCCTAGGGTGTGTCCGTAGGGAGACTATTCATTCATTACAAGAGTTTAATACAACATAATAACAATAACATACAAGTATAAGAATTGGTATAATAGTGATACAATAGGTGAACAACATGAATAAATAACAATGTAATAATGTATCTCGTACACAATGATGATCATGTAATGTATATAGAAAGTATCCAAAATAGATCAAATAAGTAAAATACAATACATGTCCAAAAATACCAAAAGTGATATCTCCAAATAACATCACAATACTCATCTTGATCCCATGCTCCCCTTCTCCTATGCATGGAACAAAATCAACTCTCGAACTTTGGGTACTTGACACTATCTCTTCCAGCATATAAATAGTCTATTTGGGTTCCCAAAGACATCCCAAATAGGGTGTGATACATAATCCCAATAAGAAACCACCCATGGTACATACAAACCAGGTTGTGCAATATAGTAATCCAATAGTGTGTAAGTAAAATAGGAAGTAGTAAATGAATTTAAAGTGCTCATGGAATATCTACTACTAAGAAAGGGATATTGAGTATCCTTTCAAGGCTTCTTGAAAAATAAGTTTCAAGATCATAACAAGGTAGATACAAGTAAAAAGAAAGTAAGCACCATGTCCTTTTTTTATAAACCATAGAACCATATCAACTATGGTCTTTCCACATAACTAGAAGAATCAGAGCATCCATAGACGATCCGTATAACCAAATATGTCAAATTTTCCATAGTTATACCATATAAACAAATTTTCAGGCCCTAAAGGGCCTAATCTAAGGTATATAAGACTAGGGAATCCTCAAAAAGTCCTAGGATCATCTCAATAGAAACTCGATTAGGTGCAGGTTGGAGTCCTAGGATCATGTCTACTGAACATGTCCTACGTGAGTCCAAGAAAGTCAGATCCAAGTGGTAGCAAGGACCGAGGAATCCCACATAATCAAGAACCAAGGTTTACACTCTATACAAGGAATACACTACTCTTTTAAATATCCATGGACCATCCTCCAAGGCATCTAAAGACTCATTCCACATTTCACACTATGATTATACCAACTTGTGTAACCATTCTCATTTAGAAGAAATTAACGAGTATACCCACTCATGCTACACATTCACAACAAAATGCAACCAATGGGTATACCCACACATTTATCAAAACATAAGGAAACATGTTCTATAGGTTTACCCACTCATCCATTCACTTTTCAAAAAATCCATACAAGAAATACCAATTCTATATAAAACATTTAAATGAAGGCATCAACATGCAAAGGAGGAAAACCATATCCTATTCAACAATTTCAAACCAATTTATTTATTAATGGGCTTCCTCTAAATAGGAAAGCATCAAATCACCCCATGGGTGGTTCTAAAAGGCATAAATATTGAAAATTCATAAGGCACACCTCGTGGGTGGACATGGTTGGGGAAATAACCTCCAACTCAACACTAAGGAACCTAAGGTCATCCTTAACAGGTCATATTCCATTTAATTCAATTAACTAGTTCAATTTTGGAGCCGCACTAGAAATTTTGGCAGGTGGAACAATGGAATCAAGGTGTATAAAGCACCAAAAACAACAGGAAAAGTATATAACATATACATCATACTTGTATAACTCTCCTCATCCAATTTCAGCCTTTATTATGCCCTGTATTGGAAGAAATATGAAGAACGGATCAACACCCTGAAAATAGGGCATATGAACCTTCATCAAAATAGTGTATCTGATACCAAGAAGAATGAATAATAGATAAAAATGAATCGCTATATTACTAAAATGGATCTAACAATACTGATAGAGAAATAAACTGAGTCTTGATCTTTAAATAGTAGAAAAACCTACCTCTTGGATTTCTTGGGTGCTCTTACATGTGATAGTGGGTGAAGTGAGCACTTTTATACAAAATAGAGGCCCATACCTATTATTTTTTTAAAAAAATCTCAGGTATTTACACAACGTGTAAATACCTTACCTATCGTTTAAATATTGGGGTCTTCCTCCCAAGAAAAACTCCTTTCAAGGAATGAAATATCCTAGCCACACCATTACATGTCGTGTAATTGATACACGTCATGTATCACAATTACATGTCTTGTAATTGGCCTATATCCAATATACATCCCACCAACCTCTTCTTCCTAAGAACTACCCAACCAACCCAAGCCCAGCTTAGGGTCTAAAGCCAAAAACAAAATAAGGAAGAGTTTAACTAGAAATAAAAGGATATGTACCTCAATAAAAACTCAAGATCTTACAATCTTCCCCCTTAAAGAAATTCATCTCCAAATTTCCCTCTCAAGGTTTAAAAGATTAATCTAAGAACAAATCAGGACACTGATCACATATGTCAGCCTCCTGCTCTCAAGCCTCATTCTATAAACAGTCGTGCTGCCATAAAAGACGTTCTAGAGGAACTGACCAACCTCAAAGAACCTTCGTGCTCCTATCAACAATACAAATAGAATTCTCCTCAAATGATGCATCACCCTATAACTCAACCTACTTGGGATGAAAATTATGATATGGGTCCGAATGATAAAGGCACAGCTGAGATGCATGGAATACATTATTCATTGATTGGTACCTCTGAGGTAACTTTAATCGATAGGCCAACGGCCCAACTCTACCCATAAACTTGAATGGCCTGATATATCATGTTGAAATCTTACCCTGTCTCTTAATTTTTTTGTGTCCTAGCCTCAATTAAACACATAAAAATACTTGATCCTCAACCTTGAACTCTAGAGTAAATCTTTAGAGATTGGAATATGATTTCTATAGAGACTGTGCAGTAGTCATCCACTTCTAAATCAACTAGACCTACTCGGAAGTCTCTTTCCTGAGACATGGTCCCAATAAAGCTACCTACCCTTAATCTAACCAGTAAAGGGGTGATCGGCATGGCCTACTATAAAAATCCTCATAAGGTTCCATCTAAATCATTTCCTAATAGCATTTATTGTAGCTAAACACAACCAGGGGTATATTCATCTCCCCAAAGCCCCCAAAATCTAAGGTGCATGATCGTAGCATGTCTTCAAGCACATATTTTGTATGATCTAAATATCCATCAGTCTGAGGGTGGTATGTTGTGCTCAGAAGCACCTGTGTACCTACCACCCTCTGCAAACTCTGTCATAAATTAGACTTAAAGCAGACATCCCTATCAAAACTGATAGCGTGTGGGATCCCATGAAGTTGTATTATCTCCCGGATAATAAAACATCCAAGATCATTCACAATAATGGTCTCCTTGATTGGAAAGAAATAATAAACCTTCCTGAGATTTTCAAAAACAACCCACATAGCATCGTTACCCTAAGGCGACCTCGATAAACCAGTCACAAATTCCATCGCGGTATCATCCAATTTACACTCAAGAACAGGTAACTTCTGTAAAATTACAATCGATCAATGATGTAATTCCTTCACATACTAATATTTGGAACACCTCATAAAGAAAATAGCTACCTAATGTTCCATACCATCCCACCAATATTGAATGCATAATTCATATTACATCATGGTGACTTTGGGATGCACTGCCAAATATGAGGCATGAAACTCCTGCATCAGCTCCTTATGTATATACATTGAAACCCAAACATGACCATGGATACCCAAGATATAACCCACTACTATATTACAACTAGGAGGTGATTCCTCACCTTCTACACTCTCCCATAGGACTAGGCCCTCTAAATCTAATAGTTTACTCAACCTAAATCTATCCATCTGGGTAGAGGTCACAGCTAAGGATGAGAGATAAGTCTATCCCTAAATATCATGTAACTCCAAGTGAATGTCATAGAAAAAAATCTATAAGATTTAACTCTCTAATAGCTTGTTGAACTACATATATCAGATTCCTCTTACTCGATGCATCGACCACCAGATTTCCTTTCCCATGTGTGTAGGTAAGCTTGAAGTAAAAAATATTGTAGGAACTCTACCCACCTTCTCTACCTCAGGTTCAGATCAAAGTGTCTAAATATGTACTAAAGTATTTTTTTTATTTGTGTATACCAAAAAACACTCTCCTAGTGAGTAATTTATATAACAGTGTAAAGCATGAACAACTATATCCAAATTGAGATCATGCGTCGGTAATTCCTCTCATGTGGCCTTGGATGTTGAGACCCATATTCCATGACTCTACCCCCTACATTCTCACTTCTCCAAGACCAATACCTAATGCATCACAATACACATTATATATCCTTCCCTACTCTGGTAGTACCAAGACTAGTGCTGAAGTCAATCTCCCTTTCAGCTCCTAGAAGGTCGTATCACATGAATTTATCCATAAAAACATCAGACCCTTTTTAGTTAGGACCATCAACAGTGCTACTAAGCATGATAATTACTTTATGAAACACTTGTAATACCTATATATCTATAAGAAACTCCATATTTCAATGATTATCTTGGAATTTTCCTAGGAAAATGTAGATCTCACCTTCTCTAGGTCCATTAACACTCCTATCTCTAAGATAATTTGACCCAAGAAGTGAATCTGATCCATCTAGAAGTGGAACTTTGTTATCTTAGCATATATCTGATGGTATCTTAATGTATCTAAAATGATATCAAGATGTTTTTCATGTTCATGTCGATTATGAGAATATATAAAGATTTCATCCATGAAAACCACCAAAAATGAATCCAGATAAGGTTAGAGCACTCAATTCATCAGTACCATAAAAACCATTAGCTCGTTCATGAGGGAAAATGGCATAACCAGATAATCATATAGACCATACCTTCTATGAAATTTTTTGTGAGGTATATTTTCATGTCATAAATATACTTGGTGATATTCGGATCTCAAATCAATTTTAAGGAACACCTGATCTCCTTAAATCTGGTCAAACAGGTCATCTATCCATGGAAAGTGATATTAGTTTTTAACCGTTAACTAGTTAAATTTTCAATATTACATGCATAGTCTAAGGGTATCATCTAACTTTTTTTCAAAAAGGACTAGAGAACCCCATAGAGAATCATTAGTTATAATGAACCCATTTGCCTTCAAATCCTCTAGTTGCCTCTTAAGCTCCTATAACTCTGACGTTTCCATCCTATAAGGAGGAATGGATACTATTATAGCTCCTGGAACTATCTCGATGAAGAACTCCACCTCTCTCTCATGAGGTAAACTAGAAAATTCATTTGGGAACACATGCCTGAAATGCTCAATCACTGGAGGAAATTCCATCTAACATGCTCCCTAATCATCCAAATACAAACTAGTAATATGGGTTTTTATCCCACCCATACCATGATACTCTAGTCCATCTCAGCTCACCTAGACATATCATTCACCATTGTGTGTATAAACTGCACCCTATGGTGATGTGAAAGTCACCCTCTAGTGATAGCATTCAACATAATCTTGATAATATACTATCCAGTCTAACCCAAGTATGACGTCAAACCTTTTCATCTTGAGGACATAAAGATCCCAGAAAAAGTGACACCCAAAAACCACAAGGAAGAACTCTCTGAAAAAGCATAGTCCCTTTGTTATGATCCCCAATAGAGTGTCTAGAATCAAAATTATATCATAAGATAGTATAACGATCCCATGAATTTTTACCACAAGTGTAGATATGAAACTATAAAAATCAAATGTATCAAAAAGATCAATTTCAATAGTAGAGGCTATTAAGATTATACCTCTCACCATAGATGGTATGTCACCCTTATCTTTTGGGGTAGGCTATATAAAAATATATTTGGCCTAAACCAAAACCCTGTGAAACAAACTCACTACCCAGAGTACGCCCACTCTGATGTCTCAGTGTAAATAGCTTCTGTCTACCTCAGCCATGACCACTACTACATTGGATTGATCGATCGGAACTACTCCAGATCCATGACTGATGTGGATCTGAGAACCTTCACATGAACTTGGTGTTGGAGCTAACCCCAACTACTCACAGTTGGAGGGAAGTTCCTACAGAAACATTTCACATAGACCATCATGCCACATGCTCGGCACTTGACTGGGTTGTGGTCACACTGATTCTTCATGTGGCCTCACCTGCCATACTAATGATATAACACTCATCTACTGGTACTCACATATTTCTTAGAACTCATCTCTCTGAAATCTCCAAAATGGCGCTTGTTTCCTGAAGACACTGAACCACTTGGGCGAGATACTAAACTGCCCTACTCTACGCCCCCATCTTTCCCTCGGTTCTGCTCAATAACCAGTGTATGATTCACAATTATAGTGATAGAGTTCAATATGAACATATTTAACTAAGATCTGATATCATGTTGGATAAATTCCTCAAAGATTCTCAATCTCGATAACTCATCAGTAAGGTCTGTCGATACAAAATGATGTAACTCTATAAAGTGTGCTGATTAATCCATAACTGACATCACGCCATTCTCTAGATGCATGAACTCGCTATCTTGATCTGACCATAGAGTCTCAGGGTATAAATATTCAAGAAGCTAGTTTGGAAATCATCTCAAACCATATCTCATAGCCTGTCAACCTAGTTAAGAACATCCCACCAACATTTTTATGCTCTTCGAAGCATGTAAGTTGTGAGATTCACTCTCCACTCAGGAGGTGTATCAAGGTGCTTGAATATGGATAGTGTAGTCTATAGCCACAGCTCAGTAACCTATAGACTAATATCCCCTGAGAACATCAGAGGATTTTGATGCTATAACACATGTGTTATCTCATCCATAGACAAGGTGGGATGTGGTTCTCCCTGAAAGGACAACATAAAGTGATAAAACCACTCATGGAAATATGACTCAAAACCTATGTTCAGAACAATATTTTGTGATGTAGATGAAGCTAAAGGATGATCCAATGGTAGACCATGGACCACTACCTTCAGAACATGATTTTAACCACCCTACTAGCGTATGACTGGAGGTCATCATGTTGGCATGCCTCCAAAATTCCAAACACATGCCTAAGAAAAGAACAATATAAAATTTCATAGCTAAAAATCATAGGAAAGATCAAAACCCACCTAAAACCAGGACTTACCACATAGTATTCTCATAAATCTAGGATTATAAAAAGAACAATCACCACAAACCACTAAAGACACTACCTCTTTCCCACTCAAAATTCGGGTCTATGTCAAGTCTCTATTTATCATTCCAAGTTCACTTTTCCATTTCAATTTCATTTAACATTCATTCCCACTATATCACAATTTAATTTAAAAGTTAATCCAAATTTTTCCCCAATTTCCAATCTATGAGGGCCCATAACACCACATTAACCAAAATTTGGTTCCCTTATAACCCATTCTGTATCAAAATCACTTTAATAGTTGAATAAAAAGGTGCACCCCTTTCTAGTCCATAAGGGACCATACTCCTTATGAACTTAAATATGGTGTCACTTTCTCAGTACACTACACAAAATCTATCACAACAGTAAGTATAGTTATAAAAACACCTATCACAACATCATGGAACAAGTAATGCATCCTAAATGGCATGGAATAATGCCTAGAATGTGAAATCTAGAAAGTTCCTAAGATGATTCATGGGATGCTATACCCTCATGTCATCAGTTTTCAACATAATAGAACCCAAATTCATGTCAATAATAACATTGCAACTCTAGTGTGTTACCCAGCAGTGGAATCAAATCAACTGTAATGGTCAAAATTTTGAAAAGAAAATTTTAATTTGAGGAAATTCATCTTTTTCCTATATAAGGGTTAGCTACACCCAGGAATAACTCATTACCAAAATCCAATACCTTCCTATCCATGTCTATTTTCTCTAAATAATAAATAAAACTAGAAAAGAAATGCATGGATACCGCTTTGTAATGTCCCAAACCCTAATGCCACTCAATAGTGCCCCGAGCTCGGTTGTCTACATAGCCTCAAGCACATATCCTTGAACACCATAGGCTTCCAGCTAGAATTGAGGGCCTAGGGTATTTCCATGGGGATATTATGCCCTCATTAATAGAGTGTAACATAGTGTAATTAAAATAACATACAAGTAACAGAAGGATTATAACAGTTAGATAGTAGGTGAACAATAGGAATATATAACAATGAAATAAAGCATATCATACACAATTATGATCATGTAATATATCCAGAAAGAATCCAAAATAGGTACAATAAGTAAAATACAAAACATGTCCCAAAATACCCAAAATATCAAAAGTGATACCTCTAAATAGAATCACAAGCCTCAGCTCAATCTAGTGTTCCACTGCTCCTATGTGTGGCACAAAATCAACTCTCAAACTATGGGCACTTTCCCCAATCTCTACCTGAATTCAAAAAGTCTTCTTGGGTACCCAAATGTATCCCAAATAGGTCATGAGACATAATCCCATTAGGTAACCACCCAAGGTCTATAAAAACTAGGTTGTGCAATATAGGAAGATAAGAGTATGCAAGTAAAATAGGAAGCAGTAAATGAATGTAAAGTGCCCATGAAATATCTACTACTAAGAAATTGATACTGATTAGGATCTCAAGGATTCTTAAAAAACAATTGTCAATATCCTAAGATGGAAGATAAAAGTAAAAATGGATTAACCACCATGACCTTTCTGTATAAACCATAGAACCATATCAACCACAACCTTTCCGTATATCCAGATAAATCCGGACATCCATGGATAATATGTATAACTAAATATGTCACATTTACCATGGTTATACCATATAAATAAAGTGTTGTACCATGAAGGACCAGATCCAAGGTGTAGAAGACCAAGGCATTCTCATTGAGTCCTCAGATAATCTTGATGGAAATTTGGTTGGGCACCGGTTGGAGTCCTAGGAGCATGTCTATTTAACATGTCCTACATGAGTCCAAGAAATACATATCCAAGGGGTAATAATGATATAGGAATCCAATAGAAAAAAGACCCCCCAAGGATCACACTATATCCAATGTGTCCACTACCACGTTAAAGATCCAAGGAGAATCCTCCAAGGCATCTAAAGAATCATTCCTTATTTCACACCACGAGTATACCCACTCATGTGACCATTCTCATTTATAAGCAATTAAAGAGTATACCCACTCATGATTCACATTCACAACCAAGGGAAACCAATGGGTAAACCCACTCGTTTATCAAAACATAAGGAAACACATTCCATGAGTTTACCTACTCATCCATTCACTTTTCAATGAAGCCATACAAGCAATACCAATTCCATATAAAACATTAAAATGAAGGAATCACATACAAAGGAGTAAAATGATCTCCTATTCAACCATTTCAAAACAATTTATTTATTAATGTGATTCCTCTAACTAAGAAAGCATCAAATAACCCCATGGGTGGTTCTAGAAGGCATAAATATAGAAATTTCATAAGGAGCACCTTGTGGGAAGCCATGGTAGGGGAAATAACCTCCAACTCAACACTAAAGAACATAACGAAATTCCTAATAGGTCCTATTCCATTCAATTCAATTAACTAATTCAATTTTAGTTCTACATTGTAAAGTCTGGTGTGTGGGACAATGGAAGCTAGGTCTATAAAGTACCAGAACCAGTGGTAAAAGTATATACCACCTACCTTGTACTCATACAACTCTCCTCATCCAATTTTATCCTTTAGTTTGTCCTATATTTTTAGAAATATGAAGAAAAAAATAACATGTAGAAAATAGTGAATATGATCATGCATCTAAATAGCATAGATGATATCGAGAACAATGAATAATTGATAAAAATGAATTGAGATCTTACCAATGTAAATCCAACAAGACCAAAGGTGAAAGAAAAAGATTTTGGATCAGTAAATAGGACAAAATCCAAACTATTGGCTTTCTTAGGTGCTCCTATGTGTGAGAAGAGGTGAGGTGAGAGATTCCATCCAAAATAGAGGCCATGCCTTTTATTTTTTAAAAACCTCTCTAGTATTTACATGATGTGTAAATACCTTACACATTATGTAAATCTCATGGTATTCCTACCTATAAAAAATCCTCACACAATATAAAAGATAATGGACACACCATTACACATCAGGTAATTGATACACATCGTGTATCCCAATTTCATGATGTGTAATTGGCCTACATCCAATATAAATCCCACTAGACTCTTCCTTCCCAAGAACTATCCAATCAGACCAATCCTGTCTTAGGGTATAAATCTAGAAATAAAATAAGGAAGAGTTCAACTGGAAATAAAATGATCCATACCTCAAGAAAAACCTACGATCTTATAGAGACAAATATTGAAAATGATATCAGGAAAGGTCATATTAAGGTCAAGTAGACTACCAATCATACCTATTTATAGTTTATTGTTGACCATTTTACTAGAATCATCCAACATTGACATAAAATTCATGATTATGGGAGTGATAATTTCCTTATCATGATTCATTCCAAATAATTTTATAATTTCATTAGTTTATATTCCTTGGTTTAAAAATATTTCATTAGAATTTTTGAGAAATTTGAAAACTGAGAAATAAATTGAGTTTACCGATAAAGCTCATCTCAAATTTATTTTTCATTAAAAGAGAAAATTCAAAACATAGTTTTTAATTATTAGGTCCAAAAAATACATCATCAATGTAAATTTGAACGAGTAAAAGATCATTTATAATGTTTTATAAACAGATAATTGAATAATATTATCCCATTTTAAAACCATTTGAAATTGTATAAATTTTAAATACATTCATACCAAGATCTAGCAGCTTATTTTAATCCATAAAGAGCTTTAGTAAGTTAGAAAACTTAATTTTTAAAAAGAGGATTTTCAAAACAAGGTCTTTGTTTTAAAAAAAACATTATCGTAAATAAAACCATTTAGAAACTAATTTTTTACATCCATTTGAAAAATTTTAATATTAAGATGAGAACTTATTGCCAAAAATATTTTAATGGGTTCAATGTGAGATATAGGTGAAAATGATTCAGCATATTTGATTCCTTATTCTTCTTTATAACCATTGTAAACTAAATTATCTTTGTTTTTAGTGATATTAATAGATTTGTCAAGATTATTTCAAAAAAACCATTTAGATACAATAACTTGATGATCATTAAGTCTTTTCACAAGTGATAATAGATCATTTTGAGTGAATTAATTAAAATCCTCTTGCATGGAAGTATCTATTTTTCATCATTAAGAGCATCACTAAGGTTTTGGGGTTCAAGGTATGATACAAAGGTAAGATGTTCAGCCTCATTTAAAAATGATCTACAAGTTTGATTTCCCTCTTGTAAATTTCCAATGACATTTTTAAGGGGATGGTCTTTGGGGTTTTTTATAAATTAAGGAAGATAATTTTAAGAATATTATTGTTCTTATTTAACTTCACTTGTTTTAAAAGTTTCATTTAAAATAGTAGTTTTCAAAAATATTTTGATAAATATTTTTTTTTTTTAAATCATCAAAAAAACATGGATTGATTTATCCACTATTTTAGTCCTTTTGTTAAATATATAGTAATCTTTTCTTGCATTATAGTACGCAAGAAATATAAATTCTTCATTTTTGTAATTGAATTTTACAAGATTGTATTTTGGGTTTAAAATAAAACAATTTCAACTAAAAACATTGAAAAATCCCACCTTAGGTCTTTTATTAAACCAAAGTTTATAAGTGGTTTCTTTAGAAAGGGCTTAATGATAATATGATTAATGATATAGAATGTTGTATTGATGGCCTTAGCATATAAATATTTTGGAAGTGTGAATCTATTTAATAGAGTGTAAGAGATTTATTGTATTTTTTAATTCCACCTCTCTATTACCCTATTTCGTTGATGGATTTTATGGGAAGAAAAAAATGATTATAGCCTTTATAAGAACACAAATAATTAAATTTCTTATTATCTAATTATCTATTATTATTGTTATAAATTGAAATAATTTTAAAAACTATTTCATTTTCAACTTTTTTTTAAAAACTTGATTAAGGGTTTTCAAGGTTCACTTTTATGAGTTAATAAATAATCCCATGTCAATATTGTAAATCCTTCAACAATTACAAGTGTATAGGTTTTTCCTCTTATACTTTCAATTTTATTAGGACCAAAAATTTCAAGTTAAATCATTTCAAGATATTTTAAAGAAGAAATAAAAATATTAGATTTAAATAGGTTTTTTGTTTCTTACCATATTGGCAATCTTCACAAACCATGTCACAAATAAAAAATAAATTTGGGAAGATCTTGTACTGTTTGATATAAATTGATTTTGACAAGGGATTGAGTGCTGCAATGACCAATTCATTAGTGCCAAATCCACGGGTTACTAACTTGTGAATTAAAAAAATTTATTTTTTTATGTCAAGTTATTTTAAATTAATTGTATAAACTTTTTGAAATATTGATGTGGAAAAAGTAAGTTTAACTTATGAATTAAAAACATTGAAAATTTCATTTTTGAAAGATATTTGGAAACCATTATCACAAAATTTTATAATTATTAGTAAATTGTGTTTAAATTATTTTATGAATAAAATATTTTTAATTAAGGTTGAGTTAGAAAAACCAATGGTACATTCACCAATTATATTACCTTTTGAATTATCTCCAAAGGTGACATGACATCCATTAAGTTTATTAATTTTATTAAATTTATATATTTCACCACACATGTGTCTTGAGAAACCAGAATCTAGGTTCCACACTGCTTCTTGGATTTTTCTTAGAAGATAATTTTACTACAAGACTAAACGATTGAATATTTTGGTACCCACACAAACTTGAGTAATCTAACGTTATCCAATAATGATTTTTGAATGTAGATTTACTTATAAGGTTTTCATTTTTAAATATTGGAAGAAAGATAAGTGGAATTTTCTCTTCTATATCATGAATTTTTTGAAATCACATTCATTGATTAAATAATTGATTATTTTACAATAATTAAAAAAATTGAAAAACCATTGAAATTTTTTTTTCAATTAATTCTTAGAGGTGCTTCCATGATTGGATTTACCAAATTTGACCTAATATTTTCTAGTTTTTTTTTATCCCAAAATTTTATTTAAATTCTCTTCTCCTTAGTTGAATTTAAACAAGGGAATTTTTGAGATCATTAATAGTTTATTTGAGTTTGTTGGCATCATATTGATTTTTAATTTTCATAGATAATTATTATTTTCCCTAGATGAAGATATATTTTAATTTTTTGTAGATTATATCCTTTTCAAACCACTTGATTATATTTCTTTTTGAGTTCATTATATAAGTAATAAAGTTGATGATATCCATTTTTGAGTTGATTTTGGGCATATTTTAAGTATTTATAATTTATGTTACTAGAGGAGTAAGAGGAATAAGAGAGAGAAAAATAGTAATGATGGTAAGAGGATGAGAAGGAAATAGGGAATGGGTTATTAAACTCAATATATTCATCAAAATATTCTATAAGGAACTTTAGTATTGAGTCACTTCATGTAGATGACAAAGTTGAATCCATGAAATCATAACTTTCACTCTAAGTAGCGACTTTAAAATCCTTTTTATCTTTCTTATTTTCTTTGATCCATTTCTTATATATGGGAAGATTCAGTTTTATGTGATCTTTATTTTAACATTAATATCATTTCACCTATAGTTCGACCATTTGATTTGACTTTTCGGATCACTTTTGGAAGTTCTTATTTCATAAGTGATTGAACACATTCATGGTAAGAAGAGAATAGTTAAGAACCACATCTTCATATTTTTCATCATTGGTAGCTTTGAAAGAGATATTTTTCTTGAATGATTTTGATTTACTAGACATGTTTTCCACTTCACATTTCATCATGATTTTGTATTTCATTAAAGATCTGATGAGTTCCTCTACCACCATCTTTTTCATGTATTTTTATTATAATATATACATAACTTTAAGATCCCAAAATCTAGGTAACACCCATAATATTTCTTTGAAAGGAATTTTTGTAGATAATTCATCACCAAGGGACTATCTACCATTAAAAATTTTAGTAAATATTTTAAAAATTCTTGTAATGGATTCATAAAAATTTATAGTAAATATTTAAAAAAAATTGAAAAATGTCTAATCTTGTATCCTTTAATTTCTTTTTTATGTCTTTGTGTGTTACTTGAAATAATTTCTAAATCTCATAAGTAGTTTTGAAAGTGGAAACATGATTAACATTATTTCTATAAAGACCATAATGTAAGGAATTCATAACATTGTTATTCAATTCAAAATTCTTAATATCTTCAGGAATCAAATTTTCTTAAAATTATTTGGTGGGAACATACTCATGGATAAACATTTTCCATATGGGATAAGTGATACTATCAAGAAAAGTTGATATATTATTCTTAAAATATGTGTAATTGGTGCCATAAAAAATTGGAGCATGTGAATTGAAATTAGATTCCATAATAAAAATATAGGTTTAAAATCAATTAAAGATTTTAAAAAAATTAGAATAAACAAAATTTAAAAAAAAGTATTGTTAATAAAAACATAAATCCCCCTTTGATACCAGTTATTGGTCTGAGATTATAGAATTAGGGGGGATGAATTTCCCTTTTAAAAATTTAATGCATATTAAAATATTAACTCCAAAATTAAATGACTTAGAAATAATAAAGTGAGAGATCAAAGATGTTATAGTTGATAGCTTCGATTAAAGTTTATAAATAAAATATAAAAGATATTAAATTAGGGAAACTTTTTAATCTAAATTATAAAAGTATGTGATATGATGTTTAATGATACAATATGGAAAAATTAAATAGAGTAAAAACACAATTGATAAAGAGTTCGACTAAAGATCAATGTGATGCCCTACATCTCTACCCCACAACTTGAGGTGTCAATAGTATAAATCCTTTAGTATCAATAGTGATCAATAACTTGTCCCTCACAATTGTGTCTTGTGAGTTCCCACTTGAATGTCATCAGTTTTCAAGTAACCCATCCCACACTTTTGTAGAGTGTGAACCATTGGAGATTGGTGATTAATGAAAGGGAGGTTTAATTTAGGAAAAATCAATACAAATTATCTCACAAATATATAAATAGAAGAAGTAAAATGAAGGATAATATATCTAAGAGGAAGGTAGATATCCTTCGAAGGATTTGGAACTTTAAAGTTGTCCCTTTGAGAAACTTTGAGTGATCTAGCAATTTACCATTGATTTGGATTAAGAAAATTGTTCGGGAGAATGGTGAATAATTAAATGAGAGAAGGGGTAATTTTAAAGGCTCTAAAAGGCTCAAAAAACTTATGTAATATGTTCAGTACATTTAACTTGGAACATGCCACCATAATGGCCTTTTTATTATATTAAATACAACCCTGTTAGACACTTCTTGATGCCACTAGGTACCTGATAGCCTCCATGAGGTATCCAATGAGATTCTTCTAGTTTAGTGCTATAAATAAATTATCCACAATCCAGCCACTACTAGACTTCAGCTACCGGTGGACTTCACCTATAACACACCTTCACTAGATGATCCACCAACTAGTTAGTGCACTGCATCGGATAGTTAGTGTAGTTTGTTACTACCCAACTTCAAATAATGCCTCCTCCACTTCATTCCAATACCGTATATTATTATTCTAGGTTGATTCCAAGTATTTGAAGGATGGAAATAGATGATTACAATCCTTAATCAAGGCTTTAAATGAACTTTATTATTCCATATAATTCATTACTTTTAATTCCATCATATCACAAAAACTCACTTAAATGGAAATTTTATAAAGATATGTGAGTGTTTTTTATCATGAAACCACCATAAGATAGAGAGATAGAGTTAAAAAATTGTAGGTCATGTGGAAATTTTTTGTATATATCTCAAGTTGATGCATTATTTTTGGTCCAAGGTTGTATTAACTAATTCAAAGAAATTTATTTCATATTTTTTTATCATTGTATCTACTCCCACTTTACTTTACTTGGTTATCTAGTTGTGTGTTTTTAGATGGATTTTAATTATGCCTATTCCCTATTTGGATTTTTTATATTTGTTCTCTATTTATTGTACATTCATAGATGTCCAATTCCTAGATAGTTCATGCTAGATTCTTAATAGTTTCCACTACTTATTTATATGGTTATTATTATGGTGAAATAAATCCAAATTGTGTATCCTTGATGTCCAAACACTAATTTTTAGACCATGGGGATTGTGAAATCCCTTTGGGCCTAGTGGTGATCTAAACCGGGTGGCGTGTCAGGTCATCTCAAGATAGTTTGTTACAATTGGTATCAGAGCCTAGGTTTCTCAATATGGTTCAAGCTTCTGGAAACCCTCTCTTGTTTTTTTGGTGTCTCATGGTATAATGGAGATTATGAATTTTTTAAAGTATCATGAATTTGGTTATGAGTAGGTTCCGAATCACCACTGTTTTTTATGGGACTTAACTCTTCGTGGGTAGTCTAGATTGGAATTTTAAATTTGGTATTTGGTTCTAATTATTGATGATGATGTTTTTTTCCTCCCTAGCATTTATGATTTTCATTGAGGAATCCTCCAGTTTTGGGATGAGAGTAGAAGAAGTGATTGTGGATAATAGTTATCTTAGATGACTTGAAAACCATGTAGAAGCTGAGAATATGATTTGAAATCCATTTTAGAGGTACATGATTGATTTTTGGTCTATCAAACTAGGCATCCAAATCATTTATGGTTCTTAATCCCATTTGGATTTGATATTTAGACTGCCATTAAGTGATTCCCAATGATGTGGGTGAATTAAATGGAGGTTTTTGTGATGTATTGATGTTGTTTTATTGGAATATTTTTATTTATAGTTGTTTTCAAAACTAGTTTAGTGTGGAAAAAATATGAATTTCATGAAAAAAAAAATTTGTTTAAAAGAGAGAGTTAAGGTTTTTCGTAAAATGGACTTTATTTTCATTAAAAATTTAGAAATTATTAATTTCTTAAGGAAATCCTGAATGTATTTCAATGTTTAAAAATAATTTTGTGGGTCATTTGGAAAACATTGTTGGCCCTCTTTGAGTGTTTGTTTAATATTGGATGGTTTAAAAATGGTAATTTCATGTTTTTTTAAGGGAAAGTGGATTTTTTTAAAACATAATTCAAATAAAGGATAGATTTATGAAGATCAAGTGGTTTCCTTGTTTTAAAATAGGTTAAGTAATTCTCAAATCCATGTTAAAAGTTGTTAAATCCCCTATGGGAGTTGCGATTTTTTAATGAAGTGGAACTATTTCAAGTGGTTGGTTAATTTCAATGGCACATGTGTTTTTGGAAAATAAGTTTTGATTACTTATTGAATGTGGTAAATTTTAAAACGAAAATAATTAATTTTTTGCTTGTGTTTTACTTTGGTAAATGGGTGTTTTTGTATTTTGTCCCTTGATTTATATTTTGACCATTTGATGTGGTTCAAGATACTTGACCGGGTTGAGTTTTTTTTCTTGTGTTATTAAAAGTAATCCTTCCAAAAAAGGTCTTAAGAAAATATAGGATGCTTATTTTTAAGGGTAATACCTTCCTTATTCTATGATTTTCCCAGACTCCAAGTGGAGTGGAACATGTTTTTCTCTCTTTTCAAAGTTGTAAGGGTGCATCTTGGAATTATTCGTTTCAATGTTTCCCTTGTAGGTTTATTTGTGAATCGGGTAGTTTGAGTTAGGATATTTAAGATAATGAGACTTAGTTTTATGGTTGAATTTATGAGGAATTATCTCCTTGTTTTTTGGGTGACGATCTGTTTTGGGATATTTTCTTGATGAGTTTAAATCAGTTTTAGAGTTGAGTTGAGTTTTTTTAGTGTGATATTTAGGAACCCTTGTGGATTTATCTCATATGAGAAATGGTTATTTCGGGATGTTCATGCATATTTTATTTATTGTGTTTGTTTTTTCTTATTCATGGTGTAGGCCATGAGTTTATTTTGGTTATATAGTTTGGACATTGAGAATCTTGGGGTAAATGAATTGGTAACTAGGGTGTTGGGTTGTTTTCAGATGGACCATAGGTGTTGTCATGTTGATATTCACAATCAGGATCACCATGTGATAATGATACAAGGTCTTGGGCCAAATTTTACACTAATGTAGTTACATAACCCAAGGTTAAATCCTTGTTTTTTCCTATAGAGGCATGTTTAGGGACGACTTTACTCATTGGTTGTTTTGGGATGTGATGGTTTTGGTTCATATATTAATCTAGTCTTATGATATTTTTGATATTCTTTAGAGTAATGATTCCATTATTTGTTTAAGATGGTTTCTCGATAATTTCTCATGGTTGTTGGTATTATGTGGTTTCCTTTTTTGATTTGTTGATTTTTTGAATTATAGTTGTTTTGATGATACTCTCTTATTAGAAGGATGTGTTCCTTGCTTCACAATCTTAGATAAATTCAAAATTATGGGGAGACCAATTTTAAGTCTTTATTTTCATATGGATTTATGATTTTTAGTTGTGGTATAAATCTTTATTAGGGTTATTGATATCATTTTAGGATCCATTTCTGTTTGAGTAAGTCATTTTAAGGATTAATTTATGGAATATTTTATAATCTTTTTTTATGTTTATATTTTTCAATTTCATTTTACTTTGACCTAATACTTTTTGAGGAATAAAGTAGCATGGTGGAGAGAATTTTGACACCTGTATTTCAATATTTTTTATATTTTATACTAATTTGGGGTGAATTAAATTTTAATGTTTTCAAGATTTAAAGTTGGGTTTTTTTTGAAATTTTCCCTCTGTGCTTGATTTAGTATAAACAGTTAAGGGGAAACAATGAAGGGTGTCTTTTTTAGGAGTTATTTAGTTTATTATGTTCTTACATGGTTTGTTGTTCATGATTAGATCATGGTTTTTCCTAAATCATGTTAAATACAGATTAAATTGTGTGATCCCTTTTGTGCTTAGAGTACTACTGTATGGCTCATGCATGATTAGGAGAAACAATGTGATAGTGAAACAATTTTTAATAGAGTATTTTTTCATATTTTTCACACAGTTTAATAAACCATGAGGTCAAACCATGTGAGTGTGTTTTTTTTGTCCAGTGTTGAAAACACAATTGGCACACAATTTACCAAACTATGTTCCATAAATGTGTAATTTTTTTAGATTATTAAAAAAGTTAAAATTATGCTTATACCCTTACTCAGTTTTAAGTCCTAAAGACCTGTTATCCTCTCCCTACTATTAAAAAATACTTGGAGAATTTGAAGGGATTTATTCCCCTCCATTCTTCTTCATTTTAGTGGCCTCCTCCTTAAAATCCAAGTAGACTCCTTCTGGTAATATCCTCTATTTTTCTTCCTTTATCCTCTCTTCCACCTTTCCACTTGGGTTTCATTTCTCTCGCAAACCCTAAGAGACATGGGGATTTAAATTAGGGTTAGGGGTGGTTCTAATCATAGGGGTTTAGTTTTTTAGGAGTTGTAGATGGTTTTTTCTTGCTCAGTTATGTGTTCCCCATCATAGGTGATTCATTATGAAGAGCTTACAGTTGGATATGGTAGGTGCTTCTATTCATTATCCCTTATAATGCATATCATGTGATGTTGGGTGCTTTTATTTGATTTCTGATGAAATTAATAATATATGTGATACCACAATGGATTTAAACTTGGTTTTACAATAGTTCTCCTACTTGGCATAAATAATATTTTTATGGGTTTCTAAATATTATTTCTACTTTGAACATTATTCATGCCAAGTGTTTTCTAAAATTCATACATGGATTTTTAAAGGGATAGGGGATTTTGAAAGGGTAGTTTAGAACTTTTTGATTTTAAAATAATGGATTTTATGAATTTAAATATTTTTTATTAAAAAATGTGTGTTTAACCAATGCGAAATGGTTTTTAAGAATTGTTAGTCTTTATGGTCATTTAAATTTATTTATGATAGCCCCATTTTTTATTTTGTAAAATTAATTTTTTTTTAAGGTTGTGAGGTCAAAATTGATTCCCTTGTTATTTTATTTGGAATAAATATATGTTTTTATCCAAGGGGGTGATTTATATTTCCCTTATATTATATGATACTTTGTAATGAATAAACTAAAAAGGGGTTGTTTTTTGTGGGGGTGTGGGAGGTGAGATGAGTTTTATTTTAATGTATTTTTATTATTATTAATTCATGAATTATCCATGTGATTTATTGTTTTTTTAATGGTTGGGGCCGAAGCCACAATTTATTATTTAAAGAAAATACCTCTTTAAGACTGGGTAGAGGGAGACCCATTACATAGCTCGAATACCCAAAGCCAAGTGGCCTGAATACAAGGCTTGAAAGCCCATTTTTTGGCCCAAAGGACCCCTCGGTGAACAGTACTGCTACAGTACCATTGCCGCTACAATCCCCGCTATATTACACCATGTGATTTATTATTTTCTCACCAACTCTTTGACTTATCATGGGAATATGAGTGGATAAAAGAGCATTTGGATGCATGTTACACTGGCCTAATGTGCACTCACTAGCTAGTTACCTAAGATATTTTCACCATCCTAGGTGTATATATTGTACTCAAATGACCCGAAGGGGTACTGAATGGGGATGAATTGGTTTCTATTAAGGGTTCCTAGAGATAGTGAGTCGATTAAAATAGGTCAAGTATCATTAATGTTCAAACCTGGGGAGTTTAACATGATGCTTGGTTCCTATTTGGAATTATTTAGGGGATTTTGTTCCACGGTTTTCTTGTACCCCGATTGTCTTAATTTGATCACAGGGAATCGTGGTTTCATTATTTCATTTTATTTTTAATCTTTGATATCTTTATGCCTTGGATAGTTGTCTTTGATTATGATAGTGTTTTTTGTTAACTTTAAAATTGTTTCTTAAATGGTTTGGAAAGTTTTATTTATAAAGGAAAAAGGGTAATTGTTTTCATAATGGGATTTAGAAATGGTTTTAGGAAAAGAGGGAAAAAGGGATGGGTTTTGCTTCATATATTTTGAAAACCCTCCATTCTTTTTTGAAGTAAATTTTAATGAAAATATTTTTCTAAATATCTTTATTTGAAACTTATGATTTTAAACCAGTTATACCTTGTTTTTCAAAAAGAATCTTTATGTTTTTTAAAAGAAAAGTTAAAAGGTATGTTGATTGTTCCATTTATACCTAATTATTTGAAAGTGAGAAAATTATATTTTATATATTATGCTTAAATGAGAATTTATGAGTTATCTTATAAAGGTCATAGCATAAAATCCTTGGTGAGATCCTACTGGGAATATTGCAATGTCACCCTATATGCAAATTGGTGTATGTGTGTGTATGTACCTCTCCTATTTTCTTTCATATTCCTAGATCTTAATTCTAGTCTGGGATTTCAACTTGGTCCATTAATGGAAATGTGGTTATGGTTGATGATTGTGGTTCATTTGGTGATATTTGGGTGGTATATTAGGTTTTTGTTTTATTTATGGTTTGAGGTTGTATCAGCCATTTCATCCCAGTGCATTTTATCTTTAGTTTTTATTGTATCTGCTTCCCATGTACTTTTACTTGTTTATATAGTTGTATTTTTTTAGATAAATATTCATTATTCGTATACCTTGTTTGGATTGATTACATTTTTCCTCTTCTTATTTGATATGAATGGATGTACAATGCCTAGATAATTCATGTAAGATTCTTGGTAGTTTCCACTACTTATTTATATGGACATTAAAAGGGTGAAATTCATCCCAAGTGTGTGTTCTTGATTCTTAGAAACTATTTTCCAGACCGTGGGGATGGGGATCACCCTTTAGTATCACTGGAAATCTAGTTTTGGTGATGTTTTGGGTCATCTTGGGCCGGTTTGAAATAGTACCACAAAGGGTGGAATCTCAAGGTGAGTTAGAAGATATTTTATAGTCATGATACTAGTCTAGAGATATGGATCTGATTTTAATTTCTTACTTTTAATGGATAATGGGGAGCTTGAATACCTAGAAGAAGAAATAGAACTACTTGGATTAAAATAGTGGGAGTCAACAGTGAAGTAATAATGGATTCCATGATGTTTAGTAGAGCATAAGAGGTAACTAAACTATTGATAGGAAATTGAGCACTCAAGAACAAATGGGTCTTTCATTTTAAGTAATAATATAAAAAAATTAAATGATATAAGGTGCGGCTGGTGGTGAAAGGATTCCAAAAAACATATGGAATCAATTTCTTGGAAATTTTTTCACTAGTAGTTGAGAATTCTACCATCCAGATGGTGGTAAGTTTAGTTTTTTTATGTTTTACAATTAGAGAAAATGGATTTCAATCATGTTTTCTTCATGGTAACTTGGTGGAATACATCTAAATGATGAAACCCAAGAGTTTTGAAGATAATTGAAATTAGGGTCTTTTTTGTAAGATTAAGTGAATCATTTATGGATTGAAACATGAAAATTGATAGTGGAACCAGAATTTTAACACTTTGATTATTGAATAAGGATTCACACAATGTGAATATGATCATTTTTTATTGAAATTCATGGAATGAAAAGACTTACATAATAATTATTTAATATATGGATGACATATTGTTGGTAGCACCAGAGAGTTCATAAATTCAGAATATGTAGAGTAATTTTTCTAGATGATATGAAATTATGTATATGGGAAAAACTAAGAAAATATTAAGGATGATGATAGAGAGGTATATAAAATTCATAACATTAGTGTTATACCATAAAGTTTACATTTGAAATATCATTGAAAATTTTGGAATGAATGGATGTAAGCCTATATTGACCCCTGTTTTTGGGAACTTAAAATCATCTATGGTGTAGGGACCAATAAAAAATATGAGTCTTGACCATTAGTGAAAGTACCATTTGAATTATTTATTAGAACTTTAAGGTAAGAAAAGATTTGTACATGGATAGACATTGCCTTTTCATTGGGAGTTGTAAATCATTTTATGTTGATACCAAGAAAGGAATACTCAGAAGATTTCAAGTGTATCATCCAATTCTTGAAAGGATCAAAAGATACAACACTATCATTTAGTGAATATTATACACTATATGGATTCATTGATATATATTTTTCTAGGGATCTAAACACCCATAAGAGAACAACCAATTTTATGTTTAATTTTGGAGGAATGATAGTTAATTATAGGTCTTGACTACAACTATTGGTAACTTTCTATATGGAAGAAGAGTACATATTAGTTACAAAAAATGAAAATTAGTTAGTTTTTTTAATATAGTTGTAGAAAGATCTTTGAAAGAGACTATAAAAAGGAGTGATCTTATGTGATAGTCAGAGTGGCATTCTCCTTGCAATAAATTTAGTGTTTCATGTATGAACAAAACACATTGACCTAAAATTCCATTTCATAGGGAATATACTAGAGGATGAATTTTTTTAACTAAAAAAATAGTTAGGAATTAAAATATGGATGAAATTTGTACCAAAGTGTTATTCTAAGAAATTATGATGTACCGATGTGCCTTAGTGGTACATGGGTGATTAGGTGGTCATAGAGGACACTACATATAGGAGGTTGAAGTATATTTTCTTGAATTTTTATAAGTGTTAATGTTTTCCATGATTTCTTTAAAATCATATTTAAGTGACATATTTTTAGGAAACGTGAAGACTATTTTCAATTGCCAACTTAAATTCATCAGAAGTAGTGTTACCATAAATTTAGTTGGTCTTTTTATTTCAATTAGTGACGGTGGGAAATTAAAGATAAGGTAGGTTGGTAAAAAGTTTTTGTACCTCTGGTGGGTAGTGAAAGATAGTTTATTGAGTTCACTATAATGTAGACAATGCTATATTCATTTGTTCAGATAGTGATGGTTTGTTTAGTCTACCAATAACAAGTAGTTCAATCAAGGGATGTTGCATGTGATCAATAGTCACTCTAATCCAACATATGGACTACCATGAAAGTAAGATATGGGTGAGATTAGATGAATGGTTTGGACCCATAATATGAGTGGGTAGGGCCAATTGTCTTTGTATCTATAGATTACTTGGAATTAGTGATCTATAGGTATTTTATGATATAGTGATTAAAATCCTTGAAATTCCAATGAAATTAAAGAGTATAGT
Organism: Viscum album; assembly: GCA_963277665.1. NCBI lineage: Eukaryota > Viridiplantae > Streptophyta > Magnoliopsida > Santalales > Viscaceae > Viscum > Viscum album. The sequence goes on along the minus strand of OY728123.1, from coordinate 999,407,893 downwards.
GTTCTCTTGTGGATGTAGAATGAAACTCCAAACCATGTAATCTTTGTGAATCCACTTTAATTTCCTATTGTTTCCTTTTCAACGTTGTTGTGTGATTTGTTTGAGAGAGGTTGCAAAAGGTGTAACTTAGTGTGGTGAGTGGGGTGATTTTATTTCCAGTATTTTAGTACACTAAGTCACTGGAAGTTCTGGTAGTTTTGATTTCAAAGGATGGGACCTCTAATGTGTGATATCTTCCAAGAAAATAATGTTCTATGATCTAGTGATTTCACTAATTTTGTCTTCCCAATAGGGGAATATTCCAAATTTTCTATACTAACATCAACCAAAACCTCCCCTACACTATGTGTATTTTCATTAGAACCATAACATTCTAAGAAAAATTAGGAATAAGCTGTTATCTATGGTTCCACTATAATGAAAATGTGGCCCATCACTAAGAGAGTTCAAAAAATATATCTTAAGAGAGGATTTCCCTAGACCAAAAAAAACATGTTGATTCTCTATAATTTGGACACCATGAGCATGAAAAACATTCATAGTATTAGATAAGTCCTAGTTCAATGAAGAAAAAATATCTTTAGTACCATCAATGAGTTTAGAATATAGTGGATCCTTCTACAGGTCTTTCTTTACCTTCTCCTTCCAGATACAACCTAAATATTTAATTTTATAATTCTGTTATTTAGAGATCATCACTAGAATAGTAGATAAATTCTTTGAATAAAATTACCCCAAACCAATCGCCTTCATAGTTGTAACTTTCATTGACACCCATATTATACACTCAACCAAAAAATGGCTACATTGGTGACACTTTATATAAAATGGGTGAATTTTTTCATAGAAAATATATTGGATAAAAAACTTAACTCCATTCTAAATATAGATTCATTAGGGGATATCAGTCAAATTTTCAAGTTCTATACAAACCTGCGCAACATAAGGCTTAGAAATAATGATGGAATAATTTTTAATATTTATGGGGGTACCAAGAGTGCTCATTATAGTTATTGGAGCATTATATCTAGGTATATGTGAAGGAAGATCAGTAAAACCAACCCAGATTGGTAACACAATGGATTCACAGCAATCATGAATGAATAAATACCACTTAAATACCATCATTTCACAACCATAAATACACCATGATTATTGATTACAACATCGATAGAATTCATCACTATCAGTGAATTTCTGAAGAACTTGAAAATCAAAAAGAAGGAAAATACTAACCTTAGGAAATCTAATCAGTACCATCATCTTCTAGATTTCTCATAGATTAGTTTGATGTCCCTGAAAGGATCCAAAAATCATGAAGTGAATATAGGCATCCATGATTTGATCCTCCTACTCTATGAAAGAAAGTATTAGTGATCCAAAACATGAACAAACAAACAAACATACATACATACATACATACATACATATATACATATATATATACACACACACATACATACATACATACCTAAATACATACCTATGCATGTACTTACATATCTAAAAGCATCTATACATATAATTAAACTCATATAAAGTGTCACTTTAAAAAATTCATTCATTTGAAATCCAATTTAACCTTCAAAATTTATTTCAAAATAAATATTTAAGAAACCTCACTTTAAAAAATCGAACCATGAATCAAAACTAATATAAAAAAATTCTTCATTATATGAGCTCAACTCTAATAACTTATAGTAAAAAATAGAACCTCGTAGAAAAATAAATATACATAAAAGTTTATCTCATGTCATTAATTGAAATGTATTGATAATATTTCCAAATTCTTAGTTATAAGATCCTAAACCAAAATTTAAATGCTTATAATCATCCTTAGTTTTCATATTCTGATTTTTTAATTAAATCTTCTAAAATTACTATTAAAAAACTCACTTATGTAAAAGTAAAATAAAATATAAATATTGGAGTGGATGAAAACATGTGATGAATCTCAAATCAACATTTTTTGGGCTTACCACATGAGAAATAAACAATATAAATTGGATTCAAGGTCTAGTATAAATAATTTTTTTCAAATAACTAAACCAATATTTCATTTTGATAAATATTATTGAATTATTCTTACATCATAGAAAAGTTATGATAAAAATTATAAAAATAACTAGTCCTTTTTATTCTTCTAAAAAACACAATACTTAAATTTAATAAGAAAACTATGGGTCTGATTGACTGAAAAACACATTTTTAATAATAAATTTAGAGATAATAATATAAAATTATCTCAAAAACAAGAGTTAAAAAAATTATTAAAAAAATAATTCCATGATTCATATAATTAACTTTTCAATATCCTTCTAGTGATAGTCAAAAATGATAAAAACAACCAAAAAATAATCAAATAGTGTAATGAGTGATGAATCAATAACATTTTTCACCAAAAATTTCAATAATTATTATCCACTAATAATATTAGATTGAGAACAAGATAATTTCATTTGAAGTTTCTCTAATAACATTTATAGTTCTAAATAAAACATTGTTTTATTCATTGACAAACACATATCGAAATATATTTATAGCACTTATCATAATATTCTGTGTAAAATGTTTCACCAATGATAAAAAACAACAAATAAAAAATATTAATGAAATATTAATGTGTAGATTTCATAATGACAATAAGGATGATAAATCCTCAGTTCCCAAAAAACCCCTTCATATTCTCATACCTTTAGTATTTCTGACCTTTGGAATTATAATTATTTGATTAGATATGGAAGGGATTAATATTAACCATTTGATCATATCACATGTTCTATGTATATATATATATAGGTATGTATTAATGAAATGGGTGAAATTTTTGGGCTCTAATTATGATCCCCTTTCTTCTTGTTTTTATCTTATATTTTTATTTCCATTTTTCATCATCATCATTATATGAATATTAAATTCATGCTTCATTAATGATATGTATTTCCTCCAATCAATTATTTATTCCTGGTTTTGAAACTTTTAATTATTTCAATCATTATTCAATCAGTTTCACAACATGTTTTTGGCGTGATTATCTTCTATGTATTGTGCATCATTAAAATGCTATCAATAATGTAATATATTTCTTAAATTAAAATGTCTTGTCATATGTTTCTCTAAACATTCTTTTTTTAATATGAAATTTCACTTGTGAATTAACTCCACTCATTTGAAGAGCTACATCAAAAGGTGATAATTATTTTCTATATAAGATATTGTTATATTTATTTTTCCCCTCTTGATAATTTTAAAAATAATATATTATTTTTTAACATTTTATTATGGGAAAAATAATGAGCTCTTGAAGAGCTGTAATGACTCATGACAACCAAAATTCTAGTTTATTCCCTAAAGTGAATGAAATTTGTTAATAATTGGAATTGTTGGTTTTTTTATAAACATAATTAATCAAATAAAATAATTAAATAATACCACGTGAAGTGGTTAAATGATGAACATCATGTACTTCTCATATGTCAAAGTGCTAAAGTAAATTTTACTAATCAGGTTATGAAAATTATTTCAGAATAAAAAAATAGAATATTATATATATGTGTATGCCCTGAAGGTTTCAAACTTGATTATGATGTTTAAATTATAATTATAGAAATGGTATTTATTTTATTAATACGCATCCCTTGAAGTAGGTTACAAATGTTTAGTTGAATATTCTTGTTATTGTCCTGAATACACTACAAAACCTAAACAAATAATTTTATTTCATTCCTTAATGTGAATGATAATATTTATTAAAAAATATTAATTTCATTCTTGGAGTGAATGAAAATATACATGATTTTATTTTTAAATCATGTTTTAGGTGAATATTATGTTTTTCCAATGATCTTTGTGTTGTATTTATTTATAACAAATAATAAAAATATTACCATAGGAAGTGGTTTGAAAATAATAAACATTTAAATAACATAATTAATTTTAATAATGAATATAAAATAACTCATCCCTAAAGGATTATATAATATTGTTCTTTTATATTATATTAAAAGATATCTTTGTTTAGGAGTTATTTATCTTGTAGCACCAATATCGAATAAAGACATTATCATTTATCATGTGCTTATAGATTATTAATATCAAATCATGTAATTAATTTGATATGATCCCCTGAAGAGGATATAATTCCTCTTATAGTTCATAGATGATATAACATGATTACATAAGTATTATAATCTAATATATTTTATGAAAATTATTTTACCACCCAAATTTTTAAAAAAATGGTTATCAAGATAAATAAAATTTTAAATTAATTCATTCCTTGTTGTCAATGTAATTAAATTATTTTATTTCCTAAAGGGAATGAAATTATTCATGAAAATAGATATGATTTTATTTATTCATACTTAGAATTTTATCATGAATATTTTAAGTTTGATCAAATTATTTCTCCTTTATTTGGTAAAGTAAATTTTTTTATTCTATGAATTATAATTATTGATGGAGAATATGTGTGTGTTGTGAATCTTGAAGATTCTTCCACATTGTTTATCACTACCACATTCACAAGCTTCAAAATATGTGGAAGATCCACTCCTAAGTAGATGTATTGTAAAATAATATTTGGGATAGTAGTTCCAAAAATATATAATAATTCACTTTGTGATGGGTCTAAACTATTATAATTATATTATAAGTTCATCAATTACTAAAAATAGAAATTATAATGACAGATATGAGTATGCATAATGGAAGATCTCGAAGATCTTATATACTTCGATATTTAGTCAAAATATTTATAAATTTTATTTTTATTAAATGATTGAAAATAACTGATATATGAGTTAGTATATGGTCATATACATTTACAGATAGAGAAAACTAATTAACATCCCCACAATAGAGAATATATTCCTATCCAGTAATAAAAATTCTTAATGTTTTGTTATATTGGGTTTCTTTATGAGATATATCAATGGTATTTTTGAAAATAAATATCATACAGAGACAATGGATAAAATAGGTACCTTGATATGTAAAAATCATTCATAGAAAGTGAATATGAAGAATTTGTTATGTATAATTGAATCAATAATGGTAACCCATATATATACTAATCTGGACACTTTAAATATATGATATGATGGTTTAGGACATCTAGGATCAATTATAATGAAAGATATTGATTCAAGAATGCATGAATATAAAATTTTTGATAATATTTTAGGCATCCATCATGGGTAGAATGATAAATTTATTTAATGTATGTATGTCTACTAAATTATCAAAAAAATTATTCTAATTAGGTTATTATGAATGCACCATGTATAATAATTTCCCATGAGTTACCTATTATTAAGGTACCTATTATTGGGGAGAATTATTTATATCATTATCATCAATTTTCAAAATTAATTTCCTATATATTTATGAAGAATAAATTATAAGATATATATAGGCATGACCACCTACCATATGATCCATTTAAATAATATAAGAAAAATGAATCTACTAATTGATTATGTGTGTTATTACCTACTGGGGAGTATATATTACATGATATGCATGCTTATTAATATAAATATTGGGCATCGCATACTATATATAAAATGATATTTCATAACTGTTGGAATGATTCTCATAACACTTACATGAATGAAAAGCGTTAAAAATCATTAATATGATTATACACACTAAAAGTGTGGTTGAACTTATTATATAAAATCATTGTTCATCATGAGTGGAAAACAATAAATCTATTCTCCATTGAATATGAAAATTAATATATTGACAACATTATACCATTTTAGACATTACCCATAAAATGAAACTGGTATTAGAAAAATTATGATATCACATTCAATATTGTTGATAATATATTTTAATTTTTACATTATTTCAAAACCCACCAAGGACAATGGATTTTGATATATGTTGAAATCATAATAATTGTAAAAAATTATCAAAGTAACTTATGATATGTCCAATATATATAGTTTTGGGTTTATTATCTAAACTACCAAGGCTATTGAATACTGATGATTTTATTATAAGAAAAATTCTTCCTTATAAATTTAGATATTTGAATTATATACAACAGATGGTGACATTAGCTATCTATATGATAATAATGAATCCTTTAATGGTTCAAAATTCCAAAATCATAATTCATTTATCAATACCAATATATATCTATATAAGGAATAATGTACAACTGATCTTATCATTATATGGTTTTTATAAATTGATGTATTTTCATTAATATATATGTTTTGGATGAAATAAAAACTCCTAAATAGTTTACAAAATTATTGGCATGTTTGATGATATAATTACAAATAATATCTATTTATTTTTAATTAATCATCCAAAAGACAAAATTGTAAATTTAGGGTTGATTTTACAAATTCATGAAAATACCCTTAACCATTAAGCCTCTTTATTCCAAGAGTAATATATTTCATACATGAGGGGTTGATAAATAATTTACTTATCCCATAAATATTAAATACAAATGCACATTTTATTTATCCCTGGAGAATATATATGTACATGTGCATAGGTACCTTGAAAATAACAAGAAATCATATTACAATGCAAGGTAATGTTCTTCTCTATTCATTGAAATATAAATGGTGTGAATTATTATTATTCCAAAATTCCAAACCAAATTTTTTGGTTATGAATTGATCATGGACATTCTATGAGTTAAATAATTTAGTGACTACCATTATGAGAGAGAGATATAGATGTAACTATTGTAATCTTTTTCCCTTAGTCAATTTTTTCCCAATGAGTATTCTTAATATGGTTTTTAATGAAACAAAACTATGAAGACTTGATGTTATTATATTCTTTTTACCAAATCAAGAGTTTTCCCCCTGATGAGTTTTTCTTGATGGGGTTTTTAATGTGTAACTAATATATCATAATGGATATCCAAGGTAATATTTTAATTTATTATGGATATTTGTAATTAATGGAAACTATTGGCATTCTTCATAAGTCGTGATTTTTAATGAATCCATTCATTACTTCCTATGGTCATAATCCCATGTCTCAAATATATAATTAAATAATAATATTAATTGATGTCTTGAATATAGAATTAAATGATATAATAAGGGGGTTGGGAACACTGCACTCTTTTTCCCTTCATCGGGTTTTTTCCACTGGGTTTTCCTAGTAAGTTTTTTAATGATGAAACATGACATTAAATTAAATTAATTTGGGTTTAATTATTTTTCGACAAGTTTTTTAAAGTGAATTATATAGGATTCTAGGGTATTACGACATTCAAGGGGGTGTTGTCAAATATTAATGTGTGGATGTCATAATGATAAAAATGATGATGACTCCATGGTTCCCAAAAAAAATCTTTATATTTTCAAACCTTTAGTTTCTTAATCCTTTTGGATTCTAAACATTGGATTAGACATGGTAGTGATTAATCTTAACCATTGAATCATATCAAATTTACTCAATATATAAATGGTTATGTGTTAATGAAATAAGTGAATTTGTTAGGTACTATACTGTGTTATATCTATTTTTTATCTTGTATATGTATTTCTATTTGTTACCATCATCACCATATGAATATTCAATGCATGTTTCTTCAATGATACACATCACCTATGATCGATTATTTATTCCGTATTTTTGAGTAGTGATTACTTTATCAATATAAGTAGGTTTATCAATGTTCTATTGTGGTTTTTGGGATTATATGAATAGTTCCATTTGTTAATTTGTGGAATTGTAGTTTTTTGGGTGATACTCTCTTATTAGAATGGGTTTTTCATTGCCTAACCATATTAGATAAATTCTAAATTGGGGGAATTTTTTGAAACTCTCTTTTGTCGCACGAGATGGAAATATTATGGAGAGTGCACCAAGTATCAATGAGATCAAGGGACCTTGGAAAGATCAAAGAAACGTGCCTAAAATATCCTGTATGCACCACCCCTATGCACCATAAGCTCACACAGCCCCCTTGAATTGCACTAAAGGACTGACCACCCCTGTGCAAGGCACATGCGCCAGGTACCTCTGCTTTGGACCTATGTGGAAAACCTCCTTTGACCAAGGTCCCATGTTTTCCTGTAAATAAGATATTGGGGCTCCTCATTTTCAGGTTGGAAAATCCAAAAAATCTTTTGAGATCTGGTCACACAACCCCTTTGCATAGGTCCTCCAAAACCCTTCAAGTAGCAATCCAAAAATAGAAGGAAGAGGGGATTAAGGGGGATAGTGAGATCAAAATCCCTCTAGGGTCTAAAACATAAGACACCAATGTGAGGACCCATTTACCCCTAGTTGAAAACCACTATCATTAAATTACCTTCCCAAACCAAGGACCTATGTGAGACCCTTCTAGGGACACCTTAGGAGACCCTAGGTGCAGAGAGAAAGGTCTCGACCAAGTGTTGTTTCCCAAGTAGTCCATCACCCAAGGAACCTCAAGCTTGACTAGGCCTACCCACTACATGAATCACTTCCATAACCTCATAGGTCCTGTATAAATCACCCCCTGCTCACTGATTCTTGACCTACATGAGACACCTGTAAGCCCTCTTTCAATCAACCAATGGTTGGGCTCACCTTGCTTTGGATCCCACATCCAAGGGGGGACCAAATCAAAGCCTCCACTAAAGACGACTGAATTGTAAGACCATGGTAAGAGGAACACTAACATGTATCCCATTAGGATATGCATTAATTAAATCATATGTTTCCCAAAATTATCCTACCTGATGGTAATATTCCTCATGGTGCATTTGGATAGGCATTCCCTTGGTCAGGAGGACCCAGACCTTGGGTTAGTTTTAGGTATTTCTTAATCTCAAATATTAGGGTTAGAACCATGTATTTCCCTAGTCGTCTCTAAGACTAGGGACTTACAGTTCTAGGTGGGGAGGGTGAGGATCATGCTTGATTTTCCTTTTGAGGATTATTGCATTATCCTCCTCTCATCTCTAGAACCAAGGTTAGGGAATCCCTTATAGAGTAACCCCTAATATCTCTTACAGGACCTCTCCTTCTTCATTCCTTCCTATTTTTCCATACCATGTATTGTATCTATATGGGTATTAAAATATGACTATATAGGGTAAAACGATGGTAGGATTTGGGCACTAGATCCCGCTCTATTTCCCTCTCCCTTTAGATCATGGCTTCATCCACCAGTGGAAAAAGCATATTGTGTGGTTCCCTGGATATACTGCTTCCCCTAGTTTCTCATACCGATCTTGACTTACTTGGTCTTAGAGGTTAGAATTGATCATGACATATACATGATCCCAAACCTTTTGTCATCATTTCAAGTGTAATACCTAACCAAAAATGGGCCTCCTACTCAGTATAATCCCCAACCACATCACTGTACAACCTACAAGCCTCGTATTTAGTATAACCCCCATCTCAATCCTCTTGAAGGGCCTTATATCATAAGATAAAAACTTTCATAGGGACTCCATAGGCATGGTTCCTCACAATAGAACTATGTGGACTTTGATTCCCATCCAAACTAGGTACATAGGAAGGCTCTCTGAGTTCCAAACCCAAAACCCTAGAATCAACCCTAATTCCCTCTAGGAAATGCTCCCAGTAGGGTCTTATCCAACATGGGATACCATATCTCTTCTATGTTACTTGGGTTTATTTGTCATAAACCCCACACTAAACATTGACTAGGAACCTTCTTCCTAAAATTCTTAGTTTCATGATGTTAAACTACATGGTTTGGTCCTTATCACATGACCTTAAATGGTATGATGTGTCCCGTTAAGTTGCACCAAACTATTTGGATTCTGATTCCTTTCATGAGGATACATATGAAGCTCATCTAATGGGTCTTGCCCCAACATTTAAACAACTCTTATATCCCTGGATGTTGATACACTCCAGATTGACCCACTTTGTGGCTCAAAACTAGCATCATAATAATAAAAGATAAAAAAATCTCTAATCCATTCACAAAAGGGTACCATTGATGGAGAACCTGGGATACATATAAATATCTCCATCAATAAAGAACCTTGGATACATGTAGATGGTTATAAGTTCCATTAATGCTAATAATTAATTTTTAATTCAAGGGTGACCCACATCATACTTGGTAATTGATGAAGGATTTTCACCCATATCTTAAATCTATAAGATATTCTCGGAGTAGGAAACAATTAACCCCCAAAAGGGTGTGATGATCCTAACCTTCCATCCTCTCCACTAATTTGATTCCCCAAGAATTTAAGGATCATTTTCCAACAACCACCTTCCTTTATAAAGTAGGTTTGATTAAGGTAATCATTGGGTGTTTCTAGATCTATGAACAAGACCTAATGGAAGTTGTTTGAAAATAAGGAACCCAACGTGAATGATTGCACAAAATTCAACCCCTTTCAATCAATCATTGGGTGGCTGATTTGTTCATCAAAAACAAAAAATGTAAACCTAACATGAATCTTTAACTAAAATGATGTCCCCACCCACTAGATAGGACCCTTTTGATCTCAAAATAAAGGAGGGAAAAAACAAGATAATCAATTATGCATGTGTTCATTTAATGAGATGTTGTATTTATGGGGTTTTATTGTTTTTGTTTGTCACCTTTATTTTGGGAACTTCCAATGACATCTCCCTTAAATAAAAATTTCATAACACCAACTCTCATAGATGTATTCCCCATATTTTATTCACATTGGGTCCTCATCCAAGCATAGGACACCATCGCCAATGCAACATCTTCAATGTTGGGTATCAAATGCACTGGTCCAGGAGTACCACTGAAATGGTACCATATTGACCCCAGAGGCTTCCCAATAGGACCTCTAATTCAAAAATCCCCTCCAATAATCCACACAGTGGTAGAAGGTGATCCAAAATTAAACGAAGACAATTTTTGTCTCTAACCATTTTAATAGCTTATTCCCAAATCACATAAATAAAATCCTCCCTTATCTTATAGAGGCAAATCAAGAGGCTATAGTTGACCTCACCCAGAAGACACAGGGGTCCTTTCAAATGGATCCTTCCAATAATCACCACCTCTAATTCTGCACAGCAAGGAACCCTCAACATGATGGGGGTTCTATTCTCGAGAGTCCAGTCCAAGTCATCCAGACCTAAGAGAGAAAGACATCCCATCAAGAATAGTGACTAGTCAATATGAAACAGTTCCACACCTCAGTCCCCTCTAAATAATCCCACTAGTCAAATTTTGTGGCAAATAATGATCAAGTACAAATAGCAACCTACACCAGCCAATCTTTCCAGCAACCTTGTCTGGTGAAATCTAAATAATTCCACTGATCAAATTCAATGACACATCACAAGCAAGAACAAACACTTTCCCACACCAACCTATCCTTCCATCATCCTCCTATGGAAGTGTACAAGGGATCCCACTAATCAAATTTGGTGAAAAGATATGATTAGGTACAAAAAAATTCCCACATCAATCAATCCCTCTAATCAAGTTTGGTGGAAAACCACGAGTAGGAACACACACCTACCCTCATTTATCAAGCCTTACAACAGCCTCTTCTAGCGGCATCTAAAAAGGTCAATCTGAAAGTCCCAGTGAAAAACAGGGGTAGACCCAAATCTCTACCCCTACACCTGAGTACTATTAGTTTCCACTGGAAGGAAATGGAGGATAGGAGTAGGTACACTCCCTTTCTCCAGCTATGGAATGGTCATATATCCATGTTCCATGCACTAAAGTCACCAAGAACATCTAAAAAATGGTGAGAGGTTAGGCAAAAATTACTTCTCACATCCTAAATACCTTCTAGGATTTCATAAAATCAATAAAGGTGGTAGATGGAAGGATACACAACTCAATCCATTTAAATGGGATGGCTCATCAACATTTCACTCTGGAGCAGACACACACCTATGCTCCCATCTAGGAGGGTCATAGGGAAAAATCCCCCATGATATGCAGAAAACTAGATCGGTTCCATACCCCCATTATAACTGGAGGTAATCATCATATTCCAATGTCCCCTCTAAGGAAGGTAGAAACCCCTACAAAAATTCTAAAATATTATCAATAAATTTCAGCATCAACATAGGTTCTAGTCAAACAATATTCCATACATAAAACCACTTTTCACAGCAAGCGGATCCAGCTGATCACAATAAGGCATCCAAAAAGAAACCCCACTAGGGATTTGGAAAATGAAGATCCATTCTATGATCCCTCTCTACTTAATGTTGGAGTTCTTAAACCCTCAAATCATTATTTATGGCATCTCAAAATCCTACTTTCCTATTACCAAATTACAATAGAAATAGAATTAATTTTGAAGGTCCTCCCTAGACACTTCATCGTGAAGTCTTGCTTCATTTCCATAATTTGGATGATCTTGAGAGTCTGTCTCATGATAAGAATCATAGAAGCCCTTCACATGGCCATAAGATCAAACAATAAGAAGGTATTCCACTTATATTCTTCCACCCTAAAGGTCCTCCCTAAGGTATATGATACAAGAATTATCCTTATAGTGAGATGTCAATCCATAATGGTAATCCTCCCCTTAATGGTATTCTTTGAGAAATTTCTCTCTATGGTAGTGTTTCACTTCATATTAGCAATTTAATAATGAGAAATCCCTCCTACCATGAGGCACCTAGGAAAGTAAGTCTAGTCATGTTTGATGACTTATCATTGATAATTGAAATATTTTATCATCCAAAAGGCATCCCAAGGTGATGGTAATTCTTTGAACCACCCTTAGATCACCTTCATTCTAATGTGACAGAGGAAGTCCCTACTAGTCTTGTTGTTTATAATAAATTAGCAGGGAAGAGTCCACTTTGGTCTGACCAGGTTGAGGAACCTTTGGTAAAAGAAAAAGAATACATTTTGAACATGAGGAATCATCCAGCTAAAGACGACATACCATTCATGTTTTTTCCTTCATCCACTCCTTAGTATAGCATTCCTTAGGTTTTGTTGGAAGAATGTGTGCATGACATCCGCCTTAATATATAGAACAACTTCAGAACATAAGAGAAAAGGTATTACCCTATGAGAAGTATAAAATTCACATCAAGGTAATAGAAAGTATATAATTCAAAATTGACTTGGAAACTCTCCTAGCAATATGACATCCAAAATTGGTGAATAAGTAAGGATCCCTTAACTGTTCATGTCTCATCATGTTAAAATAATTATGTCATCTAATCGTAGATGCCCCATCCATTGTTCATATTAGAGGATGGTGTGGATATAGATAATTGTATTTTATTATGATCCTGAATAATCAAAGTCCTCTAAAGATGGCATTGTAAAATTTCTTGGATTCAAGAAAACTTCAACAAATAGACTCTATTCACAACTGAAAATATTCTCAAAAAATAGGGCATGACTGACCCTCATCAACATCAAGCAATAAGATAAAAATACATTGAAATAATTTTTCCTCAGGCATCTAAAAATATCAATAAAACCTCCCATTTAAGGTAATTTAATCTTTAGATAGCGTAAATGTTACAAATAGTGAAACTTTCTTCATAAGAGGGTGGTTTAGGTGAAAGCTAAATAATGAACCTAGCCCATGTTCCAACATGAATCCATCAAATCATGAAGGTAGTTGTGGTAGTATTAGACACATAAATCTAGAATCAACATAATCCCATCGGGATGAAGGATTTTTTTAATAAAAACTTTGAGGTCGGTAAACTAGGCTCAAAGAGTTGTGAAAGCATAATGAGAATAGCACTAGACTTTAGGGTTGGGGGATTTCTTACCTCAATAACCTCCTCCTTAGTGGAATTCATTCTTTTCCTGATTAGGGGGAATACCATAGAATCAATCCTCTGAGTTTTTTTCATCTCTTGATTCGGTATCCTCATTTGGGATAAGCATGACTGAACTGTCTAAAGATTCCCTTTAGATTATCATCCCCCAAACTGCTCCAAGAGAAATATTGAAGAAGAGGACTAGGTATTGTGGAGGGAATAGAAAAAGGAAGTCCAACAAAGACCCTGATGAAATTATTGCAATGCATTATGCAAAATTGAATTTTAGTAGAACTACACCTATAGAACCTACAGAACACGAGGCTAATACAAAGGAGTTAAAGGATGACATTTCAATTTATAATACGGTACACACCAAAATTATTGAAGGAGGTTTGTGTACCTAGAACCATACACTATCTGTAAATTTTAGAATTCCCTTAACCACTCCATTATTACCACCTCCAAAAGAATCTAATAAAGAAAATGTTAAAGGTAATTTTGTACCTAGCCCACCTCCTACATAGGTTGAACCTCTTACACATGAGGAAATATTTTCTTAGAAATAGGAAGAGTTGAAATTATTGAGAATACCCAATGAAAAACTTCTATGAGGTAGTATTCTTACTAGATATGTTATAAAATTTGATCTTCAACTCGCACTCCCAACCAGTCTACCTCAAAAAATAGGGTTCGTTGCAACAAATAAAATAGACTCAGAACTATTTCTCAATGCGGGGTACCAACATCCAATATACTTTGATCCTACAGTAGTAGATCGGGAGTTTCATTCATTAGGTACACTACCAGAATAGGGCAAGGAACATCCTTATAGACCTAACCCTATATGTTACACATAATAGATACCAGTAGGGTTATCATAGTTGGCCCCACCTATTGTTGTCCTTATTAAATATCCTTCTCAACCAGACATTCCTCAAGAGATCATAAATCCTATTGAGTTAATAATATCTCTATTGAAATATATATATAGGAGATATGTGCACTGGTATAGCTAGAAAATAAGCCTTACCTCGAATGGGTTGATCCGACTCTTCCACCACCAAACTTTGGAAACCCTGCATTTTTTATTTTCAATGGTTTGTGGGACCTGGAGATACATTTGATGAATTTTGTATCTTTTTGTAATCCCATGATAGGGATCACATCACAACCAGAAGGAGTTAAACTTAGGTTCTTCATGAAAACAATCCATGGTCCATACATTGTATGTTATACCAGCTTATCGACTTATTCAATTATAAGGTGGGAAGATCTCTCTCAGATGTTTCTCTTCCAATTTAGTTCAACACTATAGAAAAAAGTAGTCCTTGACCTATCTAAATAAAAACAGTGGGATAATTAGAGGGTCTCGGATTTCATTTCTCATTGTAAGGGGGTGACAAACTTATTAATCCTACAGCTTCCTCAAGAAGACTTGTTTTCCATCAGTATGGATAATATCCATGATGAGTTGTGCACACCACTCATCCCTATGAAATATACAAGAGGGTTTTAGGTTATTTCCACAATTTCTCAAAGAATGGAAGAATACATCATAATAACCAAGGCTCAATCCGGAGTAATTCTATCATATTAAGGAAAGATAATGGGGAAATCATAGGTTGTCATTGTTACACATAATAAGGCCCATGCACCTGTTCTAGCTCTAAATCCCACAACTTATCATGTGGTTCCCCCTCCTGATAATTAGCAACAATTCTTGTCTTTTCATGAAGAGAAAATGGAGTAGAGTTGAAATTATTTAAGGAGATAAAGAACAATGTTTATTCTTTCCAAAATGATCAATTCCCTAGCTACTTAATCTCGGCATTGGAAAAAACTTGATCAAGTTTCCAAAGACCAAGAATCCTGCCCAGGATGGGGATGAATATATCCTAAAATATTATTCCTTTCTTAAAGAATTAGGGAAAAATATCTATAAATTTTTTATTTTCAAATACATCCTTCAAAAGATACTGGAATCCGGGAAAGTAAATATAGGCAAGCCACCTGCACAAAGTAGCATGCATTTCTGCCACCGATCTAAAGGATCAAAATGAATGGAAGTAAGTTAACAGAAAGGGTACGTAGAAATTGAGTGACTGGATGATGATAAATATGATCAACTAGAATCATAATATCCTCTGATCATAGTTGAAATAGCCAACTATGACCTCATCCATTTCTTCTATGTCACAGCTGACTCCATCAGTGTCACAATCCTCTAAAATCTAGTCTTACAAGAAGTGAAATGGATGGAATAGAGGTAATAAAACACAATAAGATGAACTTGTGCTAAGTATGAATTTGTATTTGACTCTCTTATACTTTATTCACATAATACTAGGAAAAAGGTGTAGGTTTTGGGTATAGAGAAAGTGTCTGATCCCAAATTTTATTTTTTTCATGATTGATCATCAATCTAAGACTTACATGATGATGCACGTTGTAATCAACAAAATTGAATCAAAAATATATACAAGGGGTAGAATTCCAAAACCAAGAACAGGATCATCACATATTATTTATAATTAATTTAATTAATTAAAGAACTAACTTGTGTGAATTATTTATTTATTGATGGATATGATAACAGATCTACATTATACCATTGTTTCATTGTAGGAATATAATATTTTATTCCCTATAGAGGTGATTCACATGTGTTCCAAAAATATTCGGACAGTGGCGTAGGAATTTCCGAGTGCAATCAGGGAAGATCCTATCACTTGCATCATTTGAATTTGATTTCTATGAGAATTGCTTTCAAAGTGTTCTCCCTGATATCTTTAAACTTGAGAGTGGGAGGTGGAGTAAGATCACTCTCCATTATTGAGATCATTCTTGGAGAGGGAGCTCTCTAGGGATTGAGAGGATTCTCTTTGTCTGTCTTTGTTCACAAAAAAATTGTCTCTCTTGAAAAATAATATAATTGGGTTTAAATATTTCTAGGGTTAGGAATAAATATTTTCATTAGTTCCCTTTAATATTTATGTAATCACTTGTGGAGCCCCATGTCAAAAATAATAATATTTTTTTATTTCCTTGACATATGATTAACTTGCGAATTAAATTTAATATTATTTAATCAAATAATATTCAATATATATTATTTCGCACTGGACCTAAAAACTCAGTCTGCCATTTCTCCATAATATTTATCAGGCTATGAATAATGGATATTTATTTAATAAATAAATATCACTACATCTTTCACCAATAAATAAATAAATATTATATTCAATAAATAGGAAATAAATATTTATTAAATATTTTTCTCATATTATATTCTCTAAAATAACTTGTAATATAATATATACAATTAAAAAAACATGAATAGTTATTAAACCATGTGTGCAAATAATATTTATTCAACTTGTTAAATAATAAATAATAAGATATTATTTTACTGAGATTCTATATCCACTTAGTGTGTGTGTCACACCCTGACCCAACACTATTTGATTATTTTATTTACTTTTTGAGTTAATATTTATGTATTTTCCTTTCCATGTGTTTTTTCCTTGAAATGGGAGTTTTGGGCCTAAAAATCATATCACATGGTTAAGGTGTACAGTTTTCCAAACTATGCAGTAAATGTGTAACAGCTTCTACAATTTTTGATAGAGCCTACGGGACGGTTGGTGCACAGTTTTCTAAATCATGCATCCAACCCATGTGGGATGCTTCAAGAGCCCAGAGGAGGGTTCACATTTGGTGAATAGTTGTCCAAGTCATGCGACCCAAACCTTGCGACGTGTCCTTTTTCTAAAAATTAAATTAATTAAATTAAATTTAAAATAAGATACAAACCTAATCTTTCTCCCATCCCCCTCACCTTACTCACACGACACCCCCCCCCCCCAGACCTATTTTTTTCATGCATATCCCTCCTCATCATCCTCCCCCCTCATCAATTTCACACAATTTCTTTGGGTTTTCACTTTATTCCTTGAGGTATGTCCTCTTCTTCCCTCCTCTTTCATTTTTTCAACAATTTTCCCTCTCCCTATCACCCCTCTTTTCTCATCCAAACCCTAGGTTATGGGTTAACCGTATTTTGGTTCTTTATTCTATTATTAGCACATGTGGTGGGTCTCCTAGGACTTATTCATGCATTTTTTGACATCCACCACCAAAGGCGAAGTGCATCAATCCATTCTGTTTCTCCCACCATCTTTTGTGGTTGGTTGCTTCTACCCTCTTTTTTGTTTCAATTTTATTTGGGGTATTTGGTGATTTTTGGTTCCATCTAAGTTAATTAGATCGGTTGGTGGATCCTTGAAGGCTTTCAAACATATACATAAGTATGTGTGTGTGTGTGTCTATATATATATATCCTCTTTTTACATATTCCCTCATGGTGAGGGGAATATATATATTGGATTAAGGGGTGTATGTATATATATAGAAGTGTATTTTCATGCAAGTGTAGAGCGATATTATTCAAAGGAATCAAATTATGAGGTGTTCATCTTGGTTCTATCCCTTTTTATGTAGGTCACCCTTTGCATTTGGCCTTTAAATTTAAGAAACAATAATTAATTTCTTTTCACTCCATGATTTAATGTTAGTTATTAATGTATTATTTTTAGAATAAATGTTTTATGTGAAATGAAGTGATTTATTTCTTATTATGAAGTGTTTTAAATTGTTTTACTAAATCTTGTGCACCAAGTGTTTGATAAATTTCCCAATTGGCCTCTATACAAGTTTTATGGTTTCTAACAAAAAAAATTGGTTTATAAATGTATCTTAGTTGCTTAAATGGATTTCTAAAAGGTTTTGGGTTTATAAAAAGGTATATTTGGTTCTTTGAAAATGGTTGGTTTCTCAAAGGTTGTTTAAGGCCCATTTGGTACTTTCATATCTTGGTCTTATTTTGAAAAATCTCCTAGGATGACCCTCTTACCTTGGTTATAAAGAATGGTATGGGAGGTCCTTGGTATGGTAATCCCTTCTGAACAAATGGTTAAAATGAAAAGGATTGTTCCTTTGCATGATTTGAGGTGACACTTGTTTGTGTGTTTTTATATGTGATATATGTGTATGTGGTTTGTTTCTTAAATAACTTTTATTATAACACTATACTTTATACATTACACGAGATCCTGGAATAGCTAGAATATTTTCTAGGAATTACTGCTACACTAGTTTAGATTACGCACTGGATAGTATGCCTTATTATGGACCTTGATATACTTTGGGATTGTGCCCCTCAGTTAATATAGATTGGGTAAGATCAAGAATGTGGAAGAATTAATGTCATCGGGTTATGAATGACTACGAGATGATTTTGGTGTTAGTATGTTCTATATTATCCACTGATCTCCTAGGTTTTTCGCATGATATTCGAGACTTATTCATCTACGGTGGATGATTTAGGTTCCCTTATTAGTTAGGTTACACATGTGTGATATCTTTTCTATTTACCTTATTGTATGATTGTTGATTCTACTCTCTTTTACGGTTTACCTATCTGTTAAAGGTGAATAATTGGTTTTGAAATATTTTATGAAAAAAATTTAAGAATGTTTCACACCATATCACCCCTTTTTAAAATAACACATTTTTCCTTAATTCCCCTCTCTTTATTTAAAATTATAACCATCTCTTTCTTGGAAAATAAACTGGTTTTTAATAAAAAGTTAAATGGACCATGATTTTCTTTAAAGTGAATATTTGTGAAAAACTTAATTTTACATATTGTATTTCAAGCTTGAAATTGATGAATCTTTAATTGAAATCAAATGCATTGGGAATAGATTTCTTAGGCACACCTACTAAGTTTTAATACTCACACCAATACTTAATTATTTTTTTAGTCTATGTTGAAGGTTCTATCTTGGTTTTGATCACCATAAGTGATGTTGAGTCTTGGGATCGGAGAGTGACTTATGAGGTCATGTGGAGTTTTAATGGTCTTTAGGTTCAGTTAGTTTTCTTTTTAGTTTATGTTTAGCTGCTTTATTTGGTTTTTTTATTTTTATTAGACTACCCATTTATATTTTCACAAATTTTGTTTGTTTATATTGGGTTAAATCATTACCACCATCACTCTTTTGATTCCCTTAGTGATTTTTTCTACCTCGGGGAAATCGAGAATGCACCTTAGGGATGTTGTGGGCTGACTCAAGTGCCCTATTTGGGGTTGACCTGGGTTGGTTTGTGACAAAATTGTATCAAAGGATAGGTTATTTAGAGGACATAGATTTTAGAAAACCATTTTGTATTTGGAATTACTGGTAGTTCTGATGTAGGATTTTTAGAATGCAAGTGGTCATCCATGGGTAGGTGCTTGATCAACACCTATTTGGAAGGATGCTTGAATTAACAAAGTAGTCCTGGATGGTTTTTCTTCAAAATCAAATATTTATTCTCGAATGTTTCTATGGTTTTGGTTTTTTATGGAGTGTTATATTTTCCTTTGATAATTGATAGATTATTTTTAGAAACTCCAAGACTTGGAGTGATTGTTTTAGAATAACTTAAATTAGGGCATGTTTTTTGTGCATGATCTGGAAAACCATGTGAAAACCATGAAGCTGTCTTTGTGAACCTCCAGTGTGCTCACCCATTTGGCACATGGCTTGAAACATAGTGTGACCAAGCCATGTGTAGTGGTTTTTCTTTTTATATTTTTTAATTTTTGACCCATTGAGTGGTGGGTCACTTTTTTTGTACTTAAGTTTGGTCTTAGATGTTTTTGGTGCATTTTTATTTAGATTTTAAAGTGATATTTGGTTTGAAAAAATGGTGATTGGTTTCTCAAAAATTATATTACCAAAACCAAAACATTCAACATTTTTTAAAGTAAAATGGGTTTTTTTAAATGGGAATCATTTTGGAAAAAAATTTGGGGGTTTTTGAAAGTTTTTGTAAGATTTGAAATTGTAAAATAAATGTGGAATGTGAAATTTTTTTCTTTGATGGTAAGATGTGGTTTAAAAATTGGATGGGGTATTTTTTTATAGTGGTTTGGAAAGTGATAGTGTTTATTTTATTTGGGCCTTGGTATTCGTATGATTTCTCACATATACATATATGTGGTAATTGGACGGTTATTGATATGTTTGGATGGGTTCTTGAGCTATAATATTTTTATTATAGCTCAAGAACCCATACAAACATATCAATAACCATCCAATTACCACATACATACATTCATATACGTATATGTGGTAATTGGATGGTTATTGATATGTTTGGATGGGTTCTTGAGCTATAATATGAATGTATATGGTGTGTGTTTAGTTTATAATGATTGTTATATTTTTTGAAAATGTTCATCAAAAAGGGGAATTTCAATGTTTTAAAAAGTAAGAGTGTGTGATACTACCTTTTTTTGTTTGCAGTTTTCCTTTTTGGTCATTGTATTTAATGTGTTGGGTGTGTGATTGGAATGATTTTCTAAGTTTGGGTAGTTGATTTTAAAATGAGATGTATAATTTTGATTTATGATATGTTTTGATTTGGTTTTGTGCTCCCTATTTTTAGATTATACCCCACTAAGTTCTAAGGGATTTTGAAAAGCATTTGTGGGTGGTTATTTCATCATGAATTTTTTAATTTATTAATTCATACTTTAGATGCTTGTTTTATCCATTTCAGATATGTATCTTGGTGGTCCTCAATATTAGGAGATCATCCAGAGGTTCCAAGAGTCTAACCCTCCTCAATTATTTGGGTAGCCAGATCCATGGAAAGCTGAGGAATCACTATGAAATATGTAGGGGATTTTTTTTTGGATTGAGTCTCTTGAATTTCTCAAGCTTGATCTTTCCACCTTTAGGTTGGAATAAATGATCCAAGAATAGTGAAAATCCATTCTTCAGGTCGAACCATAAAGTAATTACTCATGGGAATGATTTTAAGACTTGTTCATCCAGATGTTATTCTCTAATGACATGAGTATAATGATGGGTTCATCATTTTATTGTCTCAATAATGGTGATTCAACACTGCTAGAGTATGCTAAGAGCTTTTCCAAGCTGGTGTTGTATCTCCCAAACCTCAATGGGGATTAATTTTTTATGGATTGATTCTTTGAAAGGGGTATCCATTCATAATTTATTTATACTATTCCATTATTTTTTGACAATTATGAAGAATTAATGAGGTAGGTTGTTCAGGTCAAATTTGTTTTAGCTGCTTCTTGATAGTTGAGAAGAGGTGAGAAAAGGATATTTTATTCCGTCACAACAGATTCATCTAAGAGTAATTTTGTATATCTTTTTAGTGGGGGAATCCTAGGCATAGGTAGTTTTCATATCACAAATCACCCAAGATATGTCATACCTACAGTTTTCTTGGTCATTTGAAAAGGTTTTTCTAGTGTGGTGTCAGTAAGTGATATAGGGAAAGATCCACTCCCATAGAGAACCTTCCAGCTCATTTGGATGAATGTAGCACTAGCGGAAGCTCAATTAGAAGATTATTTTGTTATAAATGCCCTTTTGTTTTAATTAATGTATCTTATGGTGCTGTCTTATTTTGGGTATGGAGAATGATATTGTAGGTCTTTTGGAAAATCTTTTTTAATGGGTTTTTCTTTGTAAAGTTCTAAATTTTTTTGATCTAGAATGGTGGTGTTTATCATCCCATGCATCATTTATTTGGGGGTTTTGGTTTTTGTTAGGATTCGAGATTTATTCCAACTAGAGAAATCAATGTTTGTATGGAGTCCTAATATGGTGGGGAGACCACCATTGGATAAACTCATGATGGCTGACCCCAATCATAGTAGTTGGTTGACCTGGATAGTGGGTCATGTGATGGATGCTTAGGGAGGCCCTGAACAGACCATGAAGAGTTTCTTTAATACTTTCAACATAGAGGTTGGGGTGTTCTGTGTTGTGTTGTGTTTATAATAGATTGATTCTCTTATTTATAATCCCTTTTTCATTTTCTCAAACTCTTTAACCTTGTGAGATATCTTCCTTGAGTGTTTGGTTTTTTTGAGGATGGTATCATAGTTTATTTTGGGATTTCATAGTTTGGTTTTTGAATGGATGAGATTATTGGTACTTTGGTATTGAAGTTTTCAGATCTTTCCTTGTATATAGTTCATCCTTTCTTTGGTCTTGATCAACTGAGTCTTTTGGTATTTTTTGGGGGAATAAATTGTTATGTTGGGGATAATTGTCACACCCTGACCTGAAACTTTTTGGATATTTTATTTATTTTTAATTTTATATTTATTTATTTTTCTTTTCAGATGTTTTTACCTTGAAATGGGAGTTCTTGGGAATGCGAAGCATGTCGCATGATTAAGGAACATGATTTGAAAAACCATGTTTTAATCATGTGATATATTATGCAGTTTTTTATAGATCCAACCACCTGGTCGGTGCATGGTTTTATAAACCATATGGTTAGCCCATGTGGGATGCTCTAGAATCTTGATAGAGGGTGCATATTTGGCATATGGTTTTCCAAACCATGTGACCCAAACTATGTTCCATGTCCTTTTTCTAAAAATTAAATTAATTAAATTAAAATTAAAATAAAATAAAATAAAATAAAAACCTAATATATCTCCCCTCCCCCTTACCTTACTAGAATGATGAGCCCCCCCCCCCCCCCGACCTATCGGTTGCACACGATTCCCTCATCGACCTCCTATACTATCTCTGATTTCACTCACTTTCTTCAGGTTTTCATTTGATTCATCAAGGTATATCCTCTGATTCCCTCCTCTGGAATTTTTCTGATGATTTTCCCTCTCCACATCTCCCCTATTTTCTTGGTCGAACCCTAGGTTATGGGTTGACCGAATTTTAGTTCTTTCTTCCATTATTTGGGAATGTAGTGGGAGGAGATCATCTGGTAACTCATCAGCCCGCGTAATGTTCAGGTTAATCCCTTTGTTTTCAAGACCATCTGCCACCATATTAGCTTCACAGTAGTAATGGGTGGCAATATATCTGATATAAAGAAGCGAGTTTGGGCAGTTCTTCCGGCTCGCAGTAAGGGACCAAGAGAGGTGAACGACCCCATTCCAAATTTCCTGAACAATGGTGGTGGAGTCACTTTTGATCCAAATGTTGTTCCAGCCTTTAGTCTTCAAAAAACAGATGGCATGGATGAGAGCCAACATCTCTACCTCAAGGGAGGAGGTGATCCCACAGCTGCCAAAGAAACAACCATGGCAGTGACCTTTATAGTCTCTGAAAATTAATCCACAACCCGCAGGGCCTGGATTTCCTTTTGAAGCTCCATCAATATTAATTTTGATCCATCCAAGAAGCGGGTCTTGCCAGAAGACTTCAAGAAAACGTTTTTGAGGAGTAAAAATTCCACCAATATTTAATCATCACAGGATCACAAAGTCACCGATCGAGTTGTCACAGTTAGCTTTCTGGATCGAGACAGAATCATTAATGGCAATCAGAATTCTCGTACGGCCTGCAATGAGGTTGGGCAAGTGATTATTGTGAATAATGGAATTTATATCATACCATATAATGTGTAGGAGTTCCGCCACAATAGATAAGAAGAGATTTTTGACTTGTGGTGATAAATCAGACTTCACACGATGCTTTATATGGGAAAGAATATTGTCCGAAGAAGGCCACCTGCAGTTAAAAATATCGGCAATAAAATTCCACATGGAAAAAGCTATAGCACAAGATAAAAATAGATAATTGATATCCTCTTGGTGTTGATGATAGATAGGACATTTAGAACAGAGATGAATGCCAAAGTATTGGAGACAATTCTAAGTAGGGATGCGATTATGCACCAAGCGCTAAATAAGGTAAAGCCTAGTATGTTTAATCCAGGGTTTCTTAAAAGACTTCAGCCAAGAAAAATCAGATTCCAAGTTCAAAAAACAATAACTGTAGAAATTTTGAGAGTTTAGAATACAATTGGGAGCGGGCTACCAAACTAGGAAATCCTCATCATTAGAGAAAGGGTAACCTTCGAACTCCTACATGATAGAGTCAGGTATCTCCAAGTCCCTAGTTTGCAACACTTCCTTTATAGTGCAGTTAATGTTTTCATGAGAAGTATTAGGGGGAAGCCCATCCAGTTATTTAGCCAGAAGTGAATGTTGGAGTCCAGGCTAACCAACAATCTAGAGTTATTCATGATGCGAACAAATAATGTTTTTAAGGAGGGCTAGATTGAAGATTGAACATAATTTAAGTTCCCATTTTTTAACCTCATAAGAAATTTATTTCTAAGGAAAGTAAGGGAGTCAAAGGTATTATTGATCAGTCTCCAAGTGATCCTAGCTTGGAGTGCTTCATTGAACAATTTGATATTTTTAATATCAAGGCCACCCTTTTAATGGGGGGTGCAGCAGGTCGACCATGGGATGGTAACAAGTTTCCGCTCAATGATACTCCCAGTCCAAAAAAATATATATACGTATTGATTCTATTGAGAAGACCAAGAGGCCATTTGTAGATCATAAGGGAATAAAACAATTTGGAGATGATGGTCGATTTCACAAGGCAAGTTCTTCCAACCATGGACAGGGATTTCCCTCTCCAGGTAGAGAGTTGGTTAATCACTTGATCAACAATAGCATTAAAATGAATAGCTTTTGTCCTACCCCAAAAAATGGGGACTCCCAGATAGGTGAAGGGAAAAGATCCTTCCTTGATGCCAAGGGTTTCAATAATGTAACCTTTCCAAGAGAGGGAGAAGGATTTCCCAAATAAAATAAAGGATTTATTCTAGCTGATGGATTGACCTGAAACTTCCTCATAATGGGATAAGTCTTGTTTAAGGTTAAAGACATTCCATTTACTTCCATTAAAGAAAAGGATAATTTCATCGTCATAAAGGAGATGAGTCGGGAAATCAAGATTCTTGGACGCCGAAATGGGTTTAAGTTTACCTTGATGAGAAAGCGAAGAGATAAGTCTACTAAGATAGTCTTCCGCAATCGCAAAGAGAATGGCAGAGAGAGGATCACCTTGGTAGACCCCTTTTGAGCATTTAAAATAGCCCTTAGGAGAGACATTAATAAGAATTGAGATTGTGGCAGAGTTAAAGAGGGAGTTTATCCTGCTAATGAAGATGTCATTAAATCCAAAATATTTGAGAACTTTGAAAATGAAAGTCCAGTCAATAGTATCAAAATCTTTCCTAACATCGAGCTTAATGGCAATACTGCCTCCACGGGAGACTTTGTTTAGAGAGTTGGTGCATTCCGAAGCAAGGTATATGCAGTCTTGAATGGATCGACCTTTGATGAAACCAAATTGGTTCCAAGAAATAATTTTGTTACATAAAGGGGAAAGGAAATTGGCAAGAAGCTTGGTAATAATTTTATAAATGGAGTTAATTAGATAAATGGGTCTAAAAAGATGGATTTCAGATGTATTATCCACCTTTGGAATTAAGGTGAGGAATTGGGCATTAAGACCATAAGGAAGAGATCCAGTGGTAAAGAAATATTTAACAAGTTTGCAGACATCAATGTGGACAAACTCCCAATGTTGTTGAAAAAACCATTATTGAAGTCGTTAGGTCCAGGAGCACTGTCAGGGTTTAGAATGAAGACCGTAGCTTTGATTTCATGATCCAGGGGAGAAATTAGGAGAGAGAGATTGTCATCCTCACTGACCAGCGTCACGATGATCCCAGTGCGAATATTCTTATTGATATGAGGACCATTAAAAATGGTTTCAAAGTAAGTGACAACATGATTAGAAATGGAAACTTCAGAGGATAGGATATTGTCATTGTCTTTAAGAAAAGATAAAGGTCAAGTGACATTTTTAATCCTATGTAGGGCATTGTAAAATTTAGTGTTTCTGTCTCCATCCATGAGCCATTTCATTATGAACACCTATTTGTGAAGGTTATCCATAAGGGTTAAAAGGGAGTTGAGATTGACGGAAATGTTTATTTCAGCTTGGTGGTCTGAGGAAAAATCAGAGTTAGTGGAGGAGATTTGTATTTGATTGAGTTCGTTCTCAAGGTTGGGGATTTCTTGGTCAGTTTGTTTAGATTTAGCAGTACACCAACCCTTGAGACAACGTTTAAGATGCCCGAGCTTGGTGATACAGGAAAAAGCATAAGATGGATGACTCATAGAACTCCAAAAACTTCATATGAGATTAGTACAGTCCTAATCCTGAGACCAGGCATTATTGAATTTGAAGGGAATACTAGCCTTGGATTTTTTTGAGTGAAAGGTGACGAGAATAGGATGATGATCAGAATTAAGTTTAGGTAGAGTGATACTAGATATGGTGTCCCAAGCATCTAAGATTGGGTTATTCACAAGAGCTCTATCTATCTTGCTAACGAATACACGATTATAATGCCTACGATACCAAGTAAATTTATCACCTATGAGATTGACCTCAACCAGATTACAGTCCTCAATATCAGTTCTAAATTCTCTAGAAGATATAGGTGAATGGGATGGTCCCAGTTTCTCAGAGGGAGAGAGGATAGCATTGAAATCTCCCATCACCAACCATGGGTCATGCATGGATTCAGCTAAGGAGGAGAGGGCACTCCACAAAGTCCTACGATCTTGATATATGTTTTTAGCATAAACACAGGAACAAAATATGTGCTTGCTATCATAAAGAAAGTAAAAAAGTAAACATTTGGTCAGAGGAGGTACTAATGTTGACATTTTTCAAGGAGTTATGATAAATAATCCATAGAGATTCAACATTACTATCATTAGCACAAGCACCAAGAAAATTATAACCAATAGAAAAGTGGTGCAAAAAATTCATAGAAAAGTTAATTTTGGGTTCAGTAAGAGCTAAAATTTTGGGTTTATGTGTTGCAACAAGTCTTCTAAGAACCAAAAGAGTGTCAGAGTTCGCTACCCCTGACAATTCCAAAAAATCACATCCATTAAAACCTTTTTTTGGATCCCGAGATCATTTTTTTCTTTTTGGATCCATTCGAGCCCTTGTTCCTCTTAGATCTTCTAAGGTTTGTGGATGCGGATGAGGGAGTCTTCATGTCCTGTTTTCTCATAGGAGAAGTAGATAAAACATTAGTCACTTTTAAAACATTTAATTCTATGGCAGCAACAGGAAGATCCATCACCATAGGGATATGTGGGTTAGTAGTAAAAGCTGGAATGACTAGAGTATCTACTGTTTCAGTAGACTCAACCAGCACAGGTGTATGTTTTAGTTTGGGATTGAGATCCTATAATGTCAGTGGTATGGGGGGAGTTCCAGGGGGGAAGATGAATTCACCTCAATGCAATTATCTTGTTTAACCAGAGCAGTAGAATTGTTAGGTCCACAAGGCTGAATACCCTGAGAGGGGGGTGAATCAGGGTATGACTAATTCAAAATTAACGCCCATTCTGATCTTGTTTCGTTGTTAAGCAAAACACTCTTCTCTCTATTTCCTGTTGCACAAAGTAAACAGAAATTAAAGAATGCACAGGACACAGCAATTTTACTTGGTTCACCGCAAAGAGCTACATCCAAGGAGCATATGCTGACAAGTTACCGGTCGTACCAATTCCACTAAACTTCACTAGCTGTGGATTACAATTTTCGGGCTAGATCACTTCTACGCCCAGGCTCACTGCCTTTACAATGTTTAGGGTCAGCTCACTGCTTTCCCAAGGGTCACTCCCTGTTTCTCTCTCTCCGGATCACTGCCGGTGGAGAGGATCACCTTTTTTCTCTTCCTAAGCTCACTACTCTGTGAAGGGATTCACTCACAGTTTATAGACCTGTAGGTCTCTTTATTTGCATGAATACATGCATCCTTAAGTGTTGATGGATTCTCTGTTATAGTCCAACTTTCATCCACTGATGAATACCACTTTGCCTCTGAACACTGGGCAATTCCTTTTGGAAACACCTTCGCAAAGCTCCCAATTTCGCGAAGCTCAAACAAGCCTTCGCGAAGCTCCTGCCTTTTCGCAAAGAACTTTCATGAAGCACTTTCGCGAAGCACTACCGCAAAGCTCAAGTCGTCGCAAAGCAACATCCCTCGCGAAGCTTAATAAGCCAACGCGGAGCTTGCAGGATTCGCGGAGCTACAATAGCCGCCGCGAAGCTCCTCTTTCGCGAAGCACACTGGCTCCGCGAACCACCTTCGCAAATCGAGAGAAAAGGATTTTCTCTGGAAATTCTCTCTTCTTCTCTCGAGGGGGTCGGCCTCTATTTATAGTCGATTCCACCGACCCTCGTCCCTTCCACGCGAAGTCAACGCCACGTCATCTCAAATCGCGAATCTCCAAAGTTTCAGCCGGAATTCTGTCCAAATCGCAAAGCACCACGGCAAGTTTCTGTTCGCGGAGCTTGACGTAGTCGTGAAGCATCACCGTCAACATTCCTTCGCGCCTTCGCCGCAAAGCTCCCTCACAAAGCCCTTCACCGCCGCTATGCACTTCAACTCTTCCGTTCGCGAAGCTTTGACGTAATCGCGAAACATCACCGCCTCCATTCTTCTGGTCTTCGCGATTTCCAAACCATGCATCCTATCTTCGCGAAATTCATGCCTTTGCCATATTAAATTATGATCTTCATGGAAATCCTATTTTCGCAATGCTCACCAAATTCCAAATTTTGGACCCCAAAAATTTGGCAAACACTGGGAAATGGCGCCACCTTGTACTGCTCTTTTGTACCGCCTCCAGATCGTCCTTTCCTTTGTCATCATTCTTTGTCAACAAGGATTGTCATCAAATTCTCGGGAACTCGACAAATATCCATGAAAACCTGCTTTGTCAACAAACACAATCAACCCAAAAATACTGCAAAGTTACCTTGAGGGATTTTTTCCCAACAATCTCCCCCTTTGGGTTTGTTGACAATTCTTCATAACTCTCCTCAGAATGATTTTATACACGTTGATACCTCACTGAGTCTTCTTCCAGCTGCTACCACCATTCGCCTCTTGCGATTCTGATAGCGTTAAAGGAGTCACTTAACACGTACTCTAAGCCCACATGAGCAATGCTCGGCATGAGAAACAAGAGTAGTATGAAAAGTTCATCAATGAATAACTTCATGTCAAACACCAATTGTCGATTCCACCCTGATACCAATTCTTAAATTGATACCAATTGTTGAACCACACTGATACCAATTGGTGATAACTGGACACCGTCTCACACCATTCCAACACCACTGTTCTGCTTTTATCACGATCCTCAGCTTTCATGATTTCTATGCTTTGATCGATCACTTCTAGCATCGTCAGATTTAAAAATCTCCCCCTTTCTGCTTGCACTCCCCCTATCTGGCTGCTCCACCTATCAGCTTCTCCCCATATCATTCATGATTTTTCAAATCTCCACACTGTCTCCCCCTTGCACGATCACTATTTTCTCCCCCTTTGTCAACGAACCTAAAGGTCACGCCTTTGTAGTATGTAACATAGTAGAGAACACATATCACCACAGTAGGGAAAAAACACATCATAACTCGGGGAGAGGGGGGGGACACATCCACATTGGTTCAAGTGCGGGGAATCGACTGAACTCCCAGAGCCAGTCGATGCCTCTCAAAAGCTTCCTTGGGTAAGGCCTTTGTCAAAATGTCTGCAACCTGTAGCTCTGTAGGCACGTACTCCAACTTCACGATTCCCTGCTCAACCTTCTCCTTGATAAAATGATACTTAATCTCAATGTTCTTTGTCCTTGAATGATGGACGGGATTTTTGATAAGATTTATAGCACTTGATTTGTCGAACTGGATTTCAATCGGAGACTTCACTTAAACTCCCATATCATCAAGCTGTTGCTTCATCCATAATAACTATGTGCATGCTTGAGTGGATGCAATATACTCAGCTTCTGCGGTGCTCAAAGAAATGAAATCTTGCTTCTTGCTGAGCCAAGAAATACACAATCCACCAAGATAGAATGCACCACCTGACGTTGATTTTCTATCATCTGCTGAACCGGCCTAGTCTGCATCAGTATAGCCCAATAACTCTGTCTGAGATTTATCGGTATATGTCAAGCCAAAATCCACTGTGCCTTGGATGTACCGAAGTATTCTTTTCACTGCAAGTATGTGGCTTTCCTTGGGATTTCTCTAATATCTCGCTGCTTGGCATGTGGAGAAAACAATATCAGGCCTTGTTGCATTCAAGTACAACAAAATTCCAATAATTTGCCTGTATTCTGTGATATTAACTACCTTGCCATCTTCATCCTTCGATAATTTCATCCGGTTGGAAACCGGAGTCTTCATATCCTTGGAATTTTCCATTCCAAACCTTCTCAGGACCTCATTGCCATATTTAGATTGAGAAATGAATGTTCCATTCCTTCCTTGTGTCACCTGTAGAACAAGGAAAAACGTTAGCTCTCCAATCATTGACATTTCAAACTCATTTTTCATGAATTTGGAAAACTGTCTGCACTAATATTCATCTGATCCGCCAAATATTATGTCATCGACATAAACCAACACCATCATCCTTTGATTACTGTCATTGCTGAAATAGAGGTTGTAATCAACTCCTCCACGCTGGAAACCAAGCTTCTTCAAGTACTGATCAAGCCTTGAGTACCATGCCCTTGGTGCTTGTTTCAGGCCATACAATGCCTTCTTCAGCCTGCAAACTTTGTTCTCATCCTCATGAATGAGAAAACCATCTGGATGCTCAATATACACCTCCTCTTCCAGAACATCATTCAATAATGCGGATTTGACATCCATCTGGAACACTTTGAACTTTCTTTGCGCTACTATGGCCAAAAATAATTTGATTGTCTCCAGCCTTGTAACCGGTGAAAATGTCTCATCAACATCTATTCCCTCTATCTGGGAGTATCCCTTGCACAATAGCCGTGCTTTGTTCCGAATCACTGTTCCATATTCATTCATCTTGTTGCGATAAACCCATTTAGTCCCGATGATATTCTTGTCTACTGGCCTTGAAACAATCTCCCTTGTCTGGTTCTTCTCAATTTGATCAAGCTCTTCATTCATAGCCTGAACCCAATTTTCATCTTCAGCTACATCAGAAAAACATTTCGGCTCCACCTGAGATAAAAACGATGTTTGCTGTAATGATTTCATTCTTCGAGTCTGAATTGGAGCTGTCTGATCACCAATGATATTTTGTCTATCAATTTTAGCTCGACTCTTTGGCTTCCTTACAGATACAGACTTGACACTTTCTTGTTCATCGTCTGTATTTTCTTCTGAGTCATCCTCTGCCACTTCTACTCCCCTTGTGTTTCTTACCTCATCATCACTTTCATCCAGAAACTGTTCACTGGGTCGTTGATCAGTCTATTCATTTTCGACTATAGTGACATCATTGCTCTCAACAATTTTTCTCAGCCTCTTGTTGAAGCATTTATATGATTTGATTTTCCCTGAATAGCCAAGGAATATCCCTTCATCTCCTCATGCCTCAAACTTCCTATGATGTTCTTTGTTGAGAATGAAACACTTACTTCCAAAGATTCGAAAGTATTTCAACGTTGGTTTCTTTCCGTACCACAGTTCATACGGAGTCTTCCCTTGCTTCGGACATAACAGGGACCTGTTTGAAACATAGACCGATGTCAAAACTGCTTCCTTCCAAAATTTCTCTGGTAGGTCCTTATCAATAAGCATTGTTCTGGCCATGTTGTTGATGATCCGATTTCTCCTTTCAACCACTCCATTCTGTTGGGGAGTTCTTACTGATGAAACTTGATGCCTTATCCCATGTTTCTCGAGATAGTTTTCAACCTGACTGTTTGTAAATTCTGTACCGTTATCAGTACGAAACTTCAGAATTTTCTGCCCAAGCATCTTTTCTGATTCTCTCCTATACTGCTTTATGAAACTGAACACCTATGTCTTATGAGTAATGATGAATACCCAGGCCATTCTGCTATAGTCATCAATAAAAAGAACATAGTACCTTTTCCCATCTATAGCTCGTGGTGAGATAGGTACACATACATCAGCATGCACCAATTCGAGTACTCCAGTTTCTTTTTGTTCCTTTGGCCTGTATGTCTTCTTGACGATCTTTCCTTGTTGAAAAGCATCACACGTATGAGTGCGATCACGTGATAGTTTGGGAAGGTCTCTAGCAGCATCACACTTTACCATATCTTCCATAGATGGTTGACATAGACGACCAGGTCGCTTATGCCACAGCTGATTTTCTTCTTCTCTGGATAAAAGTCATGAATCTTCTTCCCGACCTACCAGGTAAAGATTCCCCTTTGTTCGTTTTCCCTGCAGAATGACTATTCCATCTTTTCCTTTAACAATACCCATCTTCTTGGTAAATAGGATAGAGTTCCCAGAGTCGCATAGTTTACTGACACTAAGAAAATTATGACTGAGACCCTCTACCACCAAGACATCAGCATGTCTCATTTCATTGCCCCCAAACTTGGCTTTTCCTGAGCCAACAATCTTCAGGCCTTCATCATTTCCAAATTTGACAACTCCTTCTTTGTCATATTTTATGCCTGTAACCAGATCCTTGTTGCCTGTCATGTGGGATGTGCAACCACTATCAAGGATCCACACACCAGAACGATCTGATGTTTTAAGGTCAATTTCAGCAACAACGGCCTTCTCAATTTTCTTCTTCCTGGTCCATACTTTTTCTTTAATACTCGGCATGGATTGAGGCTTCTGTTCTTTCTCAAAGTATGATGTACCAGCTTCATCTTGCAAAACTGCAAATCTATTCTAAACTTTTAACTCACTTGTCGGTTTACTGATATGCTGCTTGCAAACATTTTGATTCTTCTTTGGCACATTTTTCTGAATGGTCGGAGTGCAGTACCTAGCCATGTGTCCAAATCCTCCACACCAAAAACAGTGTCCTTCAAAATATGTTATGGAAAACCGTTCTCTGTTTGGATGCCATCTCTGTTCTTGTTCCCTTCGATATCTTTTGGCTATGGAACACACATACTGTGAATGTCCCATCTTTCCACAACAATAACACCTGATATACGGTGCATTCCTTTGTGTTACTTCAGCACTACGAGTTTCCCCTTGAGATCTTTGAGTATTCTAATTCTGCTTTGTGCTCAAATCCACTTTCAATCTTGGGACAGGTGCTTGTGGTCTAACTTCAACTGCCACAGATTTTTGTTTCTGATTAAGCCATGAATAAGCCTTAACTTCTGAGTTCAATTGCTGCTTCTTTCCTACTTAACTACTAGGCTCTTCTTTCTTCTTTTAAGTCTTCGTAATGACCTGATTTCCCAAGAATGTGTTGGGATTCAAAGGTTTTTCCTGGTCTTTAATTTTTCTCCGCAGACCGACAACTTCCTCTTCAATCTCTTCAATACTCTTGACGTGATCTTTCACTTTTCGACTCAAGAAATCGATCTCCCTTTTCTGCTCTTCAATCTTGAGCTTATTCTCATCAAACTTTTCTGTGCGCTCTGGCCTGGAAGACTTAAGATTTTCAATTTCTTTCTCAAGCTCAGACTTATCTTCTTCTTGTTGTTGCATGTAGAGTTTGGCATCACGAACTATCTTGTTGTATTTATTTGTTTTTGCTCTCCAAACATCTATCTCTTCAAGAGCTGCTTCTAATTCAGCTTCCATGTCAACTATCCCTTCAATCTCTTCTTCTTCTTCATCAGTTTCAGTTTCTTTCTTTTCTAGAGCACTACTAGAAACATCCACCATCACATTTTGTCCACAATCTTTGCAGTTTTCTATCTCTTCAACTTCTTCACCCTCAGACTCAGCTGAACTGTCTATTTCTTGTGAAAGAAGATTCTTCTTTTTAAAGAAATTTCTCTTGAACTGCTTCTTCCCTTTCACATAGGCTGAAGATTTTTTCATGGGAATATCAACTTCATCTTCATCGATTTCTTCTTGAAACGTTTTGGGTCATCTTGCAGCAAGATGACCAACCTTTCCGCATCGGAAGCATGCTAGTGGAAGTTTCCCTTTAAACTTTCCTTTTCCTCTTTGCAGCTTTGAAGAAAGGAACGACATCACCTCATCTGAATCTTCTTCCTCCTGAGAATCTTCAATAGTGAGCCTCTTCATGGCCTTAAATGCCACCTCTTTGGATTTCCCCTTTTCCACAGCATCGTTGTCATCATTTCTCATTTCATATGCAACAAGAGTGTTGTGTAGGTTATCCAATGTCAGCTCTTTCGGATCTTTATCTTCCAAAATAGAAACTTTTGGATTGAACTGAGGTGGAAGCTTTCTCAATATGCACTTCACAATTTTTATATCTTCGGTAATTTCTCCAAGACCCCGCATGTCTTCTACCACAGCATTTACCCTATCAAAGAATGCATCAACAGACTCATTCGGGTTCATTCTCAGATCTTCATACTTGTTCCACAACACTTGCAGCTTCGCCTCTCTGACTTTTGTATCCCCTTCATAAATATTCAAAAGCTTTTCCCACATGGCATGTGACGTTTTTCATGAAATCACCTTTATATATATGGGATTGGAAAGGGCTCCCCCTAAGGCATTGATTGCTTTGGAATCAGCATCCAACTCTTTATGCTCTGCTTCTGATAATGCACCACTAGTAATATCAGTTGTGATACCATGCATAGCTGCTGAAAACACATCCATTCCCAAAGATTGGAAATAGTGTAGCATGAGATTCTTCCATATTGGAAAATTACATCCGTCGAAGATCGGAATCCCTCTATGATTAGTGACCTCCATTGAGAGAAGAACAAATATCAACCTTTCGCTCTGATACCAATTGTTAGGTCCACAAGGCTGAATACCCTGAGAGGGGGGGTGAATCAAGGTATGACTAATTCAAAATTAACGCCTAATCTGATCTTATTTCGCTGTTAAGAAAAACACTCTTCTCTCTCTTTCCTGTTGCACAAAGTAAACAGAAAGTAAAGCATGCACAGGACACAGCAATTTTACTTGGTTCACCGCAAAGGGCTACGTCCAAGGAGCATACGCCGACAAGTTGCCGGTCGTACCAAGTCCACTAAACTTCACTAGCTGTGGATTACAATGTTCGGGCTAGATCACTTCTACGCCCAGGCTCACTGCCTTTACAATGTTTAGGGTCATCTCACTGCTTTCCCAAGGGTCACTCCTTGTTTCTCTCTCTCTAGCTCACTGCTGGTGGAGAGGATCACCTTTTTCCTCTTCCTAGGCTCACTGCTCTGTGAAGGGATTCACTCATAGTTTATAGACCTGTAGGTCTCTTCATTTTCATGAATACATGCACCCTTAAGTGTTGATGGATGCTCTGTTATAGTCCAACTTTCATCCACTGAGGAATACCACTTTGCCTCTGAACACTGGGCAATTCCTTTTGGAAACACCTTCGCAAAGCACCCTACTTCGCGAAGATCCCAATTTCGCGAAGCTCAAACAAGCCTTCACGAAGCTCCTGCCTTTTTGCGAAGCACTTTCGCGAAGCACTTTCACGAAGCACTACCGCGAAGCTCAAGCCGTCGCAAAGCAACGTCCCTCACGAAGCTTAATAAGCCAACGCGGAGCTTGCAGGATTCGCGGAGCTACAATAGCCACCGTGAAGCTCCTCTTTCACGAAGCACCCTGGCTCCGCGAACCACCTTCACAAATTGAGAGAAAAGGATTTTCTCTGGAAATTCTCTCTTCTTCTCTCGAGGGGGTCGACCTCTATTTATAGGCGATTCCACCGACCCTCGTTGTCACGAACCGAATCGATCACCACCAGAAATGGCACCAAACCCAGCCCGTGACAAGGCCCGAAGGGCGTTCCCGATCCCCATGGGCTGGCACAAGTGCCTGGGTATCATAAAATGAAAATTGGGAACGATTTACCCGAGTTTATAAACATAAAACAACAAAAGAATCCAATGAAACAAATCTGGATTTTTCAAACCAAACAATCTTTTACAAAAATTCAGAACTGAATTACATGGCTTAAAACAACTAAAAAGGTCTATAACAAAGGTACAAATCCAAATAAGGACATCCCAAGAACCCTCATGGAAATGGGCACCGCCCTCAAGCCACCTCCACAAGACTTCACCACCAAGGACCTGCTAGAAACCCGAACCACTGGAACAAAAAAAACTGTACCCAACCTGCGACAACAAAAACAACCATGTCTACTTACACCCAAGGGTGTAATTAGGGTGTGAGACAATGCCTAGTAGGATACCACCACTAAGAGATTCCATGTGATAAACATTTAAAGATGAAAATCATGCAAGTTTTCAAAAACATGAAAAGCTAGTTACAATTTCTAAAAGATGCAACTTTGAATAAAAACAGTTTTCAAGTGGGCTATCATTAAGAATCAACACTTTTAAAAATAATGTCAACACTACTGAATTTTCCAGCCAACTATACCGTATGCCGACGGTAAGTACAAAGTAAATA
This sequence comes from Viscum album, assembly GCA_963277665.1. Taxonomy (NCBI): domain Eukaryota; kingdom Viridiplantae; phylum Streptophyta; class Magnoliopsida; order Santalales; family Viscaceae; genus Viscum; species Viscum album. The sequence continues at coordinate 999,370,916 of OY728123.1, read as the reverse complement.
ATGAGCACAAGAAATAGGAAGTAACCCCTAGGCACTAGCTAGCTGTGGGTCCCAGGTACCTCGTATCTCGGTGAGAGTAACCATCACAAACATCCATTCTCATGCACGAGCCACTAGTAGGGAACATACCCATAACCTAGTGGTCCCCAATCATCATCATCATAGTTTAGTTAGAGTTTTAAGCGTCAATCTTGCTAAGTGAAACTGAGGTCAAACCCCACGGATTCATTAGCATACTAGTACACGTCCACCCACCTAGATACCCAGGTTTTCCCCTTGTGCTCAAACAAGTTCAACAAGTCAAGAAATATACATTGAACATGAAAATATCATTTCCACATCACAAATTCACCAAACAGCCCATATGTATACCACACAAGTCAGAAAAATCCATTTTTCATTCAAAATGATTTTGAAATCCGAATCACACCAAAATAGCCCACAACACGTTTCACATTTCTTCAACACTTCCAAAAAACCATTAAACAATTTTATAAAACAATTATAAGATATTTAAAATCATATAACATCCCACACACATGGAATATAACACTTCTTTCGTAATCAAAAATTCAATTTTTCACATCACACTCACACAAAACACTCCACATCACTTTCACATCACTTTGACTCCTCAATATCTCCTTCAAAAAATTTAATAAAATATTTCCAGGATGATAAAATTTCACATAATATCCTTTTCACAAATGAAATGGACCTTTTAAAAATATACTCCTACCAAAACAGTTTTCTGATATAGTTTCACCTATTACACAACCCAATAAACCATTCAAAACTTTCATAAAACAATTATAAAGAGTATACCCAAACTTTGCACATAAAATCCATTTCAAAAACCTCTTTTTAAGCCAAAAGTACACCAAGAACCTACCAAAACATAATTTGCAGCCCAATCAACATGTAATAATCCACTTTAAAATGTTATATAATCACCTTGAATAATATCACAAAAGATACCCATGAGAACACACAAATCCATAAAACACTTTCAAGGAGTATAACAAGGTTATACAAATAAAACCATTCAAATAAACCCCCTTTTTAGGCCCACATGGAACTATATCATTGCCCAACCATAATTGGTAGCCCCTTTTAACAACTAATAAACCACTTCTACATTTTACAAAACTACCACAAGAGATAACACATGAAATACATTTGAAAAATACACACTTCAAGCAAAAATGTAACTTTAAAAACAAATGCTTTACTATTTCTACTAAAAATGGTTTTCTCATAATTCACAGCACATAAGTAACATGTAAAATTATTTAATCAAGCAAACTAAATCATCATTAAATGGTTATCCACGGAATCACCTACTGAATGTGTTGAAACCCTCAAATATTGGGGCGAAACATCAACTGCATGACCGCCGCGCCTCAAGGAAGTTAAAAGAAACCTAAAACCTCAATATTTCACCCAAAATACAGTAATTTCGAACCTATGCACGAACCCTAACTTCTGGAATTTTTTATAATTCAATAATTAGGGAAGAAACCCTAAGCAATTTGAAAGAGGAAAGAAATAGACTCACCTACTTGAAGTATCCTGAATTAATCACTCCGAAAACAATAGTTTCTGAAATTGAAAACATCCAAAATTCAGGGATTCTTCGAACAAGATATAGGAGGTAATTTGGGAACTGTAATGGAGGGAAAGGAGTAATAATTGAGTGAGTTAATAAGGGATGAAGTTACCTCTTCAATTCTGGCCGATTTGAGACACCCTATGAAGATCAGCCCTAATTCGTGATATCAAAGATCTCCAAGGATGGGGGAAGGCAATGGGAGCGCTCCTGGGTTTCTTAGGGTCGAGTGGGAGGTGGAATCACCGAAAAACTCAAATATTGAAGGAGATATAAAAAATTTAAAAATTATTTTTAATGCAGGAAATGGGCCTTCGGGCAGGCCCAATATCTTAAATAAAAACTCATATCCACCATGATTATGGATTTATAAAGGCTCCAAATTTATATTTTGGTGTTAATAGGTCAGAGGAGACCATTTAGGAATTGGAATGAAGGAAAAATATTAAAAAATGAAAAAGTTATAAAGGAAACAAATTTTATTTTTAAATCTGGAATTGGGCTCACGGTTTGGCCTAATTCATGAAAACTCATCTATTTCTCCATAAAACCTTTGGAAACCATCCAAAACAAATAATTAAAGGAAAATAAATGAAATTTAACTTCAAAATAAGTCATGTATGTGACACTCGTCCCTTCCGTGCGAAGTCAACGCCACGTCATATCAAATCGCGAAGCTCCAAAGTTTCAGCCGGAATTCTATCCAAATCGCGAAGCACCACGGAAAGTTTCCGTTTGCGGAGCTTGACGTAGTCGCGAAACATCACCATCGACATTCCTTCACGCCTTCGCCGCGAAGCCCCCTCACAAAGCCCTTCACCGCCGCTATGCACTTCAACTCTGTCATTTTTGAAGCTTTGACGTAATCGCGAAGCATCACCGCCTCCATTCTTCTGATCTTCGTGATTTCCAAACCATGCATCCTATCTTCGTGAAATTCATGCCTTTTCCATATTAAATTATGATCTTCATGGAAATCCTATTTTCGCGATGCTCACCAAATTCCAAATTTTGGACCCCAAAAATTTGGCAAACACTGGGAAACGGCTCCACCTTGTACTGCTCTTTTGTACCGCCTCCAGATCGTCCTTTCCTTTTTCATCGTTCTTTATCAACAAGGATTGTCAACAAATTCTTGGGAACTCGAAAAATATCCATGAAAACCTGCTTTGTCAACAAACACAATCAACCCAAAAATACTTCAAAGTTACCTTGAGGGATTTTTTCCCAACAAGAATGCATACCAGTAATATCAATTGAGGTAATGGAATCAGCCTGCTTCAAAAGAGAATGTTCCAAAACACACAGTTGTGAAGGGGTTGCAATGTCCTATTGAGGAGCTCAAGAAATGATACCAACCAGGGTGTCATCTTTGTGGCAGTCTGTGTGAGATACTGGAGCCGGAGTGGGAGGGACTCTCGCTGCCTCATTCTGCTCCTCATGGAGGCAGGGTTCAGAGGAGCTATCTAGGATGAGATGAACATTGTCTTCCAAGGTGTTTTGAGCGAGCTCTACGAGTTCTTCTACTTCGACTTGATCAGCCCAGGTGACCCTGGATCTCTCACCCAGAAGAGTAGTTTTTTTCACCCAAACATCAGTTTTTTTCTTGGGGGGTCAGGGACAGCTGAAATCACACTCTTACCAGACTTCTTCCTCTTCGCTTTAGTCCATCCGTCATCCACAGGTTGATACACCTAATTCTTGATCACCCGATATTTCAGCAGAGAGTGCCTGACGATTTTGCACAGTTCACAGTAGGGCGGAATCTGTTCACACTCAATGCGAACTTCATCATGATAATCATTCGCGTTGAAGACCATAGATTCCGGAACTTTTTCAGCAATGCCGACTTCCACCATAACATGCGCATACATACCAAGATCAGTGTTCATCGTCCGTTGATCAATATTTAGCGGCATGCCGATACACGAAGCGATGTCGTTGAGAATCCAAGGGTGCCAAAAATACCAGTTCAAGCCATGAAAACGCAACCAGGTCTGAACTAAGGAATTCTTTGTGTTATATGGATTGAATGCGAGGTCCCATTCCGATATACAGAGGGCACCCAGCTTGAGTTGTAGATTGCCAGAATTCCAGACTCGATTCAAATCATCTTGTGATTTCAGAACGAGATGAAAATAACCCTTATCGAGAGGGACTAGCTTCCAGTCAAAAAAACCCCAAATGCTTGCAATTCTAGCTTTGAGTTCCAAATTCGACCAGGGCTTGTCCCCTTTTAGATAGTAAATACGGGCCAGGACAAAAAACTTACAGAGCAGCAACCGTTGTTGAAGCGCCTCAGGGTCGGCTTCAACAGAAAATCTACCGTCTTCGAGTTTCTTGCATCGGGTCGCACGCATCTTAGAGGATTTTCAAGGATCCATGCCTTTGAGAGCTTCGAAGAAGGAGATGCCTTTCGGCTTGTCTTTCGTGAGGGTGTCATCTTGTTGAGCCAAGATTTTGGGTTTGAATGCGAGTTCGCATTCAGGATCGAATCCGCTACCCATGGGAAGGAGATATCAAATCAAATCGAGGCCAGCGAGGGGAATATATACATATTCCCTCACAGTAAGGGGAATATGTACATTGGATTAAGGGGTGTATGTATATATTTTAGTGTATGTGCATGAAAGTGTGGAGTGATCTTCATCAAAGGTATCGAGTCTTGATGTGTTTAACTTGGTTCTCTCCCTTTTGTGGTAGGTCTCCCATTTCATTTGGAATTTAAATTTAATAAACATTAATTTCTTTCTTTTAACTCTTCAATTTAATGTTAGTTAGTGATGTATGATTTTTAGAATAAATTGTTTATGTGAAACGAAGTGATTTATTTCTTATTATGAAGTGTTTGAAATTGTTTTACTAAATCTCATACACCAAGTGTTTGATAAATTTCTTGGTTGGCCATTGTAAGAGGTTTATGTTTTCTAAATAATGGTTTTGGTTTATAAATTTATCTCGGTTTCTTAAATAGATCTCTAAATGTTTTTGGGTTTATAAAAAGGTATGTTTGGTTATTTGAAAATGGTTGGTTGCTCAAAGGTTTTTTAAGTCCCATTTGGTACTTTAATAGCTTAGTATTCTTTTGAACACTCTCCTTTGATGACCCTATTGACTTGGTTATTATGAATGGTATGGGAGGTCCTTGGTATGAGACTCCCTTGTGAAAAAAATTTTGAAAGGAAAAGGATTGTTCCTTGGTGTGATTTGGGGTGACTCTTGTTCACGTGTTACTTATATGTGATATATGTGTATGTGGTTGGTTTCTTCCATAACTTTGATTGGCTCACCCCAATTTAGAATTGACATAGGAACCTGGAATAGCTAGTGGATTTTCTAGGAACGATTGTTGCACTAGTTTAGATTACACACTAGATAGTGTCCCTTAGTATGCACCTTGCTCTGCTTTGGGATTGTGCCCCTCGTTAAGGCCAAGTAGGGAAAGACCGAGCATGTGGGAGAATTGTTTTCATCAATTTAGGTAAGTATATGGGATGATTCATGTGTTTGTATATTATATATTATCCACTGATATCCTAGGTTTTTCCAATGTTTCTTTTGAACTTATTCATCTATGGTGGATGATTTAGGTGCCCAAGTTGGTTTGGTTACACATGTGTTATATCTTTTCCATTTCCCTTATTTTATGACTATTTCTCATGCTCTCTTGTATGGTGTACCTATCTTCTAATGGTGAAAATTTATTTTTTAAATGTTTTATGAAAAAAATTTAATAATTTTTTACACCATATCACCACTTTTTAAAATAACATCATCTTCTTTACTTCCTCTCTCTTTATTTAAAATTATAATGGTCTATTTCTTGGAAAAGAATTTGGTTTTTAATAAAAATGGAAATGGAACATGATTTTATTTAAAGGGAAAATTTGGAAAAATCATACTTTTATATATTGTATTTCAAAACCTGAAATTGATGACTCTTTAATTGCAATGCAATTCATTGGGAATAGATTTCTTGGGCATGCCAATTGAGTTTTAATACTCACGCCTATACTTTATTATTATTTTTAGTATTAGGTGAAGGTTCTAACTTGGTCTTGATCTATGTGCGCGATGTTGGTTTTTAGGATCATAGAGTGGCCCAGAGGGTCACATGGAGTTTTAGTGGTTTTCGAGTTCAGTTAGTTTTATTTTCAGTTTATGTATAGTCACTTTATTTGGTTGTTTTATTTTCTTTGGGATACTCATTTATCTTTCGACTACTTTTTTATTTATATTAGGTGAAATTATTCTGAGTATCACTTTGTTGATGACCTTAGTTATTTTCTCCACCCTGGGGTGATCGGGAATGCACCTCTAGGACGTCTCAGTCCAACTTGAGTGCTCATTTCAGGGTTAACTTTGGTTAGTTCATGAAAGTGTGACCCTCTAGGACTCTTTCTCAATGGCATTAGGCGAAGTATCCTAAAGTACAAAATTTATCATATAGAAACATGAAAAGTGACCCATGGAGAAATAATTTATTTCTTTAATGACATAATACCTCATATAGACGCTTACTGTGTAATATAATCCTTTTATTGTGATATCTCTAATCAAGCGGGTTGCATGCTAGTGCCATCAACATATGTGCTCGATGTCTCTTTCTTTGAATTTTTAAAAATAAAACTTTCCTATTGAACACCATGGAAATATATTTATTTAGGATATATAATTTCCATAAAATGGAATAAGATATCAACTTTCATTAAAGAACAAAAGCTACAAATCATATCTTGAATTATTCATTAATTCAATATTACTCATGACGCACCCAATGTATCCTACCTCATTGAAAACATATTTCATCATGATTTTAATAAATATATCAAATTATGTGATTTATAATATTCATTAATAATAATATTAAATTTTAAGGATCAAGATACACATTCACATATAGGAACATCCAATGACACAAATAAATATGGATTTCTTACCAGCGGGTCTCGTTCTCATAATATCCTACACTGGATATTACTAAGGGTGTGCACCATGAGAAGGTGCCTCAAAGTCCTATTAATCTACACCAATGACATATTGTATCATTTTTTTCCCTCAAATGATATCATCCAGCTATATAACATATATTTTAAAATAGTTTTATAGCAATTTAGGGTTCTCAACATAGTGGGGAACATCTATGACCTTTTAGTGCAACAACTAATCTTTGGACATTATAACCTACTATGTTACACAGTATAAAAATAATGATGTGATAATAAGTTTATTAATATTAAAAAAATAAGAATAAATTTTATCATAAAGTAAACAAAAGGTGGTTTTAGGACACCAACTCCAACAAATGAGTGCCACCCCACCAAGCGGTACCTCAACAGTCGACCCGACAGAGGTAATACTCATCAGATGGGGAGTTTATATTTGGTTATATTAATGTTAATAACTTAATGGATACCTTCTAGAATGATGAGTATTATTATGAACCTAAATTCCCAATTTTTTATTGGGAAATTAGGGTAAGAGGATGCCAGAGATGAGGATATAGGTAAATACGCAGTCGTTCCAGAAGTCACTACTCCAGCAACATCCTCTCTTGGACCATCTATATTGATAAATCACATTGGAGATCCATCTAGAAAGCTCATAAATATCAAGAAAGAACCCCCACACAAGCCATAGTTTTTCCTGACTCATTTGTTATGGAAGATTGACTAGAAGAGACATCATTTCCTAGTTAACCTCAACGTGCAGTCAGACTTAGCCATCCTAATCCACCAAGGACAAAAGTTTCTTCAGATCCTATTCCAAGGGAAGATCCACCTACATCAAGTACTTCAATTCCTAAAGTTATAAGAAAAGAGTATCCCAATGATGGAAAGAACTGAACTTTAGCCCATAAATATGTAATTTTAAAGAAATTGGCCATTGTGTCATCCAAGTTATCAATTATGTATGCCTTTATATCAAAATACCTCTGGGAAGAACTCGTAGAGGATTTTTTGAGACCACAAGAATTTGAGGTTGAAGTTTCTTTCACTGAAGTATGTCGTGCATAGAAAAATCATGCAGAATGTGACATGATCATATATTTTACAGAGTAACATAAAAATGTTTTTATATAGGGACACATCAGACCCTTGTATGTGTCTAGAAAGATAAATGATGTTGATATCCAATGAGACTTAATTTATAATGGATCAGGAGTCAGCCTCATTATAGTCTAAACACTCCATTTGCTAAATTAAAATGAGTCTCACATGTCCCCCTCCACTTTAATGTTACAGGGTAATGACAACAGTAAGCAAAAGACCCTTAGTGAAATCAAACTCATGACTCAGTTTGGGGATCTCATATCTGACTTACAATTCTTGGTTGTTTGGAAAGATACAGCGTTCAACATTCTTTTGGTAATGCCTTGGTTACATCATCATGTGAATATTCCCTCATCTTTCCACCAATGCCTCAAATATTTCATTAATTGTCAAATTAATACATTTCATAGTGATAAATCCACATTTAAATCATGTGAATTGCAATACATTGATGTTGGATTCTACCATAGGGAAGGTAAATGTCCTATTATTGACAATTTTTCTTGAATTAATGCCCCCAAACAGTATGTAAATGACTCAGGATAATCCCTTATAATAAATCAGTATAGAGTATGTGTTTCCCAAAAATCAGATTGAAGAGGTGGCTCTGAATCTGGGAACATATTTAGTGACTTCTATGATAACAGTGGTGACATATGAACTTGAAAATACTAGAGAAGTCATCTACCCTTCAGACAATGATAGAAGTTTAGGTAAAAATATCATATTCCATCCTTTGAGCTTTGAAAAATATCTGCCTCATTAGCTGGGTCAGAAGGGGTTTCCACATCATGAAGAGAAAATGAAGATGCCCATTATTTTTTCCTCTTCCCCCCTTCAAAATTTCAAAAAGGTCTTACATCATCAGTTGAGTCGGAAGTAGTTACTTCCCCTTATAAATGTCAAAATTTTGACTCCTCCCCTAACTCTGAGAAATTTGTTTCATTGCATACTTCCCCTCAGAATAATTAGGATCTCAAGGAAGAAGAAGATTGAAAAGACCTTAGGGATTCCCATTTGGTATTTGAGGAAGTTTTATCTACTACCATTGATAAAATCAGAGAAATAAATCTGGGTACAAAAAAAGATCCACATCCCACTTTGATTAGTGAATCCATGACTTCTGAAGAAAAGAATGTATACAACCCCTTCTTGAAGTAACATCAGGACATTTTTACCTAGAATTACATAGAAACTCTAGGCCTTGATCTTGAGGTGGACACTCATAACTTGGGTCTACTTGAAACCCAAAGGGGGTATAAACAGGTATCCAGAATAACACACCCAACTAACACCTCCAAAATTAAGTCTGAAGTGAACAATCTTATGAAGACTAAATTCATCCAAGAAGATAAATATCTAAAATGGCTATCCAACATCATCCTGATGAATAAGGTAAAATAAGAGTTTTCATCAACTTCAGATATATCAACTAGTACTTTCTAAAAGATTATTTCCCAGTCCCAATCACATAGCTATTAATTAATGAAATAATTGTTTATCAAGCCCTCTACTTAATGGATGTCTATTCAAGGTACAACTAAATTTGGATAAACCCAAAATATGAACAATCCACTACCTTTAGGGCCCCTCATGAATTATTTTTCTATCAGGTAATTCTCTTTATCTTGAATAATGTCAACCCTACATACCAATGTGTCAGGAATCACATCTTCAAACCCTTCCTGGGGAAGTTTTTCAAATGCTACATTGAAAATCTAGTGGCTAAATCTTGGAAATTTTATGATCACCTGAATTATCTTGATACCATCCTAAAAAAACTATGATAGTATAGCCTGAATATGAACCCCTTAAAATATGATTTTAGATTAACCTCAGAAACATTTCTTGACTTCATCATATTCCATCATGGAATCGAATTCAACCCTGAGAAAAAAAAGGCTATCCTTATCATGTAACCTCCTCAAAATCCCAAATATTTGAGAGGACTTCAAGGACAATTAGCATATATTCAGAATTTTATAGAATGGTAAATTTTTTCCCTTCACTAAGTTGATGAAGAAGGGGGTCACTTATCAATAGAGCGGTGACTGTCATGAAGTATTTAGAAACTTCAATGAATATATCTTGATATCACTAGTGTTAATGCTACCCATTGAGGGAAAGTCGCTCATTATGTATGTGAGGACCTTGGAGCAATCACTGGGAACTTTACTCACAAAAAATAATGACACCAAGAATTAAAACAGTCGTTATTATATCATTTGAACCATGCTCAATGATGAGACTCATTATTAATATATCAAGAAGAGCTACCTGATGTTAATATTCACAGTTTAGAATCTGAGGCACTACTTGCAGCAGCATAAGTTCTATTTGGTCTCTCAAAATAACCCGCTCACATATATCCTCAAATATTCTATATTGACAGGATGTTTGGAATAGTGGGTGGTTATCCTATAGTGTTTTGACATACAATTCATGCCTCAGAAAGAGGTGAAAGTCCAAGCCTTGGAAGATGTTCTCATAGAGCACCCATCTGCAGAAACAACTTCATTAGATACTAAATTGTCAAATAAAGGGGTATTTTTTATTAAATATGGCTCCAGGATATGGGATATATATTTAATGATGCATCCATAAGACAACCAAGGATGATAATGTAAGACCCTATGCTAAATAAAGTTTGGTTTGGGGTCATTCACATCTCTCCAGCAAAGGCAGTCTTGCCTTACACCTTCCTATTGTCAGAGGGGTGCACAAATAGTGTGGAAGAATATCAGGCCCTCATTGTTGTCTTAGAACTGGTACTTCAAATACGACTGGGTCGCCTAGAGGTGAAAGAAGATTCAGAGATGGTAAGAAAACAGATCATCGGGGGTTATGCCATCAAAAAATAATATTTAATTCCCCTTTTTTTACTATGTTCAAGGTTTAATGGAATATTTCCCCTTGGAGAAACATTGGATCATGTCCCATGATTGCAAAACTTCTAGGAAGATGCATTAGAAACTATCGTAATGTATTTGTAAGATCCAGACTTGGATGAAACCATCATCAGTATTGCACATCACTAAATGGTCTTTTCTTTTTCTTATGTCAACATGGAAGATATCAATGAAATAATTCCTATCTATGAATCATATGGTATTACCACCGGGTGGATGAAACCTATCATAGGATACCTTTATAATGGAGTACTCCCATTAAAAAATTCTAGGAAAGAACAAATATGATGGTGAGAAACCAACTTCCCTCTTTATGATAGCCCAAATCACCATAAAGTCCTCTATAAAAGAGTCATTGATGAAATCCTTCTCATATATATCAATGGAGAAGAGACATATGTTGTCATGAAACAAGTATATGTGAGAGCCTGTGGTTCTCACTAGATAAAGATCATGTTTTCCCATCAAATCTGGAGGCTTGGGTACTATTAACCCAATATGATACAGGATTGTACAAATTTTACCAAAAAGTGTCACTGCTTCCAAGTGCATTCCAACTTCATCCATCAACCCCCAAAGTTTCTACATACAGCTAAATAATCCTGGGTATTTTCTACATGGGTAATGAACATTGTAGGACCATATCCTCCAACCACAGTCAATCAATTAAAGTACATCCTAACTACTACCGACTTCTTCTCTAAACTGGTTGAGGTAGTACCCCTCAAAGAAGTTGGGGCCAAAATCATCATAAACTTCATGAAATCCAACATCATTACCATATTTGGTGTCCCTCATACAATACTAACATACAATGCAACTAATTTCTATTTTTATGAATTGGATAAGTTGTACCAGGAGTATAATATCAAATCCAACCACTCATCCCACTATCATTTAGTGGATAATGGAAAGATAGATGCCTTAAACAAAGCCTTATAAAACATACTCCAAAATATGGTGGATAAGGATAAAAAATATTGGCCTGAAAATATCTTTCATTCCTTATGGGCCTACCAAACCACAACCCGTATTTCTACACGGGAAACTCTGTATTCACTCATATATGGAACATAAGTAGTCCTCCCCATTGAGGTCCAATTTACCTCGCTCTACATTTCCATCTATGATTATCTATCCACAGATGATAAATCCCAAAAATGGTTGGATTAATTGGAGTGACTAGATGAGAAAAGATTTCATACCTTTCATCACTTGGAGGTCCATCAAAATCGAATAGTGTGAGCTTTTGACAAGAAGATCCACCTTCATTAATTCCTCCAAGGATAACTTGTAATGGTCCTTAGGACTCCAATGATACCCGAGAATAATCCTTCAAATCTTGATCCAAAGTGAGAGGGACATTATTCCATACACAAGGTCCACTCTAATAGAGATTATTCCCTGATATCAATGGATAGGGATCTCATTATGGATCCTACCAATGAGAGGTTTCTCAAAAAGTACTTCATGTGACAAAAAACTGATATGTATCCACTATGCAACATTAAACTGCATAGTTGGTCTTTATCACATGACCTTAAAAGGCATGACATATCATCTATATCACAAGATAATAAACTATAGGACACCAATGTCCTTTTTGTATGACGTCAAACTAAATATCATCACGGTCCTATATGCATGAACTTAAAAGGCATACCACATGGTCTTAGTCCTATGACCCAAAACTAAAATACATCATATTCTGAGCTATAAGACTTTAAAATATATACCCTAATCTCCTAGTTATAAGATGTTAAACTGTATGACAACATCCTTTCTGTATGAAATAAAACTACGTAGCATTTTGATATGTGCTTGAGTGGGTCACAATTCTTGGTGTTTGTCTCCTACCAAACCTTCATTATAGAACTATGTATGGATTGATTCTCATCTCAAAGAGATATTTAGTGATTCCTAGACCTTATATCTTGGGCCTATCCATCATTTTGGAAAATAAAAAAGTCTCCTTTTTCCCTATGTCAAAACCTAATTGATGTGGGGAACTATTTTCAAGATCTATGTATGGCTTGATTCTCACTCTAGTGAGATACGTATCGATGCCAAGATCATACATCCTAGTTAATCCATCACTATGTTAAAACAACCCACTCTCTTTTGTGTGACCCATGTCTCTACATGAGGGTCCATTATGGGTTTTTATCCCACTCTAGAGCTCGTATTCAAAAAAACAAGGGATCATCCTCCATACAGGAATTCAATCAATGTGGGGAGTTTAATCCTCATAAATAAGTGTGGATTGATTCATATAATTATAGGATATATAGTAACACCCAGATCTCTAGTCTTGGGTTTAGATACAATGCTCCTTTTTTACATCGATTCACTTACGTCCTTACCTCATGACATAAAATTGCATGGTTACATCCTCTTTGTTAAATGTTAAGGCATATTAGAACTATGTATGGATTGATTATCATTTCAATGAGATACATAGTGACACCCAGATCCTATATCTTAGTCTAGCCACCACATGTTCCAAATTCCCATGTCCTTTCCTTTGATCACTTCTATGTTCTAAATGACACCCTTTCCACTCCTTGTTTTTTACACTAAGAAAAGATCATGTTGGATTAGGAGTTTTGGTAAAATCTTCCCCACATGATCGAGTTAAGATTACCATTGTTCTAGTTTTACAACCAAAAACTACAAGACATCCATATCCTTACCGCATGATGTAAAACTTCATTGTTGACATCCTAGTCACAAGACATTAAAATGTATGCTGATTTCCTTGTCGCACGACATAAAACTGAGTAGAATTTCAATCTATTCTTAAGTAGATCACAATTATTGGTGTCAATATCCTACCATACCTCTGTTCAAGAAATACATGTGTATTGATTCTCATTTTAGTGGGATACATAGTGACACACAGGGTTTATGTCTTGGGCCCATCCATGGGGTAAAGAAAATTACCCCCTCTCCTATGTACCTAATTTTGTTTCCTTCATTTTGGGGTCCATACAAGAAATAAAGATATTTCCTCATACATATGATTAATATCTATGAAATTAATTATACACTTCATGTATAATTTTAGTTCAAATTATTTCTTTTTTCTTGAACATATTCCTTTCAGATATCATACTCTTAATCCTATGAATTTAGGATCTCCATAAGCTTTCTGTATCTATTGAAAAAATAATGTCTGATACTTGAGGATACCTTTATTTTGACTATGTTGTAACATACCCCATTTTTCTTTGTATAAAGTCGCACACAAAAAGCTTTTGTTGACCAGAAGTGAATTTTTATTCAAAAGAATCTTCTTTTATCTCTGTAAGCCTTAACGATGTTGTCATCACATGTCACCTCTCCTGGCTCAAGAACCCCCATGATCTTGGTTAACCTTTTCCCTATTTAATATATTAATTATATTGAAACATACATGGACTTCTAGGACTCATACTACTCATCATTTCTATAATAATATAGTCCTATTCATATGACCCAAAAACTACAAGGCCCCATGTTGTCATTGTCGCATGAAGTTAAACTGTATGATCTCCCAATAACTACAAACAGCTTGATTCTGATTCAAATGAGATATGTAGAAATGCTATAATACTACATCTTGGGATTAATCATAATCAATAAACAAATATCCCTTCCATTTTTATGGGTAAGACCTGCATATGGAAGCATTTCTCTTTATTCTAAGGTGATTTTGGTATATAATGATCTTTCCGTACTCAAGCACTTTCTTTACACAATCCAAAATCTGTGTCTAGGGAAAACTAAATCTCTATAATATTTCATTGGTCATTGATAATAGAATGTATGATACTAGGGGACACCTATATCTTGACTATGTTATTACATTCCCTAGTTGGTTTTTCATAAATTCAACCACCAAACAGGACTGCCAACCATAGGATGTCATTATTTGACTATGTTGTAACACACCCCAATTGGTTTTTCATAAAGTTGCCCACAAAAAAAGGTTTTTAAACCAATGAAACATTCATATTTAGGAGAAGACTCTTATATCTCTGTAATCCTAAAATACATTGTTCTTTCTTTAATACTTGTCCCATCTCACTTATCGGATCCGTAAGCCCCTAGATTATGGTTTAAAACTTTTCTCACCCTTTATACCTGATGATAGTGGATTATTCTTAGTCTAATCACCATGGAATAACCAAATACTAATATTTTGGTCAAATATAAGTGACCTTAAATTATATCCCATAATTTCATTACTGTGAGATGTTAAACTATATATTCCATTTCCTCGTCGTACGACATTAAACTGCATGATGCTTAAACCCTTGTTAGAGAGGGGTCTCCCCCGAACATTGGTCATTTAATATAATGTAACCTCCTTCACAAAATACAAATTTTTGTATAATTAGTTTCCCCATTCATGGCCAATTTCAACACAGATTCTCATTCCATTCTCAAATATTTTCCCTTCATAAATCACTCTATGTGGTCTTGAGAAACCCAAACCTTCACAAACTACCCATTGGTAGTAGAATGTCATAATTCTTGAGGATACATTTTTTTGACTATGTAGTAATATACCCCAGTTTGATTTTCATAATTTGACCACCAAACGGGAATGTTAAAGAGTGGATGTCTTTGTTTGACTATGTTGTAATACACCCCAGTTGGATTTACATAAATGTTTTCACAAAAAGGATTTTTCAACTAGTGACATATTCATCCTCAGGAAAGACCTCCTCTAATCCCATAATCCCTAACATATCCTGGTGGAGAGTTGTTTTTTGGATTTGGTTTATGGTCATTCATCAAAAACTTGTCTCATATCATGTTTTAGATTTGTAAATCAAAAAATCATGACTCAAAATTCCCCTTCAAGTATCTAAGGATCGTCAGGAATTTTTTTTGGATAACACAACTTTTTTGGGTCATCATCTCAAAACTCATGGTCAATGCTATTTGGCCTAAAATACCAGTCAAATTAGTCTATATTTCACAACTTTAAACTAACCACAAAAAAATAGACAAAATACTCACATGGTTGAAAACCTATAAATGGTACCCTAGGTAAACGTTGAGTCTTATCTCACTAAACCTATTATATGCATGGTCTAGGCAAGAATCGAGCAATGAAAAGATAAAAGGCATAAAAATTATTAGGATGAAAACCCAAAAAGTGAATCCTGAGAAAAATCCAAGTCTCTCCCTCTAATGTTTCTTCATTTCACTTGGTCAAAAAATTATGGTGTTGACACAAAAGACACAAAGTTTGTAGGGTTGTCCATATGACGCTAGTAATATTCAAACTACGCTCTCTAGGACCCATGTATTAGGAAAAAAATAAATTACTCCCTCACCCATATCATTGTGATTATAACATGATGAAAACAATTAAATGGGTTATTTTTAGTGTTATATTATGATTATGATAGAAAAAGGAATGTAGTAATAGGTAATTAGAAGAAAAAAATCATTATCATTTATGTTCTCAAATATAGAGGAAATTCCATAGGATACAGCCTCTCTATCAAATTTTACAGGTGTTCGAAGATATATTCTTTGATATGTTGAAGTATGGCTTGAGAATTTTCCTTATCTTGATGGAACACAATTAGTTGTGTGGCAATGGCCTCTTCAGTGTGATAAAGTTTCTCTTTCTCCACAACCAGATAATCCTTCCCTTGTGTCGAGTCCATCTTCAAGGAGTGGTGGATTTGAAATATCTATTCATCTAAGACCTTTAATTCTTCTTGATGATGAAAAATTTATAGATATTTCTCATCTAGATGACAGTGATGCTCCCCCACCTCCTTGGAATGATTTTGCTCTATATGGGACACAATAGTCCAAAGATCTTCAAACTGGCCTGTTAACTATGCCTTGGTCTACTGTGACCTTCACTCCTATTCCATTTTCTAGATGATTGAATTTAAATAATGGTGGATGATATGGTAATAAAACCTACCACACTGAAAAAAAAAGGAAAATAGGGTTATAAGTTGATGAAATTGCGATGGTAGATCTTTAAGAGGTGTCTCTACAACTATCATCCATATGTCTTTCCAAAGGATACGACGTGTCATGCGAAGTGTATCCTACATATCCAAGTCTAATTTAGAGATGATATTCGAGGGAGATATGTATTTTGGGATTAGTGAACTCAATGATTTTCTTTGTTTCACTCCCTCCAAGATACCCTTAGTTTCACCTATCAATGTTAACTAAACTAGCATAGAATCCCCCACTTCCTACTCATCCACTGAAGTCGATGAAACTGAATAGTAAGAAACACCCCTCTTCAACATCATGAGGTTTAAAAATGGCGAAGGAAGTGAAGTAACTAAAATAGTTAATAAAAATCACCAATTTTTGGGTCAACTTTTGACATTGATGTCTCCCCAGTACTCCCGAACTCAGTTCTTAGAGCAAAAATCTCTTGACAAAGAGCTTCTTACAAGATTTTATCAAAAAACTGATATCATGGGATCTTTAGAATCTCCAACATTAGGATTATTATCCATCATTTTCTCAACATTTGGAGTAGGTTTGACTAGGAGGCCTCAGACACAAATTTCCTTGGTGACATTCTCTACAGAAAAAGATGTACAGATCAAGCTTTGATGTGAGACATCAAATGAAAATATGTTGATTGTATTTGAAAAATACAAGAAATAGAAAACTCACATTCATCCAATTACATACTAAAATACCTGAACTTCTCTAAATATAAAATAATATTAATTATTTTTAACCTATCCTTAAGGTCTTCTAGTTCATTCAATATTTAATTATATAATCCATCGCATCTCGCAACATCCTCACCAGTAAGGGTATCTAAGACACGTTACTCAAGACCCAAATTTTCACCATATTTGATTCTCTCTATCAAATACTTGGTATGAATAGCATCAAAAAATTATATAGGGTTAGGTCTGGCACTGACACCATTATCAGACTATCTGAGATCCCTATTAGCCCCTTCCAGAGTGGAAATAGGACCAAAATTGACCGTTGCAAGGTCCTCTGATGTAGGTCATAGATCTGAAATGTCATGAGGAGAGAAAATTAAATTATATAATATGAAACCTTGGGTTATTTATATGACATTAACATGGCCCTATCCCATATTTTCAATAATTAGGTCAAACACAGTGGAGTATATTGACACTTCATCCGTTAGGGGGATAGATTCATCTGCATGAGTTTGTGCCTCCTCTGGGATGTCCCGTTGATCCTTTAAGGACTATTTTCAGACCCCTTAAGGGAGTAAAGTGATGAAGATTCAGTAAAATACAAGCATTGTAAAAATAGTATGTCGATAAAGTCATGAGATCAAATGAGAGCACAAAGACTCACTGCGGTGTATACATTGGGCCAAATTTTTTCTCTCTTTCACTTCCTCTCTTGAGATAGTGAGGGACCCATATCAGTACTCTTGGTAATATACACTTGAGGTGGCTATAAAGGAGTTCCCCCCACCATTTTATCCAATATCATCCTTTGGATCGAGGATTATTCTGAGTATTCAGGATACTCATCTATACCCCAAGGGGGGTTCCCGTGGGCCCATATTTTGGAGAATTGAGTGAATTTTCTAATGATTATTCTTCTTATCCTCCTCCAATATATGAGGTAGATCCCCTAAAATTTAATAATGGTGGTTGAAAGTGTAAAAAAAAGGGAGAAGATAGAGATATATCATCAGGTTTGATGTAGTCGTCCCATTCCTCTTCGATGTGACCAGCTACGCCATCAAGTTTTCCTTGATATAAAATATTAGATAATCGCATTTTTTTTGGAATCCAATAATCAGTTGTGTATATCAACATCTATAGATCCCAAAAATATTTTTCTCCACCTCAGTCAAATTACTATCATGGTGGATATCGGGGGTGATCAGATATCCCCTGGCTCTGGGATTTGTACACCATCCTGGAGAAATATCCACATGTATCTGATATAGTGAGATATGCCTTGCCAAGCTTGGATCAATAAGGCTCACGCATACTATGGTGTTAATGTGACCAGCTATGAGGAAGTCCCAATGTCCTTTGACTTTAAGCCTTTCTAGGACTCTCTACTCCCATAGAAGACCGAGTGACCAGGACCTAGGTCTCCTCCTGGCGATGATGACTAGATCGACTTGGCCTGGAAGATGTGGTTTTCTCAACCCTAGATTATTCAGTGGTCTTTCCCCAATATCTCTTTAAATTCCTCAGTGCTTCAGCATCATCTCCTTCAGTTTAAACCTTTCTAATATTCATTCCATGACCATTAGTTTTCATGGTCTCAACTTTATGAATGCCTTTCATTAATACCCCTTGAGAGTATGAAGAAATCCATGCACAAGCATACCCTGACTACAATTTGATTGATGCACTCAACAGAGGAATATTTATTGACATTTGGGAAACCTCCATGTCCAACAACATCTAGAATTTATAGGCCACCATTGGGTATTTCTCAAGACTAACATGCATGGGGAAAATATGCTTGACTGGTGGGTAAATTGATATAGAGTGTATGCCACACACATGATCTCGTTGTCAAAAAAATCGGCCAGTATGCTGTATAGGAAATCCATAATGTATGCCATCATATTTTTTCTATCTTTTCCATCATCGATAAATGTCCTGATAAATGGATTTCTATATGGGAATAATTTAAACTCTCCCAATACATTCAGCATCCTTGGGACTTCGTCGTGCTTCAGGGTTAGAGGATGAATCCCAAAAACAACCTAAAAATAGTAGAAACTTCCCTTCAAGGACTTTAACTTCACTTAACACAAAATAAGAACTAAAGTATGCTACAATCCACCTTCATAGCACTTGAAATGGCCCTAAAATTCTAAATGAGGTCTTTACAATGTATGTATATAGCAAACACCAGTAGATCCTCTCCAAGATGGGGTCATCCAACCCTATCTAGATCCCTTCTGCTATTTTGGATTCTATAAAAAAGTCTCTAGTCTCACGCTTCCAATAGATATTCATACCAGGAGTAGGGAGATACTTGGTCACATTTCAAGGAAGCCGTCCATATGGGTATTTTTAGAAAATTCAGGATTGACCTTGTAACCCCAATGGGTATACTAGCCCTTCTTTAGTGTAGGCCAGAATTTTTCAGGAGAACTCTAATTGTCTAAAGTGGGGAATCCTGTAGGGAACTAGAAAGTGGTATCTTCTTATTTTGGATTGGTAAAATACTGCATCCAATTTTTATGATGTATTTCACCCCTTAGGTGAGGGTCTTTCTTTTACACCTCTCAAGCCACTTTAAAAATATCATGGTCTAAAATCAGTGTCCTTTTAGAATCATCCCATGTTGTTTTTAGTGGGATAAACTCATCATATATATCCCCAAGTATAAGATCTCTAGAAATCTTATAGACATCCAATAAGATAATGTTGACTTCACCATGATTCAGATGGAAATAATTTGTTTGATAAGTTCATCAGATCAACATATTTGGGATAATATCTAGGTTCATGTAAACATAAGTTTTCCTTACCCAAGAATACTTGTAAATGTTGATATATTACATATCCTTCTTGAAATATGAACAAGTATGGTGCACCCAAAATTCCCACATCCATTCATGCATAACTCCCCCTTCAGAGTATAAGTCACATTCCTCCTTCCAACTGTGCGACTGGTCTATCTGTGTAGTACAGAAGGTTGAATCATAACACTGAGGCTTAGACTCAAGGGTATGAGACATTAGGTCTAGGGTACAACGGCTATGATTCATGAAACAGGTAGTAGAAACTATTCCTTGGTTGATATAGACACCCTTAGATGATACATTAGTGTTAGGAAAATTGGTATGATCCACAAACCAAGACTTTGGAAAATAACTCTAAGCCTTTGGGGTGAGTGCGTCCCTCAGAAGTTCGTGATCATATAAGGTAAGTTTTTCTCTTTATGGATACTCATACTGATACTAAATGAAGTTCTTAGCCAAATATGGGAGAGTGGATTCACACATGTCATAGTAATATGGTCCAATAGCTTTGATCATCTCTGAGGCACATATATCATCTTGTTTGTGAGATGTCATGAGGGAAATAATTTGAAAACCTACAAGAAGACATCGAGGTTTTTTCATTAATTCAAAAAATTATTTAGAAAAGTTCAAAATTTTGGAAAAGTAAGTCCCTTTGTGTAGGCCCCTATTCGCATAGGCCCCTCGATTAGGTCCATCACACAGGTCCCTCAACCATGAGGTCTAGTGCGGGCTCCTCAATAATATGGTTCTACTTAGAATGGTCACTCAATTGGTTGTATCATATATATATGCATGGAAGTTCTTCGAGAGACATGTGCAAAAAAATAAGCACAGAACATCTGGGTGAATGATCTATGTGGTGATAGAAAAAGACATGAATGTGGAAGGAAGAATTCGGTTAAGGGTTAGTGGTATTTATAGCCACCTCTAACATTCTTATTGAACCTACACACCAAACATGCACCACAGACTTGCACACCAAACTTGCACACTGAGATTACACCACTAAACTGAACAAGTACCCTACACAGCCAACCTATTCCACCTTTATAATCTTTTCCACCCTTTACCTTAGTACTAGACCCTGTTATTTCAATCAGATCCAATCCTAAGGGGGGGGGGTTTAACATTGCGTTTTTTCACACAGGATAAGAAAATTATATATATTTCACTAAGTATCAAAGAGGTAAAGGGACCTTAGAACGATCAAAGGAACTTTCCAAGAACAACTTGTGCACACCACCCTTGCACACTAGAATGGTTGCGCAGCCCCCCTTCACACAACTGAAGGGACCTTAGAAATATAAAAGAGGTAAAGTTCCCTTAGAAAGATCAAAGTAACTTTCTTAGACCAACTAGTGCACACCACCCTTGCACACCAGAATGGTTGCGCAGCCCCCCTGCACACCATTGAAGGACCATCCACCCCTACACTAGGTACCTATTATTTTTAATTGCATATAAAACCTCCTTCAACCAGGGTCCCATTTTTTCCTATAAATAGGACCCCAGGGCTCCTCATTTGTAGGTTGGAAAATAGAAAGATGCCCCCAAGCTCAGGTCATGCATCCCCTTCACCTTGGTCCTCTAAAACCCCTCAGGTATCTCTCTAAAACCCAAGAGAAGAAGGAATTAAGGGGGGTAGTGATATCAATGTCCCTCCAGGGTCTAAAACACAAGACACCTATGTGAGTACCCCTCTCCCCCTAGTTGACAGCCACTATAATGAAGGTACCATCCAAAACTAAGGACCTACGCAAGAACTTTCCCAAGACACCTGAGGAGACCCTTAGTACTTAGAGAAAGGCCTATACCAAGTGTTTCTTCCCAAGTAGTTCATTACCTAAGGCACCTCCAACTCACATAGGCCTACCCCCGTGTGTAAAGCACTTCCAACTCCTCCCAGTTCCTGCATGAAGTACCTCCTTCTCATCGAGCCTTGACTTATGTGAGACACCTTCAATCCCTCTTTCAAGACACCAATGTTATGGATCCCCTTCCTTTGGATCCCTCATCTAAGGGGGACTAAATTGATGCTTCCACCAAAGCCTCCAAACTTTCAAGACCATGGTAATAGGTACACTAACATGTCTCCCATTCAGATATGCATTCCTTCAATCAGAGGTGACCCGCACTTGTCTAACCTGACAGGTAGGGTCCTTGGGGTGAATTTGGATATATATTTCCTTGATCATGAGGACCCTAAACCTAGGGTCAGTGATTGGGATTTACCAAAATCAAATACTAGGGTTAGGAACATGTCCTTCCCTAGTCATCTCTAAGACTAGGGTCCTCTATTTATATGTGGGGAGGGTGAGGATCACACTTTCTTTTCCCTTAGAGGATCAGTGAATTATCCTACTCTCTTCTCTAGAACTAGGGTTAGGGAATCCCTCTTGGAGTAATCCCCTAATCTCTCTTGAAATACCTCTCATGAATCATTCCTTACCCCTTCTTCATAACTATGGGATATATCAAGATGGGTAGTCATACATGACTATCTAGGGTACAATGATGGGAGGATATAGGAACCAGAATCCACTCTCTTTCCCTCTCCCTTTGGGTTTTGGATTCATCCACCAGTGCACAAAGCAGATTGTGTGGTTCCCTAGATCTATGGTTTCTCCTTATTTCTAAAACCAAACAAGACTCATGTGGTCTTAGAGGTTGGTATTGATCATGATATCTACAAGATCCCAAACCTTTGGGAATCATTTCAAGGGTAATACCCAACCAAAAATGGGCCCCTTATTTAGTATAATCCCCAACCACAAAACCATACAACCTGCGAGCCACCTATCCAGTATAATTCTCAACTCAATCCTTCCAAAGGGCCTTATACCCTATGAGAAAAACCTTCATAGGGACTCTATAGGCATGTTTCTTCACAATAAAACTATTTATGGGCTTTGATTCTTGTCCAAATAGGATATGTAGGAAGCCTTCATGAGGTCTAAACTCAACACCCAAAAATCAACCCTAATTCTATATGGGCCACACTCTTAGTAGGGTCTTATCCAACCTGGTATCTCATATCCCTTATAGGTTCCTTGGACTGATTCATCATAATTCCCACACCAAAATTTGATGGGGCACCTTTTGCCTAAATTTCCTAGCCGCATGATGTTAAACTAAACAGTTTGGTCCTTATCACATGACCTTAAAAGGTATGATGTGTCTCGTTAAGTGGAACCAAACTATGTGGGTTCTAATTCCTTTCATGAGGATATATAGGAATCCCATATCATGGGTCTAATCCTAACTTCAAAACAACTCTCATCACCCAGAATGATGATACGCTCTAGAGAATCCCACTGTGTGGATCAAAACCAGCATCATAATAATAAACAAAAAAAGAATATCTAATCCATTAAAAAAAGGGTACCATTGATGGAGAACCTCATATACATATAGATATCTCCATCAATGAAGAACCTTGGATACATACAGATGATTCTAAGTTCCATGCATGCTAATAATTTATATTTAATTAAAGGGTGACCAATGTCATGCTTGGGAATTACTGATGTATTTGCGAACATATCTTAAATACATAAGAGAGTCACATAATAGGAAAAATTTCACCCCAAAAGGGTTTTATGAGACCGACCTCCCATCCTCTCGACCAATGTGGGTCCCCAATAATTATCAGAAAATTTCCCAATAACCACCTACCTTTGGAAAGTAGGTTCAAATAAGGGAATTTTTGGGTGTTTTTGGATCCTTGAACAAGACCTATTAGAGGATATTCAATAATAAGGAACCTAGCATGAATGGTTTCACAAAATTAACCCCCTTATAATACATCATTTGATGCCTGATTTTTCATAAAAAATAGGAGTCCAATATTATGTCTTCATTTTCTTATGTCTTCATGATTTTTAATTGTTGTATAAATATTTATTTGGGTTATTGATGTCATTTGAGGATCCATTTTTTTTGTTTGAGGAAGTAATTTTGAGGATTCATTGATGGAATATTTATATTAATTATTGAGGTTTATCATTTTCCATTGCATTTTACTTTGACTTATGACTTTCTAGGTAAGAAATTGGCATAGTGGGGAGAATTTTGACACCTACATTTCATTGTTGTTTATATTTTATACTAATTTTGGGTGGATTAAATTTTGAATTTTTTGAGTTTGAAAGTTGAATTTTATGGTAATTTTTCTTCTTTTCATGATTTTATATGCACAGTTAAAGGGATAACATGTAGAGTGTCTTTTACAGGAGTTATTCAGTTCATTATGTTCTTATATGGTTTGTTTTGCATGACTAGATCATGTTTCAGCCAAAAGCATGTGAAATATAGAGTAAATTGTGTGTGACCTTTGGTTCTTAGAGTGTTGGTTTATGGCTTGTGCATGGTTAGGAGAAACCATTTGATATTGAAACAGTTTTTAATAGTGGTTTTTTATAGTTTGCACATGGTTTAATAAACCATTCATCCAAAACATGCAAGTGTGTTAGTCTTTTCCACTCCTAGAAATACATTTGGTGCATGATTTACCGAATTGGGAGGCCTAACTGTGTAAGATGTATAGTTTATTGAAAAGTATAAATTATTATTACCCTTGATTGGTTTTAAGACCTAAGGCCTTATTATCATCTCCCTCTTATTCAAAAAGACTAGGGTCATGTGAAGGTAGTTCTTTCCCACCCTTATTATTTATTTTGTGTGGCATCCTCCTTAAAATACAAGTAAACTCTATAAGGTAATATCCACTATTTCTCTTCCTTTATCCTTTCTTCATCCATTCAACTTGGATTTGTTTCTCCTATGAACCCTAAGATATAAGGGGATTAAAATTAGGGTTGATGTGGTTCTAATCATGGGGGTTTGGTTGTGTAGTAGTTGTAGGTGGTGTTTTCTTTCTCAGTTATGTTTTCTCCGTCATAGGTGATGCCTTGTTATCAGTTCCCACATAGATGAGGTTGGTTTTTCTATTAAGTATCCATTATAATGAATATCATGTGATTCTTGGGGGATTTTATTTATTTTTCTCATAAAATCAATGATATATGTGATACCAAAATGGATTTATAATTTTTTTTACAATGGTTCCACTACTTTGAATAAAGAGTATTTTTATGGGTTCTAAATATGATTTTTACTTTGAACATTGTGAATTCCAACTGTTTTCTAAAATTCATAAATGGGTTTTGAAATGGATAAGAGGATTTTAAAAGGGGTGTTTATCATAGGTTGATTTTTAAATAAATTATTTTATCAATTTAAAGAGTTGTTCAAAAAATGGAGGTGTGATTAACCCATGTGAAATGGTTTTTATGACTTGTTAGTATTTATGGTTATTTAAATTGATTTCTCGAAAAAAAAAGGTTGGTTTCCAAAATAATTTCAAATTTTGAATTAGTAATCAGGTTTTAAATAATATTTTCAAATGAGGTTTCAAATGATGAAAATTGTCTTGGCATTCCAATCCTGTTTGAAATACCCATTTGTAATTTTGTAAAATAAATAGTTTTATAGTTGTGAGACCATAATTGATCTCCTTATTTTTTTTTGAATACCTATATTTTTTTCCCTAGGGGAAATGATTTATATTGGTATTCTATTATATGATGCTTTGGCATGAATGAAATGAAAAGGGGTTGTTTCTTGTGAGGGTATAGGAGCTGAGATGAGGTTTATTTCAAAGTATTTTTTGATTATTGATTCATGTATTATCCATGTAATTTATTTTTTTCTCATCTACTTTTTGACTTATCATGGTAATATGAGCAGCTAATAGAAATTCTTGATGCATGTCACGCAAGCCTGGTGTGCGCTCACTAGCTAGTTCCCTAGGAGGGTTACACCCTCCTAGGGGTATATATTGTACTTGATGACCTAAAGGGGTACTGAAAGGGGATTTTTTTCTCGGGATTGAACTAAGGAAACAAAGTCTAATATCATTCATATGATAACCTAGTTAATTTTATATGATGATTAGTTCCTATTTGGGGTTATTTAGGGAGGTTTTCCCATGATTTTCTTGTACCCCATAGTCTTAATTTGATCCTATGGAACCATTGTTTAGTTATTTCATTTTTATTTTTCCTATTTGATATCTTGGTGCCTTGGATGGTTGTATTTGATTTTGATGGTGTTTTGGGCTTATTTTAAAAAAAATTCTTAAATGGTTTGGAAATTTTTATTTATAAAGAAAAAAGGTTAATTATTTTCTAAATGGTATTTAAAAATAGTTTTTTGAAAATAGGGAAAATAAGGATGGGTTTTGCTTTATGTATTTAAAAATCCCTCATTTCATGGTTTTAAGGAAATTTTAATTAAAATATTTGGATAAATGTTTTGGTTTTAAAACTTATGATTTTAAATGAGTTATGCCTAATTATTAGAAAAGAAAAGTGAAAACAGTATGTTCATTATTACCTTTATGCCTAATTATTGGAAATTAAAAAAAATTATGTTATGTCCAAATGATTATTTATGAGTTTTATTATAAAGGTAATTGTATAGATTCCTTGGTGAGACCTATTGGGCACATTTCGATTTCACCTCACTAGTTCATGTGTGTGTGTATAGCTCTCCTATTTTCATTTAGGTGCCTAGGTCTTGATTCTAGTATGGGTGTTATTATTGGTCCATTAATGGACATGTGGGTATGGTTAGTTATATTGGGTCATGTTGTTATGTTTGGGTGGTATCTCAGGTTGTTGGTTTAATTATGGTTCTAATTTGTATCAACCATTTTGACCTGGTGTATTTTATCTTTAATTTTTATTGTATCTTCTTCTAATATACTTTTAATTGGTTATACATTTGTATGTTTTTGGATAGAAATTCATTATTTTCATGCCCTATTTGTCTTGTTCATATTTTTTCTTTGCTTATTTGATTTTCATGGATGTCCAATGCCTAGATAAGTCATGCCAGATTCTTGGTAGTTTTTGGTACTTGTTTATATGGTCATTATAAGGGTAAAATTATTCCCAAGTGTGTGTTCTTGATGCTCAGGAACTAGTTTCTAGCCCGTGGGGATCGGGAGCACCCTTTGGGCCTAGTGGCGATCCAGTTTGGGTGATGTTTTAGGAATCTCGATCTTGTTTGTAATAGTAAAACAAAGAGAAGAATATCAAGATGAGTTGGAAGATATTATAGAGTTAGGAGACCAGTCTAGAGATATGGAGTTGATTTAAATTTCCTACTTCTAATGGATTATGGAGAGCCTAAATTCCCAGAATAAGTGATAGAACTTCATAACTCAAAATAGTGGGAGTTGGAAATGAAGGAACAATGGATTCCTTGAAGTTCAGTGGAACTTAGGAGCTAACTAAACTACTAATAGGAAAGTGATAACTCAAGAAAAAATGGGTCTTTCATTTGAAGGAATAATATAATAAAATTAAAATATAAAAGGTGTAGATTGTGGTGAAAGGATTCCAAAAAAATTATGGAACCGATTTCTTATAAATTTTCTCACCATTAGTTGAGCATACTACCATCTGTATAGTTCTAAATTTAGTTGTTTTTTATTATTTATACTTGGATAAAATGGATGATAATAATGTTTTCTTAATGGTAACTTTGAGGAAGATATCTACATGATTAAAACTAAGAGTTTTTAAGATCATTTAAATGAGGGTCTTTTTTGTAAGTAGAAGCAAATCCTTTATAGCTTAAAACATGAACTTTGATAGTGTAACTAGAATTTTGAAACTTTTATGATTTAAGAAGGTTTCATTAAATTCAAATATGATCATTTTTGTTATAGGAAGGAATGGAATGATGGGACTTAAATCATACTGCTTTAATATATGGATGGAATATTATTGGTAAGTACAGAGAGTTCACAAATTCAAAAGTTGAAGAATAAGTTATCTAAAATATTTGAAATGAATGATCATGTACAGTCCAAGAAAATTTTGGGGATGAGGATAGAGAGATTTAGAAAAGTAAATATATTAGTGTTATCTCAGAAAGTATACATTCGAAAGATCATTCAAAAATTTGGAATGGCCAAATGCAATCCTGTATCGACCCCTCTTGTCAGACACTTAAAATTATACAAGGTGCGGGAACCCGTAATAGAATATGAGTCTTAATACATATTGAAAGTATCATTTGAATCAGTTTTTATAAGTTTTATGTATGCAATGATGTTTACATGACTATACATTGCCTTTGTAATGGGATTTTTAAGTCATTTTATGTTGAGCCACGTAAGGGGACACTATGAATCTATAAAGTGGATCATCCAATGACTGAAGGAATTAGAGGATAAAACTCTTTTCTTTGGGTAAGATGATCCACTATAAGGATTCATGGATGAAAATTTTTCTAGGTATTTACACACCTAGAAGATAATGAACAATTTTATGTTTACTTTTGGAGGAATGATGGTCAATTTGATGTCTCGACTACAAATAGTGGTGACATTTTATAGGGAAGAATAATTCATAGAAATTATGAAATCCAGAAAGAAGTTATTTTTTAATGAAATTGTAGAAAGATCCAAGAAGGATACCAGAAGGAGGATTGTTATTCTGTGATAGTCAAAGTATCATTCACCTTTCCTAAAATTTAGTGTTTGATACAAGGACAAAACACATTGAACTAAAATTACATTTCATATATAATACACTATAGGGTAAAGTATTATAAATATAGAAAATATTTGGGAAGAATAATCTGGATAAAATTCTTACCAAAGTGTCATTCCAAGAAATTCTAAGGTAGTATTGTGCCTTAGTGTGACTTGGGTGGTTGGATGATCATAGAGGACAATAAATGTAGAAGGTTGAAGGACGATTTCATGATTTTTTATAAGTGTTTAAGGTTTATATTATTTCTTAAAAATAATCTTTAAGTGGGAGATTTTTAGGAAAATTGAAGGTTATTTTCAAGTTCCAACTTAAATTCATTGAAAGGAGTGTTACAAGAAATTCAGTTGGCCTTGATGTTTCAATCAGAGACAGTGAGAACTTAAAGTGAAGGTAGGTTGGTCAAAATTTTGTATACCCATTGTGGGTATTGAAAGATAGTTTTTTGATTTTACCAAAAGGTATAAAATGCTAGATTTATATGTTCAAATGCCAATGGTGTGTTCAGTATACCAATAACAAGATGTTCAGTTGAGGGATGTTATAGGAGATCAACAGTCACTCTGATCCAATGAATGGACCCCCATGAAAGTAGGAGATTGGTGAAACTGTTTGATCAAATGGGAGCCACAATATGAGAGGGTGGGACCGTTAGATTATGAATCTATTCATAACATATAATTAGTGATCTACCTGGATTTTATTGTAACACTATGAGATTTTAAAAGAATAAAATTATTTTCGATAGCGTAAGCAACATGAAACACTAATCTTAGGTGAGAATGTAACACCCTGAGACTTTACGATATATTTATTTTTAAATAAATATAATATATTTAATATCTTGTGGTACATGCAACCCTGAAATTTTTATGTTCGATGTCATATTCAACATGCAACACCTAGCTTAAACAACCCATGATATATATAACCATTATAAGCTAGATATTAAATTGGTGGGTATAAGTAGTATAAACTACTTTAAAATATATATATATATATATTTATTTATTTATATTTATTTATTTATTAGTCAATATTAATTACTTATTAATATTTTACAAATAATCAATCAATTTTTAATAAAGTAAAAATCTTCAAAAATGATTTTTATTGTTTTCCATGAAAAAATATTATAATTATTTTTTTTGGAAAATTTATATTATTTATATGATAAAATTAATTTCATTTTTGAAATCATAATATCAAAATTTATTTCAGGTGAAATTTTGGGATTAATCAAAAAATATTGATTTTTCAATGAATACTGAAAATATCGATTTTTGTAAAAATTTCATTTCTTTTCAATAAATTAAGTAATTTAAAAGTCACTTTATGTTTTGGATATAATTAAAATTAAAATAAGTATTATTTAGTTATATTTAATCCACTTAATTACATTTGAATAATATTTTTATTTTAGTATAAGTTTGTTTTTGGGTTTAAAAAGGTATTTTTCTGAAAGCAGTTTTAAAGCACATAATGTTTCTCTATTTTAATTAATTAAAATAATATCTAAATTGGAATGTTTTAAAATTAAAATTATATATTACATAATAATAAATTTTAATTGAGATTCAAACAATTATTATTATAATACATAGTGTTAATATAAAAGCATCTCTTTCTTAAAAAATATACTTCTCGAAAACCCTCTTTATCATTACTTCTGTTGGTTTTGCTTTAAATTTTATTTTTTCCACTACTAGAAAAAATCAAATTAATTTTTAAAATCAGCATGTTAAAATTATATTAGGATTAATTTCATATAATTTTCTGAAAAGATTAATTTTCTGATGAATAGTGAAAATACTGAATTTTAATTGAAAACTGGCTTTTTGGTTAAATTATTTATAAATTTAAATTATATTTTAAATTTATTTTAAATTTTAATTAGTTAAATTATATATACATTAATCTAATTTAGTTAATTTTAATTAATTTCATATCAAATTTGGATATAAAAACTTTGTTAACTTTTGAACTTTTTCTCTTTAAAAACCCACTTTCTCATTATGTCTGTGGGATTAATTTTAAATTAAAATTTTCCAATTATGTGATTGGAATTTGGAAAAAATTATTCCATATTTTGAATAAACCTAATTTATATTATATAATAAGTTTAAATTAATGTTTGACCAAAATTAATAGTGAATGCAATAAAAATTAATTACCATAGTTAAGGTAAAAAATAGGTTTATCGAGGGTGGTTAAAATAAAAAAGATATGGGTAAATAAGGAGTATACACTTGTATAAAACTATTTTATAGAAATAATTCAAATATTAAACCTATAATGTTCGATAATGGCCCATTTTGGACCATTTTAACATATGAAAAATGTGGGATTACTCATTTCTTTTCAAAAATAGCAAGTGTGTCCTCTCCCCCACTTATAAAAGGAAATCCCCTATCCCCCATTATTCACACCTTCAAACCTATTTTTTCAGACAAATCCTTCCCAAATAACTTCTAAAATTCCCTCCCCTTATATTATAAGCCTTATTTTTGGAATAAATACAACCTAGGATGGATTTAGTGCAAACCTAAGGAGAATACCTGAAGAAGAGGTAATGTTCTTCAACAAGCATCTTTATTTTATTTATTTCTACACATCCTTCAGTTATTTTTAAAAAATGATCATATAATAAGCTTAGTATATTCCATATACAGGGATATTTTTATAATAATTTCATTACCTAGAACCATCTCCACTTCCATTAAATGGGTTATGAAATCATTATTTGTGTGTACGGTGTCTACCGCCTCGTGAACCAATGTCATTCATTTTTCCATTACCACCTCTCATAGTTGAGTATGATGATAGATATAAAGTATATATATATATGATATTTATAACATAATTTTACCTCTGTATTCATTATATCATATATACCTTTTTACTTTTCATTTCATAGGGGATACGATAACGTCGCTCGTGGGTACAGAAGACTTCCGCCTCACGAAGCGATGTGATTCGTTTTCACTAACGCATTACATGAAAAGTAAAATGGGTAAATATAATGAATATATGTAATATAAAAGACTTAATTATTATATTCATGACATATTTATCATTTTTTAAATATAATATATCATTTTATTTCATACCTTTTCACTCACTGAAAACGTGATAACGCCATTCGTGTACGTGTGGACTACTGCCTTCATGAAGCTATATGACTCCCTTTTCTTCACCACACCACAATAATGATATAAATAATTATATATAATTGAAAAATGTGGTATTTATTATATAATTATAATTATGTAAATATATAACATTTCTTACCTTCTTTCCATAATGATCATTGAAAAATGGAGATGTTACTCATGCGTACGTACGGCCTACCGTCTCTATGATCGTAACGTTAGTCCATTTTTCATTATCATATTTCATGATCAGTATAAAATTATAATTAATTTATAAATATTATAATTATTTAATTATTATTATTCTGGATATTATGGAACTATATAATATTAAAAATAACCCAAGCTTTCATAACAAATCCTCAAAGATAAAACAAGGCAATTAACAACCAAAACAATGAAATTAATGAAAGATTATTAACGAATGTGTGATAAGATATTATAAAAGGATCATATATGATATTAAAAATATTAATATGGTTATTTAATGAGATAATAACATCTTTAAAACCACTATATATGATTTTAAATCAAGATCAACCAAAAGGAAGCGTGATGTAAGGGTTTTCTCGTCTCACTTTTATTTTTGTGAGATATATTCCATATTCACCACTTATTTTGTTGTGTGGTGTATATACATACCATTAATTTATTTTATTATTATTATAATTAAATTTATTGGGGTTTACATATCGATTTTTGGATCTCTCTTTTATGGGGTTTATGATTTCAAAGTTACCAAAGCGGTAAGGTATTTTGTCTCAATTTACCTTCTCTGAGATGCATATAATATTATAAACTTATATTATTTTGTGAGGTGTATATAATAAGATTTTTACATGTTATATAATGAATATAATTATTTTAATGATTTTTTTTGTTTCATTTAAATATTTTATTTCATGGTAATTATGATTTATAGTTACCAAAGTGGTAAGAATTTTATGTTGCAATCTCATCCTTTATCAGAGTTGTTTCGGATTATGCTTCTAATGATGTAATATTATGATTTTTATATCAAGAAACTCATGAATTTTATTATCATATTTTTTATGTCCTGAGAATAGATGGTTTCCCTTCATTTTCTTCACTTTATGTACTTAAGATTTCAAAAATAATATTTTCAATAAAAAACATCGTTTCGATCAAAAACCATTTTTATTCCAAAACAATTTTTTCTAAAAATTTATTAAAAAATGTTTTTAGAAATAATAAATTTATTTTTAAATCTTCCTTTATACGTTTTCAAGGTTATTTTCAATGAAACATACTTTCAGAGTGTTTTAAAAAGTGTTTTTTCAAAATGCAAAGGTTGTTTTCCTAAATAAAAGTTTTAAATGATTTTTAAAGATTACTTTATATGCTTCCAAGTTTGTTTTCAAAGAAAAGTATTTTTAAAATATCTTTTGAATCATTAGTTTTTTTAAAGTGTTTTTCAAAATAAAATGGTTATTTTCACAAAATGTTTATAATGATCTTTTAATGGTATTTCCATTAATCAATATCAAAAATACTTTTTGTTACTTATGATTCAATGGGGATATTTGGTATTGATACCAGCATAATTGTTTATTTGGACGGATTAATATTGTTTCAAAGAGATTGTTATGGAACTTGTTTCTTTTCCACAGGTTAATCATGTTTCAAAGAGATTTTTGTAGAACCCATTTCTCTTTTATGGGTTAATCATGTTTCAAAGATATTGTTATAGAACCCATTTATTTTGCATGTTTTAATCATTTTATGAAAGGAATAATGTTTTTTTATGAATATTATGATGATTTATAAGATCTATGTATTTTACTTGTGGTTCTTGGTCATTTTATATGATCGGTGTGCCCAGATAGTATGGGGTGAACCCATTATATCTTATACAATGGGTGTGCCCATATAGCACTCCAATGCATTGGGTAATGATTTTGTTTTATGGAGAATTATATTTGAATTCGGCCATATGTTTATTCTAATTGTAAGGGTTTTTTAAGAGTGATATGATGGTAATGTTCCAAGATACTAACATGTTTTATCTATATTTACTAAGGTTTTATAATATTTTATTTAATCATAATTGTTATCACATGGATCATGATTATTGATTCTCATGAATCTTTCCTTTATTAAATCCTTATTCCATTTTTCATGATTTATGATTAAGGTATTTATGGGTATGAGTTATTTTATGATTCTCTCATGAACTATGATTATGTCATCATACCCTTATGCACTTCTTATTTTCATTGATGAAATTCAATCATTAGTGCATGTGTTTACCCTTAATAAGAATTTGATCTCACTATTATTGTGTTTCCTTTTACCCTAGGTTATAAATAATGAGGTTGAAATAATTATTTCAATAATTGATTTCATATGGATGATGAAGATTACTTAAAGTGAAATAAGAAAACTTCAGTTAATTAGAAGAAATGATCATTTAACAACATGGGTATTGTTTATGTAGGAGTTTTTCCTAATTATCTAAAACTCTAAACATAAAAGGTCCTTAAGAATATAATTGATCCTATTATTCTTTTTTATGTTGTAAGATTTTTGTGGGAATAAATTGGTTCCCAGTTATTGGTATCAAAGCCTAAAATATAGATTTTATGACTCCAACATCAGATCTGGGAGTGTGGGTTCAGGGATATTTTAGTTGGTATTAGAGGTTGGTTTAGATAAATTTAGATATTATGATGTTATCATATGGGGTTATCTTAATATTTATGGATACCATATTAAGTCTATAAGATTAAGTTTGATCATGAGTTCAAAGTATTTGACACTGTTGGGCGGAGAAAGAAAGGAAGTGATGGCAAGAGGGGGGGTGAATTGCCTTTTAAAAAAAAGATTAACAAATTAAAAATCAAAGAGAAAGTGCAGCGGAAATAAAGAGGCAAGACACAAGAATTGATAACGGAGTTCGGCCTAAAACCCGGCCTACGTCTCCGCTCCCAACTCAACCGTTGAGAGATTTACTACCGCTTTCTTTTTAATGGTTTTAGCAAGAAACCCACTAGACTTTACAGGTAGTCTAGAACCTATTACAGCTTTCTTTTGTTGGTTATGCAAGAACCCACTTGCTTTCAATGGTTGAGCAAGAACCCACTAGCCTTCTTACAGGTGAAGGCTAGCTCACCTATGTCTCAAGCCTTTTAAAGGAAAGGCTTGACCAACCTCTTCACACCTTGAAGGTGGTGTGAGAACCCAAAGAAAGGGAGATGAGAAAGAGATGGGGTTTGTAGGCACAAACCCAAAATGAAGCTCAAAATGATAAACAATGAAAAACTGTATTGGGAGAAGCCTTGGGCGCCAATGGATTGATGGAGCTGATGAAGGGCGCTCCCAAGCTTCTTTAGTGGTGCTCCTTGGATGTGGAAGGTGTTGGAGCAATTTGAGGTTCCTTGGAGGAATCCGCCGGAGGTTCTCCAAATGATCAAAAATGTGTCTGTTGGCTTCCGTATGGCTTACTTAAGTTTCCGGGGCTTCCTAGTCCTTTATTTATAGAGGGGTAACCCTCATATGGCCGTTGGAGGCCTTTGGAGCCGTTGGAGAGGCTTTCGGAGCCGTTGGAGGCCAAGTGGACAGGCTGGTCAAAAGCCCAACGGCTAGTTTGACTGGCTCCACCGGCTGACCGGTACAGGGCCACCGGCTGGCCGGTGTGTGCAAAATGGAGGAGGGCTCGGGCTCAGGATCCACCGGCTGGCCGGTGAGGAGGCCACCGGTTGGCCGGTGCTAAGGCAGTAGCAACCACTGTGCTGGCTGGGTGCCACCGGCTGGCCGGTGCTGAGGCCACCGGTTGGCCGGTGATGAGGCAGTGGCTTAGCCTTCTGTCTGGGTGCCACCGGTTGGCCGGTGGTCTGGACAGAAGGATGCCTTCTGTCCAGGCCTCCATCGGCTTGCCGGTGCTCTTCCATCGGTTGGCCGGTGGACTGAATTTCAGTCCACTTTGACTTGTTGCTTTCTTGGCTCAATTCCTTGGCCACCTGAAATCATGCCTATCATCCAAAAACACTTAAAATAAGATTAGATAAATAAGAGGGTGATTGTGATCATGAAAATTAAACCACGAGGGGTACGAGAGGTACAACAATCTCCCCCTATTTTGATGATCACAATCACCAAAAAAAACAATGTAGAAAATGAAATGAAAAGCATGTTTTAAAAGATTTTTCCCCCAATCAACCAAGAATTTCTCCCCCTTTGTGATTATCAAAATAGCACGGGGCATAAAACATGATTGAGGGAAAAAAGAGATTTCAAACCAATTGAAATTTTTGAAATTTGAATTGAAAGTTTTGAATCGAAAATTTTGAAATGAAAGTTTTGATACCAAGTGTTGAAATTGAAAGTTTGAATATAAAGAATTGATACTAAGTGTTGAAATTGAAGATTTTTGAATCGAAAATTTTGAAATTGAAATCAAAAGGTCTTAAACGAACCTAACTCCCCCTAAATAAAAACAACAAATCACCGGGGAGAGGTGTTTGAAACCGAAATAAATTTTGGGCCGGAGAGACTCGCTAAAAGGGATTTTTCAATCCACACTTGTCTTGTGGTGGGTCTTCTACTATAAAATTCATCATTAAAGAAAATACTTTTGGGGCGGCCATACCGGGCTTTTTTACAATTGCACTCATAGATTAAGTGCCTGGGTTTTTTGCAATAATTACAAAATTTAAATTGGGAGCTCCCCCTTACAAAAATAGTTGGAGCATGGGAAGAGGAAGCTTGCTTGGAATAGCCAAGCCCTTGGGTGGTTCTAGATATGCGTTGGGAACCTAGCAAATTGTTCAAATTTTGCTCCCCTTGGGTGAACTTGGCTAGAGTCTCCCTTAGATCTTTGATTGTTGATTCCATGGAATCAACATCGGGAAGATTTTGGATTTTGAGGGTCAACTCTTCCTTTTCTTTGAGAAGTTGTTCTTTTTCGGAAGAGAGTTTTTTGAAATTCTTTTTTAAAGAAACAAATTTGGAAGAAAGTTCGTGAAAACCTTCCTCCAATTGATCTCGCTCATGTTGGAGATCCTCATAAGACATGTGATTGAAAGAATTTGAATTTGAAGAACAAGAGGAGGAGGAGTCGGAAGATGTTACCTCATGGAATGCCATTAGGCATTTATTACCGTTGTCGGTTGAGGGGGAGGAGGAGGAAGATGTGGAGCTATCACTCCATGTGGCCTTGAATTCCTTCTTTTTCTCCTTTTGCTTGTCCTTTTTCTTGTTGAGTGGACAATCGGGCTTGTAATGGCCTTTCTTGCCACACCCGTAGCATGTTACCTCGGGCTCGGATTTTTCGTCGTGTTTTTCCTTTCGAGCCTTGCGGGATTTCTTCTTTTTGTTCTTCTTCATGAACTTGTGCATTTTGCGGGCAAGGTTCTCCATTTCGGAATCACCGCTTGATGAGGAAGTCGAGGAGGAGTAGGAGCTTTCATCTTGTTGAACTTTGAAGGCGATGTTCTTTGGAACTTTGATCGGTTTGCCTTCCTTTTCAGCTTGCCTCCTCATGGTGATCTCATAAGTCATGAGGGATCCGATGAGCTCTTCGACTGGCATGTTCTTAATGTCTTTTGCTTCTTGGATTGCCGTGACTTTCGGTGCCCATGTGCTTGGTAGGATCCAAAGGATCTTCTTGACCATTGTTTCTGCAGACACATCATCACCAAGGGACTTTCTCCCATTGCAAATATCAGTAAACCGTGTAAACATTTCAGTAATATTTTCATGTGGGTGCATAGAAAAAGACTCAAAATCTTGACGGTACATGTCCAATCGAGTGTCCTTGACTTTGTTGGTCCCCTCATGGGTAACCTCCAAAAGTTTCCAGATTTCGTGTGAGGAGGTGCATGTGGAAACTCGATTGAACTCATTACGATCAAGGCCACAATGTAGAGCGTTCATGGCTTTGCCATCAATCTTGAAATTTTTAATATCGGCTTGGGTCCATTTGGATTCATCGGGGGAAGAGAGAGTGTAACCTTGCATGACAATTTTATAAATAGGATAACCTATACTTCTAAGAAAAGTGGTCATGCGGGTTTTCCAATAATTATAGTCGGTTCCATCAAAAAATGGAGCACGACCCAAAGAATAGCCTTCGGGGGCGAAAGAGGTTGAAGCCATCACAAAAGATCTTAAATTTGAAACCGGTGAAGGTATTACTCAAATTTTCCTCTGATACCAATTGTTGGGCGGAGAAAGAAAGGAAGTGATGGCAAGAGGGGGGTGAATTGCCTTTTAAAAAAAAGATTAACAAATTAAAAATCAAAGAGAAAGTGCAGTGGAAATAAAGAGGCAAGACACAAGAATTGATAACGGAGTTCGGCCTAAAACCCGGCCTATGTCTCCTCTCCCAACTCAACCGTTGAGAGATTTACTACCGCTTGCTTTTTAATGGTTTTAGCAAGAAACCCACTAGACTTTACAGGTAGTCTAGAACCTATTACAGCTTGCTTTTGTTGGTTATGCAAGAACCCACTTGCTTTCAATGGTTGAGCAAGAACCCACTAGCCTTCTTACAGGTGAAGGCTAGCTCACCTATGTCTCAAGCCTTTTAAAGGAAAGGCTTGACCAACCTCTTCACACCTTGAAGGTGGTGTGAGAACCCAAAGAAAGGGAGATGAGAAAGAGATGGGTTTTGTAGGCACAAACCCAAAATGAAGCTCAAAATGATAAACAATGAAAAACCATATTGGGAGAATCCTTGGGCGCCAATGGATTGATGGAGCTGATGAAGGGCCCTCCCAAGCTTCTTTAGTGGTGCTCCTTGGATGTGGAAGGTGTTGGAGCAATTTGAGGTTCCTTGGAGGAATCCGCCGGAGGTTCGCCAAATGATCAAAAATGTGTCCGTTGGCTTCCGTATGGCTTACTTAAGTTTACGGGGATTCCTAGTCCTTTATTTATAGAGGGGGAACCCTCATATGGCCGTTGGAGGCCTTTGGAGCCGTTGGAGAGGCTTTCGGAGCCGTTGGAGGCCAAGTGGACAGGCTGGTCAAAATCCCAACGGCTAGTTTGACTGGCTCCACCGGCTGACCGGTACAGGGCCACCGGCTGGCCGGTGTGTGCAAAATGGAGGAGGGCTTGGGCTCAGGATCCACTGGCTGGCCGGTAAGGAGGCCACCGGTTGGCCGGTGCTGAGGCAGTAGCAACCACTGTGCTGGCTGGGTGCCACCGGCTGGCCGGTGCTGAGGCCACCGGTTGGCCGGTGATGAGGCAGTGGCTCAGCCTTCTGTCTAGGTACCACCGGCTGGCCGCTGGTGTGACACCGGTTGGCCGGTGGTCTGGACAGAAGGATGCCTTCTGTCCAGGCCTCCATCGGCTGTCCGGTGCTCTTCCATCGGTTGGCCGGTGGACTGAATTTCAGTCCACTTTGCCTTGTTGCTTTCTTGGCCCAATTCCTTGGCCACCTGAAATCATGCCTATCATCCAAAAACACTTAAAATAAGATTAGATAAATAAGAGGGTGATTGTGATCATGAAAATTAAACCACGAGGGGTACGATAGGTACAACAGACACCCCTTTTAGGTTTTAGGTGATGAGATCTTAAAGTGATTAATAACACTTTAGGATATGAATTATTGGGTTGGAGTGTATATAAATCTTAATTTTAATGTGAAGTATTCCTTTAGATTTTTTGGGTATATGTTTTTAGGTATTTATAACCTTTAGGGTTTATATGATCATGTATATTAAGTTAATTATGGGAACACGAGTTTTATCTTATAGATAACCATGAGATTGAAAAGTGATTTGGTGACTAAGTGATTAGTGATATTTCAAAAAATATATATATCATAATATTTTTGGGCTTGGAAGCTAAAAGGTATGAGATAAAATTTGATGTAAAAACACCCTTTTATTTTGTGGATATTTGGGAATGATTTGGTTTTAAATTTTGGTATTATTGTAATGTCCCAAAATTCCATGTAATTTTTTTTAAATTATATGGAATTATTTCATGACTAGGAACTGAGACAACGTGTGATTTCGAGGCCCAGAGTTCCTAGAATGATCCATCAAAAAATGTTATGTTTTAAATAGCGTGTGTGAGTAGTTTTCCTAAAAAAGTGGAATAACTCCTAAATGGGTGAACGGATTAGAAATATGAGGGCGTCGTTTCATTCAGGATGGCAGATTTACCCTAGGTGCTACTTGTGTTTAGTCTGTGCAGGCCTCAAGTGACAAAACTCAAAAATGGCATAACCATAAATAAAATTATTTAATAAAATTATTTTATTTTTAAAATCCTTATAACTCACGAACAGTGACTCGGATTGAAAATATGAGACCACCATTGAGCTCTTAAGGGTATTATTTCCTTAGGTAAAGCCTAACATTGGCCGGCATGAGCCAACAGTGGAAATTAGTTTTTGGCCATAAATAAAATAATTGAATAAAGATTATTTTATTTTTAAATCCTTATAACTCATAAACTGTAACTCGGATTGGAAATCTGAGAGTACCGTAGAGTTTGTGAGGGTGTGATTCCCTTAGGTAGAGCCTAACATTGGTCATCGTAGGCCGACTGTGAAAGTTACTTTTTGGGATGTAACCGTAAATAAAATAATTTAAATAAAAATTATTTTATATTTGAATCCTCATAACTCACAAACGGTAACTCGGATTAAAAATCTGAGACCACCGTTGAGTTCATAATAAGATGTTCTCTCCTTAAGCGGGGCCTAACCTCGACCGACACAGGTTAAGGGAAAATTTAATCTTTGTACATTTTAAAGAAAAATAAAATAAACTTAAAAAAGTTTATTTTATTAGAAATTATTTCATTGAAACGTAGCAATGAGCCGACAGGTTCATTCCATAAATGAAACCATGCAACGATGCTACAACATAAAGTAACAGAAATGAAGTTTTCTAAATGAAATAGTGTAACAGTGGTGACTCAGCGTAATAGAAACATTGTGATGATTTTTCTTAATGTAATGGGATAACATGAATTGGGGATGAGAGTGAGATCTAGCAAATCAATCTGAATCTTTAGAGAATCATCGTTGATGAATGGTGAAGGAAACCTCTCCAACAACGAATGCTGATGAATCCAAAAGTGGTGACGACACTTTGGAGAGTATATTTGGGACTGGAGATCGATGGAAGATGATGGATGATCATCCTCAACCAACTTCCATTTTCCCGGGTAGGGGTTTAAATCTATGTGATTATTATTCCCCTGTTCTTCCCTTCTAAACAAAAAACGTAGATCAACTCACTAACTAGTTGATCCATAGATGATTTCTTCTTGCAGGGATGGGAATAAATATTGTGGGTTGATGTTGGGGATTAAAAATCTTAGTGATTGAATTATGCTTTGTGACCCCGCTGACAAGAATAGATTTGGACCAAAATTAATGAAGGCTCGGATTGTTCATGGAATGTTCTTTGTGATCCCCACTATCTCCCCTATTGTTCTTTCCTGACGGACCCACGAGATTGCATCAAGTTTTTTCAGGATATTTTGAGTGTGGCCGGACCCCCAGAGTGATGGTAAGGCAGTCTTGAGGCCATAGCAATAAATACGGAGACCCGAGGATCACAACAATGCTTTCAGAACAGAAATTAGACCACCACACTGATAGTGGAGACCCGCAAAAGGAGGGTCTTCAGTGGTGGAACACGGTGGCATGAGCGATGTCGCATGGCGGCATGGCACCCCGACAGCGGAGGCCGCTGACTTGACAGTCGATGACGGCAGTGACCCGTGGCAGCATGGCCATGAGGGGAAACA
The DNA here is from genome assembly GCA_963277665.1 of Viscum album. Classification (NCBI taxonomy): domain Eukaryota; kingdom Viridiplantae; phylum Streptophyta; class Magnoliopsida; order Santalales; family Viscaceae; genus Viscum; species Viscum album. The sequence goes on along the minus strand of OY728123.1, from coordinate 999,329,407 downwards.
AGGGTCGCAGCCAGGGCAGGCCGCAGTAGATCAGGGGTGACACAATGTAGCGCCGCATCGCCAGGTGGCAGAACGAGGTCAACGGACCATGTGTAGAGGTCTCGGTCAGCCCCAGGCCAGCTGCTTGGCATTGGGGGTCACGGATTGATGTTGTAGTAGAGGGGGCATGGCTTCATCAAGCCACATCGAAGGATCAGGGACACAATTCTCGTCACGTCTTGGGTGGATTGAACTGGCCCACCCAGCGGGACGGGCAGGACCAGTAGGCCAGAGCCGGCATCAGGTCAGGCCGGTGGAGCGAACCGGGCCGTTGGGCGGCCCGGGCTAGAGGTGAACCGGCCCGCCATTGCAGACTGGGATGGATAGGAGAATGATTCCTTGTGAGGCCTAACTAGAAATAAACTGATCCGACTAAGTCGGACTGGGCCAGAGAATGCGGAACAGGTTGCTGGGCGACCTAGCGGGTTAGACCCACATCTGAACCGGTCTGGGTCCAACAAGGCCCAATGGGACTGTCCACTGGACCAGGCCAGACCGGGTCATCCCAGACCTGAAATAAGTCAGGTCAGGTTCATCAAAATGGATTGGGTCATGCAGGACCCCTGAGCTAGGTTGGTCGGGTCAGTCTGACCAAGTCGGATTGAGCTTAGACGCAACCGACTCCTGTTTACTAAAACGCAAATATCTTTCAAATCGGGCATCTGATTGATGCGTTGTCCACGACGTTGAGACCCTTGCGATGAGACGTTCCTTTGGGTATACTATAAGTTAATTTTCATGGTAGTTGAGATATGATTTATGGATTGAGGAGTATATTATTCTGAAATCAAGCATGCTGGAGAGTGGGAATCCTACGGTTGGCTGTGACATGAAGGATATGACAAGCATGACCTCGGTGGTCCAGTAGCAAAGAAGACCTTGGTGGTCCAGTATCAAAGTGGACCTCCGTGGTATAGAAGCCGAGCAGACCTCAGTGATCCAGCATCCGAGAAGACCTCACTGGTCCAGCAGCCAAGCAGGCCTCGCTAGCCCAGCATCAGAGCGGACCTCAGTAGTCCAGCAGTCAAGTGGACCTCAGTGGTCTAGTAGCTGATATGACCTCAGTGGTCTAGCAGCCGAGTGGACCTCAGTGGTCCAGTAGCTTAGGTGACCTCAGTGGTCCAGCAGTCGAGAAAACCTTAGTGGTCCAGCAATCGAACAGACCTCAGTGGTCTAGTAATTGATCAGACCTCACTAACTCATTAGGGATGACTCCCTCAGCAGAACAAGATGATTCAGTTTTTTGACCGATAATATTATTTTCTATAATTTAAGTTATACCTGGTGTGAGTTGTATTTTCTTTATGGTCTTGCTTTTTGGTCTTTCATTCATGGTTTGGGGTCCCTACTGAGTATTGTGTTACTCACCCCTACACGGGCCTTGCCTGCACTTGTCGTGTCTCATGCAGGTGATTGAAACTTCAATGGAGACCTTAGTAGTCTAGGACTAGGGGGTGCTGAGTGATATGGGATAGATGGGCATACTTCTAGGGATACAGGTAGCTACCCTTCAACTACCCTTTAGGTAGGTTCTCGAGTGGATAGACCGTTGAAGTTGTACTTTCCTTTGTGGTTTTGGACTTGAATTCTGGCCCCTTTGTACTTTCAGTTTGTATTGTACTCTCAGTAGTTGTCTTAGTGAAAGTTGTGGTTTACTTTGTGTTTACTCTTCTAATTTTGATCTTCATGTGTGTGTACAGGTTTAAAGTAAATGCCTTCAATTTTTGGTATATTCCTACTCAGTTCTAGTCTTCGTCCCCTGGCCTATGGGAGGTGGGCTTAGGGTAGTCACGGCATGGGCCCTGGGGGATGGGTCGTGAAAAAATGGTATCAGAGGGAGGTCAGTTCTACCAGAAGAACTAAGAGTCTATAAATTTCTTTGGGGAAATAGTGTTAAGTGTTTCGAGTTTGGATTTCATGCTAGGGAGTCCAGTGTTGGTGCGGCGGCCGACATATCCATACACTAGGACTGTGAATTCTGCTTTCTGACTCGGTACATAAAAACACAGGTTATGTGCATCTTTGAATGTTTTCTCAGGATCTTTATGAGTAAGAGTCTACCCACCAGGTATAATCTATTAATTATGATTTATCTTGATCTATTTTAAGATGCCTCCACACAGCCATCCAGCCATGATTTCAGTGTGTAACCATGAGGATGGTGCATATAGTGATGAGAATTCGGTACAAGGACTGTTTCCTGAGATGGTACCTTCAGGCGGTGTCCTAGATTTACCACTACTTGTTGGTCAGTAGTTGCTACCAGTTCTACCAATAGAGGTCACACGTAGGCTTAGTTCCTTACATGAGTTTCAGGGAGAGAGACCCCTAAGGTTCCAAGAAAAACCCGACTCATAGGCATCTAAGAATTTGCTTAAGGTGGTGACCGAGTTTTCCGTCTAGTTAGGGAACCATTAGATCAGATGGTGGTCTTGGTGGTGATCCTTCTATGTGGATCAACAGTGAAATGTTGGGGTTTAGATTACCCGATCTTATGATGAGGTGACTTTTCTGTGGTCAGATATTGAGAACCTTTCTCAGATAAGGGGATATTTCTATAAAATCTAAGTTTTATGCATTCCCAAGAGCTTATATAACTTCATAAGGACGACATGTTGGTAGCTTAGTATTCATCTAGGCATACCGACCTTTCTAGGTACTCGATGAATACGATACGACCAGTTATTTAGGGCACGGACCTTTGAGCAAGATGTGTTTAGGGACATCCAAGACAACACTAATCCTCTATGCATTCATACTTATTCTAGGGTGATAGAGAGAACCCATATGATTTAAATTCCTTTGGATGAGCATATACAGACAGTGGATGTTAGCAGTGGGAAAGTAGGAAGTTGATGTCAGTCTCAGAGACTTGGACGTGTGAGACGTTCTAAGAAGAAGTCCCAAGACTAGGGATCTATATCTCAAGGCTCATAGGGTGAGTCCAGTAAACCTAAAAAGAAGTAATGATTTTCAAGTGATGATAGGGGACATATCTCTAGAGATTGTCTAACTTGTCGTGCTAACAGTGAAATTGTAGATGGGCCACCGGGGAAGATATAGTGACAGGAACAGATTAATCTGTAGGGAGGCAGACATAGAAGATAATCTAGGAGAGAAGTAGGAGGTGGTATACATTTTGGCATGTTACAACTACCACCCCAATGTGGTCCACACCAGGCTCAGGGAGTTGGAGGATAGGTGAAGGGGGTAGCTAAATGCATCCATCCTTACCCACGTGGTAGTGGATGTTTTGATTTTTTCCCTACAGTGGTAGATGAGTATGAGGATGTCTTTATAGAGGATATTCTAGGACTACCTTCTCGTAGAGAGGTAGATTTATACATTGATCTATACCCTGGGACAGCACTGATATCTACACAGGCATATCAAATAGCTCCTGTAGAGCTCTGGGAGTTGAGGGTACAGTTGGTGGACTTATAGAGGAAGGGGTTTGTAAGGCCCAGTGTTTCACCATGGAAATCCCCAGTGTTGTTTTCCCATAAGGCAGACATAAGCTTGAGGTTATGTGTGGACTTCTGATGCCTAAACTAGGTGACCATGAAGAACAAGTATCCACTACCAAGGATTGATGACCTCTTCGATCAGCTAAAGGGGGAGAGATTGTTCTCTAAGATAGACCTTAGATCATGCTATCACTAGCTTTGATTATGATATAAGGACATATAAACTATGGCTTTCAGATTTTTCTATGACCATTACGAGTACTTAGTGATTCCGTTTATCATGACGAACGCCCCAGCAGTGTTTATGGGACTCATGAATAGGATCTTTCAGCCGTACTTAGACCGGTTTGTAGTGGTCTTCATTGATGACATATTAGAGTATTCATCATCTGGGGAGGGGAACATGATACACCTTAGGATGGTTCTGGACACACTCTGAGAGCACTATATTTATAGAAATCTCTTAAAGTTAGTTTTGGATATAAAAGGTCCACTTTCTGGGACATGTCATCTCAAAGGATAGAGTTGTGGTGGATCTAGTGAAGATTGAGGTAGTGATTTCTTGGGAGACACCCAAGAGAAAAACTGAGGTGCAGAGTTTCCTTGGGTTGGATGGGTACAATTTAAGGTTTATACCCAACTTCTCTTGAGTGTAATCACCCATGAAGGCATTGACAAAGAAGGGAAAACCCTTTGTGTGGATAGAAAGATGCCAGCAGAGCTTTCAGCAACTGAGGAAAATCTTGACAAGTGATCCTATATTGAGGCTTCCAGAGGAGGGTACTAACTTCATAGTGTTTGGTGACACATCAGGAACCGGGTTTGGTTGATTCTTGATGTATGGGAAAGCAGTGATTGCTTATGGGTCATTAAAATTGAGACCGCATGAGTAGAACTATGTGACTCACAACCTTGAGTTGCCAGTGGTAGTCCTCACACTGAATTTATGGCAACACTACCTTATGGGCAAATGATTCTTCATCTACTCTGACCACAAGGGTCTCAAGTATATCTTTTCTCATAAGGATATGAATCTGAGAGAGAAAAGTTATATAGAGTTTCTCCAAGACTATGACTTGGAGATATTCTATACTCTTGGGAAGGGGAATATAGTGGCATATTCTCTCAGTTGGAGATCGAGTGAACAATTACTGAACAAGGCCTCAGAGAATTTGGCCCCACTTCAGATATCCTTCATGGATAGAGACAAGTTATATTTTCTTTAGTCGATGGTAGTTTCTCCTCCATTATTACAGTGAGTTAGGGGTGCGTAACTCAGAGATTCCAGCTATGAAACTACACATTCCCAAATGTCCATAGGGAATGCCCCTTATGGATATTCGAGAGGTGGGGAACATGTCATACTTTTCAGAAGACGCATCGTAGTACCAATGGAATTGCGGGATTAGGTGTTGAGGGAGTTCCATACATATCCTTTGGTGGTACATCCATGTGTGGTGAAGATGTCCTCGGACCTCCAATGTTAGTATTGGGGCCTGTGATGAAGAAGGTAGTGGTGGAATTTGTCTCTATATGTCTCACTTGTCAGCAAGTTAAGTCTGAGAACCAGGTTCCAGAAAGTTTGACACAACCCCTCAAGGTACTGGAGTGGAAGTGGGATGGGATATCGATGGAATTTCTGTTGGGTTTACCATGTATGTCCCGAAGACATGATACCATTTGGGTAATCATTGACCAACTCACTGAGTCGACCCACTTCCTAACTACTTAGGAGCAAAGTTTAGTAGAGGGCTCGGGATGCCTCTACGTGCTAGAGATTTGATGATGGGGTGACTTTTGCAGAGTTTCCAATAAAGATCAAGGATTGACATAAGAGAACCCTCCATGGGTGATTGATTCCTCTAGTGTGTTTTCGGTGGAAGAAAATGAATATCTAAGAGAGCATATGGGAGTGGGAGGCTCAGATCCATGCTTAATAACCCCCATTTGTTTGATTAGCCTTTGTTTTGGCTTACAAGGATGTAAATCCCTTAAGGTGGGGGTAATGTAATGTCCTGTAATTCTATGTAATTTTTTTTTTAAATATATGTTAGATTATTTCGAGACTAGGTATTGAGACTATGTGTAATTCTGAGGACCAGAGTGCCGGGAATTATCCGTCGAAAAATGTTTAAGTTTTAAATAGCACCAGTGAGCGGTTTTCCTAAAAAAGTGAAATTACTCTTAAATGGGTGCCTGAATCAGAAATCTAAGGGCACTATTGCATTCAAGATAGAAGTTTTACCCAATGCACAACATAAGTTTAGTCTGCATGGGCCTCCAATGAGAATACCTGAAAATGGCTAACCATAAATAAAATAATTAAATAAAATTATTTTATTTTTCAAATCCTTATAAATCATGAACAATTACTCAAATTGAAAATATGATACCATTGTTGAGCTCTTAAGGGTATGATTTCCTTAGGCAAAGCCTAACATTGGTTGGCACGGTCCAACAGTGGAAATTAGTTTTTCGTCGTAAATAAAATAATTTAATAAAGATTATTTTATTTTCAAATCCTTATAACTCATAAATGGTAACTTGGATGGGAAATATGAGAGTACCGTTGAGTTTTTGAGGGTGTGATTCCCTTAGGTAGATCCTAACAAAGGCCGGCGTGGGCCGACTGTGAAATTTGGTTTTTGGGATGTAACCATAAATAAAATAATTTAAATAAAAATTATTTTATTTTTGAATCCTCATAACTCACAAATGGTAACTCAGATTAAAAATCTGATACCACCATTGATTTTGTAACGATATGTTCTCCTTAAGCGGTGGATAACCTTGACCATCACAGGTTGAGGGGAAAAGTTAATTTTTAGACATTTTAAGGAAAAATAAAATAAACATAAAAAGTTTATTTGATTCTAAATTGTTTCATTACAACGCAGCGACGAGCCCACTGTTCCATTCCATAAATGAAACAGTGCAACGATGCTGCAAAGCAAAGTAACATAAATGTTGTTTCCTAAATGAAACAGAGTAACGTCAGTGACTCAGCGTAACAGAAACATTGTGACACGTTTTCTCCATTTAATGGGATAACATGAATTGGGGATGAGATAAGGGTCTTGAAAATCACTCTGAATCTCTGGAGGATCACCATTGATGAAAGAAGGAAACCTTTCAACCGACGAATGTCGGAAAATCGGAAAGTGGTGACGACACTTTGGAGAGGGGATTTAGGACTGGAGATCGACGAACAGCAACGAATGATCATCCTTGACCAACCTATGCTTTCCTAGGTAGGGGTTTAAATCTATGTGATTATTTTTACCTTGTTCTTCCCATATAAATGAAGAATGTGGATCAACTCACTAACTAGTTGATCAGCAGATGGTTTCTTCTTGTAGAATTGGGAATAAATATTGTGGGTTGATGTTGGGGATTAAAAATCTTAGTGATTGAATTATGCTTCATGACCCCACTGACAAGAACAGATCCAGACCAAAATGAACAAAGGCCCATATTTTTCATTGGGTGTTCTTTATGATCCCTTAATTCTCCCCTATTATTCTTTGCTGATGGACCCACGAGGTCACGTTAGGTTTTTCTGGGAGGTTCCGAGAAAGACTGGACCCCCAGAGCAATAGAAAGGTAGTCTTGAGGTCATAATGATAAAGGTGGTGACATGAGGATCGCAACAATGCCTTCGGAATGGAAATAGAACCACCATGATTATAGTTGTGACATGCGGAAAGAGGTTCGCTAGAGGAGGCATGCGGCGACATGGCCACTCGGTAGCGGAGGCAGCCGGCTTGATGGTCGGCGGCAGCAGGGACCCGTAGCAGCGCAGCCATGGGTGGAGATGAGGGTTGTGTCCAAGGTGGGTCGTGGCGGAGAAGGGGTGATATGTAGTAGCGTTGTGTCGCCAAGTGGTGGCACACGATCAACAGACCACGTGCGGAGGACCCTACCGACCCTAGGTTGGCTGTATGGCATCGGATTCCATGGATTGAGGTTGTGGTAGAGATGGAAGCGGCACCCCCCACATCCCGAGTGGATCAGGTCGGGCTGGTGGAGCAAACCGGGCCGCTGGGTGGCCCAGGATGGAGGAGAATCGGCCCTCCATTGCGAACTAGGATGGGTAGGAAATTGGGCCGCTATGTGGCCTGACTGGAAATAAACCTGTCCAACTAAGATAGACTACGCCGAAGACTGTGGACCGCGTCATTGGGCAACCCGGTGGGCCCACATCCAAACTGGGCCAGGTCCAGCAAGGCCCAATGGGCCTGGGCACTAGACAAGGTCAGACCGGATCATCCCAGACCCAAAATGGGTTGGTTCGGTTTGGGAAAAACAGTTCGAGTCATGCGGGACCCCCAGTCAGGTTGGTCGGGTTGGACCAAGCCCGGACACAATTGGCCCCTGTTTACTAAAACGCCAACATCTTTTAGACCGGGTGTCTGATTGATGCATTATCTACGGAGTTGGGACCCTTGTGACAAGACAGTCCTTTGGGTATACTCTAAGTGAGTTTTCATGGAATTCAACATATGACCAATGGTTTGAGGAGTATATTCTCCTAGAATCAAGTGTGCTGGAGAGCGGGAATCCTACGGTTGGCTGTGACACGAAGGATATGACGAGCGGTACCTCGGTGGTCCAGGAGAAAATCTGACCTCGGTGGTCTAGGAGAAGAGTGTAACTTATTGTTCTAAAAGGTGATCGGACCTCAGTGGTCCATAAGTAGAGCAGACCTCAGTGGTCCAGCAGCCGAGAAGACCTCAGTGGTCCAGCAACCGAGGTGACCTCAGTTGTCCAACAGTCGAGAAAACCTCAGTAGTCCTGTAACCGAGCGGACCTCAGTGGTCCAGTAGCTAAGAAGACCTCAGTGACTCATTAGGGATGAGTCCCTCATTAGTACAAGATGATTTAGCTTTACAACTCATAATCTTACTTTGTATACTTTGAGTTATACCTGGTGTGAGATATATTTGTTGTTTGGTCTTGCTTTGTTATCTTTTCTTTGTTGTTTGGGGTCCCTACTGAGTATTGCGTTACTCACCCCTACACGGGCCTTGCTCGCACATTTCTTGTCTCATGTAGGTGATCGATGCTTCAACAGAGACCTTGGTAGTTCAGGACAAGGTGGTGCTCAGTGAGATGGTATGGACGAGCATACTTCTACGACTACAGGTAGCTACCCTTCACCTACCCTTCAGGTAGGGTCTCAAATGGACAGACCATGTTAGTTGTGCTTTCCTTTGTGGTTTTGGGATTGTATTATGGCCCCTTTTGTAATTTCAGTTTGTATTGTACTCTCAGTAGTTGTCACAGTGAATGTTGTGGTTTACTTTGTGTTTACTTTCTATAGTTTGAGCTTTATGCATGTGTACAAGTTTAAAGGCAATGCTTTCCCTTTTTGGGATATTCCTACTCGGTGATAGTCGCCATCCCCTAGCATATTGGAGGCGAGATTAGGGTAGTAACAGCACGGGCCCTGGGGTACAGGTTATGACAATTACTGTTTAATTTTGAAGATTAATGTATCATATGAAGGTTTACTCATTTTGGGAATTATCTTACCATGTCCTAACCATTTTGGTTTTAGTTAATGTTAAAAGATAAGTGTAATAAATTGTTATCATTTTATGGTTATATGATCCTTTAAAAGTTTATTTTTAGTTCTTTAGACATGAAAAAGTCATCTTGAATACTCATCATTTAGAGAAAAAGATGAGATTCTAGTAGAAATTTGATAAAGAATGAAATTATACTTGATGAGTAAGTATATTTCACTATGTTTTTAGTCTATATTGTGAAATAATTCTTCAACTCTAGGAAAAGTATCTTAAATCAAAAAAATATCCTATTACATTCATATCTGATGAATCAAATGGTCCTTTAAATCATCATAGATTTATTTTGAGACCCTTAACGTTACATTGATCATTCAATTGCTTGTGATCAATGACCACAATCACTCTCTATAATTATTAACACTTTTCTTCCATTCCCACTCATGTTCTCCTATTTTGAAACCTAGTTATGTGTTATTCCATATGACCTTTGTACCTTATTTTATATCTTATTAAGAGGATGTTTTATTAACCCTTTTTATGATGTGGGTTCACAAAAGAAATTATTTTAAAATTTCCATCCTTTTATTATCGAGATAACATTCCAATTATGAGGATTCAATTTATTAAAGTGTGGAGGATGTACCACCAAGAGATTTTAAAAGAAGAAAATTATGTTTGATAGCGTAAACCGAACGCAACACTAAGATTAAATGAGAATGTAACACCCCAAGACTTTATAATATATTTATTTTTAAATAATATAATATCTTCAATATATTGTCGTACACAAAACCCTAATCTTTTTATGTTCCATAGTGTATTAAACATGCAACACTGAGATTAAACGACCCATGATATATATAACTGTTATAACCAAACTGTTAAATTGGTGGGTATGAATAATATTAAATAATTTATGAAATATATATATATATATACTGATCAATATATATTATTTATTAATTTTTAGTAAATAAATAATCAATTTTTAGTAAATTAATTTTATTTTTCAAAAATATGTTTTCTTCAAAATTGATTTTTATATTTTTTTCATGAAAAAAAATATTATAATTTTTTTTTGGAAAATTTATAAAATGTATTCAAAAAAATTAATGTCATTTTATTAAGTCATAATATCAAAAAAAGGTGAAATTTTGGGATTTATCAGAAAATACTGATTTTTCAGTGAATAGTGAAAAATATCATTTTTTGTAAAAATATCATTTATTTTTAATAAATTAAGTAATTTAAATGTCAATTTATGTTTTGAATATGATTTTAAGTAAAATAAGTATTATTTAGTTTTATTTAATCCACTTAATTACATTTTAATTATCTTTATAATTTTATTTTAGTATAAGTTTAGTTTTGGGTTTAAAACCGGTATTTTTCTGAAAACTGTTTTAAAGTGTATTATATTTATCCATTTTAATAAAATAAAATAATATCTATTGAGTAATGTTTTAAAATTAAATTTATATATTAAATATCAATAAATTTTAATTTATATTCATATAATGATTACTATAATGCATTGAGTTAATATAAAATGATCTTGTTCTTGAAAAATACACTTCTTGAAAACCCATTTTTTCATTGCATTTGAAAGTTTTATTTTAAATTTAATTTCCTCTAATTATAGAAAATTTATTTGAAAAAATAGACTTCATTTTTTAAATCACAATTTCAATATTATATTAGAATTAATTTTTTAAAATTTTCTGAAAAGATTAATTTTTTGATTAATATTGAAAGATACTGAATTTTAATTGAAAAATGCCTTTTTGGTTAAATTTTTTATAAAGTTAAATTATATTTTAAATTTATTTTAAAATTAGATTATTTAAATTATATATAAATTAATCCAATTTATCTCATTAAAATTAATTTCATGTTGAATTCGGATATAAAAACTTTGTTATCCTTTGAACTTTTTCTCTTTAAAAACTTGGTTTTACGTTACGTCTGTGGGATTAATTTTAAATTAAATTTTTCCACTTTTTTTAATGGAATTTGTAAAAATGGATTCCATATTTTTAATAATAACAATTTATATTATCTGATAAGTTCAACTTAATTTTTGACAAAAATGAATAGTGAATGTAGTAAAATTTAATTATCACGGTTAAGGTAAAAATGGGTTTACTGAGGGTTAAACTAAAAAGATAAGGGTAAAAATAGACTATAAAATTTTCAAAGGGGGTATTTAATGGAACTTGTAAAAAAATTATGATAAAAAGTTCATTTATCAGTGCTTCTAAAAAAGTGATGATAAAGGGGGGTCCTTATCAGTGCATGTAAAAAATCATTGATAAAGGGGGGTCTTTATCAGTGCTTTTTTAGAAGCACTGATAAACACCCCCCCCCCATAAGTGTATTTTAAATTGTGATAATAAAGTTTATATTTCAAAAAAATAATTAAAAATAATGTATTAATATATAAATATATTTATATTGGTATAAATATAATATATATTTTTTAAATATGTTTTAGATAATGATAAATAGGAATTTTCACATAATATATAAGATATTTAGTCAAAATAGATTATAAAGTAATTAAGAAAATATTTTTAATTAATAATTTGATAATTATTATTAATTAATATCCATTTAATAAAAATTAAAAGATAAAAAATTAAAAAAATTAATAAAAGAGCTAAATTAAGTTGAAAAAGAAACTAGAACTTCAAGTGGACATAAATTTTAATCAGGGTGTTCATTTGGGCTCTACCACATATAAAATAAAATTTTGTGATGATCTATATGCCACAAAGGTCTATATTTATCTCTATGATATTTTTCTTATTTTTAAACCCCCAAAAAGGCCCAAAAGGACTCCAAAACTAAGTTTTTAGTCAGGGTGCCCAAATTTTTTTACATTCGATGGATATTCAGCCACATTAAAGGGGGTATTTTTTCCCTTTTTCAGTGGGGAATGAATCTATTCCCAGGGCTTACATTCATATTGATATTATGACTTTGAAATTTTATCATTTTTCAAAATTTACTTTTATTTATAATCAAATATATAACAATATATAATTTTTTTAAATATTAAAATATAACATTTTAATTTTATAAATAAACAATTAAACATGTTTATATATAATTATATTTCTAAATATATAAACCTTATCTAAATAGAAACTAATATCCATTTTAAAAAATATATATAAAAATAAATATGTATTTAAAATATATATATATATATAAACATATATATAAATATATGGATAAAAAAATATAACAAAAATATATAAATATATAGATATATCATAAAATGTAAAATAAAATTGTATGGGGGAGTGGTAAAGGCACTTGTGTATAATTTTTAGGTATCAGGTTCGAAACTCGTTGGAGGTAGGGGTGTGCACTATGGTGGGATTATCTAAAGTGTTGATAAAGGGGTGGGGGAAGCACTGATAAAGGGGGTGGGGCGTGAAAAAAATATATAATACCATTTATTAGTGGGTCCTTTATCAAAAAAATTAGTGTTGTTAAATGGGGCCTTTAACAGTGCTTAAAAAATCACGGATAAAGATGGACTTTAACATGGCTGAAAAACGCTGATAATGGCCCCCTTTATCAGTGCTTTTTTAGCGTTGTTAAAGGGGACCTTTATCAGTACTTTTTATAATCCCTAATAAAGATAACACTTTAAAATATTTTACATTATCAGTGCTTCTATATAACTGATAAATCCCTTTTACTAGTGTTATTAATGTCTTGATTTTCAGTAGTGTAAGGGGGATACCTGAACAAGAAGTAATGTTTTTTAACAAGCATCTTTATTTTATTTCTTTTTCCACCTCCTTAAATTCTTCCTAAACCATGATCACATAATAACCTCATTATCTTACATATATAGGATGGTTTCATAATAAGTTTATGACCTACAACCATCTCCACTTCCATCAAATGGGTTATGAAATTATCATTCGTAAGTATGGAGGACTACTGCCTCACAAACCGATGTTGTTCGTTTTTTCATTACCACATCTCAAGGTTGGTTATGATGATGGATATAAATTAAATATATTATATTTATAACATAATTAAAACTATAGATTAATTATATCATATATAAAAAATTTTACTTTCCATCCCGTTGGGGATATGATAACATCACTCGTGTGTACGGCAAACTATCGCCTCGCAAAGTGATATGATTCATTTTTCACTAATGCATTACATGGAAAGTAACATGGGTAAAGATAATGAATATATGTGATATAAATTACATAATTATGATATTAATTACATATTTATCATTATTTAAATATAATATATCATTTATTTCTTGCCTTTTGACTCGCTAAAAGATGATAACATCGTTTGTGTAAGTGTGGACTACCTCCTTCATGAAGTAATGTGACTCTTTTCTTCACCACACCACAATAATTATATATATATGTATATATAATTAAATAATATGGTATTTATGATATAATTATAATTCTATAAATATATAATATTACTTACCTTATTTTCATAATGATCATTGAAAAAAGGAAACATTACCCATGCGTACATATGACATGTCGTCTCCTTGATCGTAACAATAAATAATTTTTCATAACCATATTTAATGAATGGTATTAAAATAATAATTGATGTATAAATATGATTATTAATTCATGATTATTATTCTATATATTATGGAACTATATAATATGCATAAGAACTGTAACTTTCATAACAAATCATGAAAGTGAAAACAAGGCAATTAACACCTAAAATAATGAAAATAATGAAAGATTACTAAATAACGGGTGATAAGATTCAGTAAAAGGATCATATATGATATGATAAATAGTAATATTTTTCTTTAATTATTTATTAACATGTTTAAAACCACTATACTGGAGATTAAATCTTGATCAACTAGAAAGAAGTGTGAGGTAAGAGTTTTCTCATCTCACTTTTATTTTTTTGAGATATATGTCATATTCACCACTTATTTTGTTATGTGGTGTATATAATACCCATGAATGTATTATATGATTATTATATTTAAATTTTTGGGGACTTATATATCTATATAAGGATGTATCTTTCATGGGGTTTACAATTTCAAAGTTACCAAAGCGGTAATGGATTTTGTCTCAATTTTCCTTCTTTGATACGTATGTAATATTATACACCTATCCTATTTTATGAGGTATATATAATTACCATTTGATATTTTATATCATGAATATCATTATTTTAATTCTTTATTAAGTTATATTTAATTATTTTATTTCATGGTAATTACAGTTTAAAGTTACCAAAGTGGTAAGAGTTTTATGTTAAAATCTCTTCATTTGTCATGATTTCTTATGATTATTATTACAATGATAAAATATTATGGTATATATATCAATAAAAGCATGAATTTTATTCTCATATTATTATTTCATGAGAATACATTCTTTCTCTTCATTTTCCTTCCTTTATGTACTTAAGTGTTCAAAAATAATGTTTTTAAGAAAAATCATCTTTTTGATCCAACCCCTTTTTTATTTCAAAACCATGTTTTTTAAAAAAAAAAAAAAAAATTAGCATTATTAAAATGATTTTTAAATCTTCATTTATATGTTTATAAGGTTATTTTAGAAGAATTTTTTTTTTCAAAATATCTTGTGAATATTTAGTTTTAAAAAAAATCAAAATAAAAAGGTTATTTTTCTAAAAATGTCTTTAATGATCTTTTAATGGTATTTTCATTCATCAATGTCAACAACCATTGGTGTTCCTTATGATCCAATGGGGATATTTTATATTGATACCATACTCAGTATTTCTATGTATAGATTAATATTGTTTCAAAGAGATTTTTATATAACCTTTTTATTTTCCACAAGATAAGCATATTTTAAATAGATTGTTATGAAATCCATTTCTCTTCTATGGGCAAATCATGTTTCAAAGTTATTGTTATGGAACCCATTTCTTTTCCATGGTTTAATCAAGTTATGAAAGGAATAATGGTTGTTTTATGATTTTTATGATTATTTCTAAGTTCTATGTATTTTACTTATGGTTCTTGGACATTATATATGATCAGTGTTCCTAGATATCACCGGATGAGCCCATTATAGATTATACAATTGGTGCGCCCAGATAGTGTGAGGTAAGCCTATTATAGCTTATAAGATGGGTGTTCCTAGATACCAACATGTTTTTCTATGCTCAATAAGGGTTTATAATGTTTCCTTTTATCATGATTAATATCATATGGCTCATAATTATTGATTCTTTTGAATCTGTCTTTTGTTAAAACCTTATGACATGTTTCATTGTTAATGATTCAGGTATTGATGGGTATGAGTTATTTTATGATTCTCTCATGAATTCTGATTATGTAATCATACCCTTATGAACTTCTTATACTCATTTATTATATTCAATTATTAATGCTTATGTTTACCCTTACTAATCATTTTATCTCACCCTTCTTATGTTTTCTTTTCCCCTAGGTTATAAAGAATGAGGTTAAAAAATTTGTGTCTAGAAGGGATTTCATATTGATGATGATGATGAATTAATGTGAAATAATAAAATCTAGGTTAAGTAGGAGAAATTATCATTTAATTACATGGGTATTGTTTATATAGGATTTTGTCTTAATTCTATAAAACTCTAAACTTGAAAGGTTCTTGATAATGTAAGTGATATTTTTTTCCTTTTCATGTTGTAAGGTTTGGATGGGAAAAAATTGGGTAACAATTATCAGTATTAAATCCAAAAATATAAAGTTTATTATTTCAACATTGGATTCGGGAGTATGGGTTTGGGGATATTATATTTATTCTATGGTGATTATAATCCTTGTAATCGTGATGAAATGAAAGAGTGTAGTGTTCTCTTATGGATGTAGAACTAAATTCTAAACCATGTAATATTTGTGAGTCCACTTTACTGTCCTATTATTTCCTTTTCTTGATTTCTGTTGTGTGAGTTTTTTGAGAGAGGTTTTTCAAGGGAAACTTATTATGGTGTGTGGGGTGATTTTATTTCCCATATTCTTCTATACTAGTCACTGGAAGTTCCGATTGCTTAAATTTCATGGAATGGGACCTCTAATATGTGAAATATTCTAATAAAATCATGTTTTATGATCATGTGATTGCACTAATTACATCTTCCCAATAGGGTAATATCTCACATTTTCTATCCCAACATCAACCAAAACCTCCCATGCACTTTGTGTATTTCCATTAGAACCATAGAATTTTATGAAAATATGGGAATCAGATAATATCAATAGTTCCACTATAATGAAAATAGTTGGAAGGCCCTATAAGAGTTCAACAAAAGTTATCTTAAGAGAATATTCTCCTATAATAGAAAAACCATGTTGATTCCCTATAAACATTCCACCATGAGTATGAACTTTATTCATAGGATTTAATAAGTTATAGTGTAATGAAGAAAAAATATCTCCAGTACCATTAATGTGTTCAGAATCTGGTGGATCCTCTTGCAGCTCTTTATTCACCTTCTACTTCCATATAAAACTTAAGACTTTAGGTTTATAATTCCCTTATTTAGAGATCGTCACTTGAATAGTCGATTGATTCTTTGAATCAAATTCCCCAAAACCAATTGCCTTCATAGATGTAACTTTCTTTGACACCCGGATTCTAAACTTAGCCACCAAATGGATGCATTGGAAAAAATTATACCAAATGGGGGAACATTTTCATAGAAAATCTATTAGATAAAACACGTAAATTTATTCCAAATCTAGATTCATGAGGGGATATTAGTAAAAATTTCAAATTCTGTGCAAACCAGTGCAACAAAAGACCTAGAAATATTGATGGTAGAAGAGTCAATCTTGATGGGATTACCAAGACTGCTCATGATAGTTATCAGAGCATTCGATATGAGTAGATATGAATCAATATTAGTAAAACCAACACAAATTGGTAACATGGGGGATTCATATCCATCATGAATGAATAAAGACCACTTAGATACCATAATTATATAAATAAAAATCCTCTATGATTACTGAATCCAACACTGATAAAATTCATCAATATTAGTAATTTTTAGAAGAACTTGAAAATCTTAAAGAATGCCAATACTAAACTTAGTAAATCCAACCAAATCCATAGTCTTACTAATTACTCATAGATTAGGTTGATGGCCCTGAAAAGATCCAACAAGTATAAAGAAAAAATAGTTGTCCATGATTTGAGCCTCCTCCTCTATGAAATAAAGTGTTGGTGATAAAAAAATACAAACAAACATATATACATACATACATACATATATATATACCTACATGCATACATATATATGTGCATACCTATATATGTATGAATGTATATACATACATACATGCATACATACATATAATTACACTCATAGGAAATTTCACTTTAAAAAATTCATTCATTTGGAATCCAAACTAACCTTCAAAACTCATTTCAAAAAAAATATTGAAGAAATATCACTTTAGAAAATCAGGTCATGAATCAAAACCAATATAAAAAATTCTTAGTTATATAAGCTCAACTCCACTACTTTATTGTAAAAAATAGAACCTCAAATCATAATACATATAGATACCAGCTTCTCTCAAAAAATTTGTGGCTCTATATTGATAATTTTTTTCCAATTTCTTAGTTATAAAATCCTAAAACAAAATTAAATGCTTACGATGATCCTTAGTTTTGATATTCTATTTTTTCAATTAAATATTATTCTATTATTATTCAAAACCTCACTTATGTAAAATTAAACAAAAAATATAAATATAGGAGTGGATTAAAACATGTGATGATTCTCAAATAAATATTTTGTAGGCTAAACACATGAGAAATAAACAATATAAATTGGATTCAATGTCCAGTATAATTTTTTTCAAATACCTAAATCAAGATTCTATTTTGATAAATATTTTTGAATTATTCTTATATCACTTACAAGTTTTGATAAACAATATAAAAATAATCAGTGCTTGTTATAATTCTAAAAAAACACTTTTACTTAGATTTCAAAAGAAAACTACATGAGTGTCTATCTAGAAAGAAAACATTTTTAATAATAAATTTGAAGATAGTATATATATATTACCTCAAAAACCAGAGATATCAAATGGATTTGAAAAATAATTCCATGATTCATGTAATTCCCTTGCAAATATCCTTCAAGTGACATATAAAAATTGATTAAAACAACCAACAAATAATAAAATAGTGAATAATGAGTGAATAATCCATGATTTTTTTCACCGACTAGTTCAATAATTATTATCCATTAATAATATTAGGAAAAAAAGATAAATTCATTGGAAGTTTCTATAATAAAATTCATAGTTCAAAATCAAACATTGGTTGATTCATTTGCAAACACTTACCAAAATCTATTTATAGCACTTATCATGTGCTTTTGTATAAAATGTTTCAAAAATGATAAAAACTGAAAATATAAAAAAAATTATGAAATATTAATGTGTTCATGCCATGATGATAATAATTATTATGACTCCTCAGTTCCCAAAAAAACCTTCATATTCCCAAACCTTTTGTTTCTCTAACCTCTGTAATTTCAACTGTTTGTTTAGATATGGTAGAGATTAATATTAACTATTGGATCATATCACATGTAATCTATATATATGGCTATGTATTAATGAAATGGTTGAAATTTTTTGGATTTACATTTTTTTTCCTCTTCTTATTTTTCTATAATATTTTTATTTCCATTTTTTCTTCATTATCATCATATGAATATTCGACGCATGTTTTTTCAATAATACGTATTGAATCTGATTGATTATTTATTCCTAGTTTTAAAATTTCTCATGGTTTCAATCAAAATTAGATCAATTTCACAACACGTTATTATCATGATTGTATCCTCTGCATTGCACATCATGGTGATTCTATAATCAACATAAGATATTTCTTACATGAAAAAGGTATGTCACATGTTTCTATAAACTTTCTTCTTTTAACATACACTTTCACGTGTGCATCAAATCTACTCATTTGAATAAATACATCAAAAGGTGATAATTTTTTTCTGTGTAATATATTGTTACATTTATTTTTACCCTCTTGATAAACTTTAAAATAATATATGATTTTCTTAATATTTTATTTTGGGAAAAATAAGGATCTTATAAAGAGATGTAAGGACTCATGACTGCCAAAATTACAGTTTATTCCATAAAGTGAATGTGATTAGTTAATAACCGGTGTATTATATGTTGATACAAACATCATTCATCAAATAAAATAATGAAATAATGCCACTTGAAATGGTTGAATGATGAAAATCATGTATTTTCCATACATCAAAGTGCTGAAGTAAATTTTACTAATCATGTCATGAAAATGATGGAAACATAATAAAAGTTAACTTCTTATATCTCTATGTACACCCTAAAGGTTTCAAACTTGATTATGGTGTTTAAATAATCATGAAATAAAGGATATTTATTTTATTAATACACATCCCCTGAAGTAGGTTGAAAATATTGAATTAAATATTCATGCTATTTTCTTAAAGACACTATAAAACTCAAACAAATAATTTTATTCCATTCCCTAAAGTGAATGAGAATATTTATTGAAAAAGATTCATTTTATTCACTAAAGTGAATATAAATATACATGATTTTATTTTAAATCAATTTTTAAGTGAATATGATGCTTTTCCATTAATCATTGTGATGTATTTTTTTATAAAAAATAATAAAAATATAACCACGAGAAGTGTTTTGATGACAATAAACATTTAAAGAGTACAATGAATTTTAATAATGAATATAAAATAATTCATCCCTGAAGGATGATATGAAAATATTGTCCACTGATATTATATTAAAATATATCTTTGTTTATCAATTATTTCTATTCTAACACCAATATCAAATAAAGACATTATAATTTATCATGTGATTATAGATTATTAATTTCATCTCATGTAAGTAATTTTATATTATCCCCTTAAGAAGATATTATTCCTTTTATATTTCATAGATGATTTAATATAATTATATAACCATTATAATCCAATATATTTTATAAAAATTATTTTACCATTTAAAGTGGTTAAACAATGTTATCATGATATAAAATTAGTAATTAATTCATTCCTCATTGTGAATGTAATTAGATCATTTCATTGCTTTAAGGGAGTGAAATTATTCATGAAAAATTTGATATGAATTATGCTACTCATAATTATAATTTTATCATGAATATTTTAAGTTTGATCAAATTATTTCTCCTTAATTTGTTAAATTGAATTTTTTCATTCTATGAATTATAATTTTTGATGAAGATAAGGTGTGTGTTGTGAATCTAGAAGATTCTTACACATTGGTTATTGTTACCACATTCATCAGCTTAAAAATATATAGGGGCTCCACTCCCAAGTAAATGTATTGTAAAATAATATTTGGGATAGAAGTTCAAAAATATACAATAATATTCTTGGTGATGGGTCTAACCCATTATTATTATATTATGAATTCATCAACCACTAAAATTGAAAATTATATTTAAATATATGAGTATGAGCAATGGAATATCCTAAAGATCTTATAAAATTTGTTCTTGAAGAAAAATCTTTATAAATTTTATTTTGATTAAATACTTCAAAATTACTCATATATGAGTTAGTATATGCTCATGTACATTTATATATAGATAAAACTAATTAGCAGTTCTATAAGAAAAAATATATTTCTATCCAGTAGTAAAAATTATTAATGGTTTGCTATATCTAGAGTCTTAATGAGATATATAAACGGTATTCTTGAAAAAAATACCATATAGAGACATTGGATAAAAGAGATACCTTGATATGTAACAAGAATTTATAAAAAGTGAATATAAATAGTTTGTTATGTATAATCTAATCAGTAATGTTAAATCATGAGTTTACTGATCTCGATGCTTTAAATATATGAAATGATTTTTTAGGTCATCTGGGATCAATTATAATGAAATGTATTGATTCAAGTATATATGAACATAAATTTTTTTATAACATATTAGTTATCCATTTGGTATAGAATGATAAATTTATTTAATGGATTCATGTTTACTAAATTATAAAAGAATTCATTCTCATTAGGTAATTATGAATGCCCCTATATAATAATTTACCATGAGTTACTCACTATTAAGGTACCTATTATTGGGGTAAATTATATATATCATTAATAACTATTTTGGAAATGAATTTCCTATATATTTATGAAGAAAAAATTATGAAGTATATATAGGTGGGCCCACCTACCATGTGATCCATTTAAAAACTATATGAAAGATGCATCTACTAAATAGTCATATATGTTATTAGTGTCTGGTGAGTATACATTACATTCTATGAATGTTGATTAAAATAAATATTGAGCATCACATACTATATAAATAATATTCATGAATAACCATTGACAAGATGTTCATAACACTTACATGAATGAAAAGTGTTAAAAATCAGTAGTCTTATTATACACACCAAAAGTATGGTTGAACTAATTATATAAAATAATTATTAATCATGTGTGTAGAAAAATAAATCTATTTTACCTTAAAGAGGAAAATGAATATATTGACAACATTATACCATTTTAGATATTTTCCTCAAAGTGAAAATGGTACTAGAAAAATTATGAGATCTCATTCATTATTTTTGATAGTATATTTGAATTTTTAAATGCTTTCAAACCCCACTGATGAGAGTGTATTTTGATATATGTCAATATCAAAATAATCTACCAAAAGTATCAAATGAACTTATGATATTTCCAATATATAAAGTTTTGAGTATATTATCTAAACTACCAATACTATTGAATACTTATGCTTTTATTATAAGAAATATTATTCCTTATAAATTTGGATATTTAGATTATGTACAACTGATGTTTTTATTGTTTATATATATGATAAATATTAATCCTTGAATGGTTAAAAATTCCTAAATAATATTTCATGTATCAATCTTAAGATATATTTGTATAAGGAGGAATGTAAAATTGATATTATCATCACATGGTTTGTATAAATTTATGTTTTTTCATTAATCTGTATGTTTTTGATAACATAAAAACTCTTTAAGAGTTTAAAAAATTATTGGAATTTTTGATGATATAATTACTAAGAATATTAATTTATTTTGAATTAATCATATAAAAGATGAAATTATAAATTTTGGGATGATTTTACATATTCATGAAAATACCTTTAACCATTAAATCTATTTCTTTCAAGGGTGATATATTTCATACATGAGGGGTTGATGAAGAATTTACTTATCCTATAAGGATTAAATATAAATTAACATTTTATTTATCCATGGATGATGTGTGTGTGTGTGTGCATATGTACCTTGCAAATACTAAGAAATCATATTATGATGCAGGGTTCATTGAAATCTAAAAGATGTAAATTATTCTTATTCCAAAATTAAAAACTGAATGTTTTGGTTATGAATTGATCATGGGAATTCTATAAGTTAAATTTAGTGATGACCATTACAAGATAAAGAGATGTAACTATTATAAACTTTTTACCTTAGTCAAATTTTTCCCATTGAGTTTTCTTGGTATGATTTTTAATGAGACAACACTGTGAGGACTTATGTTATTATACTCTTTTTCCCGGATCGAAGGTTTTTTCCCATGATAATTTTTTCCTTGATGGGGTTTTTAATGAGGTATTAATATATAATAATATATCCAAGAAAATTTTGTAGACTCAGTACTGGAAAAGGGACTTATCCCAACGTATCTACACCCACGGTTTAGAAAACTCGTGGGTATAGAGGTGTTTGTCCAAGTATGTACCAATGGATTTTAAAAAACCATTAGTATAGGTTGGTTTATACCAATGGTTTTTTGAAACCGTTGGTATATAATTCTAAATATTGGAAGACCACTTGGTTTACTCCTCATCTCCTCCTCAGTCAAACCCTACTTCCCTCCTCACATGCATCTATGCATCCCCATCCCCTCAGGAAACCTCAACCGGCCTCATCCCTCCCCTCTGATGATTTCGGCAGCCCCACTGCCCTCCTCCAGCAAATTCATCCACCTCACTGCTCAATTTATTTCAGCTTCCCCACTTCCCTCTTCACCTAATTTCAGCCACCACACTCTTTTTCTGATTATTTTGTGTTGTGATTTTTGAGAGATAACATTTTTTCCCTCTTATTTCTTCTCTATAGTTTTTTAATATTTTTCAAGTGTTTTATTGAATTCGACATGGTTCGGATGTTTTCCATTGGTGTATCTGTTTCATTTGATTTTATTCAAGATTTATAATGTTACAAGTGTTTTCGAAATTCATATTTGGCCAAAATATTCATGGTGTGAACTATATATAGGGTCAATTTTCTTTTTCATTCATTTATTTTAATTTTTTCTCAGGTGGAAAATGGGTGGAATTTCTTAATTTAAATGGTATCTTGATAGGAAATGGTTTTTTATAAACTATCCATGTTTTATAAAATTATATGGTTTGTTTTCATAATGAAACACACATGTTTTTGGTATTATAAGAAAAATGAGGCTTCCAAAGAGGGTTAATTTTTTGTGTTAAAAGAGGGATTTCATGTTTTGATGGTATTTTTGGATTTAAAATATGAACAGAGGTATCCCATGAATTATGTGGTTATAATTTTTTATGAATATATTTTATTTTGTAATTTTGTTGGTATGGAATGTTGTTTTGTACAAAAAAATTAATTTTGTACGTTGTATGTATAAAAGTGAAGGCCCAGTTGGCACCTTGTTATTAGTTGATCATTGATGGTTCCCTTTTTGGTCCCCATTTATTTTATTGATGTTTTTCTTATCCTTGTGATGGATTATTGGTTGTGTGATGCATATTGTGCTTGTGTTTTGGGGGTCACATTGATTGCAGTGCAGATGGTGGGAAGGATGTGATAATGTTGTTATCCCTAGCGACTTGTTATTGTATTGTGATTATATTATTGTACATGGTCTACCTAAATTATTATTCCATTAGTCGACTGCAGTTTCTAATTAGGTAGTATTGGTACATTGATAGTCTAGTAAAGGTTGTGCATTGGCTATACCCCCTTAGTTGTATGTAAAACCTTTATTTTTGTTTTTTCACTGAGGATACTACATAGAGTGATTCAATGGATAGATGTATAATTTTACCCTACCAACAACTAGGTTCATGTTTTCATGTCTTTTGTGGTCATGTTAGTCATCATGACTTCGCCTAATGATATGTATTTATGTTATGGATCATTCATTTATACATTTTCATTTGTATTGTTTATTTATTGGATGGTATTTCTTAGTGAGTTATCCCTTTTGTGTATTAACCTTATTTTTTTTATTATTCCATCCTTTTATTTATCATGTTTATTCTTTATTATTTACACTTACTTAATTTTTTACCTTGATTTGGGTGTGTGTGTGTTATTTTAAAGAAAAAAGTAAAAAGTTGTTTCCATAGGAACATTAGTATTAGCACGATTTTGAAATGTTTTAGACCATATATGGTTTTAATTTGGAAATAGTTATATTTAAATAAATTTTTTCCCTTGGATGTTTCTTTGTTTTTAAATAGAAAAAATTTTAAGAAATGTTTTTATAACATGGGGATCATTGATGAAGGGCATATCTTAACCTTTTTTTCCATTCATTTAAAGTAGAAATTAAAACCTATTTTTTCCACACCTTGTCTTCAAATTTGTTTCTATAATAAAATGAATAAATGAGACTCATGGTGGTATCCTACTAGTTTTGGATCACACCCAATGTGTCGGTCCATCTTTAATATCAATTGTATCCCCATGTTCTTAGATTATTGTCTGGAACCTATGTTCTTGTTGTTTACACTTTTTGTGTGGGTTGGCATAGTGGTTCCTAACTATGTGCTTCCTTATTATTTGTGTGTGGTTTACTTCTCTAGGTTTTGAAGTGGGATTTAAAAAAAATTAAAATAAATAAAGATAAAGTGTAATCATATTGTTCTTTAAAACTATTTTGTAAATGACTTTGACAGGGTGTGTTCTTTAAAGTGTAAAATTTTGTTTCCAAAATAGTTTTGGAATAACTTTCATGGGAAATCATTTTTTTTGTTTATTAATGAAACTATGAGTGTGTATTGGTTTTAAAAACAATGTTTTAGGAAAATTTCATAAGTTTCAACACACTTTTGATGTGTTTTCATTTAATTTCATAAAACATTATAAAAAATGACTATTTTCTCATTTCAATACAGTTTGTTGCACCTCTTGATCTTCCTGGGGAGATGTTTGGATAGTGACCATGATAGTGAATTATTAAATGTCAGGGATACCCATCTTGGTTCATTATTTGTAGTCATCACTTATATCATATGTTATTTCTCTTATTCTTTGTTTTTCTATCTACTAGTATGCTTTGATTACTTTAATATTAAAATTGGTTGTAATGAATTTTTTAATTATAGTTTACATTGTTGATTGGAATATAACTTTTTTTCTTTGTAATAGAACGGATAGAAGATGGATGTATCATACCAATCAGATTTCAACCGAGTTTCAAAAGAATTTGGAAAATTTATAAATTTTTCATTTAACAATTCTTTAGATGGAGGTTTTATACAATTTCTATGCTATAATTTTGTTGGAAGACCATTTTTAATTCATGATGAAGTTATATACCATATAATGAAAGCTGTATTTCAAACAAACTATTCTATATTGTATTACCATGGAGAGATGGAAAAATATTATACTGTTCATGAATAAAAACAAATAATTGGTATGTAGAATTTGATATTTGATAGGTTTCCATTTGTACATCATTATGAGAGATATATTATTCCACTGTAAGAAGACAATGATTTCAATACACGTTAGGAAAAGAATGAATATTATGATGTTGAGATAGTGAAAATTTTAATGGATGATGCCAGAACTCCAGTATATCAGGAATGTACTAAAATAACCAAGTTTTGATTTTTAATGTGGTTATATCATGGAAAAACCATGTATGGAATTTATAATATTTCTATTGATTGTATTCTTACATTTTTTAAGGACTTTCTTGTTGATGGTGCATATATTTTTTCAAATCATTATAATGCATGGAAGTTAATTAAGAAACTTGGATTTTCTACTAATAAAGTTCATGCTTGTCTGAAAGACTACAGTTTATTTTGTGAGAAAACAGTTAACCTTAATGATTATAAAGAATGTGGTACATCTCGATGGAAGGAAAATGCATATGGAACGCCATATCATGTTCCATAGAAAGTCATGTGGCACTTTCTATTGATTCCTAGACTTCAAAATCTATTCATGTCTTCAGAAATCTAATCCAATAGAGATGTAATGATGCTGAGAGAGTTAAAGGTAATTATGAGTTGGTTCATCCATTAGATAGATTAGCATGGAAGGAATTTTATGCACAACATCTTGATTTTTCATTTGAGGTTCATAATGTCATATTGGGTCTATTCTGTAATAGTTTTAATCTATTTGTTCATATTCTTACTGCTCACAGCATGTGGCCAGTTTTTATTCATGTTTATAATCTTCCTTTGTGGATGTGTATGAAAAAACCTTTCACTTTATTGGGTATACTACTATTTATACCTTTTGATCCTAGTAATGATATAGATGTATACTTATATCTTTTAATAAGATAGTTGAAGAAGCTTTGAGATATGGGTGTGCATAATTTTGATGCTTCTTCAAAAAAAATAGATGTGTGTTGCCCTTCTATAGACTATAAATGATTTACGTTCTAATGAAATGATATCTAGTTGGAGCATGAAGTAAAAACTATCATGTCTTGTATGTATGAAGAATACGTGATTGAGAAGGCTTAAATATCATCATAGTTTTAGTTTCATGGGGCATCGATTATTCTTACCAATGGATCATCGATACAGGAAGAATCGTTAGTGGTTTGATAATACTATTGAAACTAAACAACCACCTCGATGTATGTTAGGTAGTGATATATGAATTGAAAGATTTTAGTCTTTCATTAGGTAATTTTCAGAAGAAATCTAAAAAGAGGAATAATTTTTACACTGAATCTAATTAAAATTGGAAAATGAGAAGTATCATTTTTGAGTTTTCATATTGGTCTACAAATTTTTTACATCATTGTTTATACATAATTCACATTGAGAAAAATTTATGTGAAATGTTTCTTTCAATTATTATAAATATAAATGGGGGACCAAAGATGATTTTTGATCTCATCAAGACTTGCTATATTGGGGTATTTGACAGTAACCGCATCCTTTGCATATCGTTGAAAACAAATTAAAAGTTCCTTGTGCTTTTTATGTGATGACACTGTCAGAGGAAGATTAATTTATGGAAGTATTGTAGAATATAAAGGTTCCTGATGGTTATTCTAGCAACATATTGAAATGAATTTATATAAGGGATTTGAAACTAAAATCCCTAAAAACTCATGATTATCATATCCTTCTTCATGTAAGGATGACAGTGATTAGCTTGTGCCATTTTTTAGATACCTTTGTGCTAAAAGATTTTCCAAGGTATTGTTGATGAAAATGTAGCATGAGGCACTATTAATTTTTTGTGAGATGGAAAAAAATTCCTCCTTCCTTATTCACCTACACATTGCATTTAACAGTCCATCTTCCAACTAAAACACTTATTGGGGAACCAATTACTTTTTGGTGGAGGTATCCTACTGAAAGAAATATGTGCACAATGAAATCATATGTCTGAAACAAGAATTATCCTAAAGGTTTGATTGTGAGAGGTTATTTGGCTCAAAAATTTATGGTTTTTTTTATGTATTTGTCTGATGTGAGCACCCAACATAACTGACCAATGAGAATTGAAGATAAACAGTATGAGAAAACTGAGCCCTCATTTCCATCTCTTCCTAGAATAGAAGGAATTTTCGAGTCTTATACATTGGCTATATTGAGCCTTAAAGAGTGTGATATGACACATCGCATAGTCTTGTTTAACTGTGGTTTGTTCGATGACTATATCAAGTATGTAATTTAAATATTTATATGTTATCTCATATTATAACATTTTACATATACCTTATACTTTTATTATCATTTTATGTAGGGAACACAAAAAAATTATAAGTAGGATTCATTGATCTTTTCCTCTGAGAATGAGAGAGGATTTTCATAGCTTAGAGTTTTCTTCTTGATTAAAATCAAAGGTAAGACCATTACTTTAATTAGATTAAAATATAGATATTCCTTTAATTGTATTATTCATAAATATTTCAGGTCTTGAGTTTACCTGTTGACTACGTTTCTCAAGAATTAAGAGAATTGCCTTTTGGTCCTAATTCTTTGGTTCATCAATGAAAATCTATAATAATCAATGGGTATAAAATTTTTATAACTGATCGAGTGGAAAAAATGAGAACACAACATGATGGAATTATGTTAACTACTACAACGGATTTTTATTCCAGTGCATCTGATAGTCGACCTCAATATGAAGATGTATATTATTATGGACTTGTTGAGAAAATATTGTTATTGAAATACTACTCTCGGGGTTGAGTCGCTATGATGAAATGTAAATGGTTTGATTCAATGACGTAACAAGGTACATTTATTGATGACTATGGATATAGAGTTATTGAGATTATTCTATTTCTGCATACCGATGAACCATACATTTTGGCATCAACGAAAAAACAAAGTGTTTTATGTGAAAGATCATCTGAGACTTAATTACGGTGTCATTAATGAAGTAATCCCAATACATGTTCTTCATTATGTTGGTGATGAAATTTCCACCATTGATTCCCCCATTGGTGTTGGCCAAAATATTTCATTTGAGGATTCAAATTTCCCCATTGTGAGAGTTGATGTTGAACCAGAAGTAGTGGTCGGTAATATATAGAAGCAACCGTATATGTTCATTGTTCATTTATTTTACCTTGATATGAATTTATTAGGTTATTATTATTGTAATTACTTTAATTTAGTTTTAATTTAAAATGATATGTTTGTTTTAGTATTGTCTGGTGTCATTCCATTTAATTATATTTATTTCAATTTTGAAAACTGGGTTTAAAACAAGTTTTTAAAAAATGTATAACTTGGTTTTAAATTATTGTTAATAAAATATGGTATGGCATTGTCAATTCCTTATTTGAAATCTAAGTTGTGTACTTGATTTATAAAAACTATTTCTAAAAAATGTACATTTCATTCTTATGCAGATTATGCCAAATACTCCAGAACTTCGAAGGAAGCAACTATTTGATCTCGATCAATAGGTGTGCGAGCACGCGTTGCCTCATATTCTTCCCTTAGTGAGTATAATAATTGTAATATTTTTCTTTACATTACATATAATTTCATTTTAATATTCTTTATGAATTTTTTTAAGGACATTCAATTTCACCATAGTTGACTCCTCATCCTACCAGCATGGGTCTGAGTGGGGATGCTCCTAGACCTAGACGGAGTACCTGTCATACCCGTTCCCACACTAAACCACCCTCGAACACCCCATCTACCACACCTTTCCATCTTTCACTTGATTCTCTATGGATGTTCTTATCTATTCCTCTGTCATCATCTCATCTACCCTCTTATTCACATACCATGTCTATGTTGCATCCAGGGATGATCCCATTGATGCCTCCATCATCTCATTTAGCCACTTCTTCTCATACCACGTCTACACTGACTCTATAGATGTTCCCACCTTTACCATACCCATATTTGATGATGTATCCCCCAACCTACTACCCATATTCTGTCATGTATACACCGCCTCTAATTTCTACCATCCATCCAACATCTGATGAGTCTGTTTCTTCAGCTTCCACTCCAGTGCATGAAGACCACCCAGATCATGCATTAGAACAAACACTTCCTTTAGAGGATACTGATCCAGGACTGCCCATAGATCCATCATATTCTATTGAGTAGCTTTCAGCAAGTTCTTTTTATTATAACTATGTCAAATTATATCACTTTATTTTTTTCATCTTGTACAGTGACTTAATTCTTCTCTCCCCCCCCCTCTTTTCTTATTCAGTGGGATCTTATATTAGGCTATGTGGGCGCACTCATATACAGGAACCCTGGAATCACCAGATACAGATAATGGTGAATTACAATGAATAAAATCAAATGGTAGGTAAAAATACAAGGCAGCGTAGAAGTTTTATGACCGCTTTAGCCGAATACCATGATATCATTTCGGTGCAACTGGTATCTTAGATACATCTTAGTAAATACATCAATGAAAAATCATGGGAGAATATATGCGTAAGAAAATTTTATAAAATTATATCTATATTATTGTTGTATTTATATGAAATAACATGTTCGTTGAAAAGTCAGTTTAACTTTTCTGATAGAGAAGCTACTAAGACTTCAAGGTTGATGGATGTTGGAGAGTTATGGAGATCATACAAGCATGAGTTGTATATTGGTTTAAAGAGTAGAGTAGGTTCTGATTTAGAGGGTATACCCACATTCCCTGACTGTCCAAAAACATAATATCAAAAAATGAGTGCACATTGGAAGACTAATGAGTTCAAGGTATTTCCAATATTTAATGGTTTTCATATAAAATTAAACTCTTATTACTTATATTTGAATTTTTTTAGGAAACATCAGGGAAAAACAAAAAGAACAAAGATTCAATGACATATGTACACACATTGGGGAACACTACAGTGCTTGAGCATGAGAAGCATCAGGTACTTTAATCTGAATTAAAATAATGTCCTTATTTATACTGTTACTTAGTTATCTTTGCATACAGAATTTAATGTTTTATTATCATTAATCCCTTTCATAAAATGGTGCAAATACCATTTCAAATGGCTATTAGGCCTAATGTCCAATTTGTTTATAGGCATAATGACCGATTTTCCTATAAGAAAAATAGCCAATTGTCCAATTAGGACTAATGGACAATTGTCCTATTAGGAATATAGGCCAATTGGACATTATGTCATTAGGACTATAGGCCAATTGGCCATTATACCTATAGGCCAATTAT
Source organism: Viscum album (assembly GCA_963277665.1). Classification (NCBI taxonomy): domain Eukaryota; kingdom Viridiplantae; phylum Streptophyta; class Magnoliopsida; order Santalales; family Viscaceae; genus Viscum; species Viscum album. The sequence goes on along the minus strand of OY728123.1, from coordinate 999,298,389 downwards.
ACTCTTTTTCCTTTTTTCAAGTTTTTCTCAGTGAGTTTTCTTGATATAGTTTTTAATGAGACAATATTATGAGGACTTAATGTTATTGTTCTCTTTTTCCTTAATTAATGGTTTCTGATGAGTTTTTCCTCAATGAGGTTTTTAATGAGGCAATAATACATCATAATAGATATCCAAGGGAATATTGTAAATTATTATGGATATTTTTAATTAATGGAAACTTTTGGTCTTCCCCATGAGTCATGATTTTCAATGAGACTATTCATTATTACCTATGGTCATCCTCCCATTACTCAAAGATATAATGAAATAATAATATTAATTAATGCCTTGAAGATATAATTAAATGATATAATTAGGGGATGGGAAATCAGCACTCTTTTTCCCTTCATTGGATTTTTTTCCATAGAGTTTTTTTATAAGGTTTTCAATTATGTAACATTTAATGAAATTCAATTACTTTGGGTTCACTTATTTTTTCCACAATGTATATTTTAAGTGAATTATATAAGATTCCATGGAATTATGATATTCAGTGTGGGATGTTATGAAATATTAATGTGTGGATTTCATAATAATAATAATAATGATGACTCTTGTATTCCCAACAAAACTCTTCATATTTTCAAACTATTAGTTTCTCAAACCTTTGGGGTTCTAACCATTGGATAATATATGATAGATATTGTGTATATATATTGTTATGTGTTAATGTAATGATAGAATTTTTTTGGGCTATATATTGTGTTCATTCCAATTCTTATTTTTCTCTTATATTTTTATTTCAATTTTTCATCATCATCATTGTCATATGAATATTCGAAGCACGTTTTTTTAAATATACACACCGTCTATGATTGATTATTTATTCTCAGTTTTGAAATTTTTGTTTCTTGTATTTCTCTTATATTTTTTTTATTTGTCATAATTATCATCATATGAATATTCGGTGCACATTTACGCATAGGCTAGGGTCAATTATTTATTCCTAGTTTTTAAATTTATCATCGGATCAATTTTACAACAATAATTACTTTTTAAAATTTTTATATTTGAATATTTATTTGAAATTGAACAACCACCTTAATGTATGTCAGGTGGTGATGTGCTTAATGAATTGAAAGATTTTAATTATTCATTAGGTAATGGTAATCAGAGATCTAAAAAGAGGAAGAATGTTTACACTCAAGCTACTTACAATTGGAAAAGGAGAAGTATCGTTTTTGAGTTGTCATATTGGTCTACCAATTTGTTACGTTATTGTTTATACGTAATGCACATTGAGAAAAATATATGTGAAATGTTTCTTTAAATTATTATAAATATCAAGGGGAACCAAAGATGAATTATGATCTCGTTGGGACTTGTTGGATTGGGGTATTTGACCAAAACTGCATCATTTGCATATCGGTGAAAACAAATGAAAAGTTCCTTGTGCTTCTTATGTGATGAAATCGTCAAAGAAAGATCAATTTATGGAAGTATGGGAGAATATCACGGTTCCTAATGGATGTTATAGCAACATATCTAAATGACTCAACAGAAGGGATTTGAAACTAGAATCCCTAAAAAATCATGATTATCACATCCTTCTTCATATAAGGGTGACAATGATTCGATTGTACCATTTTTTTAAATTCCTTTATGCTAAAAGGTTATCTAAGGTATTGTTGATAAAAATGTAGAAGAAGGAACCATTAATTTTCTATGATATGGAAAAAAAATTCCTCCTTCCTTTTTCACATGCATGATGAATTTAACAGTCCATCTTACAACTGAAACACTTCTTGGGGAACTAATTACTTTTCAGTGGAGGTATCCTATTGAAAAAAAATATGTTCATAATGAAATCATATGTTCAAAATAAGAATTATCCTGAAGGTTCGATTGTGAGAGGTTATTTGGCTCAAGAATGTATGGATTTTTGTTTTGACGTATTTGTCTAATGTGAGCACCAGACATAACCGGCCAATAAGAAAGAAAGATAACCATTATGGAGAAATTGATCCCTCATTTCCATCTCTTCCCCAAATAGGATGAATTTTTTGGTCTTATACATTGGCTACATTGATCCTTGAAGAGTGTGATATGTCACATCGCACAGTCTTGTTTAACTGTGATTTGTTCAATGACTATATCAAGTAAGTAATTTGGATATTTATATGTTATATCATATTATTACATTTAACATATACCTTATACTTTTATTATCATTTTATATAGGGAACATAAACAATTTATAAGTAGGGTTCATCTATCTTTGCCTTTGATAAGGAGAGAGGCTTTTCGTAGCTTAGAGTTTCCTGCTTGGTTAAAAGAAAAGGTATGACCATTAATTTAATTAGCTTAAAATATAGATATTCATTTAATTGTATTATTCATAAATATTTTAGGTATTGAGTTTACCTATTAACTACGTTTCTCAAGATTTAAGAGCATTGTATTTTGGTCCCAATTACTTAGTTTTACAATGCAAATATTTAATAATCAATGGGTATAAATTTTTTACAACTGATTGAGTAGAGAAAATTAGAACACAGCATATTGGTGTTATGTTAACTGCTACAATGGATTGTTATGCTAGTGCATCTGATGGTCGTCCTCGATGTGAAGATGTGTATTATTATGGACTTGTTGAGAAAATATTGTTATTGGATTACTACTCTCAGGGTTGAGTCACTATGATGAAATGTAAGTGGTTTAATTAAATGATGTGATAGGGTGCATTTATTGATGACTATGGATTTAGAGTTATTGAGATGAGCTTATTTCTGTATACCGATGAACCATTCATTTTGGAATCAATGGAAAAACAAGTGTTTTATGTGAAAAATCATTTGAGACCTGATTACAGTGTCATTAATGAAGTGATCCCAATACATGTTTTTCATGATACTAGTGATGAAATTTCCACCATTGACACCCCCATTAGTGTTGACCAAAATATTTCATTTGATGATTCAAATTTTCTCATTATGAGAGTTGATGTTGAACTGGAAATAGTGACAGGTAATATATAGAAGCAACTATATATGTTAATTGTTCATTCAGTTTACTTTGACATGATTTTCTTTGGTTTTTATTAATATAATTACTTTAATTTGGTTTTAGTTTAAAATGATATGTTTTTTTTAGTATTGTATGGTGTCATTTCATTTAATTAGATTTATTTCAATTTAGAAAACTGGGTTTAAAACGAGTTTTTAAAAAATGTATAACTTGGTTTAAAATTATTGTTACTAAAAGATGTTATGACATGGCTTATGCCTTATTTGACATCTAAGTTGTATACATGATTTATAAAAATTGTTTCTAAAAAATGTATATTTCATTCTTATGCTGATTATGCCAAATACTTCAAAACTTTGATGGAAGTGACTATTTGATCTTGATCGATAGGTGCGTGAGCGTGCGTTGCCTCCTTCGCTTCCCTCAGTGAGTATAATAATTGTAATGTTTTTCTTTTACATTACATATAATGTCATGTTAATATTCTTTATAAATTTTTTTAGGTACATTCAGTTCCACCAGAGTTGACTCCTCATCCTGCTAGCATGGGTCCAAGTGGGGATGCTCCTAGACCAAGATGGAGCACCTGTCATACCCATTCCCACATTGACCCACCTATGGATACCCCATATACCACACCTTTCTATCTTTCTCTTGAGTCTCTGTGGATTTTCTTATCCATGCCTCCATCATCATCTCAACTACCCTCTTATTCTTATATCGTGTATATGCTGCATTTGGGGATGATCCCATTGATTCCTCCACCATCTCATTTAGCCTCTTCTTCCCATACCACATCTACACCGACTCTACAGATGTTCCCACCTTTAACATACCCATATTGGATGATATATCCCCTAACCCAATACCCATATTTTTTCATTTCTTTTCCACCTCCAATTCCTACCATCCATCCAACATCTGATGAGTCTGTTTCTTCAGCTTCCACTCCAGTGCATGAAGACCACCCAGAGCAAGCATTGGAAAAAACACTTCCTTTAGAGGCTATTGATTTAAGACAGCCCATAGTTCCATCACTGTATATTTAGCATCTTGCAATAGGTTCTTTTTGTTATAACTATGTCAAATTATATCATTTTATTTTTTTTCAGGTTGTGTAGTGACTTAATACTTCTCTTTTCCCCCTCTTTTCTTAATCAGTGGGATCTTCTGCTAGGAGACATGGGAACACTCGTATACAGAAACCCTGGAATCACCGGACATAGATAATGGTGGATTACAATGAAGAAAATCAGATGGTAGGTAAAAATGCAAGGCAGTGTGGATGTTTTATGACCACTTTAGCCAAATACCATGATATCATTCTGGTGGAACTTGTCTCTTAGAGACATCTCAGTAGAGACATCAATGACAAAGCATGGGAGCATATATGGGTAAGAAAATTTTATAAAATTATATCTATATTGTTGTTATATTTATATGAAATAACATGTTCGTTGCAAAGTCAGTTTAACTTTCCTGATGGAGAAGCTGTTAAGACTGTAAAGTTGATGGATGTTGGAGAGTTATGGAGATCATACAAGCATGAGTTTTATGTTGGTTTAAATAGCAGAGTAGGTTTTTATTTAGAGGGTGTACCCACATTCCCTGACTATCTAGAAACTCAATTTCAAAAAATGATTGCACATTGGAAGACTGTTGATTTTAAGGTATTCCCAATATTTAAAGATTTTCATATAAAATTTAACTCTTATTATTTGTATTGGAATTTTTTTTAGGAAGCGTTGGGGAAAAACAAAAAGAACAAATATTCAATGACATATGTACACACATTGGGGTACACTACAATGCCCGAGCATGAGAAGTGTCAGGTAATTTAATCTAAATTAAAATAATGTCCTTATTTATATTGTCACTTAGTTATTATTACATGCTGAATTTTAAGATTTATTATCATTAACCCCTTTCATAAAAAGGTTGAAAATTCCATTTCAAATGGTCATTAGGCCTAATGTCCAATTTTTAGATAGGCATAATGACCAATTCACCTATAGGAAAAATGGACAATTGGTTAATTATACTTAATGGACAATTGTCCAATTGGACGTTATGTCATTAGGCCTATAGGCCAATTGGCCATTAGACCTATAGGAAAATTTTCCATTAGACATATAGGCCAATAGTATTCTTTTTTCCATTCGTTAAGTTTTTCTCATTTATTTTTCTTCATATGGTTTTTAATGAGACAGCACTATGAGGATTTTATGTTATTGTTCTCTTTTTCCTTAATCAATGGGTTTTCCCTTGATGAGTTTTTCCTTGATGGGGTTTTTAATGAGGAAATCATACATCATAATGGATATCCAAGGGAATGTTGTAAATTATTATGGATATTTTTAATTAATGTAAATTGTTGGTCTTCCCCATGAGTCATGATTTTCAATGAGACCATTCATTATTATCTATGGTCATCCTCCCATGTATTGAAAATATAATGAAATAATAATATTAATTAATGCCTTGAAAATATAATTAAATGATATAATTAGGGGTTGGGAATACAACACTCTTTTTCCCTTCATTAGGTTTTTTTCACAGAGTTTTTCTGATAAGGTTTTTAATAGTGTAACATTATTTGAAATTCAATTACTTTGGATTCACTTATTTTTTTCACAATGTATTTTTTAAGTGAATTATATAAGATTCCATGGAATTATGAAATTCAATGAGGGATGTTATAAAATATTAATGTGTGGATGTCATAATAATAATGATGATGATGACTCTTGGGTTCCCAACAAAAATCTTCATATTTTCAAACTATTAGTTTCTCAAACCTTTGGGGTTCTAACCATTGGATTAGATATGACAGAGATTATGTATATATATTTTTATGTGTTAATGTAATGATATATTTTTTTGGGCTATATATTGTGTTCATTCCAATTATTGTTTTTCTCTTATATTTTTATTTCAATTTGTCATCATCATCATTGTCATAAAGATAATTGATTCACGTTTCATTAATGATACACACCATCTATGATTGATTATTTATTCTCAGTTTTGAAATTTTTGTTTCTTGTATTTCTCTTATATTTTTATTTTTATTTTTCATCATTATCGTTATATGAATATTCGGTGCACATTTACACACAGTCTATGATCGATTATATATTCCTAGTTTTTAAATTTATCATTATATCAATTTCACAACAATAATTACTTTTTAAAATTATTATATTTGATTCTTTATTTGAAACTAAACAACCAACTCAACGTATGTCAGGTAGTGATGTGCTTAATGAATTAAAAGATTTCAGTTTTTCATTAGGTAATGGTCATCAGAGATCTAAAAATAGGAAGAATTTTTACACTCAAGCTACTTACAATTAGAAAAGGATAAGTATTGTTTTTGATTTGTCATATTGGTCTACCAATTTGTTACATCATTTTTTATACGTAATTCACATTGAGAAAAATATATGTGAAATGTTGCTTTCAATTCTTATAAATGTCAAGGGGGACCAAAGATGAATTATGATCTCGTTGTGTCTTGTTGGATTGGGGTATTTGACCAAAACTGCATCCTTTACATATAAGTGAGAACAAATGAAAAGTTCCTTGTGCTTATTATGTGATGACATCATCAGAGAAAGATCAATTTCTGGAAGTATTGGAGAATATCAATGTTCCTAATGGATATTCTAGCAATATATCAAAATGACTCAACAAAAGGTATTTGAAACTGAAATCCCTAAAAACTCATGATTATCACATCCTTCTTCATTTAAGAGTGAAAATTATTCGCTTGTGCCATTTTTTAGAGACCATTGTGCTAAAAGGTTATCCAAGGTATTGTTGATAAAAATGTAGAAGGAGGAACCGTTAATTTTGTGTGAGATGGAAAAAAATTCCTCCTTCCTTTTTCACCTGCATGTTGCATTTAACAGTCCATATTCCAACTAAAACACTTATTGGGGAACCAATTACTTTTCGGTGGAGGTATCCTACTGAAATAAATACGTGCAAAATGAAATCATATGTCCAAAATAAGAATTATCCTGAAGGTTCGATTGTGAGAGGTTATTTGGCTCAAGAATGTATGGATTTTTTTTTTTGATTTATTTGTCTGATGTGATCACCAGACATAACCAACCAATGAGAAATGAAGATAACAAGTATGGGGAAATTGAGCCCTCATTTCCATCTCTTCTCTAAATATGATGAATTTTTGGGTCTTATACATTGGCTACATTGAGCCTTGAAGAGCGTGATATGGCACATCGCACAGTCATGATTAACTATGGTTTGTTTGATGACTATATCAAGTAACTAATTTGGATATTTATATGTTATCTCATATTATTACATTTCCCATATACCTTAAATTTTTATTATCATTTTATGTAGGAAACATAAACAATTTATAAGTAGGTTTCATCTATCTTTTCCTTTGAGAATGAGAGAGGCTTTGCATAGCTTAGATTTTTCTGCTTGGCTAAAAGAAAAGGTATGACCATTAATTTAATTATATTAAAATATATATATTCATTTAATTGTATTATTCATAAATATTTCAGGTCTTGAGTTAACCTATTGACTACATTTCACAATAATTAAGAGCATTGGATTTTGGTCTCAATTCCTTGGTTTGTTAATGAAAATATTTAATAATCAATGGGTATAAATTTGTTACAACTGATCGAGTAGAGAAAATGAGAACACAACATGATGGCATTATGTTAACTGCTACAATAGATTGTTATGCTAGTGCATCTAATAGTTTTCCTCGAAATGAAGATGTGTATTATTATGGACTTGTTGATAAAATATTGTTATTGGATTACTACTCTCAGGGTTGAGTCATTATGATAAAATGTAAATGTTTTGATTCAAAGAAATGATAGGGTTCATTTATTCATGACTATGGATTTAGAGTTATTGAGATGAGTCTATTTCTACATACTGATGAACCATTCATTTTGGCATCAATGAAAAAACAAGTGTTTTATGTGAAAGATCATTTGAGACCTGATTATGGTGTCATTAATGAAGTAATCCCAATACATGTTTTTCATGATGTTGGTGATGAAATTTCCTCCATTGATTCCCCCCATTAGTGTTGACCAAAATATTTTATTTGACGATTCAAATTTTCCCATTGTGAGAGTTGATGTTGAACTGGAAGTAGTGGTCGGTAATATATAGAAGCAACTATATATTTTCACAGTTCATTTAGTTTACTTAGACATGAGTTTATTAGGTTTTTATTACTATAATTACTTTAATTTAGTTTCAGTTTAAAATAATATGTTTGTTTTAGTATTGTATGGTGTCGTTTCATTTAATTATATTTATTTCAATTTATAAAACTGGGTTTAAAACAAGTTTTTAAAAAATGTATAACTTGGTTTTAAATTATTGTTACTAAAAGGTGTTATGACATTGCTTATGCCTTCTTTGACATATAAGTTGTATACATGATTTATAAAAACTGTTTCTAAAAAATGTACATTTCATTCTTATGCAGATTATGCCAAATACTTCATAAATTTGAAGGAAGTGACTATTTGATCTCGATCGATAGGTGTGTGAGTGTGTGTTGCCTCCTTCGCTTCCCTCAGTGAGTATAATAATTGTAATGTTTTTATTTTACATTACATATAATTTAATATTAATATTTTTTATGAATTTTTTTAGGGACATTTAGTTCCACCAGAGTTGTCTCCTCATCCAGGTAGCATGGGTTTGAGTGGGGATGCTCCTAGACCAAGATGGAGCACCCATCATACCCATTCCCACATTGACCAACCTGTGGATACCCCATATACCAAACCTTTTCATCTTTCTCTTGAGTCAATGGGGATGTTCTTATCCATGCCTCCATCGTCATCCGACCTACCCTCTTATTCATATACCATGTCTATGCCGCATTCAGGGATGATCCCCCTGATGCCTCCATCATATCATTTAGCCTCTTCTTCCCATACCCACATCTAAACCAACTCTACATATGTTCACACCTTTACTATAACCATATTTGATTATGTATCCCCCAACCTACTACCCATATTCTGTCATGTCTACACCACCTTTAATTCCTACCATCCATCCAACATCTCAAGAGTCTGTTTCTTCAGGTTCCACTCCAGTGCATGAAGACCACCTAGAGCATGCATTGGAAAAACAATTCCTTTAGAGGCTGTTGATCCAAGATATATCACAGATCCATCATAGTATATTTAGCATCTTGTAATAGGTTCTTTTTGTTATAACTATATCAAATTATATCACTTTATTTGTTTCATGTTGTACATTGACTTAATACTTCTTTTTTTCCCCTCTTTTCTTAATCAGTGGGATCTTATGCTAGGCGATGTGGGAATACTCGTACACAAGAACCCTAGAATCACCAGACACAGATAATGGTGGATTATAATGAAGAAAATCATATGGTAGGTAAAAAATCAAGGCAGTGTGGATCTTTAGCCAAATACCATGATATCATTCTGGTGGAACTTGTCTCTTAGAGACATCTCAGTAGAGACATCAATGACAAAGCATGGGAGCATATATGGGTAAGAAAATTTTATAAAATTATATCTATATTATTGTTGTAGTTATATGAAATAACATGTTCATTGCAAAGTTGGTTTAACTTTCCTGATGCATAAGCTTATAAGACTGCAAAGTTGATGGATGTTGGAGATTTATGGCGATCATACAAGCATGAGTTGTATGTTGGTTTAAATAGCAGAGTAGGTTTTGATTTAGAGGGTGTACCCACATTCCCCGAATGTCTAAAAGCTCAATTTCAAAAAATGATTGCACATTGGAAGACTAATGATGTAACACCCTGATAATTTATGAGAAGTAATTTTTTTAATGTAATATGTTATACGGAAAGGAATCTTCCACTACACACAACACTATATTGGCTTGCGTTACACGCAATCGCGATCTTCCTCGATAGTGTGTGTAGTACGCAATACCGAGTTTTACTAAACAATGATATATTATAAACTAGCCGTTATAAATATTATTAACTGAATTTTAAATTTTATAACATTATAATTCATATTATACATTTTCTAGAATGAGGTATGAAAACAAAATCAGTTTTTTGGATAAAAGAAGTATTTTTCAAAAAATGTAGTTTTACCGCCTTTTGATGGCGCACCCACTTTAAATATAGTTTTTGACAAGTTTATAAGTTCAATTTGAAAAAATAAAATTCTTCCTTAGAATCATGATATAAAAATTTACTTTGGATAAATTTTTCATATTATTCTGATAACTTTCATATTTTAATGAATAGTAAAAACACGCTATATTTTAATTAAAAACAACATTTTTCATCGCAATACTTTATATGGTTAAATTATAATATTGAATGTTTTTAAAGTATAAATATAATATATTTTTACCATTTAATATAATGTATTTCATTAGCATTAATTTTACATTGAATTCATAGGTAAAAACATTTCAATCTTTGGCAATGTTTTAACTTTTAAAACTCGTTTGATAACAACGGGATTAATTTTAAATTAATTACTGCAACTTCTGTGTTTTGAATTTTGAAAAATGGATTACATATTTGGAATCAGTGAGTCCAAATTATGTTAATAGGTTACTTTTATTTTTTTGATATGATGAATAGTAACTACGGTAATTTTTATTTACTACGGTTAAAGGTAAATAGGGTAATTCAATGTTAAAAGAAGATTATAATAATTCAAAATTACCTTGACACTTGTCCTAAACTTATTGGATGAGTAGTGGCCGACCATGTGCATCCTTGGGTCGATTTTGGGACCCCATTGAGCCACTTGGTAGTGACAATGACAATTTGGATTAATTAATTTAATGTAAAGACAAAATTGACATTAACAAAAATATTTTAGTAATTAATTCTTATAAGGGGTTATATAAATTATATTTTCGACTATAAATATTCATTAGAAAGCTAAAAAGATTTCCTAAATAATGGTATTTTATTTTTAGACAATAAATAATTTAATTTATTTATGACACAATGATGATGCAGTAATTATCTTATTAATGAAATATTGACATAATTGATGTTATAAATACCCAAAAAAATGTAATTTGAGAATTTTTATGAATTACAATAAATTTCTATGTTAATATGACATGTTAGTATTTATTTAATTAACTTTTTCGAACTAATCATTCTGTTATTATTTTCAGAAAAATCAATTACCAAATAGTGTCAAAATTGACATAAAATAGTTTTTAAAACAAATATTATATTATTAATTGTTATTATATTCCTAAAAATCTAAGGTTCGGCCAAGATACTTATATCATGATAGGTGTATCATTAATGGACCACTTGGGGGTCGGTTGGATGTATATGGTAAGTTTATTAACTATATAATATAAAAATACAAAGTGACATGGTAAATGTCAATCTAATTAACTAAGAGTTAAAACTAAAAGATAAGGTTAATATAATGACCTCAACTTGTCTAAATTATATTGGATGAGAGGATTTAGACCCATCCCCACATTATCTTCAAAATAAATCAATTTGGAGCTATTAAAAACCGAATATGACTTTATAATAAAATAATATTTTTAGTTTTTCCAAAGGTGCCCCTCTCCTCCCTTATAAAAGGGCACCTCCTCCCTCTCTTCCTCACACCAATTTGAGCCTTCAAGCTTGGCCAACCCCTGCCCATTTCACTTACCCACTTACTTATAAACCTACTAGAGGTACTGGTCTTCTCAAAAGACCAACTCTAGTGCCTTAAGAGAAAGTTTAAAGGAGGCACTTCGAGAAAGAGGTAATACCTTCTACCGTTTTCTTCAAGTTCCATTCTTCTTCTACTCCCTCTTCTTCAGTTGTTTAATTATGAGGTAATAACATCAGTATCCCTAATATACTGATATGTTATTATAAATATGAAACAACCCTATTTCACCTCTTATCCATCCTACAGAAAATGAAATCACCGCGCGTGCGTACGTACGGAATACCGTCTCCACGCCGTGGTGTAATCTATTTTCCACCACCACCTTACTTGGATGGGTATAATGGTGTAAATAATAACAATATATGATTATTGTAAAGTTATATTGATTCTGAAATAGTATACATACACTCCAATACAATTCCATGATCATGGGAACGATATCATCGCTCGTGCGTACGTACGGAATGTCGTCTCCACGATGTGATGCGACTCGTTCTACATGATATTCATTTCATAATGATTATATAAATGAATTGAATGAATTAATATGATATATATTACACTAATAACATTCTGGAAATGAGGTATCTATAACCTAAAGAGAAGAATAAGAATTTATTCGACAAAACACGCATAAGAACAAAAAGTAATAAACACCTGAATAACAAGTAGAAATAAAATATTACTAATAAGAAGCTAAGAATATTGCCATATATGATATCATAACAATGAGTATGATTCTGTAATAAGTCAATGACATTATTTAAATCATTATACAGGAGGTTCGGACACTTACGAAGCAAATCGGACCTAAGGTAAGGGAAAATATCACAATCTCATTTTTATCTGAGATTGTTTATACTTTGGTATTTACTGGGGTGTATTTTATCATCCACATCCATGTTTCCTAAATATGTAATATTATTTCCATCCACCTACAATTTTTTAAATCCAATTTTACCCTTCGGTGAGTTTTTAGTAAAAGATATGAAAGGAATCTTTTGTTATTTTTCGTACGAGGTACTTTTTGACTTTTCCGACAAAAGTACAAGAAGAATGTTTTTTTAACTTATACGGAATGAATGGATTTTTAAAACATTATTTCCAAGAAGCTTCCTTTAAAAGTTTTCAAGTTTATTTTTAATCAAATTATTTTAGTTTAAAATTGTATGACATGTTAAGAAAGGAAAATGTTTTTGAAGTAGAAAGGATATTTTCCTCAAGAATGGAGTTCAAGTGTTTTATCAAAATTATTTTCCATCTAAGATAATATAGGTTTATGTTTCTATCCCTATTATTAAATTGATTTGATTATGTTGTGATGGAATTATTTTTATGAATTCCTTTATCTTATATGAATTATTTTATGATGTCATGATGTTTAAGAATCCCATTTTTATTGCATGGGTTATGCAATGATGTATGATTTAGGATTTTGTGGCACACATAAGAATGGTATCATTATGAGATGGGTGGGACCTATATATCCCTCCAATGAATTGGGTAAAGATTTATATCTCATGAGATAGACATGGCTGGAACGGCAGGTTAATCCGGTTTGGTGAAACAGGACTGAAATGAGGAGTGAACTCGGTTCAGAAATGGACTTTGTCTGCTAAGATAGTCTTGGCTATGAGTCTTGACTACTAAGAAATGATTCTCTATGATTATGTGTGTATGCCACAAAGTTTCATGTTTTAAGTTATGATTTTTGGGATTACATTTCACTTCTATGATTTATCCCATGATATGAAATTATGATTTCTTTTGCAGGTTAAGATTTCCAAAATGTTATGTTCTTATGAATATGATGTGATTGATTTTTATTTTGTTTACCCTTGCTGAGAATTTGAGCTCACCCTTTTGTATGTTTTCTTTACCCCAGGTCAAGATGAAGGTTATTAAGTAGGATATGCCAAAAGGGACTCTAGATATGATGAAATAAATGGGAGACAATGTAGATGCTTTATGAACCAGTTGTTCATGTTTCCCAGTTTCTAAAGACACTATACCTATACGGTCCTTTCATGGTTTTGTTAAATGTTGTAATAAGTGTGCTTCGATTTTGAAGTATTAACAATGTATGTAAAGTATGGGTCGTTATAGTTGGTATCAGAGGAAATGTATAGTCAACCTTTGGAAACTAGGATGTGAAAGTCTTAGTAAGAACCCTAAGGATAAGTCTAAGCATAGAACACAATCTTATTGTTTTAGAAATGTCCATGAACAACCTAAGATAAGACCTTAAGTGTGAAATTTTATTCTTGATTATGTGGTTTTCCTATTATAGTTAGTGTTGCTCACACTATTCTTCTTGGTTTTAGTCAATGGCTGGAACCCAAAGGAACCGTGTTAATGCGAAATGCGATGGGAAATGCAATGATTGTCCCCCTGAGCAACCAAATGTTATGGGAGCTAGAATGAAAAATCTTTTATCCATGATCACACAACTTTCTCAAGCTATGAATCATACAGGACTTCCAAACGACCAAAGGAATGAGCAACATTCTGTTGAATCCTTCATGAGGCAGCGTCCACCTTCATTCAGCGGGTCTTCTGATCCATTAGTGGCTGAACAATGGATCAGTACCACTGAAAAGATATTTTCAGTTCGTCAATGTTCTGAACATGATAAAGTCATCTTAGCAGTTTATCATTTGGAAGGTGAAGTTGATCAATGGTGGAATATTATTAAGAATACAAGGCAAAGGGATGAAATTGAGTCCATGGAATGGGACGAGTTCAAGAACTTATTTTTCAATAAGTACTTACCTCGTATTCTTCGAACAAAGATGGAGAAGGAGTTTCTTAAACTGAAGTAAAAGGATGATGAATCTGTTGGTACCTATGAAGCAAATTTTACAAGACTTTCAAGGTACGCTTCTGGTATTATTATCCAACCCAAGAGTAAGATCGATCAATTCTTTAGTGGCTTAAAACCAAGTCTTCTAAGGGCGTTATCCATAAGGGACTTCAATAGCTACGAGGAAATCGTTCGATGTGCTCTCAAGGTTGAGATGGAGATTGGAGTAACCCATCAGTCATATGGGTTTGATAAGAAGAGGAAAATGGAATTCAAAGGAAAATCTATAGAGCACACTGAAAAGAAGATGAGCTTTCCCTTATGCTCAAAGTGTAGAAAGAAACATGGAGGGAGTTGTCTTAAAGGGACAAGTAAATGTTTCAAATGTGGAAAGGAAGGTCATCGGGTATTTGAATGCCGTGATGATGGGAAGAAGATGTCTAATGATGCAAACAAAGGAAGGGATACACAGAATGAACCTACTACACTTCAATGTTTCAAGTGCAAGGAAATGGGGCATTATTCCAATCAATTCCCTAATCCAAGGGTTTATAATGATGATCGATGTCAAAAAACTCTTAAGGCTAAAGACAAAGGAAAGTCACATGCAATTTCTATCAGCGATGTGGAGTACGATAACGAAGTGGTGAAAGTTACACTTACCATCCACTCTAAAGTAGAAAATGTTTTATTTGATTCTAGATCCACCCACTCTTTTATTTTTGAAGAATTTTCTAAGGGTATCATCGTATTACCTCAACAATTAGATGTTGAGTTAGCTGTGACAACTCTTAATGGCACAACAATCGCATCAAAAGTTTATAATTCTTCTCCGATTGAAGTTTGTGGGAAAGTGCTTCCTGAAAATCTTGTGATCCTTCATATAGTGGAATTTGATGTGATTCTTGCCATGGATTGGGTTTCTTTATATGGAGCTCATATCAATTTCCAAATAAGGGAAGTCACATTTCATATTCCAGATCAATCTATGATCGTCTATCGATGCAAGGATGAACATAACCTTCCAGTGGAAATTTCTTCCGTCTTATGGGTCTTGATTCCACTAAATTAAGGTTATTTATCTCAAATGGTTAGTGAGAAACTCACAATTAAGAATATTCCCATTTTACGGGAGTTTGACGATGTTTTTCTAGAGGAATTGTTGGGTCTTCCACCAAATCGTGAAGTTGAGTTTTCAATAGAACCCGTACCGGGTGCTTTGCCTATTTCAAAGACACCTTATAGAATGACCCCAATTGAGTTGCAGGAATTGAAGAAGAAACTCCAATAGAATCTTGATAAGGGATTCATACGCCCTAGTGCGTCACCTTGGGGATCACCTGTTCTGTTTGTTAAGAAGAAAGATGGATCAATGAGACTCTGTATTGATTATCGAGAACTTAACAAGATCACTATCAAGAACAAATATCATCTCCCACGCATTGATGACTTATTTTACCAACTACGCGGAGCTTAATACTTTTCCAAGATTGATCTTTGTTCAGGGTATCATCAATTAAGGGTCAAAAGGGAGGATATACCAAAGATGACTTTCCGTACAAGGTATGGACACTATGAATTTATAGTGATGCCATTTGGTCTTACTAATACCCCTACTATCTTCATGGATCTGATGAATAGAGTCTTTAGAGACTATCTTGATCAGTTTGTGGTAGTCTTTATAGATGATATTCTTGTCTATTCAAAGATCAAGGAAGAACATGAAGATCACTTGAGAATTATATTGAAGACCCTGAGAAAGGAGAAGCTTTATGCCAAATTTACCAAGTGTGAATTTTGGCTTCAAAAAGTTTCATTTTTGGGTCACATAAACTCAAAAGAGGGGATAACTGTGGATCCAGCAAAAACAGAGGTTATCGAAAGATGGTCGAGACCAACAACAGTAACTGAGATCCGAATTTTTCTTGGTTTGGCTGGATATTATCGACGTTTTGTGAAATATTTTTCACGATTATCTAATCCACTCACCAGGTTGACTCGGAAAGGAGTTAAGTTTGTTTGGATGGAGGAATGTGAAGAGAATTTCAAGGAGTTGAAAAGAAGGTTATCCAGTGCACCTGTGCTCACACTTCCTTGTAGTGGATAAAGGTTTGTGATCGACAGTGATGCATCCAAGAAGGGATTGGGGTGTGTTATTATGCAAAATGATATGGTGATAGCTTATGCCTCACGACAGTTGAAAATCCATGAGAAAAATTACCCAACTCATGATTTGGAGTTAGCTGCGGTAATATTTGCATTAAAGATTTGGAAGCATTATCTTTATGGAGAAAGGTGTGATATTTATACTGATCATAAAATTTTAAAGTATATTTTCACACAAAAGGAGCTGAATATGCACCAAAGAAGATGGTTGGAGCTGATTAAGGATTATGACTACTCAATTCATTACCACCCTGGGAAAGCAAACAAGGTGGCAGATGCATTAAGTCGACAAGACCATGCCAGTTTATCCATGATGAGGATCACAAAAGATCCAATATTTATGGATTTACAAAGGATGGATCTTGGAATTATAATGGAAGGGGGAAAATCGTATCTTTCTCAAATGAATGTTCAACCATCTATACATGTGAAGATTAAAGAGGTGCAGAAAGAAGATGTCGAGTTACAAAAAGAAGGTGAGAAATGTTCCTGAATTCAACCTTGATTGTGATGGGATAATAAAGTTCAGGAATCGGGTTTGTGTTCCTCCCATCCCATAATTAAAGAAGGAGCTGCTGGATGAGGCTCATAGTTATTCATTCTCTATTCATCCTGGAAGCACGAAGATGTATAGGGACCTGAAAGAGTACTTCTGGTGGGATGGCATGAAAAGAGATGTTGCTGAATATGTCTCTCGATGCTTGGTTTGTCAGCAAGTTAAAGCTGAGAGACAGAATTACAAGGGGATGTTACAACCATTACCCATACTAGAATGGAAATGGGAAAACATCACTATAGACTTTGTCACTGGAGTTCCTAAAATATCCAAAGGCAATAATGTTATCTGGGTCATAGTTGATCGTCTTACAAAGTCGGCACACTTCATTGCTATTAGAGAGGATTTCTCTCTGGATCAGCTTGCCAGGATATATGTAAAGGAAGTGGTAAGATTGCATGGAGTAACACTTTCCATTATATCTAATCGGGATCCGAGGTTTACCTCAAAGTTCTTGCGAAGTCTTCAGCATACTCTGGATACAGAGTTGAGTTTCAGCACTGCTTATCATCCTCAGACAGACGGTCAGTCTAAGAGGACAATTCAAACTCTAGAAGATATGTTGAGAGCTTGCTCTATGGATTTCAAAGGTGGTTGGGATCAACACCTACCTTTGGTGGAATTTTCTTATAATAATAGCTTTCATTCCAGTATTCAGATGGCTCCTTATGAAGCTCTCTATGGAAAGAAATGCAGGACTCCAACTTGATGGGATGAAGTTGGGGAAAGAAAGCTATTAGAACTTGATCTTGTTGATGAGATGGCAGAAAAGTTCATATCTATTCAACAACACATAAGAGTAGCTCAGAGTCGATAAAAAAATTATGCCGACAACCGAAAAAAAGACCTAGAGTTTGAAGTGGGTGATAAAGTGTTCTTACGAATATCTCTTTGGAAGAGAGTAATGAGATTTGGAAAGAAGGGAAAGTTGAGCCCTAGATATATCGGTCCTTTTGAAATTCTGGATCGTGTTGGGAAGGTAGCTTACCGATTGGCACTTCCACCGAATCTCTCTCAAGTTCACGATGTGTTCCATGTATCTCTCCTGAGAAAGTACATACCTGATCCTTCACATGTACTAAGCTCAGAAGTTGTACCGCTGGAACAAGATCTTTCTTATGAAGAACAGCCGATAGAGATTCTAGATCGTAGAGAAAAATTCCTACGGAATAAGACCACTTTCTTGGTGAAAGTTTTATAGAGGAACCACCAATTAGAAGAAGCTACATGGGAACTTGAGTATATGATGAGGGAGAGGTACCCTCATCTGTTTGTTACGAAGTGACGAATTTCGAGGGCGAAATTCATTTTAAGGGGGGTAGAATGTAACACCCTGATAATTTATGAGAAGTATTTTTTTTAATGTAATATGTTATACGGAAAGGAATCTTCCACTACACGCAACACTAGCTTTGCTTGTGTTACACGCAATCGCGACCTTCCTAGATAGCGTGTGTAGTACGCAATACTGAGTTTCACTAAACAATGATATATTATAAACTAGCCGTTATAAATAGTATTAACTGAATTTTGAATTTTATAACATTATAATTCATCTTATACATTTTCTATAATGAGGTATGAAAACAAAATCAGTTTTTTGGATAAAAGAAGTATTTTTCAAAAAATGCAGTTTTACCGCCTTTTGACGGCGCACCCACTTTAAATCTAGTTTCTGAAAAGTTTATAAGTTCAATTTGAAAAAATAAAATTCTTCCTTAGAATCAGGATATAAAAATTTACTTTGGATAAATTTTTCATATTATTCTGATAACTTTCATATTTTAATGAATAGTAAAAACACGCTATATTTTAATTAAAAACAACTTTTTTCATCGTAATACTTTATATGGTTAAATTATAATATTGAATGTTTTTAAAGTATAAATAGAATATATTTTTACCATTTAATATAATTTATGTCATTAGCATTAATTTTACATTGAATTCATAGGTAAAAACATTTCAATCTTTGGCAATGTTTTAACTTTTAAAACTCATTTGCTTAACAACGGGATTAATTTTAAATTAATTACTACAACTTCTTTGTTTTGAATTTTGAAAAATGGATTCCATATTTGGAATCAGTGGGTCCAAATTATGTTAATAGGTTACTTTTATTTTTTTGATATTATGAATAGTAACTACGGTAATTTTTATTTACTACGGTTAAAGGTAAATAGGGTAATTCAATGTTAAAAAATATTATAATAATTCAAAATTACCTTGACACTTGTCCTAACCTTATTGGATGAGTAGTGGCCGACCATGGGCATCATTGGGTCGATTTTGGGACCCCATTGAGCCACTTGGTAGTGACAATGACAATTTGGATTAATTAATTTAATGTAAAAACAAAATTGACATTAACAAAAATATTTTAGTAATTAATTCTTATAAGGGGTTATATAAATTATATTTTCGACTATAAATATTCATTATAAATCTAAAAATATTTCCTACATAATGGTATTTTATTTTTAGACAATAAATAATTTAATTTATTTATGACACAATGATGATGCAGTAATTATCTTATTAATGAAATATTGACATAATTGATGTTATAAATACCCAAATAAATGTAATTTGAGAATTTTTATGAATTCCAATAATTTTCTATGTTAATATGACATGTTATTATTTATTTAATTAACTTGTTTCTAACTAATCATTCTGTTATGATTTTCACAAAAATCAATTACCAAATAGTGTCAAAATTGACATAAAATAGTTTTTAAAACAAATATTATATTATTAATTGTTATTATATTCCTAAAAATCTAAGGTTTGGCCAAGATACTTATATCATGATAGGTGTATCATTAATGGACCACTTGGGGGTCGCTTGGATGTATATTGTAAGTTTATTAACTTTATAATATAAAAATACAAAGTGACATGGTAAATGTCAATCTAATTAACTAAGAGTTAAAACTAAAAGATAAGGTTAATATAATGACCTCAACTTGTCTAAATTATATTGGATGAGAGTATTTCGACCCATCCCCACCTTATCTTTGAAATAAATCAATTTGGAGCTATTAAAAACTGAATATGACTTTATAATAAAATAATATTTTTAGTTTTTCCAAAGGTGCCCCTCTCCTCCCTTATAAAAGGGCACCTCCTCCCTCTCTTCCTCAAACCAATTTGAGCCTTCAAGATCAGCAAAAACCTGCCAATTTCACTTACCCACTTCCTTAGAAACCTAGTAGAGGTATTTGTCTTCTCAAAAGACCAACTCTAGTGCCTTAAGAGAAAGTTTAAAGGAGGCACTTCGAGAAAGAGGTAATACCTTCTACCGTTTTCTTCAAGTTCCATTCTTCTTCTACTCCCTCTTCTTTAGTTGTTTCATTATGAGTTAATAACATCAGTATACCTCATATACTGATATGTTATTATAAATATGAAACAACCCTATTTCACCTCTTATCCATCCTACGGAAAACGAAATCACTGCGCGTGCGTACGTACGGAATACCGTCTCCACGCCGTGGTGTAATCTATTTTCCACCACCACATTACTTGGATGGGTATAATGGTGTAAATAATAACTATATATGATTATTGTAAAGTGATATTGATTCTTAAATAGTATACATACACTCCAATACAATTCCACGATCATGGGATTGATATCATCGCTCATGCGTACGTACGGAATACCGTCTCCACGATGTGATGCGACTCGTTCTACATGATCTTCATTGCATAATGATTATATAAATGAATTGAATGAATTAATATGATATATATTACACTAATACCATTCTGGAAATGAGGTATCTATAACCTAAAGAGAAGAATAAGAATTTATTCGACAAAACACGCATAAGAACAAAAAGTAATAAACACCCGAATAACAAGTAGCAATGAAATATTACTAATAAGAAGCTAAGAATATGGCCATATATGATATCATAACAATGAGTATGATTCTGGAATAAGTCAATGACATTATTTAAATCATTATACAGGAGTTTCGGACACTTACGAAGCAAATCGGACCTAAGGTAAGGGAAAATATCACAATCTCATTTTTATTCGAGATTGTTTATACTTTGGTATTTACTGGGGTGTATTTTATCATCCACATCCATGTTTTCTCAATATGTAATATTATTTCCATCCACCTACAATTTTTTAAATCCAATTTTACCCTTCGGTGAGTTTTTAGTAAAAGATATGAAAGGAATCTTTTGTCGTTTTTCGTACGAGGTACTTTTTGACTTTTCTGACAAAAGTACGAGATTAATGTTTTTTTAACTTATACAGCATGAATGGATTTTTAAAAAATTATTTCCAAGAAGCTTCCTTTACAACTTTTCAAGTTTATTTTTAATCAACTTCTTTTAGTTTAAAATTGTATGACATGTTAAGAAAGGAAAATGTTTTTGAAGTAGAAAGGATATTTTCCTTAAGAATGGAGTTCAAGTGTTTTATCAAAATTATTTTCCATCTAAGATAATATAGGGTTCTGTTTCTATCCCTATTATTACATTGATTTTATTATGTTGTGATGGAATTATTTTTATGAATTCATTTATCTTATATGAATTGTTTTATGATGTCATGATGTTTAAGAATCCCATTTTATTGCATGGGTTATGCAATGATGTATGATTTAGGATTTTGTGGCACACATAAGAATCGTATCATTATGAGATGGTGGGACCTATATCTCCCTCAAATGCATTGGGTAAAGATTTATATCTCATGAGATAGAAATGGATGGAACGGCAGGTTAATCTGGTTCAGTGAAATAGGACTGAAACAAGGAGTGAACTCAGTTCAGAAATGGACTTTGTCCGCTAAGATAGTCTTGGCTATGAGTCTTGACTACTAAGAAATGATTCTCTATGATTATGTGTGTATGCCACAAAGTTTCATGTTTTAAGTTATGATTATTGGGATTACATTTCACTTCTATGATTTATCCCATGATATGAAATTATGATTTCTTTTGCAGGTTAAGATTTCCAAAATGTTATGTTCTTATGAATATGATGTGATTGATTTTTATTTTGTTTACCCTTACTGAGCATTTGAGCTCACCCTTTTGTATGTTTTCTTTCCCCCATGTCAGGAAGAAGGTTATTAAGTAGGATATGCCAAAAGGGACTCTAGATATGATGAAATAAATGGGAGACAATGTAGATGCTTTATGAACCAGTTGTTTATGTTTCCCAGTTTCTAAAGACACTATACCTATACGGTCCTTTCATGGTTTTGTTAAATGTTGTAATAAGTGTGCTTAAATTTTGAAGTATTAACAATGTATGTAAAGTATGGGTCGTTATAAATGAGTTTAAGGTATTCCCAATATTTAATGGTTTTCATATAAAATTTAACTCTTATTATTTGTATTGGAATTTTTTTAGGAAGCGTTGGGGAAAAACAAAAAGAACAAAGATTCAACGACATATGTACACACATTGGGGCACTCTACAATGCATGAGTATAAGAAGTGTTGGTACTTTAATTTGAATTAAAATAATGTCCTTATTTATATTTTTACTTATTTATCTTTGCATACTGAATTTTAAGTTTTATTATCATTAACCCCTTTCATAAAAAGGCTGAAAATGCCATTTCAAATGGTCAGTAGGCCTAATGGCCAATTCATCTATAGGAATAATGACCAATTTTCCTATAGGCATAATGGCCAATTGGATAATTATTCCTAATGGCCAATTGGGCAACTAGACATTATGTCATTAGGCCTATAGGCCAATTGGCCATTAGACCTATAGGCCAATTGTATTCTTTTTTCCTTTCGTTAAGATTTTCTCATTTGGTTTTCTTGATATGATTTTTAATGAGACCACACTATGAGGACTTGATGTTATTGTGCTCTTTTTCCTGGTTTGAATCTTTATTTGAAACTAAACTACCACCTCAATGTATGTTAGGTAGTGATGTGCTTAATGAGTTGAAAGATTTCAGTTTTTCATTAGGTAATGGTTAGTATAAATCTAAAAAGAGGAAGAATGTTTACACTCAAGCTACTTACCATTGGAAAAAGAGTAGTATCATTTTTGAGTTTTCATATTGGTCTAATAATTTGTTACGTCATTTTTTATACGTAATTCACATTTAGAAAAATATATGTGAAATGTTTCCTACAATTATTATAAATATCAAGGGGGACAAAGATGAATTCTAATCTCGTCGGGACTTGTTGGATTGGGGTATTCGACCAGAACTACATCCTTTTCATATCGGTGAAAACAAATGAAAAGTTCATTGTGCTTCTTATGTGATGACACCGTCAGAGAAAGATCAATTTCTGGAAGTATTGGATAATTTCAAGGTTCCTAATGGTTATTCTAGTAATATATCGAAATGACTCAACAGAAGGGATTTGAAACTAAAATCCCTAAAAACTCATGATTATCACATCCTTCTTCATGTAAGGTTGATAGTGATTCGCTTGTGCCATTTTTTAGAGACCTTTGTGCTAAAAGGTTATCCAAGTTATTGTTGATAAAAATGTAGCAGGAGGCGCCATTAATTTTGTGTGAGATGGAAAAAAAATTCTCTTTCCTTTTTCACCTGCATGTTGTATTTAACAGTCCATCTTCCAAATGAAACACTTCTTGGGAAACTAATTAATTTTTTGCGGAGTTATCCTACAGAAATAAATATGTGCACAATGAAATCATATGTTCGAAACAATAATTATCCTGATGGTTTGATTGTGAGAGGTTATTTGGCTCAAGAATGTATGGATTTTTGTTTGATGTGAGCACCAGACATAACTGGACAATGAGAAATGAAAATAAACAGTATAAGGAAATTGAGCCCTCATTTCCATCTCTTCTCTGAATGTGATGAATTTTTGGTTCTTATACATTGGCTACATTGAGCCTTGAAGAGCGTGATATGGCACATCGCACAATCTTGTTTAACTATGGTTTGTTCGATGACTATATCAAGTAATTAATTTAGATATTTATATATTATATCATATTATTACATTTCACATATACCTTAGACTTTTATTATCATTTAATATAGGGAAAAAACAAATTATAAGTAGGGTTCATCTATCTTTGCCTTTGAGAATGAGAGAGGCTTTGCATAGCTTAGAGTTTCTTGCTTGGTTAAAAGCAAAGGTATAACCATTAATTTAATTATATTAAAATATAGATATTCATTTAATTGTATTATTCATAAATATTTCAGGTCTTGAGTTTACCTGTTGACTATGTTTCTCGAGAATTAAGAGCATTGGATTTTGGTCCCAATTCCTTGGTTTGTCAATGAAAATCTTTAATAATCAATTGGTATAAATTTTTTATAACTGATCAAGCGGAGAAAATGAAAACACAACATGATGGCATTATGTTGACTGCTACAACGAATTGTTATGTCAGTGCATCAGATAGTCGGCCTCGATATGAAGATGTGTATTATTATGGACTTGTTGAGAAAATATTGTTATTGGATTACTACTCTCAGGGTTGAGTCACTATGATGAAATGTAAATGGTTTGATTCAATGACGTGACAGGGTGCATTTATTAATGACTATGGATTTAGAGTTATTGAGATGAGTCTATTTCTACAAACCAATGAACCATTCATTTTGGCATTAATGGAAAAACAAGTGTTTTATGTGAAAGATCATCTGAGACCTGATTACGGTGTCATTAATGAAGTAACCCCAATACATGTTTTTCATGATGCTGGTGATGAAATTTCCATGATTGATGCCCCCATTAGTGTTGACCAAAATATTGCATTTGATTGTTCAAAGTTTCTCATTGTGAGAGTTAATGTTGAACTGGAAGTAGTGGTCGGTAATATATAGAAGCAACTATATATGTTCATTGTTCATTAAGTTTACCTTGACATGAGTTTCTTAGGTTATTAATACTATAATTACTTTAATTTAGTTTCAGTTTAAAATGATATGTTTGTTTTAGTATTGTCTGGTGTCATTTCATTTAATTAGATTTATTTCAATTTAGAAAACTGGGTTTAAAACAAGTTTTTAAAAAATGTATAACTTGGTTTTAAATTATTGTTACTAAAAGATGTTATGACGTTGCTTATTCCTTCTTTGACATCTAAGTTGTATACATGATTTATAAAAACTATTTCTAAAAAATGTACATTTCATTCTTATATAGATTATGCCAAATACTTCAGAACTTCAAAGGAAATGACTATTTGATCTCGATCGATAGGTACATGAGCGTGTGTTGCCTCCTTCGCTTCACTTAGTGAGTATAATAATTGTAATGTTTTTCTTTTACATTATATATAATTTCATGTTAATATTCTTTATGAATTTTTTTAGGGACATTCAGTTCCACCAGAGTTGACTCATCATCCTTCTAGCATGGGTTCGAGTAGGGATGCTCCTAGACCTAGACGGAGCACCCATCATACTCGTTCCCACGTTGTCCCACCTGTGGATACCCCATATACCACACTTTTACATATTTAGCTTAAGTCTCCAGGGATGTTCTTATCCATGCCTTCATCATGATCTCATCTACCCTCTTATTCGTATACCATGTCTATGCTGCATTCAGGGATGATCCCACTAATGCCTCCATCATCTCATTTAGCCTCTTCTTCCCATACCACGTCTACACCGACTCTACAGATGTTCCCTCCTTTACCATACTCATATATGATGATGTCTCCCCCAACCTACTACCCATATTCTTTCATGTCCATACCACCTCCAATTCCTACCATCCATCCAACATCTGATGAGTCTGTTTCTTCAACTTCCACTCCAGTGCATGAAGACCACCCAGAGCATGCATTGGAACAAACACTTCTTTTAGAGGCTGCTGATCCAAGACATCCCACGGATCCATCACATTCTATTATGCAGCTTGCAACAAGTTCTTTTTATTATAACTGTGTCAAATTATATCACTCTATTTTTTTCATGTTGTACGGTGACTTAATTCGTCTTTTTTCCCCTTATTTTCTTATTCAGTGGGATCTTCTACTAGGTGACGTGGGCACACTCGTATACAGGGACCCTAGAATCACTGAACACAGATAATGGTGGATTACGGTGAAGAAAATCATTTGGTAGGTAAAAATGAAAGGCAGTGTAGAAGTTTTATGATCGCTTTAGCCAAATACCATGATATCAATCTGGTGGAACTTGTCTCTTAGAGACATCTTAGTAAAGACATCAATGACAAAGCATGGGAGAAAATATGGGTAAGAAAATTTTATAAAATTATATCTATATTATTGTTATATTTATATGAAATAACATGTTCGTTGCAAAGTCAGTTTAACTTTCCCGATGGAGAAGCTGCTAAGACTGTAAAGTTGATGGATGTTGGAGAGTTATGGAGATCATACAAGCATGAGTTTTATGTTGGTTTAAATAGCAGAGTAGGTTTTTATTTAGAGGGTGTACCCACATTCCCCGACTATCTAGAAACTCAATTTCAAAAAATGATTGCACATTGGAAGACTGTTGATTTTAAGGTATTCCCAATATTTAAAGATTTTCATATAAAATTTAACTCTTATTATTTGTATTGGAATTTTTTTTAGGAAGCGTTGGGGAAAAACAAAAAGAACAAAGATTCAATGACATATGTACACACATTGGGGTACACTACAATGCCCGAGCATGAGAAGTGTCAGGTAATTTAATCTAAATTAAAATAATGTCCTTATTTATATTGTCACTTAGTTATTATTACATGATGAATTTTAAGATTTATTATCATTAACCCCTTTCATAAAAAGGTTGAAAATTCCATTTCAAATGGTCATTAGGCCTAATGTCCAATTTTTAGATAGGCATAATGACCAATTCACCTATAGGAAAAATGGACAATTGGTTAATTATACTTAATGGCCAATTGTCCAATTGGACGTTATGTCATTAGGCCTATAGGCCAATTGGCCATTAGACCTATAGGACAATTTACCATACCCATATTTGATGATGTATCCCCCAACCTACTACCCATATTCTGTCATGTCTGCACCACCTTTAATTCCTACCATCCATCCGACATCTCAAGAGTCAGTTTCTTCAGGTTCCACTCCAGTGCATGAAGACCACCCAGAGCATGCATTGGAAAAAACACTTCCTTCAGAGGTTGTTGATCCAAGATAGCTCACAGATCCATCATAGTATATTTAGCAGCTTGTAATTGGTTATTTTGGTTATAAATATATCAAATTATATCACTTTATTTGTTTCATGTTGTACAGTGACTTAATACTTCTTTTTCCCCCTCTTTTCTTAATCAGTGGGATCTTTTGCTAGGCGATGTGGTAATACTCGTATACAGGAACCCTAGAATCACCAGACACAGATAATGGTGGATTACAATGAAGAAAATCATATGGTAGGTAAAAATGCAAGGCAGTGTGGATGTTTTATGACCACTTTAGCCAAATACCATGATATTATTCTGGTGGAACTTGTCTCTTAGAGACATCTCAGTAGAGACATCAATGAAAAAGCATGGGAGCATATATGGGTAATAAAATTTTATAAAATTATATCTATACTACTGTTTTATTTATATGAAATAACATGTTCATTGCAAATTCGGTTTAACTTTCCTGATGCAGAATCTTCTAAGACTGCAAAGTTGATGGATGTTGGAGAGTTATGGCGATCATACAAGCATGAGTTGTATGTTGGTTTAAATAGCAGAGTAGGTTTTGATTTAGAGGGTGTACCCACATTCCCCGACAGTCTAAAAACTCAATTTCAAAAAATGATTGCACATTGGAAGACTAATGAGTTTAAGGTATTCCCAATATTTAATGGTTTTCATATAAAATTTAACTCTTATTATTTGTATTGGAATTTTTTTAGGAAGCGTTGGGGAAAACAAATAGAATAAAGATTCAATGACATATGTACACACATTGGGGCACACTACAATGTCTGAGCATAAGAAGTGTTGGGTACTTTAATTTGATTTAAAATAATGTCCTTATTTATATTGTTACTTAGTTAGCTTTGCATACTAAATTTTAAGTTTTATTATCATTAACCCCTTTCATAAAAAGGCTGAAAATGCCATTTCAAATGGTCAGTAGGCCTAATGGCCAATTCATCTATAGGAATAATGACCAATTTGCCTATAGGCATAATTTCCAATTGGATAATTATTCCTAATGGAAAATTGGACAACTATACATTATGTCATTAGGCCTATAGGCCAATTGGCCATTAGACCTATAGGCCAATTGTATTCTTTTTTCCTTTCGTTAAGCTTTTCTCATTTAGTTTTCTTGATATGATTTTTAATGAGACAACACTATGAGGACTTGATGTTATTGTTCTCTTTTTCCTGGTTTGAATCTTTATTTGAAACTAAACAACCACCTCAATGTATGTCAGGTAGTGATGTGCTTAATGAGTTGAAAGATTTCAGTTTTTCATTAGGTAATGGTCAGTAGAAATCTAAAAAGAGGAAGAATGTTTACACTCAAGCTACTTACCATTGGAAAAAGAGTAGTATCATTTTTGAGTTGTCATATTGGTCTACTAATTTGTTACATCATTGTTTATACGTAATTCACATTTAGAAAAATATATGTGAAATGTTTCCTACAATTCTTATAAATATCAAGGGGGGCCAAAGATGAATTCCGATCTCATCGGGACTTGTTGGATTGGGGTATTCGACCAGAACCGCATTCTTTTCATATCGGTGAAAACAAATGAAAAGTTCATTGTGCTTCTTATGTGATGACACCGTCAGAGAAAGATCAATTTCTAGAAGTATTAGAGAATATCAAGGTTCCTAATGGTTATTCTAGTAATATATAGAAATGACTCAATAGAAGGGATTTGAAACTAAAATCCCTAAAAACTCATGATTATCACATCCTTCTTCATGTAAGCTTGATAGTGATTCGCTTGTGCCATTTTTTAGAGACCTTTGTGCTAAAAGGTTATCCAAGTTATTGTTGATAAAAATGTAGCAGGAGGCGCCATTAATTTTGTGTGAGATGGAAAAAAAATTCTCTTTCCTTTTTCACCTGCATGTTGTATTTAACAGTCCATCTTCCAAATGAAACACTTCTTGGGAAACCAATTAATTTTTTGTGGAGTTATCCTACTGAAATAAATATGTGCACAATGAAATCATATGTTCGAAACAATAATTATCCTGATGGTTCAATTGTGAGAGGTTATTTTGCTCAAGAATGTATGGATTTTTGTTTGATGTATTTGTTTGATGTGAGCACCAAACATAACCAGACAATGAGAAATGAAAATAAACAGTATGGGGAAATTGATCCCTCATTTCCATCTCTTCTCCGAATGTGATGAATTTTTGGTTCTTATACATTGGCTACATTGAGCCTTGAAGAGAGTGATATGGCACATCGCACAGTCTTGTTTAACTATGGTTTGTTCGATGACTATATCAAGTAAGTAATTTGGATATTTATATATTATATCATATTATTACATTTCACATATACCTTATACTTTTATTATCATTTTATATAGGTAACATAAACAAATTATAAGTAGGGTTCATCTATCTTTGCCTTTGAGAAGGAGAGAGGCTTTGCATAGCTTAGAGTTTCTTGCTTGGTTAAAAGAAAAGGTATGACCATTACTTTAATTAGATTAAAATATAGATATTCATTTAATTTTATTATTCATAAATATTTCAGGTCTTGAGTTTACCTGTTGACTATGTTTCTCGAGAATTAAGAGCATTGGATTTTGGTCCCAATTCCTTGGTTTGTCAATGCAAATCTTTAATAATCAAGAGGTATAAATTTGTTATAAATTATCAAGCGGAGAAAATGAAAACACAACATGATGGAATTATGTTGACTGCTACAACGAATTGTTATGTCAGTGCATCATATAGTCGGCCTCGATATGAAGATGTGTATTATTATGGACTTGTTGAGAAAATATTGTTATTGGATTACTACTCTCAGGGTTGAGTCACTATGATGAAATGTAAATGGTTTGATTCAATGACGTGACAAGGTTCATTTATTAATGACTATGGATTTAGAGTTATTGAGATGAGTCTATTTCTACAAACCAATGAACCATTCATTTTTGGCATTAATGGAAAAACAAGTGTTTTATGTGAAAGATCATCTGAGACCTGATTATGGTTTCATTAATGAAGTAACCCCAATACATGTTTTCATGATGATGGTGATGAAATTTCCACGATTGATGCCCCCATTAGTGTCGACCAAAATATTGCATTTAATTATTCAAAGTTTCTCATTGTGAGAGTTGATGTTGAACTGGAAGTAGTGGTCGGTAATATATTGAAGCAACTATATATGTTCATTGTTCATTAAGTTTACCTTGACATGATTTTCATAGGTTATTATTATTATAATTACTTTAATTTAGTTTTAGTTTAAAATGATATGTTTGTTTTAGTATTGTCTGGTGTCGTTTCATTTAATTAGATTTATTTCAATTTAGAAAACTGGGTTTAAAACAAGTTTTTAAAAAATGTATAACTTGGTTTTAAATTATTGTTACTAAAAGATGTTATGACGTTGCTTACTCCTTCTTTGACATCTAAGTTGTATACATGATTTATAAAAACTATTTCTAAAAAATGTACATTTCATTCTTATATAGATTATGCCAAATACTTCATAACTTCAAAGGAAATGACTATTTGGTCTCGATCGATAGGTGCATGAGCGTGCGTTGCCTCCTTCGCTTCACTTAGTGAGTATAATAATTGTAATGTTTTTCTTTTACATTATATATAATGTCATGTTAATATTATTTATGAATTTTTTTAGGGACATTCAGTTCCACCAGAGTTGACTCATCATCCTTCTAGCATGGGTTCGAGTAGGGATGCTCCTAAACCTAGACGGAGCACCCATCATACCCGTTCCCACATTTCCCACCTGCGGATACCCCATATACCACACTTTTCCATATTTAGCTTGAGTCTCCAGGGATGTTCTTATCCATGCCTTCATCATAATCTCATCTACCCTCTTATTCGTATACCATGTGTATGCTGCATTCAGGGATGATCCCACTAATGCCTCCATCATCT
This sequence comes from Viscum album, assembly GCA_963277665.1. Taxonomy (NCBI): domain Eukaryota; kingdom Viridiplantae; phylum Streptophyta; class Magnoliopsida; order Santalales; family Viscaceae; genus Viscum; species Viscum album. The sequence continues at coordinate 999,267,127 of OY728123.1, read as the reverse complement.
CATTTAGCCTCTTCTTCCCATACCACGTCTACACCGACTCTACAGATGTTCCCTCCTTTACCATACTCATATGTGATGATGTATCCCCCAACCTACTATCCATATTATGTCATGTCCATGCCACCTCCAATTCCTACCATCCATCCAACATCTGATGAGTCTGTTTCTTCAACTTCCACTCCAGTGCATGAAGACCACCCAGAGCATGCATTGAAACAAACACTTCTTTCAGAGGCTGCTGATCCAAGACAGCCCACAGATCCATCACAGTCTATTGAGTAGCTTGCAACGAGTTCTTTTTATTATAAATGTGTCAAATTATATCACTCTATTTTTTCATGTTGTACGGTGACTTAATTCGTCTTTTTTCCCCTTCTTTTCTTATTCAGTGGGATCTTCTGCTAGGTGACATGGGCACACTCATATACAGGGACTCTAGAATCATTGAACACAGATAATGGTGGATTACGGTGAAGAAAATCATATGGTAGGTAAAAATGAAAGGCAATGTAGAAGTTTTATGATCGCTTTAACCAAATACCATGATATCATTCTGGTGGAACTTGTCTCTTAGAGACATCTTAGTAAAGACATCAATGATGAAAGGCAATGTAGAAGTTTTATGATCGTTTTAGCCAAATACCATGATATCATTCTGGTGGAACTTGTCACTTAGAGACATCTTAGTAAAGACGTCAATGACAAAGCATGGGAGAAAATATGGGTAAGAAAATTTTATAAAATTATATCCATATTATTGTTGTATTTATATGAAATAACATGTTCGTTGCAAAGTCGATTTAACTTTCCTAATGGAGAAGTTGGTAAGACTGCAAAGTTGATGGATGTTGGAGAGTTATGGAGATCATACAAGCATGAGTTGTATGTTGGTTTAAATAGCAGAGTAGGTTCTGATTTAGAGGGTGCACCCACATTCACTGATTGTCTAAAAACTCAATATCAAAAAATGATTGCGCATTGGAAGACTAATGAGTTTAAGGTATTCCCAATCTTTAATGGTTTTCGTATAAAATTTAACTCTTATTATTTGTATTGGAATTTTTTTTAGGAAGTGTCGGGGGAAAACAAAAAGAACAAAGATTCAATAACATATGTACACACATTGGGGCACACTACAATGCCCGAGCATGAGAAGTGTCGGGTACTTTAATCTAAATTAAAATAATGTCCTTATTTATATTGTTACTTAGTTAGCTTTTCATGCTGAATTTTAAGTTTTATTATCATTAACTGCTTTCATAAAAAGGTTGAAAATGTCATTTCAAATGGTCATTAGGCCTAATGGCCAATTCGTTTATGGACATAATGAGCAATTCACTAATAGGCATAATGACCAATTCACCTATTGGTTAATTAGGCCTAATGGCCAATTGGCCAATTCGACATTATGTCATTAGGCCTATAGGCCAATTGGTCATTAGACCTATAGGCCAATTGTATTCTTTTTTCATTTTGTTAAGCTTTTCTCATTTAGTTTTCTTGATATGGTTTTTAATGAGACAACACTATGAAGACGTGATGTTATTGTGCACTTTTTCCTTAATCAATGGTTTTTCCCTTGATGAGTTTTTCCTTGATGGGGTTTTTAATGAGGCAATCGTACATCATAATGGATATTCAAGAGAATGTTGTAAATTATTATGGATATTTTTAATTAATGGCAACTATTGGTCTTCCCTATGAGTCATGATTTTCAATGAGACCGTTCATTATTACCTATGGTCATCCCCCCATGTCTCGAAGATATAATGAAATAATAATATTAATTAATGTCTTGAAGACATAATTAAATGATATAATTAGGGGTTGGGAATGCAGCACTCTTTTTACCTTCATTGGGTTTTTTTCCACAAAGTTTTTCTGATAAGGTTTTTAATGACGTATCATTACTTGAAATTCAATTACTTTGGGTTTACTTATTTTTCCTGTATTTTTAAGTGAATTATATAAGATTCTATGGAATTATGACATTCAGTGAGGGATGTTATAAAATATTAATGTGTGGATGTCATAATTATGATGATGATGACGACTCTTGGGTTCCCAACAAAACTCTTCATATTTTCAAATCGTTAGTTTCTCAAACCTTTGGGGTTCCAACCATTGGATTAGATATGGCAGAGATTGTGTGTATATATTGCTCTGTCAATGAAATTATAGATTGTTTTTCTCATGTATTTGTATTTCAATTTGTCATCATCATCATTGTCATTCGAATATTTGATGCATGTTTCGTTAACAACACACACCGTCTATGATTGATTATTTATTCTCAGTTTTGAAATTTTTGCTTCCTAGTTTTGAGATTTATCATTGGATCAATTTCACAACAACAATTACTTTTTAAAATCGTGATATTTGAATCTTTATTTGTTTCACCCAACTTTCTACGGACTATATGATCAGGTCCTCGGACCGTGACTCGTATCCCAGCGGATAGCGGTGTGGTGCCAGTTGGAGGGCAGAGAGGGGATCCCAGAATTGCCATCTCTGAGGTGCCCACCTGTGCCTGTTGCTTGCGCATGTGTCATTTCTTTATTTTTATTATTATTTTTATCTTTTCGCTGTCCTCTTTAGAAACAGACTTTCGCGCTCCCCGCTCTCCCCACTCACTCCTTGTGGTATTAATGCGTGCCCTCTCTCCCAACTGCTAAATGCGTGCATCTCATTCCTCCACCTCCCTTTAACCTTCACACACTCACGCTCCTCTGCAATGGAACTCCTCTCCGACTCCGATTCTTACTCTTCTCCCTCTCCTTCTTCTTCTCTCTCCTCGCCTCTCAGCTCCGGGGAGGCGCCGCTGCAACCGCCGGAGGAGAATGTAGGCGGCGAGGGCGACGGTGGTCGGAAGAGGGGGCGGGGGGATGCCGCGCCGTACAGGGGCGTCCGGATGCGGGCCTGGGGGAAATGGGTGTCGGAGATCCGGGAGCCCCGGAAGAAGTCCCGGATCTGGCTCGGAACCTTCTCCTCCCCGGAGATGGCCGCCCGCGCCCACGACGTCGCCGCCATGAGCATCAAGGGCGACTCCGCCGTCCTCAACTTCCCCCATCTCGCCGCCTCCCTCCCCCGCCCCGTCTCCTCCTCCCGCCGTGACGTTCAGGACGCCGCCGCCCGGGCTGCCGCCATGCGCCCCGTGCCCCCGTCCCCGTCCCCTTCACCTCCCGCCCTCTCCTCCTCCGCCGAGTCCGTCAGCGCAGCGGCGGAGGGGAGCCCGGGGGAGCTGAGTGAGCTCGTGGAGCTGCCGGAGCTGGGGACGAGCTTCGACTCGCCGCGGACGTGGAGCGAGTTCGCGGTGGCGGAATCGGAGGATGGGTGGCGGTATCAGCCCCTCTGGTCGGACGGCGGCGGCGATTTCGAGTTCTGGTCGGACGACGCGTCGGCGATGAACGGAGCCGTTCCCGGTGGCTTCGACGCCGTTCTATGGCACCTTTAGACTGGAATGTAAAGTTGCGGTTTCGTGTTCAGCGGTTCTTCCATTTTAATTTACTTTTATTTGTTTATTTCCGTTTCAAGAGATTTTCCATTTTTCACAGCTGATTACCTCAAATAAACTTCAATAATCAACTTATCCCATGGCAAATAGATTAAATAAAATTTAGTTTATAAAAAAAGATAGAATAAATAAAATAAAGCACGATTTAAAGGAAAATAGATGTGCGATTAAAAAAAACTTTTAGATTGGTGAATATCAGTTTTGTCATCCATTCATATTTCATGGAAAAATCACGTGGAATAATTGGTACTTGGACTCATTTTAATAATATTTCTTTGATATCCGATATCTATTATGTTGTATCTAGTCATCCGCGTTTGTATACTGCCTATGTTAATAATTTCATCCATTATCAACTCTTGAGTGAATGATGAAATGTGTTTTGTCCGATTATTTTTGAAATAGTCTTCTTTTATTTGAGCGAAGTACGAAACATTATCTTATTTTTATAGTCAATCCATTTACAATTTGAATGTGGTGAGTTACGGATCATAATCACACGCATTCTTTACATGTCTCGTGTAGTGTTATCACCTACGTGTGATGATGAGATGTTGTGACATGTGTTCACTTCTACAATCTCCTAGGGATTGAAATATCTCCAACCGTGCACACTTATCCAATCCATGATATCACTTGTATGAATTTGGTTATTTTGTAAAAATCGACCATGTTTTGTTTTGGTTTGTTAGAACAAAATAAACACAAATCAGTAGTTCCGTGTAGATAACAAAAAATGTATTTTAACTTCATTCTAATGTCTTCGTGTAGGAGCTGAATTAAATATCACCAATAGATTAGTCGAGTATAATTAGCAACATATATAAAAGATTCTATTACACCAAAGTATGCAACTTCTGGACCAACAAACTCTTCATTTTTCTCACAAGGTCTAAATGAATATATTTTTTAATATTTAGGGTTATGATGACCATTTGTGTTCTTAAAAGATTTACTTTATCCAAATTAAAGCGTTTTAGAACTTTCTTAGTATAAATTGACTGATGTAAAAATATAATACTTGCATGTGAACAACTTATAAACCATGGCAATGACCATTTTCTCCCACACCCTCCATTTCAAATTCTTCTTTTTAGTATTTCATTGCTTCACATATCTTTTCAGGAGTCCAAAAGACATTGAAATCATAAACATACACAACAATGATTGCATGTACATATGTTCTTCAAACGAAAACACATGAGCATATAAAATCATTTACATATCCTTTATTCATTAAATACTTGCGATTATACCAGATTCACCCAAATTGCTTTAACCCATACAATGATTATATATATATATATATATATATATATTAAAGAGCCTAGTTGATCACGTTGTCGAGCATGCCCAATTAGATATTGTTTTTTAACTAGAATTTCTACAATATAGCAGGAAACCTTGACCGTCTCTCGATGGAGTCTTAGATCATTAATTAAAAAAGAAGGGTTGGATTATGAAAAATGGGAATGAGATTGTATGAAATTTGGGTTTTGTTTATTTAAGATGAAAGCATATAATAGAACGCAATACAAGAAAGCCAAAATTGACATATTTGATTAAGCGTGATCAACCCAAGGAAATCTCCTGATACTCATCCTTCATCGCTTCAAGAGATAGAGTTTAGATCTTTTAATCCCTAGTTTGTAATACCTATAACATGGTTTTTACTGAGATTACACTAGGATATCTCCTAGGGTTCAGCCGAAAACACACAATGATTTATCACATCTTGATTTTTCTTCTGTGTGACAATGCATGTGATAATGTCCTAGGGATAGTTGTTGCACTAAAGAGTCATAGTGGATCCCTGATATGATGAGAACCCGAAAGTGTCATAACACTGTTCTTGAATATATGTTCTATGACCGGATGATGTTATTTGAGAGACATAAATAATACAGGTCATTAGGGGTGAAGACTCACAAAACTTTGAAGCACCTTCTCATGGTGTGCACCCTTGGTAATAACCAGGAGGATATTATGAGAACGAGATTCGCCAATAAGAAATCCACATTTCATAGCGTCATTGGATGTTCCTATCTGCAGACGTGTGTATTGGTTCTTGGACTTTAAGATTATTATTAATGAGTATTACAACTCGCACACTTAAATGTATTGACGAAAACTGTGACGACACACCGTTCGCAACGAGGTAGGATATATTGGGTGCATCACGAGTAATACTGCATTAATAGATAATGCGAGAAAAGATTTGACCATTCTATTCCATAATGGAAGCTGATATCTCAGGCCCTTTGATGAAATTGATATAGCCTAAATAAATCCATGGCCATGGTAAAGAACGAGTGAGTACAATTCTGGAAAGTCAAAGAAAGAATAATCGAGCACATGAGTTGATGACACTAGCATGCAACCCGCTTGATTCGAGATATTGAGACAAAGACATTACATTACATAGTAAGCGTTCGTAGGTGGTGACACGTCATTTCGGCGTTAACTTCTTTCTCTATGGGTGCCTTGGCGTGTTGCTAGACGCTAACCTTGGACTTTAGGCAGGCTTCGCCTAATGCCAGTGAGAAAGAGGTCTAGAGGGTCACACACTAAGTGTGTCCAAGTATCTCAGTTAAATATCCATTTAACAAGTTGAATAAAGATTATTCCTGATTGTGGTTTAATAATTATTCAAGATGCCTGATCACATTTATTTTGACACTAGTTATTCAAGAAAATATATTGTGGGCGAAATAATATATTTATTAGCGAGTAATGCAGTGATATTTATTTAAGAAATAAATAGTCATTATTCAAGGTCTAATAAATGTGGTGGAGGAAATAAAGAAAATAGAAAAACAAAAGTACACGCTGTGTATATTAATATACACGTTGTGTAGTTTTTCTGGGGATTTGTGAGAAATAATATTATTTAATTAATTAAATAATATTAGGTGTAATTCGCTGGGCGCATGTCAAGTAATAATAATAGTCAACTGTTATTATTAGACACAAGGTCTTACTAAGAATTAAATGAAATGAATAAATGCTTTCGAATAATTAATTCATTTTATTATTCTAAGTAATTAAAATCTCAATTATATAATTCTCATTAGCCTAGCCATTTTCTGGGGTGTGCACAACAGATTCGAAAAAAACTCTCAAGCCAAGAGAGATTTTTTTTCCTCCGAGAACACTCTCAAGTTATGAGAGGGATCTTCCTCCACCGGATCAAGGAGAGTGCTTTGGAAGCGGCTCTCAAGGCAATCGAAGGAAGACATCGCAAGTGAAGGCTCTTCTGTGCTAGAACCCGACGATCCCTTCGACGATGTCCAAAGATACATGGAGCACGTGTGGATTACCGTTAGAGGAAGCCTACACTTGGCTTCTACGACGCAACGACGGATCACATCGGATCATGACCGGAAACATCAACGGAGAGAGAATTCAATCAAGGTAATTTTCGTCTTTTAATTAAATTAATTATAACCAACATATGATGATCCTCTCTATGGTTCCAGGACCCCCTTCCTTTCTTTCGTTCTTCATTCTATTCCGAAGATCTAGCGTTTTATTATCGTGAAGGATCTCAGATTGATCGTTGTTAACGAAAAAATTATAGTTGGGTACACCCACCAACGCGCTTCCGCTACTCCCGGAACGTATAAGTGGTATCATAGGGGTTATATCGTTGATTATAATTATTTAGTTTTTTCGTTGATGATTTATGCATTTAATAATTTAGTTGCTTCAATTCAAGTTAACCGTCCTGCAAATCTGAATCTCTAGATATGTTCCTCCTCTTTCGTTTCTCGTTCACATTACAGAAACAATATTTTCTTTTAATTTTGATTAAAATAAAACAGAGGATCTCATCCGGAGGTGCCAAAGCTTCCTGGCCGTACAACACCAGAACACACAGTGTGTATTCGATAGTACACGCCGTGTAGTATAGGTTCCATGCACCAGGACGGTCTGCCAAACTAGGTCATGTGTTGGAGTCTTTCTAAGTCTTAAATGACTCTGTGTGTTGACTAGGAATAGGTGGCACACAGTTTCTAGATTACATGCCGCGTGGTCCACTGAACACGACGTGTAGTCCTTTCGGGTTAGGGTTAGACCGTGTACCCCGTATATGGCTTGCCCGACTGAAAACTGTATAACACGGATACTACACAGTGTGTGTCCCACTGAACACACCGTGTACTCCGGAGACTTCTGAAGTACATCTACACGACATGTCTCCGAGTGTGTACTTCAGATGGGCGGTGAATGATAGTACACACCGTGTAGTCGGAACTACACGCCGTGTACTTATCCAAATTATACAGATTTATTAAAATTTATTATTCCATTATACAAACTATTGAGACGTGTACCATAGTGCGGGCGTAAAGCTGAGGCACAACATGTGATAGGTGTTTTATATATATGTGTTTAATTTAACATCTGCGTAATGTTCATTTCTACTCATTGGGTAGTTATGAACAAGAATTCACCGGGTTTCCTCCAAGGTACAAGTTACGTACAAAGATAATTTTAAATGAATTTATTTGTTTAAAATTATGATGAATGAGAATCTCAAGGAAATTTAGAAAAGGGTTTAAGATAAAAGGATTGATTAATTAGAGATAATTAATTGATTCAAGCACGATTTATCTTAAATAAGAACAGTTAAAGAATTGAATGCTAGTTTTATTTATGCGTAAATATCGTTTCATGTATGGATGATCATGAGCTAGACCAAGACCTTTGTATGTGAATGATTTCTTTTAATTTATTTATTTAAATTAAATTTGTTGGCCTACGAGCCTTCTCCTCATTAATATGTAGGGCCTACGTGCCCAAGGTTTCTTTTATGTAAAACCCCATTTACCTCTCACCCGTGAGTGAGATAAAAGCATGTGTAATGGATAGATCTCACAAGCTAGTGGAGGCGACTCAAGTTAGGAGCCAAGGTGAAACTAATCAAAGGAGATACAAAGGTGGACAGGTGGAAAACTGTAAACACGAACCCAAAAGGTTCAAGGTGTTTCTCCCCTAGGTCTTGGGTTAGTTTATCAACTGCTAGATAAACTAACCAATAGAACAGATCATGATCATACCATTTATTTTATTTCTGTCAGTTGCACGGTTTATTTATTGTGGGTCTGTTGTCACGATCACACAATTAATGAATTAAACAAGCATGCAAGATAGAACTAAAATAAGACTGGCTTATGCGTAAATATTATCTTAGACATGGTTAATCACTTAAGTATATCCCACTTAATATTAACAAGCATGTAATCAAATATAATGAAATGGAAATTTACATATAAGGATAAAATCCCTCAAAGAAATGTTAAGTCGGTATAGCCTTCCATAATCTTGGTTAGAATCGAACCATAGTTCAAAGTGCTTGACCAACCATAGTTGGGGTGCTTTCAATTATTGGGGAATTCTAATTCAAGGTTTTGGGTTGAATTGACTTGGTTCACATCAATGGTTGACTTCCACAACATGACTTGGTGTGACCAAGAGGCAAAGGTTGAGGAAATCCAAAATAAATGGATTTTAGGATTGGGGAGTCTACTCAGCGGATCAAGGAGCTGCGAGTTAATGCAGTTGACATTTGAAATGCCTACCTAAAACCCTTCAAGTTGATTGATTAACCCTAGTTGGGGTAATGCAAAGGGAAATATGGATCTTTTCCACTAGAATATTCAGGCAATAGAATATTCTGAAGTCAATGGTGAGGGCTATTGGATTTCGATAAAATAGTGGGAGACTAATAAGTATTAATTTATTTATTTGTCTCAGTTTTATCATGATAAAGTACTAAAATCTTTGCTCATATTAATTTGTAGAAACAACAAGAAAAATGACTTCAAACATACCATTGCGAACCATACTCGAGAAGGAAAACCTTCTCACCAACACCAATTTCCAGGAATGGCGGAGGCGTTTACGCGTTATCCTTCACCACGAGAGGAAATTGTATGTGCTGGAGGAGCCTATTCCAATTGCACCTAGAAAAGAGGCCAGTGATGAGGAACTATCTCTCTATATGAAACATATGGATGATGCCACATATTTCCAATGTTTCATGCTATTGGCCATGTCTAATGAGCTCTTGAAGCAACATGAAAACATGGATGTGTATAGCATGATGTCTCGCCTTAATGATATATATCAAGAGAACGCGAGACATGAGAGATATGAGATCTCCAATGCTTTGTTTACAACTAAGCTTAGAGATTCTGCACCAGCTGGCCCTCATGTAGTCAAGCTTATTGGCTATATTGAACGCCTGGACATCTTAGGGATTAAGTTCCCAGATGAGTTGCGTATTGATCTCATCCTCTCATCACTGCCCAAGACCTTATCTAGTTTTATTGTAAACTATAACATGAGAAAAAATGAGAAGAGCCTATCTGAACCTCTGACCATAATTCGCCAGGTAGATAAGGACATGGGTCATGACAAACCCGCAGTCCTTATGGTGGATAAGAAAAGGAAGGACAAGGCAAATGGGCCAAGGACTTATAAATGTTTTGAAGCCCCCGAGCACCGTCCCTCTAAGAAGGGGAATATCTAGAGGCAGGGAAAGGTACGAGAGGTAGTATGTTTTACATGTGGCAAGCCAGACCACTGGAAGAGGAATTGCACCCAGAAGCGTGGGGATGCTAAAGGTGTGTTAGTTATCAAGTGTAATCTTTCCATTTCTACACATTGGGTATTAGATATAACTTGTGGGGCTCGCATTTGTATCCAAATGAAAGAACCAAGTAGATTTAGAAATATTTCCAAAGGAGAGGTGGATCTTTGAGCTTCCAATGGCACGAGGCTGGCTGTGTTGGCCATTGGCGATTACCATCTCTTATTTCCAACTGGGATGCTTTTGGTTTTCATAATTATTATTATGTGCCTAGTGTTACCAAGAACATAATTTATGTATCATATTTGGATATGGATGGATTTATTTTCAAATATGGAAATAAGGGTTTTTTTATAAGAACAATATATGTTATAGAATGATGCATTTAAATAACAGTTTGTATGTATTAAATTAAAAAAACCAAGTGTTGGCAATCGATAACGACACACACTCACATGACTCATACATTAGCCAGTTGTGGCGTCACCGTCTCGGTCATGTAAACAAGAAGCTCTTGAAAAAACTATGCCAAGATGGTTATTTAGACTCCACTGAGCTAAAACCACTTGATAGATGTCACACTTGTTTACAAGGTAAAATGAACAAGCCGCCTTTCGGTGGATAGGGTGAAAGGGCCAGAGAACTTCTAGGATTGGTTCACATGGATGTGTGCAGAACATTTCCAGTAGAATCTAGAGGTGAATATTCTTACTTCATTACTTTTAATGATGATTTGAGTAGATATGGCTATGTCTACTTAATGAGGTATAAGTCAAAGTCCTTAGAAAAAATTAAGGAATTCAATAATGAAGTAGAGAATCAACTTGGTAATAAGATAAAGAAACTTCAATCAGATCGAGGTGGATAATATTTGAACCAAGAGTTCATCGATAATCTATGGGAGTCTTGGATTCTATCTCAACTCACTCCTCCTTATACATCACAGTGGAATGGTGTTAGTGAAAGGAGGAACCGCACATTGTTGTACATGGTGAGGTCAATGATGAGTCATGCAGATCTTCCATTATCCTTTTGGGGATATCCATTACAAACTACAACATACACATTAAACTGAGTACCAAATAAGGTAGAAAATGGAATTCCCTCTAAGTTGTGGAATGGAAATAAACCCATTTTTCCACACACATGTGTATGGGGATGCGAGGTGTTTTTTAATGCCTTCTCAGAAAACAAACTAGTACTCCAGGGCACGAGGTGTATCTTTATAGGATATCCCAAGGAAACAAAAGGATATTACCTATATAACCCTTTATAAAAGAAAGTGACTGTCGCCAGAAAAGTCGTCTTTCTTGAGAGGGAGCACATCCTCAAAAGGGATAGTGGGAGAAAGATTGACTTCGATGAAGTTAATACTCAAGATACACAAGAGTTGGTAGAGGAACAAGTTCTACATGTCCCCGTGGAAGAGGTTCCAGAAACACTAGTACTTCGTAGGAGTTCAAGAGAGGTAAGGGAACCAGAGAGATTTGGTTTCCTAGTCACCGAGGACGATGAATCATTATTTTTGGAAAATGATGAACCTATCTCCTACAAGAAAGAAGTAGAGATCTCAGCAGCTGCAAGATGGCTAGAAGCTATGAAATATGAGATGAATTCCATGTATTAGAACCAAGTCTGGGTTCTGGTCGATGAGCCAGTTAATGTAAAGCTTGTTGGATACAAATGAGTATTCAAGAGAAAGTTGGACATGGAAGGTCAATTTAGCACCTATAAAGTAAGGCTAGTGGATAAAGGATTCATACAACATCAAAGACTTGAATATGATGAAACCTTCTCACCGGTTTCCATGTTTAAATCCATAAGAATCATACTTTCCATAACATATTACCATAACTATGATATTTGGAAGATGGATGTCAAAACAACATTCCTTAAGAGGAAACTTCAGGAAGATGTTTATATGACACAACCAAAAGGGTTTGTGATACCAGGTGAAGCCAAACAGGTTTGCAAGTTGCAAAAATCCATTTGTGGATTAAATCAGGCATCCAGGTCATGGAACATTTGATTTGATTAAGCCATAAAGGAATTTGGTTTCATTAAGAACGAATGTGAGCCATGTGTTTATAAGCAGTTTAATGGGAATGAGGTCATTATCTTAGTAGTACATGTTGATGACATATTACTTATTGGAAACGATGTACTAGTCTTACAGTTAGTTAAGGACTAGTTGAACAAGTGTTTCTCCATGAAGGAATTAGGAGAAGCAGCCTACATTCTAGGGATCAAGATCATTTATGATAGATCCAAGAGGCTGCTTGGACTAAGTCATGGTATATACATTGACCAGATACTAAATAGATTTAGTATGGAACAATCTAAAATGGGATTGGTTCCAGTGTCACATGGCCAACATCTTTCCAAGAAAATGTGTCCTCATACACAACAGGAGAAAGATATGATGAGTAAGATACCATACGCTTCAGCTATAGGATACATCATGTGTGACATGTTATGTACCAGGCTTGATGTTGCCTATGCACTGAGCATGGTGGGCAGATATCAAGTAGATCTAGGAGAAAAACATTGGACTGCTGTTAAGATTATCCTTAAGTATCTGAGAAGAACTAAGGATATGTTCTTGGTTATAGAGAAGACGAGGAGCTTTTCATCAAAGGGTATGCTGATGCTGGTTTCCAGACAGATCAAAATGATCTGAAGTCACAACATGGATATGTTTTCTATCTCAACGGAGGAGTTGTGAGCTGGAAGACTTCAAAGAAGCCAGTTGTCGCTGATTCTACAATAGATTACGAATATATAGCGGCTTATGATGTAGCCAAGGAAGCTGTATGGATTCAAAAACTTTGTCCAGGAGCTCGATGTGGTGCCTAATAGTAAAGATCCTATCACATTGTATTGTGATAATACTATAGTGATGGATCTTGCAAAAGAACCAAGGTCACATCAGAAAACAAAGAACATTATCCAGAAGTATCACCTCTTGAAAGATTTCTATCAAAGGGGTGAAGTTTTAGTGAGAAGAGTGTCCAAGAAAGATAACATGGTAGACCCCATGACTAAAGGCCTATCTTAGTAGAAGCATGAATATCATGTGAGAGCTAGCAGGTTAAAGGTTGTTAGCAGTTGACTCTAGCCCAAGTGGGAGTCTGATGGAGTTGGTGACCTAGAACCAACTACTTTGTACTTTATTCATTAACAAATACCTTATCACATCTTGATTGTTCTTCTGCATGATAATTCATGTGATAATGTTCTAAGGATAACTATTTCACTAAAGAGTCATAGTGGATCCCTACTATGATAAGAACCCGGAAGTGCCATAACACTGTTCTTGAATATATGTTCTATGGCCAGTTGATGTTATTTGAGAGACACAAATAATACATGACATTAGGGGTGAGGACTCACAAAACTTTGAGGAAACTTCTCATGGTGTGCACCCTTGGTAATATCCAAGAGGATATTATAAGAACGAGACCCGCTAGTAGGAAATACAAATTTCATAGTGTTATTGGATGTTCCTATCTACGAATGTGTGTATTGGTCCTTAGACTTTAAGATTATTATTAATGGGTATTACAACTCGCACACTTAGATGTATAGATGAAAATTGTGACGATACACTATTCTCAATGAGGTAGGATATGTTGGGTGCATCACGAGTAATACTGCATTAATAGATAATGCAAGAAAGGATTTAACCCTTCTATTCCATAACGTAAGTTGATATCTCAGACCCATTGATGGAATTGATATAGCCTAAATAAATCCATGTCCATGGTAAGGAATGAGCGAGTTCAATTCCAGAAAGTCAAAGAAAGAATAATCGAGAACATGGGTTGATGGCACTAGTATGCAACTCACTTGATTAGAGATATCGAGACAAAGGGAATACATTACATGGTAAGCGTTCGTAGGAGGTGACACATCATTGTGGCGTTAACTTCTCTCTATATGGGTGCCTTGTAATGTTACTAGATGCTAACCTTGAACTTTAGGCAGGCTCCGCCTAATGTCACTGAGAAAGAGGCCTAGAGGGTCACACACTAAGTGTGTCCAAGTATCTCAGTTAAATATTCATTTAACAAGTTGAATTAAGATTATTCCCGATTGTGGTTTAATAATTATTCAAGGATGCCTACTTGAATTTATTTCGACACTAGTTATTTGAGAGAATATATTGTGGATGAAATAATATATTTATTAGCGAGTAATGTAGTGATATTTATTTAAGAAATAAATAGCCATTATTCAAGGTCTAATAAATGTGGTGGAGGAAATAAAGAAAATGGAAAAAAAATTACACGCCGTGTATATTAATATACACGCCCTGTAGTTTTTTTGGGGATTTGTGAGAAATAATAATATTTAATTAATTAAATAATATTAGGTGTAATTCACTGGGCGCATGTTAAGTAACAATAATAGTCAACTGTTATTATTAGACATGGGGTCTTACTAAGAATTAAATGAAATGAATAAATGCTTTTGGGTAATTGATTCATTTTATTATTCTAAGCAATTAAAATACCAATTATATAATTCTCATTAACCTAGCCATTTTTTGGGGTGTTTACAACGGATTCAAAAAAAAGTCTCTCAAACCAAGAGAGAATTCTTTTTCCTCCAAGAATGCACTCAAGTTACGAGAGAGATCCTCCTCCACCGGATCAAGGAGAGCACTTTGGAAGCAGATCTCAAGGTGATCGAAGGCGGACATCGTAAGCGAATGCTCTTCCATGCTAGCACCCGAATATCCCTTTGGTGATGTACAAAGATGAATGGATCACATGTGGATCACTGCTAGAGGAAGCCTACACTTAGCTTCTATGATGCAACGATGGATCACATCAGATCGTGACCGGAAACATCAACAGAGAGAGAATTACATCAAGGTAATTCTCATCTTTTAATTAAATTAACTATAACCAACATATGATTATCTTCTATATGTTTCTAGGACTTTCTTAATTTCTTTTGTTCTTCATTCTATTCTGAAGATTTAACATTTTATTATCGTTACAGATCTCAGATTGATCATTGTTAACGGAAAAATTAAAGTTGGGTACACCCACCAACGTGCTTCCGCTGCGCCCAGAATCTACAGATACGTTGTTCAAGTTCATATGTTATTTCAATGTGACACCATGACATAAATGTACATGTACATGGTAGTGTTTATGAGATTTCAATTGACAAATATGAACCACACAAACACCGTAATTGAAAGGGGGAAGAATAAGTGGTGAATGGTGTGTGAAACATCACATGAACGAGTACCCCCAAAAATGATCATATGAGTTTGAGTATGACATAAAAGTATATAAATCAATTAATCAAGAATATAGGATGATTAAAAACAACATACAAACCTATAATTTAAAATATCATTCAAAATAATACAAACCTGAAGCTTGAGATTTGCATCACGTTCCTCCCCTGGAGACCACATGGAGTTTAAGGATCCATGTGAGGTGAGGAAGCCAAAGATGATGAAGAAGTATGAAAAAATATATCAAAACTAACCCCCTAGTCAAGAAACCTTATATAATTAGGGTAAGGGGTGTTTTGATGGGCAAATACATCACAATTTCCACAAAATAAATCAAGTGCCTAAGAGACTAGGTCACTATTCATGACATATTTTTTCTCCCTTCTTTATCTGGATGGTTGACTACAAAAAATGCATGAAAATGTCTTAAAATTTGGTGGATAGGTGGGAATTAGATTTAGATATACAATGGATGTGGAATCATAGTAATTGGATGTTTGAGGCCCAAGTTATGGCCCAAATATAGAAGGGTGGTCCAATTTGGTCCGCCCAGAATGTCTTCACTCGGGGGGGGACTCTTTTTGGTTCCTTGTGCTCACATCCAGCCTTTGGTCCAGTTAGATGAATTGAATACCAATGACCAAAGAATCCTACAAAAATGTAATTTTAACATTTAGAATAGTGTAGTGAATTTTAAAATAGAAACAATGAACTACTATCAAATTTGGCCATTGTGCAATTGTATCTTTTTAAGCATTCTTTCAACAAATGAATTCAAAATAAATAATGAGTGAAAAAGGATTTAATAATGGGATACTAAAACCAATAAAAAATTTAATACAAAATTATAAGGGTGATAATATATGCTATATCATTGTGCGATCACACCTCCAAACCTAAACCTTTGTACCATTGGGCAAAGTCTTATATCCTAATCAAGTCCCATCCATAAATCAAAGGTGAGAAAACATAAAATATTCTTTTGAAATAAAATTCATCATGTCTCAATTATGAAATAAATTTTCCTATCATTTTTCTCCTCTCACATTCAAAATTTTTCAACTTCATTTGATCAGCCATGCAACATGTCACAACCTACCTGACCTAGAAACTCTTCCTCTTCACTCTAAGAACATATGAAAGTGGAGTTATGATATTTTCCAGAGTTCATGTGATCTTACTATATGATTGCATATATTTTAATTTCTCTACAAAAAAATCTATTGTGCTACTCAAGAGGACTTCTGATAGGTTGTCCTAAGGTTCAAGGGTTGGTAGGATTTAATGTTTAAAAAAAATATGAGGTAGAAAATGAGTGTTTAATATCTAAAGTAAAAATCAAGTCAAAAATAATTAAGTGTTCATAATTAATGTACAAAATCAAACCCTCAAAAAGTTTATAAATTCCAACTCACAATCCCCATTGTCCATTTTGTGTGGGTCATAACTGATCAGTGAGTAATAATGAGTAAACTACAATAACTCTGCTCTTTATTACACACTTAAACATGATTTATTACATAAACTTGCAAATAATACAACTATGAGGATCGACAGGTCTAGTGTATTGAAAAATTAGGAACATTACATAACAACTTAGAACATAAAACCCAACATCTTTATTGAAAACTTCTTTTACATGACCACAACATTCCTTCATACTTAGAATTGCATGGGATAACCTGAGGACATGCATAAGAAAAGAGTAATCTATAAATCCCAGTAAGGGAGTAAAGAACGAATAACATGAAGAATATATTACATGTTAGGCAATAGTCATATCAATGGAGTACAAGAGAAACATGAACATAAATGCATGATATAGCATGATTATCACAAATGGAAATGTGGCAACAACATTTAACATAATATTAGCATGAGCCAAGGCTTAGTGTACATGGTGCATGAGTAAACTCTCATTGCACTTGAATTATAATGAGTAAACCCTCATTTCACTTGATGTATCATGATATTAATCTTTACCCAATGCATTGGAGCGCTGTCAGGGTGCACCCTTCTTAATCATTTCATTTCATGCATAAGTGTGCCACAAAGATCATACAATATAGATTCATTAAACATCATTATTTATTACATGAACAAGATATGTGGAATACATAAATTTAATTCCTCAATCAAAAAGTACATGTGAATAAAGGTGAATACCCTTGATATAGAAATGGGTATGGTATTCACTTACATGATGATTTTGGCATGAAAATATTGGTGTAACTTCGGAAACATAACGACATCAAATAGAAATCGTAAAATGAGTTGATGAGAGAGAAAGGAGTATCTCATAATTTATACATGAAATGGATAGTAAGGGGGTAATGAAAAATAATATCTCAACATATTTAATGTAATTTAGATGCATAATATAAAAGTATTTCTTGAATGTAAATGAGAAGAGAGAAATTTCTTATAGAATTTCAGCATGGTAACTGGTGTACATAGGAGGAATTAATGAGAGAGAAAGTGGTATCTCATCATTAAAAAATAAGGAGGGAAGTATGGGGGAGGCGAGAAATCATACCGAAACATTTTTAATTGAAAATAAAAGGGTATAACAACATAGAGAAATTTAGACAAAAAATGTGAAAGGAAGAAATCCCTTGGAAGTGTGATCCCAAAGGCTTGGTAGAGGCTTGAGAGGGGATTCTGTGAGTTTGGGGTGCCTTGGGAGGATTCTAGAGAGAGGATGGAAGGGGTTGGTAGAGATAAAAATGGTTTTAGTGAATAGTAATGGGAGATTGAGTGGATTTATATAGGAAAGGAGAGAGAATTCTTTATTATTTAGGTTTTGGACACCACACATTAAACTAATCAAAACCACAAACCATCCCATGGTTTTTGCCCACATTTTTTTCCAAAGTGGAGTGTAAAAAATTATTTTATAACCAAAATGACCGAGATTATGAAAATATTAGGCTTTCTTATGTGAATGTGAGTCACACTCACAAGGAAATCATTTTAAATTGTTAAAATGTTTTATAAGTCTCGGAGGGTCCACTAAGGCTTTGTAAAATAAATCAAACAAAACTAAAATCACATTATTTTAAACGTAAAACATATATTTTCTTAACAACCCATTTATACTATTTTATTACATCACTATTAGGTCATTATGAAGTCATAAAACACATTATATATTTAAATGATATTTAATTTTTACCCAAAAATTCGACTGTCTCAGAAAATTATGAAAAAATCACTGTTGAATAATTTCAACATCCTGATTCAAAAAATAATATTCATTTTATCTAAATAAATTTTTAAATATTTTAATTATTATTTTTAAAATAAAAATTGACATTTATAAAAAATTTATAGGTTTTGACAAAAAACAGCTTTCAAACCTTAATAAAAATTAAAATTGTATTCATAAAAATTATAAGATCATTTATATTAAATAAACAGTAATTTAGAAATAATATTTTATTAAAATATTATTTAATTTAAAAATCCATTAATTCATCAAAATAGATTTTCTTAATTGAATATTAACTAAAAATACTATTTGTGCTTTAAAAACTATTTACAAAGTAACAATAATAAAATGAATGTATATTATTTATTATATATAAAAATAATTCACATAATCATAGTGATAGGGTCTTGTTACATAAACCCTTATAACACCTGCATAAAATCTAAAGGTTAGGTGTGCGATGGGGATAAACTCTTGGGGTGACTCGGATAACATCGCTCTGGTGGTAATATCTATTAACTTCCACTTCTCCCGTAGGCGATTCCATTCAAACTTAACATGTTAAAGCTCATTTTGGGTTTGGTAAAGAGTGAATCCCAGTGACACCACATCCTTTCCGAGCTCTGACAAATGGGCTTCGTACAAAACAATTCTACTGGATGAGGTCATCGCTTCCTGTGTCTGAGTAAATTGGATTTGTTAAAGTCCTATATTTATACTAATCATGTGATCACTGTTCAATGAATATATTAGAAATGGTAACAATTCTTAACAGTATTTTAAAATCCAAAAACATAAAACCAAAGAAGTGCATATTTTTTATATAACCATTTTACATAATAATACATTTAATCATATCAAGAGGAATTTTCATTAGTAAAAGTTTGGGTCGTTACAATCTTTCCCCATTAAGAAATTTATCCCTCAAAATTTTATTTTCCCATACTAAAACAGACGAGGTTAACTCTTCTTCATCACTTCCTCTGATTCCCACATTGCTTCTTCAAACTTGTGGTTTCTTCACAACACTTTGTCGAGGGGCATTGTCTTATTTCGTAGATTTTTTTTCCTACGATCTAAGTTCTTCCCAGGCTTCTCTTCATAAGAGAGGTCATTATCCAATGGTACCACCTCTAGATTGAGTACATGTGATGGGTCAGGTATATACTTCCTCAAGAGTGATACATGGCATACATCATGTACTTGAGATAGATTTGATGAGAGTGCTAGTCGATAGGCCACTGCACTAATGCGATCAAGGATATCAAAAGGGACGATGTACCTTGGACTAAGCTTTCCCTTATTCCTAAATCTCATAACTCTCTTCCACGGTGATATATAGAGGAATACCATGTCTCCAACAACAAACTCTAAGTCTTGTGAATGATTATTAGCATAGCTCTTTTGTCGACTCTGAGCAACTTTAATTTGCTGCTAGATGATCTTAACCTTATCCACCATTTCTTCGACAATTTCTGGATCTAAGAGTTTTCACTCCCCAACTTCATCCAAACATGCCGGTGTTCTGCACCTCTTCCCATAAAGGGCTTCATAAGGATCCATTTGAATGATTGAGTGGAAACTGTTATTGTAAGAGAACTCAACCATAGGAATATTTTGATCCCATCCTCCTTTGAAGTCCATTGAGCATGCTCTCAACATGTTCTCAAGTGTTTGGATAGTTCGCTCAGATTGGCCATCAGTTTGAGGATGATAATCCGTAATGAAGTTCAACTCAGTATTCAGAGCACGTTGAAGACTCTTCCAGAACTTAAAATTGAATCTTGTATCTCAATCGAATACAATAGATAGTGTTACTCCTTGCACTAGTAGAAAAGGGGGCTTTAGAGCCCCCCTGACACGGGCGTCCACCATTGTCGGTCACTATTGGTACTCAACAGCGACCGCCAATAGCGGTCGCTAAGCTTAAAAAAACCTTCATCCGTGCCCCCCTTATGCTTGAAACCCCCTCACACCCCCCCTCATGCCGCTGGAACCATACCTCGCAGCGCTGACCGCCGCCACCCTTGCGCCAGTCCTCCCTTGCCGCACCGCCAACGCCGTCCACCTCCGCCCTCCCCCACCCTCGCGTTCGAACCCCCCTCACACCCAAACCCTACCCGCAGTTCCTGTTCTCCCTCGCCGCACCACTGCAGCCTGTCACAGGTCACCGCCTTAGACTCTGTCTCCTCTTCTCTACCCCTCCTCTCTCTCACAGCACCACCTCTAGATCCCCTCCCTTCCAAATTTGTATCACTATAAGGTATTCCCTAACTTCCATTTAAGAGTTTTGATTTTGGGCATTTTACAACACAAATTTGGCATGCATGAAGATTATATGAATATTGTGTGTGAATAAAAATTGTTGAAATTGAAGTTCATGTGTATACGGGCTTGTGTGCATGAAGAATTATGAAACAATGCGTGTTAATAGTGTTTGTATAAGAAGACATCACACTTTACTTGAGGTTGGAAGTTACATACAATGTACAGTCCATGTATATGTTGACTGGATTAATATTAAGTTGTGTTGTTATTTGATTTATAGAATTCTTGAGTCTGTGTGTGTATCCCATGAGAAAATGTTTGAGGCTTGACCATATTTGTGTAAATGTTTGTTATACAGATATTATTATGGATAAGAGTTGGATTGATCTTCCAAATCGAATGTGTAGAGAATATTTTGAAGGTATTATGCAGTTCATTGAGTTCATTGGAGGATTTAAAAGTGACTATATTAGTTGTCCGTGTATAAAATGTGCAAATAGATATCAATTCACACGAGATACCATGAGGGAGCACCTATTCTTGAACGGATATCTGAAAAATTATAAGAGTTGGACTCGTCATGGGGAAGAATATATTCATTGTCAAAATATAGATGTAGTTCAGATGGATGTTGATGTGAGGATGAATGATCCAATGCATGAAATTATTACTGAAATGGTACGTGGGTTGGCTCCTGAAGGCATTGACATCCAGAACATTGAGTCCGGTGAGATAAATCTGTGCTCTGGTGAAAATCATGATTCGAGAAGGTTTTATGAAGTACTTGATGATTCAAAAAAAAAATTATATCCTAGATATACTACTTACAATAAATTGTTGTTTATCATAGAGTTGTTACATTTGAATACTTTAAATCAGTGGTCAGACACATCATTCGACATGCTGTTGGCGTTATTGAAAATGGTTCATCCTATTGACTCTAAGATTCCTGAGTCATATTACCATGCTCGTAACTTGACAGAGAACTTAGGTTTTACATATGAGACCATAGATGCATGTGCAAACAATTGTATGTTGTTTAAAAAGGAAACTTCCCATTTGGATATTTGTACGGTCTGTGGCACTTCCAGGTGGAAAGTGAACATGCGAAATCAGACTCATCAAAGTCAGACTGTGAAACAGGGAAAACCGATTGCAATAAAGAAAATGCATTAATTTCCCCTAAATCCAAGGTTGAAAAGATTTTTTATGTCATATAAAGTTTCTAATTTAATGATATGGCATGCAGAAAGGAATTAGGAAAGTGATAAGTTAACCCACCCGGCAGACTCTCGTGCATGGAAGGATTTTGATAAAAGAAACCCTGGATTTGCTAAAGATGTTCGTAATGTCCTATTGGGGTTGGCATCAGATGGTTTCAATCCATTAAAGTCTGTGGTTGGTGTAACTCATAGCACATGGCCATGGTGTTGGTTCTGTATAATCTTCCTCCATGGCTTTGTATGAAGCAACAATTTATATTACTTTCCAATCTTATTGATGAACCTAGAAGTCTGGGAGATAAGATTGATGTTTACCTTTAGCCACTGATTGATGAGTTGAATGAATTTTGGGGTGATGGTGTGATGACTTATGACTGTGAAATGAATGAAATGTTCGAATTTTAGGCTGCTTTATTGTGGACAATCAATGATTTCCCAGCTTATGCAAATTTATCAGGCTGGAGTATGAAAGGGGAATTTGCATGCCCTTGTTGCAATAAAAGTAAAAAATTTGTATGGCTTAAACTTCCAAAAAATGGGCACACATGGGAGATGTTTTCTCCCCCCTCAGCATAGGTTCAGAAAGGAAAGAGTGACATTTGATGGTTCTATAGAGTTCATCCCAGCACCAAAGATCATTATAGGAGTCGAAATGTTATCGTAGATTGAGGAAGAAAACATCCACATGGTATATGAATTTCAGGATTTAGTGGCTCATCCATTATGTAATATTCGTGGTGCATGTAGACAACATAGTCATAATTGGAAAAAGAAAAGTATTTTTTACAATCTCCCCTATTGGAAAACTAACATGCTAAGGCACAATTTGGATGTCATGCACATTGAATTTTTTTTTTGTGATAATATATTGTGGACCATTTTAGGTGTTAGTGGAAAATCAAAGGACCATGTTAATGCACGTCGTGATTTAGAAGAAATGGGTTTAAGGAAACAATTGTATTTATAGTTAGATGAGGGAAACAAGACATATATTCCTTCTGCACAGTATACAATGACTACAAAAGAGAAAGAGACATTTATTTCCATTTTGAAGATGCTCAAGGTGCCTGATGGTTACTCTTTTAATATTTCAAAGTGTGTGAATTTGAAGAGCAAGACATTACAAGGGTTTAAAAGTCATGAAAATCACATACTACTACAGTAGTTGATTCCAATTGAAATTTGTGATTGTTTATCCCCCAATTTTGTTCAACCGTTGATTGAGATGAGTAATTTTTTTAGACAGCTTTGTTTAAGAAATCAACAAATGAGTGATTTAAAAAGTTTGCAGCACCAAATTGTACTTATGCTTTGTCACTTTGAAAAACTATTTCCCCCTCATTTTTCGATGTTATGGTTCACTTGATAGTGAAACTAACTGATGAAGTAATGGCTGCTATTCTAGTGAAATTCAGGTGGATGTATCCTATTGAGTGGTATCTGAATACATTGAAATGATTTTTACGCAACAGAGCTCGTCTGGAGGCATCAATAACCAATGGTTATTTGATGGATGAGTGTACTAATTTTTGTGCATAATATCTTATGGATGTTGAAACAAAATTAGATAATCCCTCTCAGATTCATGATGGTCCAGTTGGAGAAGGAACCACATTTGATATGGACAACATCGAGTGGATACAAGCGCATCAATACATCTTGTTCAATACTCCATCAGTTGCACCATTAATGCAGTAAGTGTCTTATCAATTTTATTATTTAACTTTTACATGTTTTGTTTTCATAATTTTTTAATTTAAACATTGAGATTGTTCATTTACAGGAAACACATTAATGAGCTAAAAGAAGAGATGTATCATGCAACTGATTATCAAATACAACAATCTCATTATGCGTCATTTCATGATTGGTTCAAGGATTTTGTACTTATAAATTGATTTTCATTATGAGTGAAGTATTATAATAATTTCTTTCTGCAGAAATCATTATTGAATTCTGTGAATTATGTAGGTTCATAAGTTAAGGGAGTTAGGTGACCCCACACTAACTGAAGAATTTATCTAACTAGCTGAGGTTCCATCTGTAATGGCTCGTCGTTATAAAGCTATAGATGCTAACGACTTTCGATTTCGCATTAAATATGTTTACAAAAAACAAGAAACACAAAATAGTGGCATCAATTTTCCATTTATTGATTCTGGTTATTACTATGGTCAAATGACAGATATCATTGAAGTTTTATATGCACACAGGTTGAAGTACATATTGTTAAAGTGTAATTGGGTTGATCCAGTGCATGGAAGTAAATTCAATCAATAACAGTTTACAATAGTGAATTTTAACTATATGTTATACAGAAATGAACAAGTTGATAATAAACCTTTCATTTTGACATCACAAGCGGAACAAGTATTCTTCGTTACTTTTCCTTCAGATCCTAGTTAACAATTTGTTGTGAAAATGTCCCAGAGAGGAGTGTTTCTATTTGAACAAGATGAACTTGAGATTGATCCTTTTGTTTCCCAATAGCTTGATCAACATACCGTAGTTCAACGTGAAGAAGATATTTATTGGGTTAGAGTGGCTGTTGAAGGAGAAACGATCGATTTTCAGGTTTAATAAAAGGTGTATAATTGTTTTCTCGCCAAACCCTGAACAACTCCCCACTACGGACAACCCCCCACACCTTGGACAACTCCCCCCCACTCCAGACAACTCCCCCACCCCTCAGATAGCCCCCACCCCGGACAACCCCCCCTCACCCCTAGACATCCCCCACCCCGGAAAACCCCCCTCACCCACGGATAGACCCCCAATCCCCGGACATCCCCCTCACCCCGGATATCCCCCACCCCCCGGACAGCCCCCCTAACCCCCAGACACCCACCCTTTGTTTTCGTTTTATTTCATGACATTCTAAGGTCGTTCGGCTAATTTTGACCACCCACGCACGCTTTTCAAGCGCACCAAACACCTAAAAAACACATATTCATCCATGCCGTGCAAACCGCACATCCAAATGATGTGTTTTATCCTCGTACACCTCACCAATAATAATTAGGGTGTTCTCGTGTGATTTCAAGTCATGCCGATCTCGTTCGGTATGCATTTGACTGTTAAATGTATGTTTTGGCCATTTACAGCATGTGAAGTGCGTTTTCGGTCACTGCAGTCACATGACACCTCTAATTGATGTTTTATCTACCCAACCATTTAAAAATTCACCCACCCTATGTTGTTGTCCGATTTCATGGCATTCTGAGTTCGTTCGGCTGGTTTTGACCACCCCACACACGCTTTTCAAACACGCCAAACGCCTAAAAAGAATATATTCAGCCGTACCGCGCAAACTATGTGTCCAAATGACATTCCGTATCCTCATACACCTCACCAATAAAAATTAGGGCGTTATTGTGTGATTTCAAGTCATGCCGATGTCGTTCGGTATGCATTTGACCATTAAACACATGTTTTGACCATTTACGACACGCAGAGTGCGTTTTCGGTCATCGCGGTCACATGACACCTCCGATTGAGATTTCGTCTTCCCAACCATTTCAAAATTCACCCAACCTTTGTTTTTTTCTGATTTCATGGAATTCCGAGATCGTTCGGCCAGTTTTGACCACCCCACGCATGCTTTTCAAGCGCACCGAACACCTAAAAAACACATATTTAGCCGTACCGTGCAAACCATGCGTCTGAATGACATTATGTCTCCTTTTCCACCTCACCAATAATAATTTGGGTGTTATCGTGTGACTCAAAGTCATGAAGATGTCGTCCGGTATGTTTTTGACCATTAAACGCATGTTTCGGCCATTTACGGCACACAGTGTGCATTTTCAGTCACTGCGGTCACACAACACCTCCGATTGACGTGTCGTTTGCCCAAATATTTCACAATTCACCCACCCTTTGTTGTCGTCCAATTTCATGACATTCTGAGGTCGTTCAGCTAGTTTTGACCACCCCACGCACGCTTTTCAAGAGAACAAAATTCCTAAAAAATACATATTCAGCCGTGTCGTGCAAATCGTGTATCGTAATGACATGTTGTCTCTTTTTACACCTCACCAATAATAATTAGGGTGTTATCGTGTGATTTCAAGTCATGTTGATGTCGTTCGGTATGCATTTGACTGTTAAACACATGTTTTGGCCATTTACGACGTGCGAAGTGCCTTTTCAGTCACCGCGGTCACACGAGACCTCCGATTGATGTGTCATCTGCTCGAACATTTTACAATTCACCAACCCTTTGTTGTCGTCTGATTTCATGGAATTCTGAGGTCGTTCGACCAGTTTTGACCACCCCACGCATGCTTTTCAAGCACGCCAAACACCTAAAAAACACATATTCAGCCGTGCCGCACCAACCGCGCGTCTGAATGACGTTACATATCATGTTACACCTCAAAAATAATAATTAGTGAGTTCTTGTGTGATTTAAAGTCATGCCGATGTCGTTCGGTATGCATTTTACCGTTAAACGCATGTTTTGGCCATTTACAGCATGCGATGTGCGTTTTCAGTCACCGCGGTCACACAACACCTCTGATTGACATGCCGTCTACTAGAAAATTTCAAAATTCACCCACCCTTTGTTTTTGACCGATTACATGGAATTCTGAGGTCGTTCGACTAGTTTTGAGCACCCCATGCATGCTTTTCAAGCACGCCAAACACCTAAAAAACACATATTCAGTCGTGCAACACAAACAGGACGTCTGAATGACATGTCGTCTCTTCGCACACCTCACCAATAATAATTAGAGTGTTCTCGTGTGATTTTAAGTCATGACGATGTCGTTCGGTATGAATTTGACCGTTAAATACATGTTTTGGCCATTTACGACACACAAAGTGAGTTTTCGATCACTACAGTCACACGACACCTCTGATTAACATGTCGTCTACCCAAACATTTCACAATTCACCCACCCTTTGTTGTCGTCCGATTTCATGGCATTCTGAGGTCGTTCGGCCGGTTTTGACCACCCCACACATTCTTTTCAAGCGCGCAAAACACCTAAAAAACACATATTTTGTAGAGACCCAAAGCTTGTTGTACATGGACATTACATTAATTTTGCGGAATACTTAATACATAACAAACACAGACACACAAGGACCGTAATAGTTTAGTGTCTTTGGAAACTTGGAATTTAATATTCTAATCGTGGTGAAAGATCTTCAACATCTCCCATAAAGATATTCCCCTTTTTGTTTTCTTACCTAAAACCTTTCTTAAAATACTGGGGAAAATAAAACATATAAAGGGTGAGCTCAAATGCTCAGTAAGGGTAAGCATAGAGAACATAAAACAATCCATAAACATTTGAAAGCAAAAACATGAACATGAAATTTAAACATCAAAATCTTGAGCAAAGACATAAATCATGGAAGTACGTAAGGAATATATCATAATGGAACATCAACCATGATAAAATATAATGAGAATAAAACATTAGTTGTGGCAACTATTCAGCACATGTTATGATTTCCATAGTAGACAAGGCATTGCTGCCAAAACCATCTTAGTGGACAAAGTCCCTTTCTGAATCGAGTTCACTCCACGTTTCAGTCCTGTAACACTAAACCAGATTAACTTACCATTCCAGCCATGTCTATCTCATGAGATATAAATCATTAACCAATGTATTGGAGGGAGATATAGGTCCCACCCATCTCATAATGAAATCATTCTTACTTATGCCACAAAATAAACTTAAAACATTCATCCTAACCCAAAAAATAAAATGGGTTTCATAAACATCATCCCATCATCACATAATCCATATAAAACAAATGGGCATAAGAAAAGTGAAACCATGTAAATCATAGAGACATTATACTTGAAACATACACATATGAAATAATTTCATCTTATATGGAAAATGATTTTGATAAAACACTTGAAATGAATTCTTGAGGAAAGTATCCTTTCTTCTTCAAAATCATTTTCTTTTCACAAAATGCCATGCAATTTTAAAAGAAAAGAATTTTGTTGAAAATAGTCATAAAATCTTGTAAAGTAAGCTTCATGAAAATGAGGCGTTATGAAACCGTGAAAATCCGTTCACACCGTATAAGTTAAAAATAACATTCTTCTCGTACTTTTGTCAGAAAAGTCAAAAAGTACCTCATTTGGTAAAAGAAAGATTCCTTCCATACGATGTGGTAAAAGTCAAAAAAGGGTATAAATGACTTTAAACATACATGGAAGAAAAGTAAAAATTTTATGAATTTTTTTTGAGATCATATGGACATGGGTGATAAACATAACCCCAGTAAATACTTACGAATAAACAATCTCGGATAAGAATGAGATTGGAATAATTATCCCTTACCTTATGTCCGATATGCTTCGTATGCATCCGAACCTCCTGTATAATGATTTAAATAATGTCATTGACTTATTACAGAATCATATTCATTGTTATTATGTCCTATATGGTTCACTTAGGTATTTATATTACCTGTTTATTTGTCAATTCCATGTTAAAGTAGCGTTTTGGGTAAAATTGTTTCATTTATCATACGTGTTTGGACTTGTTGTTCTTGATATTATTATTACTTATATAATGATTTACTTACTTCCATAATGTAAAAAATGATTTATATATCATATATATTCAGTATATATATATATATATATATATATATAATATATAGATGAGTGAAATGAAACACACCGTTCATGGAGACGGTAGGCCGTACGTACGCATGAACGCTGTTTTCCTTTCTTTATTGACTTGAATGGAAGTAAGTAGATGACATATATATATATATATATATATATATATATATATACATAAATCCAGTAGCTTAATTATTTCATATATTTCATCATTATTCATTATATATACTTTATAATCATTCTTGAATGGTTAACATGGAGAATGAATCTCATCGCGTCGTAGAAACGATAGTCCGTACGTACGCACGAGCGATGATATCATTCCCATGATTGTGGAATTGTATTTAAGTGTATGTATAATATTTCAGAATCAATATAACTTTAAAATAATCATATATGGTTATTTATTTACACCATTATACCCATCTAAGTAAGGTGGTGGTCGAAAACAGATTACACCACGGCGTGGAGACGGTATTCCGTACGCACGCACGCGCGGTGATTTTGTTTTCCGTAAGATGGATAGAAGGTGAAATAGGGTTGTTTCATATTTATAATAACATATCAGTATATGATTGATACTGATGTTATTACTTCATAATTAAAAAACTAAAGAAGAAGAAGTAGAAGAAGAAATAAAGTTGAAAGAATCGGTAACAGACATTACCTCTTCTTTGAAGCGCCTCTTCTTAACCTCCTCTTAGGGCACTAAAGATGGTCTTTGAAGAAGACCAGGACATCTAGGATGTTTCTAGGGAAGTTTAGAAGATAAATTGGCTAGGGTTGTTTGAGCTTGAAGGCTCAAAGTGGTGTGAATAGAAGAAGGAAGGGGTGCCCTTTTTATAAGGGAGGAGAGGGGCACCTTTGGAAATCTTAAAATATTATTTTATAATAAAGTCATATTCGGTTTATAATAGCTCCAAATTGATTTATTTAGAAGCTAAAGTGGGGATGGGTCGAAATACTCTCAACCAATAGATTTTTGATAAGTTTAGGTTACAATTTTAACCTTATCATTTAGATTTAACTCTAAGTTAAATAATTTAACTTTTACCGTGTCTTCTTATTTTCTTACACTATATGGTTAATAAACTTACTATAACAAGACAAAATAACCCCAAGTGGTTCATTATTAATATATATATATCCTTATCTAATTAATTTGGCTGAACCTTAGATTTTTAGGAATAAAATAACAATTAATAATATAATATTTGTTTTAAAAAATATTTTATGTCAAATTTGACACTATTTGGTAATTGATTTTTGTGAAAATCATAACATCATGGTTAGTTCTAAAAACGTTAATTAAATCAATACTAACATGTCATAGTAACCTAGAAAATTAGTGGAATTCATAAAAAGTCTCAAATTACATTTATTTGGGTATTTATAATATTAATTATTTTAATATTTCATTATTTAGGTAATTACTGCATCAAAATTGTGTCATAAATAACTTGAATTATTTAATGTCTAAAAATTACAAATAAAATACCATTAGGTAGGATATCTTTTTATATTTCTAATTAATATTTATAGTCGAATTGATCTTATGCATAACCCTATATTAAAAATGAATTAGTTATTAAACTTTGATTTTAACTATTTTAACCCTTCTTTAAATAAATTAATAATAAATGTCCTAATCTAATACAAGTGGACCTAAATGGTCATATTTTATTCATAAGGTTGTTTTGGGTCGAATCACACTTATCCAATAGAATTAGGACATGTATTAGGGTAATAATAATATCATTTTTACTCTTAATTACCCTATTTACTTTTAACCGTGGTAAATAAAAGTAAAAAGTTACTATTCACCAAAAATTATTTTCATCTCATTGAACCACATTTTAGTCCTTGATATTAATCGTGTCTCTCAGATTTTCGAAATTCCACTTAGAGAAGCGGTAAAATTAAGTTTTATGCGAATTTTTAAATTCTCCTAGGAGGTGGGTAAAAGACGGTGAAAAGTTCAATAAATTTTTTATATATCTAAAATTATTATAAAATGACTCCAATGAATTACATTGAACTTATATAGGTATTATGTATCAATTTTTACCAAAAATAAATTTAAATAAAATAAATAATTATTTAAATAAAAAGTCGGTTTTTAAATAGTAACCGAGTGTTTTCACTATTCATCAAAAATTGAAATTTTTCAAAAAAATACCAAAAATTCACCCTAGGATAATTTCGATATTCCGAATCCAAAAATGAAGTCCATTTCGAAAGATAAAATTTATAAAATTTTAAAAAGTGGGTATTACTATTCATAACGGCTAGTTTATATAACATATCATTGTTTAGTGAAACTCGGTATTGCGTACAACACATGCTATCGTGGAAGGTCGCGATTGCGTGTAATGCAAGCCAAGTCAAGGATGCATGTAGTGCAAGCTCCTTTTGGTGTAGCGTACAACACAAGACATCAATAAAATTAAAAAGAATATTTTTCATAAAATATCGGGGTGTTACATATTTAGTCGTGCCGTGCAAACCACGCATCTGAATGACATGTTGTATCCTCGTACACCTCACCAATAATAATTAGGGTGTTCTCATGTGATATCAAGTCATGTTGATGTTTCTCACTATGCATTTGACCGTTAAACTCATGTTTTGGCCATTTACGGCACACGATGTACGTTTTCGGTCACTCCGGTCACACGACACCTCCAATCGACGTGTCGTCTCCCCAACCATTTCAAAATTCATCCAACCTTTTTTTTATCTGATTTCATGGCATTCTGAGGTCATTCTTCTGGTTTTGACCACCCCACACACGCTTTTCAAGCATGCCAAACACCTAAAAAACACATATTCAGCCGTGCCGTGCAAACCGTGCGTCCGAATGACATTCCGTCTCCTCTTACACCTCAATAATAATAATTAGGGTGTTATCATGTGATTTCAAGTCATGTCGATGTCGTTCGGTATGTATTTGACTGTTAAACACATGTTTTGTCCATTTACGACACACAGAGTGCATTTTCGGTCACCGCGGTCACACGACACCTCCGATTGACGTGTCGTCTGCCCGACCATTTCACAATTCACCCACCCTTTGTTTTTGTTTGATTTCATGGCATTCCAAGGTCATTCAGCCAGGTTTGACCACCCCACGCACACCAAACACCTAAAAAACACATATTCAGCTATACCGCGCAAACCGCGCATCCAAATGATGTGTCGTCTCCTCTTACACCTCACCAATAATAATTAGGGTGTTCTCGTGTGATTTCAAGTCATACCGATGTCGTTCGGTATGCATTTGACCGTTAAACGCATGTTTTGGCCATTTATGGCATGCAGAGTGAGTTTTTGGTCACCGCGGTCACACGACACCTCCGATTGACGTGATGTTTGCCTGACCATTTCACAATTCACCCACCCTTTGTTGTCGTCCTATTTCATGGAATTATGAGATTTTTTTGGCCGGTTTTGACCACCCCATGCACGTTTTTCAAGTGCACCAAACACCTAAAAAACACATATTTGTTCATGCCATTCAAACCACGCGTCCGAATGACGTGTCATCTCCTCGTACAACTCAAAAATAATAATTAGGGTGTTGTCCCATGATTTCAAATCATGCCGATGTCGTTTGGTATGAATTTGACCGTTAAATGAATGTTTTGGCCATTTACAACACGCGAAGTGCATTTCCCATCACCGTGGTCACACGACACCTCCGATTAATGTGTCATCTGCCCGAACATTTCACAATTCACCCACCCTTTGTTGTCGTCTGATTTCATGGAATTACAAGGTCGTTCGACCGGTTTTGACCACCCCACACACGCTTTTCAAGGGCGCCAAACACCTAAAATACACATATTCATCTATGCCGCGCAAACTGCATGTTCGAATGACATTCCATCTCCTTGTACACCTCACCAATAATTATTAGGGCGTTCTCTTGTGATTTCAAGTCATGCTGATGTCGTCCGGTATGTATTTGACCGTTAAATGCATGTTTTGGCCATTTACAGCACGCGATGTGCGTTTTTTGTCACCGCAGTCACACAACAACTCTGATTAACGTTCAGTTTGCCTAACTATTTTAAAATCCACCCACCCTTTGTTGTCATTTAATTTAATGGAATTCTGAGGTCATTCAGCTAGTTTTGACCACCCCATAGATGCTTCTCAAGCGCACCAAATTCCTAAAAAACACATATTCAGCCGTGCCATGCAAACCGTGCGTCAGAATGATGTGTCATCTATTTTTAAACCTCACCAATAATAATTAGGGTATTCTCGTGTGATTTCAAGTCATGCCGATGTTGTTCGGTATGCATTTGACCGTTAAACACATGTTTTGGCCATTTACGACACGTGAAGTGAGTTTTCAGTCACCAAGGTCACACAAGACCTCCGATTAACGTGTTTTATGCCTGATTATTTTACAATTCACCCAATCTTTGTTGTCGTCTTATTTTATGGCATTCCTAGGTCGTTCGACCGATTTTGACCACCCCACGCACGCTTTTCAAGCGCGCCAAACACCTAAAAAACACATATTCAGTCGTGCTGCATAAACTTCACGTCTGAATGATGTGTCATCTCCTTCTACACCTCACCAATAATAATTAGGGTGTTCTTCTGTGATTCCAAGTCATGCTGATGTCGTTCGGTATGCATTTGACCGTTAAACGCATGTTTTGGCCATTTATGGCACGCAGTGTGCGTTTTCGGTCACCGCGGTCACATGAAACCTCTGATTGACATTCCGTCTCCCCAAACATTTTACAATTCACCCACCCTTTATTGTCGTCCGATTTAATGGCATTCTGAGGTCGTTCGGATGATTTTGACCACCCCATGTACGCTTTTCAAGCGCGACAAACACCTAAAAAACACATATTCAGCTGTGCCATGCAAACCGTGCATCCTAGTGACATGATGTCTACTCATACACCTCACCAATAATAATTAGGGTGTTTTCCTATGATTTTAAGTCACACCTATGTCATGCGGTATGAATTTGATGGTTAAACACATGTTTTGGCCATTTACGACACCTGATGTGCGTTTTCGGTCACCACGGTCACACGACACCTCCGATTGATGTGCCGTCTGCCTGAACATTTTACAATTCACACAACCTTTGTTTTCTTCTGATTTAATGGCATTACTAGGTCGTTCGGCTGGTTTTGACCATCCCATGCACTCTTTTCAAGCGCCCTAAACACCTAAAAAAACACATATTCAGTCGTGCCGTGCAAACCGCGCATCCGAATGACGTTTTGTATCCTTATACACCTCAACAATAACAATTTGGGTGTTATCATGTGATTTCAATTCATGCCGATGTTTTCCGGTATGCATTTGATCGTTAACACATGTTTTGGCCATTTAGGGCACGAGGAGTGCATTTTCGGTCACCGTAGTCACACGACATTTCCGATTGACATTCCGTCTGTTTGACCATTTTAAAATTCAACCACCCTTTGCTGTCATTTGATTTCATGGTATTCTAAGGTCATTCGTCTAGTTTTGACCACCCCATGCACGCTTTTCAAGCACGCCAAGCACCTAAAAAATACATATTCAGCCGTACCGTGCAAAATGCGCGTCCGAATGACGTGCCTTCTCCTCGTACACCTCACCTGTAATGACCCAATGTTTTTAATGGAAATTCCCTTCTTATAAATATGCCATAAAATCACATAATAATGATCTACTAAGTGATAAGTTCCCTTTAAACATAAGTGTGTCACTTCTGTGTTTGGAATTTTGGAAATCTGACATACACGGTTGTGTTCAAGATGTTTTTTGGAGTCCGATAAGAAAAACTTATTTTTTTGGGGAATAGTAACCTACCCTAATGAATATTAATGTAACCTTATGAATAGTGATATACCCTAATGAATAGTAACCTCACCTATGGTGATATAAAAATAATATTCAAGTTGGAAGTGAAATATACCTATATTTTAGAATAAGTTAATGAGTGTTTTAAAACTGGTTTTGATAATAAATTATTATTTTAATTAAATATTAAAATAATAATATTTAGAAAATTATTTTTGAAAAATGGAATTCATTTTTGGATTCTACACGTCAAAAAACGGTTAGGGTGAATTTTTTGGGATTTTTCTGAAATACTTGAATTTTTGATGAATAGTAAAATACGATAAATTACAATAAATGCTAAATACTGCATCATAGGTGATGTATGGCTGATGTAAGATGATAATCCCGAATAATCATTGATTATTTTAGTATATTTGATGATAATTCTCAATTATTCATATTCTTGGCCTTAAATAATAAACTAATACTTAAAATAATGGGAAAAACCTCCCCTCCCTCACTATAAATACCCCCTCTCCTTACCTCTTTCCCACACACCTCTCAAGCCTTGTGCCTAGCCCAAATTATGCTAAAAAATACTCCCAAACTCCTTCCCCACGTCCAAGGCCTACTGGTCTTACCAATAGGCCAAAATCAAAGGCCTTAAGAGGGATCTCAAAGAGAGGAGATCAAAGGGTAAGGATCCCCTTTCATTTTCAAGTGTTTTGTTTTCAATTTCTTTCTTTTCTTATACCCTCTTCCCCTTCCCTTATCCAAAAGGCATGAAAGCTCTAGAATATCATATATTCTGGATGTTAATCATGTTTATGTAAAAATTCAAGCATCATGCTTCTTCTCCTCTCCCTCACGTTCTAAAATTAAAACATCGTCCGTGATCAACATCGTGGATAATGTGTTTTCAATTTATTTTATCATCTTTGTTTCTGGTCATGAAACCATTTATATTATGGTTTAACCAGATTATTATGTATTTTATATATCCTATTTATGGTTCTGGAATCCTTATACACTCTTGATATCAAATAATAATACAAAACAAGTCAATTATGGGCAAAATCGCTAAAATTAATTCAAGCGTTTATCATTAATGTCTTATGTCATGGTTATCTTTCACTCCAATTAACCAAATGAATTTTGTAACCTTATGGATGATCACTAATTCTGTATAACATCAATTATGGACAACCAATTTCATCTTACATTTTATCCTAACCTAAATACAAGTGAACTTATCATTAAAACCAAGGAAACAAACGGACCCGAACCATGAAATTGAACCTTATAATCAATCAAAATGGGTATGAATGAACTTAAAAAGGTTATAATAAATATTTTACATTTATATAAGGTTCTGGACCTATTGATTAATAGACCTAATTTGACTATTCAGGTCATTAATATCAAGTGGAGAACACCAACGAGCTTAAGGTAAGGGATCCTCCCCTTTTTACTCTTAATCAAGATTGTTCTCTATGCTATGCCTTTTTGTGTAATACCAAGTGATGGGGTACATTTATACACCTTACCCATACTTCCCTAATGTTTTATAAGTGATGATAAACCTATTATCTCTCTCATTAAGCCCTCTTAATTATACACAATATCATGCCAATAAACCATGATGGATTCTACCCGAACTTCCTTTATTCCTTTAGGTTGCTCTATCTTTCTTTTTGTTGTTGTCTTTTCTTTTATGTAGAACTTAAAAATTATATTTATATGCTCCAATATCATGTTACAAGATCCAAATCTCACTCTCTTTCGTGGTTATACATGCTTATAAGTGAATCTCTCTTCGATACTTCCCAATAAGCACACTTGTTTTAAAGGAACTTCCCGAACTTTTACCCAATTTCAAGAGCACTCTACCTTCTGTTTTAAGACACCATTATCTTTGTAAATTCTTTATTTTAATTATGAAAAACTTTTTGGTTCAATTATGGTTTTATATAAAAGAATTTCTTCTCTACTATTTGTAAAATCTCTATGGTATTTTCCTTAAAACCGCACAAAAATGTTTTAATGCTAATGTTTCTAAAATACATCTCTCATATGTTGTCACTTATGTTTGACACCACTTACCATGTTATAAGCCTATTTTACCCTATGAACGTCTATGTATTTCTAATTCTTTCCTTATATGGACACTTTCATGATACACCCATTGGTTTTGATTGATGTCATGATTGTGGTACCCAATTATTTTCATGGGTACCCTGTATGGTCGAATATGTATGATTGTATATGTGGTAAGAATATTTATGTGGCAAGGATATTCATGAATATGTTGAGATGGGTGTGCCCAGATAGTGCTCCAATGCATTGGTTAAGTTTAAGTCTCATGATATGCGATGTGAAATGGGATTGACGGTTAGCCTTGACCCGTACTGAAATGGGAAACAGGATTGGTGGTTATCCTTGACCCGTACTAAAGAAATGCTTTATGATTCTGCCACATTTATATGATTCCATGTTTATATGATCCCATGCTTATATCAAATGATTTTATAAGTTTGATGCTTTGGATATCATTATGTCATGCCTCCTAACTCATATGCTTGAGATGTATCTTTATGTTCTTTCCCTTACTGGGTTTTTTAGCTCATCCCTTTGTTCATGGGTTCCCCAGGGTACCCTATACAGATGTAAGGGATCAAAGGAAGTTAGGAGCTCATTATAGAGATTAAATAAAGAACTGTTTTTTTAGCCCCATGTTTTGTGTTATATGTACCTAGTCTTCCAAGACACTAGACTTAACGATCCTTGGCTGGTACTATGATGATGAATTATATCTAAAATCATGAAATGTTATATGTAAAAGGCTTGGTTCACTATATCACCAATAATAATTTGGGTGTTCTCGTATGATTTCAAGTCATGCCGATGTCGTTTGGTATGCATTTGACTATTAAATGCATGTTTTGGCCATTTACGACACGCTAAGTGCATTTTTGGTCACCGCAGTCACACGAAACCTCCGATTGACATGCCATTTGTCCAACTATTTTACAATTCACCCACCCTTTATTGTCTTCCGATTTCATGGCATTCTGAGGTCGTTCGAATGGTTTTGACACCCCATGCACGCTTTTCAAGCATGCCAAACACCTAAAAAACACATATTCAGCCGTGCTGTGCAAATTGTGCATCAGAATGATGTTCCATCTCCTCATACACCTCACCAATAATAATTAGGGTTTTCTCATGTAATTTCAAGTCATGCTGATGTCGTTTGGTATGTATTTGACTGTTAAACACATGTTTTGTCCATTTACGAAATGCGGAGTATGTTTTCGGTCACCACGGTCACAAAACACCTAAGATTGACATGCCGTCTACTTGACCATTTTAAAATTCACCCATCCTTTGTTGTCGTCTGATTTCATGGCATTCCGAGGTCGTTCGGATGGTTTTGACAACCCCACGCATGCTTTTCAAGCACGCCAAACACATAAAAAACACATATTCAGTCGTGCCATGCAAACTGTGCATCCGAATGATGTGAAATCTCTTCATAAACCTCATCAATAATAATTAGGGTGTTTTCATGTGATTTAAAGTCATTCCAATATCGTCTGGTATGCATTTGACCATTAAACGCATGTTTTGGCCATTTATGACACGTAGTGTGCATTTTCGGTCACCGCAGTCACACGACACCTCCAATTGGCATGCCGTCTACCCGACCATTTCAAAATTCACCCATCCTTTGTTGTCGTCCGATTTCATAGCATTATGAGGTCGTTCGGCCGATTTTGAGCACCCCACACATACTTTTCAAGAACGTTAAACACATAAAAAACACATATTCAACCGTGCCGTGCAAACCACGCATCTGAATGGTCTGTCATCTCATACACCTCACCAATAATAATTAGGATTTTTTACTATGATTTCAAGTCATGATGATGTCGTTCGGTATGAATTTGATTGTTAAACGCATGTTTTGGCCATTTACGACATGCGGAGTGCGTTTTTGGTCACTACGGTCACACAACACCTCCGATTGACGTTCTGTCTACCCGATCATTTGAAAATTCACACACCCTTTGTTTTCATCCGATTTCATGGCATTATGAGGTTGTTCGGCCGGTTTTGACCACCCCACGCACGCTTTTCAAGCGCACCAAACATCTAAAAAATACATATTTAGTCGTGCCACAAAAACCATGCACCCGAATGACGTTTTGCCTCCTCGTACACCTCACCAATAATAATTAGGGTGTTCTCATGTGATTTCAAGTCATGTCGATGTCGTTCGATATGGATTTGACCATTTGACACATGTTTTGTCCATTTACAACACGCAGAGTGTGTTTTCGGTCACCACGGTCACACGACCCCTCTAATTGACGTGTTGTCTACCCAAACATTTCACAATTCACCCACCATTTATTGTCGTCTGATTTCCTAGAATTCCGAGGCCATTTGACCGGTTTTGACCACCCCACGCACGCTTTTCAAGCACGCCAAACACCTAAAAAACACATATTCAGTCGTGCCGCACAAACCACACATCTGAATAACGTGCCACCTCCTCGTACACCTCACCAATAATAATTAGGGTGTTTTACTATGATTTCAAGTCATGCCGATGTCATTCGGTATGCATTTGACCGTTAAATGCATGTTTAGGCCATTTACGACACGTGGAGTGCGTTTTCGATCACTGTAGTCACACGACACCCCCGATTGACATTCTGTCTGCCCGACCTTTTCACAATTAACCCACCCTTTGTTGTCATCCGATTTCATGAAATTATGAGGTCGATCGACTAGTTTTGACCACCCCACGCATGCTTTTCAAGCGCACCAAACACCTAAAAAACACATATTCAGCTGTGCCGCACAAACCACATGTCCGAATGATGTTCCATATTCTCATACACCTCACTAATAATAATTAGGGTGTTGTCCTATGACTTCAAGTCATTCTAATGTCATTCGGTATGAATTTGACTGTTAAACGCATATTTTGGCCATTTAGGACACGTGGAGTGCATTTTTGGTCAATGCGGTCACATGACACCTCTGATTGATGTGTCTTCTACCCGAAAATTTCAAAATTCACGCACCCTTTGTTGTCGTATGGTTTAATGGTATTCCGTGGTCGTTCAGCTAGTTTTGACCACCCCACGCACACTTCTCAAGCGTGCCAAACACTCAAAAAACACATATTCAGCCGTTCCGCACAAACTGCATGTCCAAATGATGTGCCGTCTCCTCATAAACCTCAAAAATAATAATTAGGGTGTTTTATTGTTATTTCAAGTCATGCCGATGTTGTTCGATACACATTTGACCGTTAGACGCATGTTTTGGCCATTTACGACATGCAGATTGCGTTTTCGGTCACCGTGGTCCCACGACACCTCCGATTGACGTACAGTCTACCCAAACATTTCAAAATTTACCTACCATTTATTGTCGTCAGATTTCATGGAATTCTGAGGACGTTCATCTAGTTTTGACCACCCGAAGCACGCTTTTCAAGCACGCCAAACACCTAAAAAACACATATTCAGCCGTGCCGCGCAAACCGCACGTCCGAATGACATGTTGTCTCATTTTACACCTCATCAATAACAATTATAGTGTTTTTATGTGATTTCAAGTCATACCAATGTTGTTCGGTATGCATTTGACCATTAAACACATGTTTTGGCCATTTACGACACGCAGAGTGCGTTTTCGGTCACCGCGGTCACATGAAATATCCGATTGACGTTCTTTCTACCCAAACATTTCAAAATTTACCCACTCTTTGTTTTTGTATTATTTCATGGAATTCCAAGGTTTTTTGGCTAGTTTTGACCACCCCACGCATGCTTTTCAAGCGTGTCAAACACCTAAAAAACACATATTCAGCTGTGCCGCGCAAACCGCACGTCCGAATGATGTACCGTTTCCTCTCACACCTCACCAATAATAATTAAGGTGTTTTTCTATGATTTAAAGTCATTAAGATGTAATTCAATATGAATTTGACTATTAAATGCATGTTTTGGCCATTTACGACACGCAGAGTTTGTTTTCGGTCACCGCGGTCACACGACACCTCTGATTGAGGTACCATCTGCCTGACCATTTTACAATTCACCCACCTTTTA
Source organism: Viscum album (assembly GCA_963277665.1). Lineage (NCBI taxonomy): Eukaryota > Viridiplantae > Streptophyta > Magnoliopsida > Santalales > Viscaceae > Viscum > Viscum album. Next base: position 999,226,513 of record OY728123.1, on the reverse strand, counting down.
TTGTATTACTATTTCATGGAATTCCGAGGTCGTTCGACTGATTTTTACCACCTCATGCATGCTTTTCAAGCGTGCCAAACACCTAAAAAACACATATTCAGTCGTGCCGTGCAAACCGCGCGTCTGAATGACGTGTCGTCTTTTCATTGGGTGGGGGGGATTTCTGGGGTTGGGGGCTGTCTGAGGGTGAGTGGGGGTGTTCGGGGGACTGTCCAGGGTGGTGGTGGGGGGGATGATGTCCGGGGGGGTTGGGGGCGGTCCAGGGGGTGGAGAGGGGGGCTATCTGGAGTGGGGGGGGGGGGTGCTAATGCACTAAAGCCACACTAATGCCCTAATGGCATATTTGTGTAACGCCGTAATGACAAAATGGCCTAATGACATATTATCCTATTGTCCTAATGGCCAATTGACCAAATTTCCAAATGCCATAATGGCCCAATTTGATATATATATACATACCAACTTAATAAATATGTCCAATTTGCATTTTCTTTGTTTAGTTGTTTCTTTTTTATCTTATTGTAGGTTTATTTAAGCAGAATATTAGAATGTATTAGAGATGTTTGGATTACTGTATGTGAAGAAGTATGTCCTTCATTTATTGTTTTTGAGGAACCTGATGTTTATGCTATTTTGAATTGTTTTTCATTTTCATTTTAGCTGTGTTTCTTCTATTCGACAATAGTTTTTGTGATTGATGGAAATGTGATGTATAAATTATTTAAAAAAAAATTTCCAGGTTTGCGGCCGCCATTGGCGGTCACTCTAGGCTCACCCAATAGCGACTACCACGTGGTCGTGGTGGACTGAATTTCCAGTCACCTATAACAACCACCATTGGTGGTCGCTATAAGCCCAGTTTCTAGTAGTGATGCATCCTTACCACTTCTATGATATATATATGTGAAATTTGATCCAATGAGAAATCCTATCTAATTTAAATGAAGTGTGCAGTCTTTGTAAGATGATCCACAACAACCCAGATAGCATTTTTTCTTTTAGATGTCTTCGAATGTACGATAACAAAGTCCATGGTTATGTTCTCCCATTTCCATGCTGGTATGGGTAATGGTTGCATCATCCCTTTAGACATCTGCCTTTCAACATTCACTTTCTGACATACCAAGAATTTTGATGTATAATCAGTGATCTCATTCTTCATGTTATCCCACTAATAATGCTCTTAGAAATATCAATACATCTTTGTGTTTCCTGGGTGAATGGAGAAATTTGATCTATGTGCATAATCCAAAAGTTCATTCTTTAACTTCAAATTTGATGGAACACATAGTCTTGCCCCAAATATCACAATTACTTATTCATTAACATTGAACTATGAGGATTTCCATTTTCTTATAGTTTCCACTTTGTTCTGAATTCCCACACCATCCTTTTAACCATCCTTTAACCTTTTCAAAAGATTTGGTTGAGCAATCATTTGTGAAAGGATTGATGATGCTCCCTTCTTTATGATTCCCATTTCTATCTTCATCAAATCTAATAATATTGGATCCTTTTCAATTCTCATCAATGATAGAATCGTTGGGTCCTTTCTACTTAGATAATTCGCCACCTTTTTCACTTTCCTAGGGTGTTAATGGATTGAGAATTCATAGTCTTTGATCAGATCTAACCATCTTCATTGGCGCATGTTCAACTCTTTATGTGTGAATATATACTTCAGGCTTTTGTGATCCATGTATATTTCAAACTTCTCCCCAAAGAGGCAATGTCTCCAAATTTTCAAAGTGAAGATTACTGCAGCCAAATCCAGATCATGTGTTGGATAGTTTTGCTTATAAAATTTCAATTTCCTTAAATAATAGGCAATGACTTTTCATTTTGCATCAACACACATCCCATTCCCTTCTTTGAAGCATCACTAAATACCTCAAAAAGTTCTCCAATTATGGGTAGTGTGAGCACGAGCATAGTGATAAGACTCCTTTTCAACTCCTTGAATCTATCTTATCATTCATCACTCCAAGAAAACTTGACTCCCTTCTAAGTTATCTTAGTAAAAGGGTTTGAAAATCATGAGAAATTTCTCACAAATTGGTGATAATACCTATCTAACCCTATGAAGCTACGGATATCTGTTACCGATGTTGGCCTCAGCCATCCCTCTATTAAAAATGTCTTGGAGGGATCCACATATATCCCATTTCTTGTGATGATATGACCCACGAATGAGACTTCCTTCAACCAGAACTCACAATTTTTGTACTTTGCATAGAGATTATCCTTTCGCAAGGTCTCTAGTACAATGCTTAAATGCTCCTCATACTCCTCCTTGGTTTTGGAGTATATTAGAATATTTTCTATAAAGACTACCAAAATTTTTTCTAGGTAATCTATAAAGACTATATTTATAAATTCCATGAATATTTCTGGAGCATTAGTGAGTCCCAAAGGAATTACTATGAATTCATAGTTCCCATACCTTGTATGAAAATCATTATTGGGGATATCCTCCTTCTTCACCCTTACTTGGTAATATCCCGACCAAAAATCCACCTTGGAGAAGTATTGTTCTCCAAATAGCTAATCAAACAAGTTATCAATTCAGGGTAGAGGATACTTGTTCTTTATCTTGATTTTTTTGAGCTCACGATAATCAATGCAAAGGAGTATTGACCCATCCTTCTTCTTGACAAAGAGGACTGATACACCCCATGCTGAAGCACTTGGGCATATAAACCCTTTATCCAAATTCTCCTATAGTATTTTCTTCATCTCCTCAAGATCTACAAAATCCATTCTATATGGAGTGTTAGATATTGGAAACGCTCCAGGTATAATATCAATTGAGAATTCAACATCTCTTCTAAAAGGAAGACCAAGAAATTACTTGGGAAACACTTTAGCGAATTCCCTCACAATAGGCATGTCTTCAAGGGTGGTTGCTTCCTTAGAATCAATAATCTGAGAAAGATATGCATGCTCATAAGGCAGTAATATCCATGCTTGAGATGATGGTGCTAAGGAATATTCATCCTCCTCCTTGCACTTGTATAGAATCGGGGGTCGATTCGCCATATGGAGAGTGATTTCCCTCTCACAATAATTTATGTTGTATCTATATAGAGAAAGACAATCCATTCCAAGAATTGAATCAAATTCCACCAAATGGAGTATGATGAGGTTCTCCAAGAGGATAAAACCACAAATTGTGATAGGGTAGGAGTTATATTCATGGGATGCAATGATTTCCCCATTAACTGTTCTCACCTAAATCTTTACTTCCATGATTTGTGGTGGTGTTGGGATTATTCTAATAAACTTTCGATATATAAAAGAATGTGTATAACCAGAATCAAAAAGTAAATTCTCTATTCTTGAATGAATAACTAGTGTACATATCACCACTTCGTTTTTATGGTTCACTTAGGTGGTAGTGATGGAAAAAGATCACCTTTGCGGCCTTGGAAGTTATTGGTTACCTTCGAAAATCCTTGTCTTAGGGCACTGGTTTGCAAAGTGCCATGGTTCTTTGCAGTTGAAGTAATGAACAATGCGTTGAGGGTCTAATAGAGCATTCCTCTCCTATGTCACAGAAGCAGGTTTTTGTTGTCAACATTTAATAGCCAGGTGCCCTTCTCTTCCACACATAAAGCATTTTCTCATCCCCTTCAGGAAATTTCTGGGGTGCTTCTTTTCGCACCTTTGTCAAGTGGGGTGCTAAAATTTCTTAGAACCATTGGATTTATCCATCAAACTTCCAGAATTAAAGTCCACCTTATGCTTCTTATCCCCATGATACCCCTAAGATTCTCCGATCTCCATTTTGACTTTGAGGGCACATCAGAAAATTTTCTCATCGCTTTCAAAGTCATGGATCTCTAGGGATTTCCATAGGATAGGGTTTATCCCACTAAAGAAGATATAAACCTTGCATTTGGGGGTAACAAAAAAGTCAGAGGCATATCGTGCAAGCCTTGTGAAGTTTTCCTCATACACTCTGATGGATTCGTCGTCTTTTTTCTTGATGGAAAGGAAGTCCCTTTCCATCTTAAGTCAGAGAGTGCAAGGAAAATATTTATTGAGAAACATTTTATAGAAATAATTTCATCCCAATGCCTCGATCTCCTCCTCAGGCTTCATATTTTTTATCAATGTCCACTATTGATCAACTTCACCCTCTATACGATAAGCAGCCAGAAGTACCTTCTCTCATACAGAACATTGAAGGATGAAGAAGATCTTCTCAATGGAGTTGATCCATTGTTCGATGATTGAGGGATTAGACGATCCATTAAAAGTAGGAGGCCTTTGTCTCATGAAGCTCTCTATTGCAACTTGTTATTTCTCGGGGGGGGGGGGGTGAAAATTTCTCTTGACCCATGTTTCTATTCAAAACTTGAGTTAACTAAAAGAGTATCATGAAAAAGTTGTGATTCCCACTCCCATCAGACTGGTTATCTCATTAGAACAGTCATCACATTGATCTTCACATCGGTTGTTAGCCCGAGTCCTCCTATTACCAGCCATTGGCTAGAATAAAATAAAATTTAGGGGTAATACATACAAGTTAATCCAATTAAAAAAGGGATAACTTATAAATTACATTTATTTCCTCAACTTATCTATGTTATCCATGATATACTTCCCAACATATATTCTTAGGGGTATTTTTTTAACTCCCTTAATAATGGTTCATACTAAGATTATGAATTTAACAACTCATATCCCCAAAGAGCGTTGTAATCAAGAGTGCATCAGGGCCCATTGTCGTGCACTGGTTCATGTTCAAGTCTAGCTCAAAGTGGTATTTTTGGGTTTTACCCCTAGATACATCCGTGCTAAATCCACCTTTACCTGCTCGTATCCTGGAAGAGATGTATTTTCTTGATAAACCACTCACTCAATACTCACCAAAATTTAGGGATGTTTTTATTATACTTAGTCTTATCCCCAAGGCTTTCACTAGAGTTTTCTAATCCTATTCTCAAAAATGACTAAACCCATCCTCTGATACCAACTATAACAACCCTGATATTTATTACACACTTAAACATGATTTATTACATAAACTTGCACTTAATACAACTCTAAGGATCAATAGGTCTAATGTTTTGGGAAATTATGAACATTACATAACAACTTAGAACATAAAACCCAATATATTTATTGAAAACTTCTTTTACATGACCACAACATTACTTTTTACTTAACATTGCATGAGATAACCTAAGGAAATTCATAAGAAAAGGGTGAGCTATAAAGCCCAGTAAGGGAGTAAACAAAAAATAACATGAAGAATATAGTACATGTTATGAAATAGGCATATCAATGGAGCACAAGATAAACATGGACATAAAGTCATGATATAGCATGATTATCGTAACATGGAAATTTGGCAACAACATTTAACATGATATTAGCATGAGCCAAGGATCATTGTACATAGATCATGATTAAACCATCAATGCACTTGAATTAGAATGATTAGATCATCATTTCACTTGACGTATCATGACACTAATATTTACCCAATGCATTGAAGCGCTTTCAGAGCACACCCTTCTTAATAATTTCATTTCATGCATAAGTGTGTCACAAAGATCATAGAGCATGGATTCATTAAACATCACAATTTATTACACGAACAAGATATGTGGAATACATAAATGTAAGTACTCAATCAATAAGTACATGTGAATAAAGGTGAATACCCTTGATATAGAAATGGGTATGGTATTCACTTACATGATGATTTTGGCATGGAAATCTTGGTTTAACTTTGGCAGCATAACGACGTCAAATAGAAATCGTAAAATGAGTTGATGAGAGAGGAAATGGTATCTCATAATTTATACATGAAATTTAAAGTAATGGGGTCATGTAACACAATATACCAACATATTTAATGGAATTTATATGCACAATATAAAACAATTACTTGAATGTAAATGAGAAGAGCGAAATTCCTTACAGAATTTCGGCTTGGTAACGAGTGTAAATGGGAGGAATTAATGAGAAATAAAGAGGTATATCATCATTAAAACATAAGTAGTTCAGTATAGGGGAGGTAAAAAATCATACCCCAACATTTTTAATTGAAAATAAAAGGGTATTACAATATAAATAAATTTGGACAAAAATGTGACAGGAAGAAATCCCTTACTTGTAAGTGTGATCCCAAAGGCTTGGGAGAGGCTTGAGAGGGGATTATTGGGATCTTGGGGTTCCTTGGGAGGATTATAGAGAGATTATGGAAGGGTTTGGTTGAGCTCAAAATGGTTTTAGTTAAGAGTAATGGGAGATTGAGTGGGTTTATATAGGAAAGTAGAGGGAATTCTTTATTATTTAGGTTTTGGACACCACACATTAATATAATCAAAACCACAAACCATCCCATGGTTTTTACCCATGGTTTTTTGAAAAGTGGAGTGTAAAACATTATTTTATAAGGAAAATTACCTAAATTATAAAAATATTAGGCTTTCTTATGTGTATGTGAGTCACACTCTCAAGGAAATCATTTTAAAATGTTAAAATGTTTTATAAGTCTTGGAGGGTCCACTAAATCTTTTTAAAATAAATAAAAACAAACATAAAGTCACATTATTTTAAAGGAAAAACATATATTTTCCGAAAATACCATTTATAGTATTTTATGACATCACTATTGGGTCATTATGATGTCATAAAACACATTATATATTTAAACGGGATTTAATTTTTACCCAAAAATTTGACTATCTCAGAAAATTATGAAAAATTCACCATTGGATAATTTTGAAATCCCGATTTCAAAAATAATATTAATTTTATTTAAATACTTTTATAAATATTTGAATTTTTACTTTTAAAATAAAAACTCACATTTATAAAAAATTCATGGGTTTTTACAAAAACAGCTTTCAAACTTTAATAAAAATTACAATTGTATTCATAAAATTATATGATCATTTATATTTAATAAAAAGTAATTTAGTAATAATATTTTATTAAAATATTATTTAATTTAAAAATCCATTAATTCATCAAAATATATTTCTTAATTGAATATTAACTAAAAATACTATTTGTTCTTTAAAAACTATTTACAAAGTAACAATAATAAAATGAATGTATATTATTTATTCTATAAAAAAATAATGCACATAATCATAGTGCTAGGGTATTGTTACATAAACCCTTATAACACCCACATAAGACCTAAGGGTAAGGTGTGTGATGGTGATAGACTCTTGGGGTGGCTCGGATAACATCGCTCGGGTGGTAATCTCTATTAACTTACACTTCTCCCGTAGGCGATTCCATTCAAGATTAATGTGTTGAAGTTCAACTTGGGCTTGGTCAAGAGCGAAGCCTAGTGACCCCAACTCCTTTATAAGCTCTGAAAAATGGGTTTTGTATGGAGAAATTCTATTGTATGAGGCCATCACTTCCTTTTTTGAGTAAATTGGATTTGTTAAAGCCCTATATTTATACTAATCATGTGATCACTGTTCAACGACTATATTAGCAATGGTAACAATTATTAATGGTATTTTGAAATCCAAAAACATAAAACCAAATAAGTTCATATGTTTTATATAACAATTTTACATAATAATACATTTAATTATATAAATAGAAATTTTTATTAGTAAAAGTTTGGTTCGTTACATAAACTTCCTCTTTTCTCCATTTATTTTTCTTTTGTTATATTTTTTTTCAATGTAAAGAAATATATTTTTCTTACAATTTTCATTAGAGATAAATAGGAAAAAATGCATAAAACAATGATACAATATGTCTTCTGAATCCACTAACAAAATAAATGTATACACCCTTTCTCTTAGCCTATAACAATGAATATTTCCCAATAATTCCCACAGAAACACCCTCTCCCCCACACTTTCTCAAAATAAAAGAAAAATGTATGAAAGATATGGGTAGGTATGAATAAATCAGATTCTAATGTGGCAACCTAATAGGCATTTCATGTTCTATAACAATTTTTAATGGTAAAATTTCACAGTGGACAAAAATAGAGGTTAATTATAAAAATGATTTTTCAAGGAATGATGACCTCTATCATGAATGTAGCACACTCGAATCTTATGTATTCAAACATAATCAAGGTATGTTATAGTTTCTCTACATGACTCGAGACTCTCGAGAAAGTGGTTAAAAGTAAGAATATGCATTAAAGGGCTTATAATGTCTCTCAGGTATGAGATTAAAAATATTAGACAGTGCTAGTAAGGCATGGGTTTGAAAAATCCATTAAAATCCTATGAATGATTTGAAAATAAAAATTCTAGAAAAATATTCCATATCAACACTCATTTGAAAATATTTTTTTCAAAAACAAATGAATTTTCTATAGAATTTACTCAAGCATTAAAAAATATTTTGTATATTCTTTTTAATATCAAAGTTAATTTAAAAAAACACCAAAAAGAAAAAGAAAAAAGAAAAAGAAAAATATTTTTGTTTTGTTTTTTTAGTTTTTTTGGTTTTTTAATTTTAATCCTAACTATCCTATGTCACCCTGACCCACACCTTAAAATTAAAATTCTTTCAATGAAAGAATTTTAAATAAATAGAAAAGTAAATAAAAGTAGAGAGAAGAGACAACCTACTAAGTGGTGTCATATACGACATCCAGCAGCTGAATTTCCTCCACCAGATGCTTTGGAAAATCTTTGTACAAGTATTTAAGTCTCTTCCCATTAGTGGTAAACTATTGGACACTATGCTCATGAAAAAAATTTATTTCACCAAAAGGGTAAACATTAGTAACAGTATAAGGACCGAGCCATCAGGAACGAAGCTTACGTGGGGGGAGATTTAGCCTGGAATTGTACATGAGGACCTTCTCACCAATATGAAACATCCACTGGTGAATCATCTCATTATGGATAACCTTTTTCTTCTATTTATAGATATTAGATTTCTCATATGCATCAAGTTATATTTATTCAGACTCTTGAATCTATAATTTCTTATGCTCAACTACATCTGAAACATTCATATTACATTTTTTAATAGACCAATATGCACGGTGCTCTAGTTATCCGTGTTTGTATACTGCCTATGATAATAATTTCATCCAGTATATCAACTCTTGAGTGAATGATGAAATGTTTTTTGTCTGATAATTTTTGAAATAGTATTTATTTATTTAAGAAAATCATGGAACATTATCTTCTTTCTATAGTCAATCCATTTACCATTTGAATGTGTTGATTTACAAATCATAATCATACACATTCTTTACATGTATCATGTAGAGTTATCACCTATGTGTGATGATGAGATGTTTTGACAAGCATTCACTTCTAAAATATCCTAGAGATTTAAATATCTCCAACCATGCACAATTATAAAATCCATGATAGCACCTTATATGAATTTGGTTATTTTTCAAAAATAGACCATATTTTTTTTGATTTGTTAGAACAAAATAAACACAAATCAATAGTTCCATGTAGATAATGAAAAATATATTTATTTTTATTATAATGTCTTCATGTAGGAGTTTAATTAAATATCACCAATAGATTATTCAAGTATAATTAGAAAAATATATAAAATATTCTATTACAAAAAAGTATGTAACTTATAGACCAACCAACTCTTCATTTTTATCATAGGATCTAAATGATTTTTTTTTTTAATATTTAGGGTTATGATGACCATTTGTGTTCTTAAAAGATTTACTTTATCCAAATTAAATCATTTTAGAACTTTATTAGTATAAATTTATTAATGTAAAAATATAATACTTGGAATATGATCAACTTATAAACCATAACAATGATATGTTTCTCTCACACCCTTCATTTCAAATTCCTTTTTTTAGTATTTCATTACTTCAAATATATTTTCAGGAGTCAAAAATACATTGAAATCATAAAGATACACAACAATGATTTCATGTCCATATGTTGTTTTATAAATGAAAATGCATGAGTATATAAAATCATTTACATATCCTTTATTCATTAAATACTTACGATTATACCAGATTCACACAAATTTCTTTAACCCATACACTGATTTTTTCAATTTAGTTGAATACAGGTCCTTGGATTTTGATTTTAATGCATTATTTTTTTGAATTATTTAGGGATGCTAATATATATATATATATATATATTAAATATTCCAATTGATCACGTTGTTGAGCATGCCAAATTAGATATCATTTTTTATCTATAATTTCTACAATATAGAAGGAACCCTAGGTCGTCTCTTGATGGATTCTTAGATCATTAATTTATAAAGAAGGTTTAGATTAAAAAAATGAGAATGATATTTTATGATATTTGGGTTTTGTTGATTTAAGATGAAATCATATAAAAGAAAGAAATACAAGAAATCAGAAATTGACAGATTTGATTAAGCATGATCAACTTAGGAAAATATCATGATACTCATCCTTCATCACTTTAAGAGATAGGGTTTAGATCTTTTAATACCAATTTTTTAATACCCATAACATAGTTTTTATTTATTTTACACTAGGATATCTCTTAGGATTTTTCCGGAAACACACAATGATTTACTGGTAACCGCCAATGATTGGGTGGTTTGTGTTCGATTTCATAACTTAAAATCACCAAGGCAACACATGAAGAACTCAGTATGTTGTTCAATTATGTATGTTATTTTAGTGTGATACCATAAAAAAAATGTACATGGACATGGTAGTGTTTATTAGATTTCAGTCGATAGATATGAACCACATAAACATCATAATTGAAAAGAGGAAGAAGAAGTGGTGAATGATGTGTGAAACATCACATGAATGAGTATCTCCAAACATGATCATATGAGTTTGAGTATGAAATACCGGTATATAAATCAATTAAAAAATAATATAGGATGATGAAAAACAACATAAAAACCTTCAATTAAAAATATAATTCAAAATAATACAAACATGAAGCTTGAGATTTTCATCACGTTCCTCCTTTGGTGATCACACGGAGTTTAAGGCTCCATGGGAGGGGAGGAAGCCAAATATGATGAAGAATCATGTTAAAATCTATCAAAACTAACACCCTGGTTGAGGAACCTCAGATAATGATGGTTATGGGTGTTTTTATGGGCAAATACAACACAATTTCCACAAAATAAGTCAAGTACCTAAGGGACTAGGTCACTATTCATGACAAAAATTTTCTCCCTTATTTATCTGGATGGTTGACTACCCAAAACACATGAAAATGTCTTAAAATTTGGTGGAGAAGTAGGCCTTCAATTTATATATCCAATGGATGTAGAATCATAGCAATCAGATGTCTGAGGCCCGAGTTATGGCCAAAATACAGAAGGGTGGTCTAATCTTGTCCGCTGAGAATGTCTTCACTTACATGCCTCTTTTGGGATCCTTGTGATCACATCAGACCTTTGGTCGAGTTAGATGAATTTAATACCAATGAACAAAAAATCCTAAAAAAAAAATACAATTTTAACATTTGGATCAGTATATTGAATGTTATTATAGAAATAATGAACTACTATCAAATTTGGCCATTGCACAATTTCATCTTTTTAATCATGCTTTCAACAAATGAATTCAAAATAAATAATGAGTGAAAAAGGATTTAATAATGGGATGATAAAACAAATAAAAAATTTAATACACAATTATAAGTGTGATAATATATGTTATATCATTGTGTGATCATAGTCCTACACCTAAACCTTTGTACCCTTGGGAAAAGTCTTATATCCTAATCAAGCCTCATTCTTGCATCGAAGGTGAGAAAACAACCAAGATTATTTTGAAATAAAATTCATCACGTCTCATTTATGAAATGTAACGCCCCGACCCCAGTTACCTAGAGTCGGTACATTATTACATAATATTTTCATGATCACAAAAGATCAATTATCGAAAGACCGACTAGTTTAGTAGCCTTGGAATCACTAGATACATTCATAAAGTTTACATTACATCATAAAATGAAAACTAAAACAAAATAGTCTCCATAGTCCACACTCATATCCCCTCATACTATCCCTACAGGTCATTCATAAAATACTTCTTCACATACTAGGAAAAATAAAACATAGAAAGGGGTGAGCTCAAATGCCCAGTAAGGATAACAATATAGAGGAAACTTTCATAAATAAGCGTAAACACTTAAGGCAATGTATAACTAAAACAAAAGCCTTTTAAACTTGAACTTCAACATAATATGGAAAATATAAAATGAAATAATTAAAATTACTTATTCAGATGGATATTCTACTAGTTGAATAATCACATGAAATATCAATAATCACTTTCATAATGATGGAATGCATAATGCTAGACTATCATAACCACATATTCAAGGCCTTGTGCCAAGACTACAAATAAGATTTTGTCAAGGCCTTGTGCCAAGACACTAGTTTGTCTCAGGAGACCTACCGATGCATTGAGGAGCTATAGCGGGCTTCACCCGTCACATATTAAGTCCAATGCATTCCTCATATGAACATGTTTAAACATAACATACACATTCGTATTAAAACTAGCATATGAAATGTCAACACTTTATCCATAAACCATGAATGGTATTAAAAATAACACATCCACAGTCAAACATATCACAAAACATTCAATACAATATGGAAGTTTTGTATCATAATAAATAAACTTCAAATAAGCTTAAAATCCATCAAAGGATGTTGACATAGATGAAATCAAAACTATTTGAGAGAAATATATCCTTTTTTTGAAATCAATTAAAAGTCACATAATTATAAAATAAAACATTTACTTTGAAGATATTCTTATAAGATTTTAAGGGAAGCTTCGATGATTTTATAAGAGTGGAAAATAGCTGCACCTGCCGTATAAGTTAAAAAAGACATTCTTACCTTAATTTTTTCGAAAAGGTTAAAAAGAACCTTATTTGGAAAATGATGTAAATATTTCTTTATAAAATTCTTATAAAAAGTAAAACAAAGGTATAAATGACTTTAACCCATATTCTGTAAAATAGTAAGAATGTTTTGAAATACATTTTTAAGAAACATGGATGTGGATGATAAAGAGGTCCCAATAGATAATTATGTATAAACAACCTTGGATAATGAAGAGATTGTGAAATAAACCCTTACCTTGTACTTTTCCTTGGTTAAGGGTAGGTTAACCTCTTGTATAATGGTGAAATAATTGTTATTAAATTATACAATAATCATATACATTAATATGATATCATATATGATCTTTTAACATTGATTTGTTAATAATATCTTAGTATTATCATCGTTTCGGGTGTTAACGGATTAATTTTCCTTTATATTATTTGTTATGTGAGCCATATTTGTTATGGATGAGATTTATATTATTCATATCCAGAATGATATCATGTCTCTAAAAATTATTTTTAATCATCAAATGAAATTTAGTCTTGAATGGGTACGATGGGGAATGAATCTCATCACATTCATGGAGACGGTAATCTGTCCGTACGTACAAGCGACAATATCATTATTTTGATATTAAAATAATATATAATTTGATGGTATATCATATATACAGAATCATTATCATGTTATATTTATTATTTACTTGAATTACACATCATTATCATACCCATCTAGATAATAATGTTTTGAATAACAATTACACCACGATGTGGAGACGGTAAGCCGTACATACGCATGTATGGTGACATGTCATTCAAAGGATGGATAGAATACTGAATATGCTTGTACCATATTTATAATAACATCACAATATATAGAAGATACCGGAGTTATTATTTTAGAATGGAAATAACAAAGAAAGAAGAAGTTTAAGAAGAAAAGAACTTGAAAGAGGGTGGTGAAAGCATTACCTCTTATTCAGGTTCTTCCTTTTGATTTGATCAAAAGGGATCCTTAGTGTAACGTACCAGATCCGAGTTCCACTCAACGGGTGCCCCGAACCCGATTCACCACATGACCTCAAGCACATTTCCCCAAATGCCAGATGCTGCCGACTAGCAGTGAGGGCCCATGTATGATAGTGGGGAAACTATACCCTCATTTGTCAAAGTGTAGCGCAGGGGAATGAAATAAAACATACAGCAACAACGGAAGTAGTAAACCATACAAAACTGAAATAAACTACTACAGTAGATATAACCAACCAGTATATAAAATGGTGCAACATGCCTCAAATTCTAAGAAAGTATCCATAACATGTTACACAATAATACGGTGTAGTACAAGTACATAAAAGCAAAACAGAACAAAATAGCCGGTAGCATCGCGAGCCTCATCCCGGTCCCATGCTCCCCTACTCCTCAGTAGCAATCAAGTACCTGTATAAGGACCCTTTCCCTTATCTACACCTGCAGAAACATAATCTGTTTGGGCCGAAAAGCATGGCCCAAAGAGGGTGTGAGAAATAATCTTAGTAGGCACCCACCAAAGGCCCGTGCTCAACTGTGTGTAAAAATGAAACAACAGTGTGCAAAAGTAAATGCAATAAACTAATAAGTACTCAAAAGTAACTAACTTACCAGTTATATTGAAATTTTAATATCCATTTAATTAGTTAATTTAAATATCACCACAATGAATATTCTAAGTAAACAACCAACGTCCTCAGACATGTAAACCCTTACCCTCAGGTAAAGAGAATAAAAACACAAGAATCTTCCCACAAAAATACAGATATTTCCCTCGAGCATACAGAGGTGTCGCCCTTAGGCACCGAGTCTATTTCCCACAGGCACGGAAGAAGTTTCCCTCAGGATAAGAGAATATTGCCCTCGAGCTAATACAGTCATGCCCTTAGGCTATAGTAAAACACTGCCATCAGACACAAGTAACCGGGACATGCCCAACATGTAAATAAGCAGTTCACATACAATTCCTCTCAAGGAAAAAGTAATGCGAAAAATAAATAAGGCATACCCTCGGGTATCCTGGCCAAACGGCTAAACAGAGGAACGCACCCCTGGGGTAGTCCTGGATCCAAGCGGCCATCCCAAACTGCATTTTAATATCACATTTAATTACCTATACAATTCTAGGTATTTAAACAACTACGACCTCAGCCACACGACACCCCAACATGGGTTCGTGGCACAAAAATACACAAAACGCACAGCAGTCGGAAATTAAATACCAAGCCACCTACCTTAAACGCCCATGAATGATATACATGAACGTCGATTCCAGAAACGCCCAAGAGCGACATAGATCTGGTGTAGAAGAAAACTCATTCAAACTTAAATAACTTCCCTTAGAGGAAGAATTGGCAAGAACAACTTAATAGGAGTGGAGGGATTACCCATGCGGTTCCAACGAGATCGTCCGAGGCGAAAACGGATTCCCGACGTGCGCCTGGAGGATCTCCAAAGCTCCGGCCTCCCTCTTTCACTCCTTCTTCCCATTATAAGCCTTCCCTGTGAACATGGGAGGATACTTCCCATTTTAAGTGAAAAAAACAAAGTAGACGGCGTGTACTTATGAGTACACGGCGTGTACTTCCTTCATTTAACTGTTCATCTGGCGGCACCACCATACTGTTCATCCGTCGACATGGGTACACGATGTGTATTCCTGACTACATGGCGTGTACTATCGCCCAGCTGGCGGCTGCTCCCACCGCCTTACTATTTTGTCTACCAACTGACTACACGACGTGTAAAGGACCACTACATAGCGTGTAGTCGGTTTTTACACCCCGAGTCATCAGCATGGCTACACGCCCTATGTACTCATCCCACACGGCCAAAAGTACATGACGTTTGGAAAAGTACATGGCGTGTAGTCCCAAAATTTAGGATTTTCCCCATTTTCCTTATTTTCTCAAAAACACTTAAGGAAAGGAGAAAATAATAAACCCATACCTCAAAAGTAAGAATCAGGTTCTTACAAACTTCCCCCCTTAAAGAAATTCATCCCCAAATTTCCCTTCCAAGGGTGGTAAAGATATAACAGTGAACAACTCCATCCACTGAGCACGTACGTTGGTCTCCCACTCTCAGGTTTCGTCCTGCACTTGGCCATGCTGTCATAGCACCCGTATGAGAGGAACTGACCGGCCTTGGAGAACCTTCGTGCTCCTATCAATGATACGGATCAGATGATCCTCAAAGGACACACCTTCCTCTAGCTCAACCTCCTCTGGCTGAAAGATGTGAGACGTGTCTAAATGATAGCGGCGCAGCTGAGATACATGGAAGACGTCGTGTATGGCCCGATACCTCTGTGGTAACTGCAACCGATAGGCAACCGTCCCGACTCTCTCCAAAATCTAAAATGGACCTACATACCTCGGTGAAAGTTTTCCCTATCTCCTGATCCGTCTGTGTCCCAACCTCGATGAAACACGTAGGAAAACCTGATCCCCGACCATGAACTCCAAAGGTTGTCTGTGGTGACCAGCATAAGACTTCTGATGAGACTGCGCGGTAGCCATCCGCTTCTGAATCAACTGGACTTGCTCAGAAGTCTCCTACACGAGACGTGGTCCCAGTAAAGCTGCCTCACTTGCCTCTAACCAGCACAAAGGTGATCGGCATGGCCTACCATATAAATCCTTGTATGGTGCCATATAAATAGTTGCCTGAAAACTATTATTATAGGAAAAATAGACTAGGGGTATATGCTTCTCCCAAGATCCCCCAAAGTCTAGGACGCATGCACGCAACATGTACTCAAGCACCTATATTGTACGCTCTGACTGGCCATCGGTCTGAGGGTGGTAAGCTGTGCTCAGAAGCACCTGTGTACCCAATGCCCTCTAAAAATTCTGCCATAAACGAGACGTAAAATGGGCATCCCTATCTGAAACGATAGAACAAGGGACCCCATGAAGATGTATGATCTCTCAGATATATAACTTCCTGAGCTCTTCAACTCCGAAGGTCTCCTTGATCGGCAAAAAGTGAGCTACCTTCCTGAGTCTATCCACAACAACCCACATGACATCATTTCCTCGAGGTGACCGTAGAAAACCAGTCATGAAGTCCATCGTGACATCATCCCATTTCCACTCTGGGATGGGTAACTGCTGTAACAGTCCGGCTGGCCTCTGATGCTCCTCCTTCACCTGATGACAGGTGGAATACCTCGTAACAAAACTAGCTACCTCTCTCTTTATACCCGGCCACCAGTACTGATGTCTCAAGTCACGGTTCATCTTGGTAACTACGGGATGAACTGCCCAAGCTAAAGCATGAAACTCCTGCATTAGCTCCTTGAGTATATCCCCTGGAACCCATACTCATCCATGGAAATGCAGAACCTCGTCATCGCCTATCGTCCACCCAGGAGGAGGGTCCTCACTTGCCACCGACTCCCGTAGAACTAGGACTTCTGGATCAGATAGCTGTCTCATACTCACTCTATCCAGGAGGGTATAAGTCACAGCTAAAGATGAAAGATAAGTTTTCCCCTGACTGTCATGCACCTCCAAATGCATCTCAGAGAACAAAGCCATAAGCTGCCACTCATCACTGGCCTCCTGCACAGCCTGTATCTGAGTCTTCCTGCTCAGTGCATCAGCTACTGCATTACCTTTACCAGGTGTGTAGTCAAGCTCAAAATCAAAGGACTGTAGGTATTCGACCCACCTTCGTTGCCTCAAATTCAAGTCACTCTGAGTAAAGATATACTTGAGAATTTTGTGGTCGGTGAAAACCACAAAACATTCTCCCAACAGATAGTGTCTCCAACAACGCAACGCATGAACAACCATAGCCAACTCGAGATCATGCATCAGGTAATTCATCTCATGTGGCCTCAACTGCTGAGACCCGTATGCAACAACCTGACCGCCCTACATCAACACAGCTCCCAGCCCAATCCCTGATGCATCACAGTAAACTGTATAGCTCTGCCCCTGCTCTGGGAGTATCAGGATTAGTGTTGATGTTAACTTTCCCTTCAGCTCTTGGAAGGTTTTCTCGCAATCTTCTGACCAAACAAACTTCACACCCTTCTTAGTCAAGCCCGTCAATGGCGCTGCTAAGCAGGAGAAGTCCTATATAAAACGCCTGTAGTAACCAGACAGACCTAAGAAACTCTGTATCTCAAACATGTTCTTAGGATGCTCCTAGGAAACCACTGCTCTCACCTTCTCTGGGTCTACTGAAACTCCTGCCTCTGAGATGATATGACCCAGTAAGTGTATCTGGTCCATCCAAAAGTGGCAATTTGAGATCTTAACATATAACCGATGCTCTCTCAATGTTCTCAATACGATCTCAAGATTGGTGGCATGGTCGTGTCGAGTGTGATATTACACTAACATATCTTCCACAAATACTACCACAAAAGAATCCAGAAAAGGATGGAACACCCGATTCATCAGAGCCATGAAAACTGCTGGTGCGTTCGTGAGTCCGAACAGCATAACCGTATACTCGTATAGACCATACCTGCTCCTAAAAGCTGTGAGAGGTATATCAGATGGTTTAACGCGCAACTGATGATATCCCGATCTCAAGTCAATCTTCAAGAACACTCGTGCTCCACGAAGTTGATAAAAAAGATCATCAATCCTTGGTAAGGGATATCGGTTCTTAACCGTCAACTGGTTCAACTTCCGATAATCCACACAGAGTATGAGGGTACCATCCGCCTTCTTCGCAAAAAGGACTGGAGAACCCCAAGGAGAAGTACTGGGTTGGATAAAACCCTTTGACTGTAACTCCTCTAACTGCCTCTTGAGCTCCTGCAACTCTAGTGTAGACATCCTATAAGGAGGAATAGACACTGGTGCTGCTCCTGGCACAAGCTCAATAGATAAATACACCTCACGCTCCGGAGGAAGACCTGAAAAGTCATCTGGGAAGACATCCCTGAAATGATCCACCACCAGAGGGAAATCCTTCTGAAAAGTCCCCTGGTCGTCCAGATATAAACTCGCAATCTGGACCGTGATACCACCCCACCCATGATGCTCTGGTCCAACTCGACTCGCCTGAACATCCCATTCTCCCTTGTATAGGAACTCTCCACCCTTTGGTGATGTGAAACTCACCCTGCGACGATAGAAATCCACAAAGTCTCGAAAGGAAACCAACCAATCCATCCCAAGAATGACATCATATCTCGTCATCTCTAAGACATAGAGGTCCCAAGGGAAGTGACACCCACCAACCTCAAGGGGGAACTCCTTGCACTGACGCACACCGACCATTCTAGTCCCCAACAGAGTGTCTAACGTCATGATATCAGAAGAAGAAGAAACATAGAGCCCAAGGCTCTCCACAATAGGCACAAATATGAAACTATGTGTAGCAACCATATCAAAAAGTACTAAGGATAAGACAAAAGCTACTAGAATAGTACCTCTGACTGTAGAAGGTTCGGGATCCTACTCCTTCTGGGTCTGTTGCACTACATATGCCTACCCAGTGCCGCGAACCTGTGACATAGCCTGACTACCCTAAGCCGTCCCGCCCTGCTGCCTCTGAGATCCTGGTGTCTGGCTTCCACGGCCATGACCACCATCTCTGCTTGCACGCCCTGACGTATTCCAATTCCCTGACTGGTAAGAAGCCACTGGTCTTGCTCCCGCACGTGGAGTCTGCACAGAACCCCTCTCACTAGCCACTGGTGGAAACGCCCTGCAAAAGTGCTGCATATGACCTATCTTTCCGTAAGTTCGACACTCCACTGGGTCTCGTGGACACTGAGGTCTCTTGTTCCCCTCTCTAACACACTGGTAGCACATGAACTGGCCACCTGAAGCATTCTTCTGGCTGGTACGGCCACCCCGAGAGAAGTCCATCTGTATCTTCCTCTTACCAGTAGAAATAGTACCAGTAACTGGTGCAGAACTTCCCTGGCCCACACCACTAGATTACCGCAGGTTCCTCTCTATAATCAGTGCCTGGTTCACAATAGCATGTACTGAAGGCAACCTGAAAACATTCACCAGCGCCCAAATGTCATAAAGAAGACCATCCTCAAAAAGTCTGGCTCTCAACGTCTCATCACCCACCAGTACGGGTGAAAAATGCTGAAGCTCAGTGAACCAAGCAGAATAGTCCATCACCGACATAGCGCCCTACTGCAGATTCATGAACTCTCGAGCACTATCTGCCCTCAGCATCTCTCCGAAAGAGAAGTCATAAAAGGCTATCTGGAAATCTTCCCACGCCATGTCTCTATGATGCTCTGACTGGGTGGTAACATCCCACCACCTTTTGGTGGAATCACATAGCATGTAAGTCGCGAGCTTGACCCTCCGCCCTGGAGGCGTCTCAAGATGCTCGAAAATAGTCTGCATCGATCCTAGCCAAGACTCCGTAGCCTATGGTCATCCATCCCCTGAAAACATAGGCAGATGATGCTGCTGAAAGATACGAGTCAGCTCGGCCATAGATGTGGCAGCTGGTGGTGCTCCCTGAAAGGTCTGCATGAACCGCATAAAGCCTTCATAGAACTGCGCCTCCACGCCTGTGTCCGGTATAATGGCTGGCGCCGCATCTGGCTCTGCTAGAGGATCCACTAGTAGCCCATGGCCCACCATCTCAGGAGTATACTCGTTGTCTCTCTCCTAGCAAACAACGCGTGGTTGCCTCGGCGGCATGACTCTACAAGGTCAAAATCACACCTTATAACTAGATTAACAACGACCGAAAATGAAGAAACCCAAAAAGGAATAGGAGGAAGAAGGCATTTCAAGATTTGAAAAACCAGACTACACGGAGTGTATACTGACTACACGGCGTGTACTTGACTTCTCTTCCCCTGCCCGGGTCCTTCTACACGGCTAATCCACCCGGCTCCCGCTTAAACAAAACTACATGGCGTGTATATCATTTTCATGACGTGTATGGTGTTATTTCCAACTGCCCGTGTCACTTGTGACACGACTGACTATTCAGCTTGACACTACATGACATGTTACACCCGCACACAGTGTGTACACTTCCCTGTTTCCCATCCACATGGCTAAGTCCACACGGTCTGTCACTGGTCAAGACTACACGGCGTGTCCCACAGGTACACGGTGTGTACTAGACGAGATCCGCCGACCCATGTTGTTAGTTACACGGCCAGATACACGGCCCAACCTACAAGACATGTTCTATATACACACGGTGTGTGCTCGAAAGGATTACCCCGACCCGTGTTGTTAGTTACACAGCCAGGTTCCCAGTTCACACTACACGACGTGTTCTTCATTGACACAGTGTGTTCAAGAAACGACTACACCAGCCCGTGTTTTTTAGTTACACGGCTGGGTCTCCGAGTCAACACTAAACAGCGTGTACATTCGGTACACGCTGTGTTCACCCCAAGCTCTTCCCTTCCCCGTGTTGCCTCCCACACGGTTTGTGACATGGGAAGAGATTACACGGCGTGTACTTATGGTACACGGAGTGTACTCAAAAAGTTTTCTTTTCTTCCCAAACAAAAGAACATACAAGGAGTGTTTACGATACTACATGGTGTGTATACTGAGTTCCCGTACAATATGCCTCAGAAACTTCTCCGGAACCCAGAAAATACTGAAAAAAAAACCTAAGTGTCAAATTCTGATCCTTGAGGGCCCATACTCCCCATGAATCAAATTTTGACATCTTATCTGTGTTATAACCGGATCAACAGCCAATGATCCACCAAATTTCGGTCAATGAGGGACCATACTCCCCAAAAACCAAAGTTTGGCGTCCATTCTATAAACTGGCTCATACAAAATACCCTATCACATAGTAGGTATTTATCAATCAGCTATCACAAAAACATGATTTTCTAGCACAACAACTATCACAACAACATGCACTTTTTAATGCACCTATATGGCATGGAAACTATGCATGGCATGTGATTCCTAGAATGTGCCTAAATTATGCATGATATGGCACACCCTCATCTCATCGGGTTGTAACTAAATAGAACCCATGAATAACATATAAACAACCCAATAAAAGTGCGTCACCCTTCAGTGAAATTAAATCAACTGTAACATTACAAAATCAGAAAAATTGCAACACGAGGTAAATTGGATTTTCCCTGTACACGGGTTAGCTACGCCCGGGTACAACTTATTACCTACTACCGTTCTCATCCTATCCCTGACTAAGGCTCCAAAAAGTAAGTCAAAGAAAAGAACCCCTCTGATACCACTTTGTAACATCCCGAATCTGGGTGCCACTCAACGGGTTCCCCAAACCCGGTTCACCACATGACTTCAAGCGCATTTCCCCAAACACCAGAGGCTGCCGAATAGCAGTGAGGCCCCAGGTCTGATAGTGGGGAAACTATGCCCTCATTTGTCAAAGTGTAGCACAACGGAATGAAATAAAACATACAACAACAACGGAAGCAGTAAACCATACACAACTGAAATAAACAATTGCAGTAGATATAACCAACCAGTATATAAAATGGTGAAACATGCCTCAAATAATAATAAAGCAGCCGGAACATGTTACACAATAATACGGTGCAGTTTAAGTACATAAAAGAAAAACAGAACAAAACAGCCGGTAGCATCGCGAGGCTCAGCCCGATCCCATGCTCCCCTACTCCTCAGTAGCAATCAATTACCTGTATAAGGACCCTTGCACTTATCTACACCTGCAGAAACGTAATTTGTTTGGGCCGAAAAGCATGGCCCAAACAGGGTGTGAGAAATAATCTCATTAGGCACCCACCAAAGGCCCGTGGTCAACTGTGTGTAAACATGCAACAACAGTGTGCAAAAGTAAATGTAATAAACTAAGTAGTACTCAAAAGTAACTAACTTACCAGTTATATTCCCATTTTAATATCCATTTAATCAGTTAATTTAAATATCACCACAGTGAATATTCTAAGTAAACAACCAACATCCTCAGACATGTAAACCCCTATCCTTAGGTAAAGAGAATCAAAACACAAGAATCTTCCCACATGCATACAGATATTGCCCTCGGGCGTACAAAGGTGTCGCCGTTAGGCACAGAGTCTATTTCCCACAGGCACATAAGAAGTTGCCCTCAGGCTAAGAGAAGATTTCCCTCAGGCTAATACAGTCATGCACTCAGGCTATAGTAAAACACTTCCCTCAGGAACAAGTAACCAGGCCATCCCCAACATGTAAATAAGTAGTTCACATACAATTCCTCTCAAAGCAAAAGTAATGCGAAAAATAAATAAGTCATACCCTCGGGTATCCTGGACAAATGACTAAACAGAGGAACGCACCCCTAGGGTGGTTCTGGATCCAAGTAGCGATCCAAAAAAGCATTTTAATATCACATTTAATTACCTATACAATTCTAGGTATTTAAATAGCTACGACCTCATCCACACGACACCCCAACATGGGTTCGTGGCACAAAAATACACAAAACGCATAGCAGTCAGAAATTAAACACCAAGCCACCTACCTTAAACGCCCACGAATGATATACGTGAACGTCGATTCCAGAAACGCCCAAGAACGACGTAGATCTGACGTAGAAGAAAACTTGTTCAAACTTAAATAACTTCCCTTAGAGGAAGAATTGGAAAGAACGACTTAATAGGAGTGGAGGGCTTACCCGTACGGTTCCAACTAGATCGTCCGAGGAGGAAACGGATTCCCGACATGTGCCTGGTGGATCTCCAAAGCTCCGGCCTCCCTCTTCCTCTCCTTCTTCCCATTCTAAGCCTTCCCTATGAACAAGGGAGGCTACTTCCCATTTTAAGTGAAAAAAAACAAAGCACACGACATGTACTTCCTTCATTTAACTGTTCATCTGGCGGAACCACCAGACTGTTCATCCGTTGACATGGGTACACGACATGTATTCCCGACTATACGGCGTGTACTGTTGACCAGCTGGAGGTTGCTCCCACCGCCTTACTATTTCGTCTGCCGACTGACTATACGACGTGTAAAGGACCACTACACGGCATGTAGTTGGTTTCTACACCCTGAGTTGTCAGCATGGCTACATGCCCTGTGTACTCATCCTACATGGCCAAAAGTACATGGCGTGTGGAAAAGTACACGGCGTGTAGTCCCAAAATTTAGGATTTTTCCCCATTTCCTTATTTTTCTCAAAAACACTTAAGGAAAAAAGAAAAGAAGAAACCCGTACCTCAAAAGTAAGAACCGGGTTCTTACACTTAGGTTGTCTTTCTAATAAAAATAAGGCCTCTAGGTTGAAGTGAGGGAAGTTGGGAGGATATTTTGGCAGTGGTTGGCCGAGCCAAAAGACTTTGAAGGTATGAATTTGAGAGAAGGGGGAGTGCCCTTTTATAAGAGGGGTGAGGGGCACCTTTGGAAAAGCTAGAAATATTATTTTATAATAAATTCATATTCGATTTCTAATGGCTCCAAAGTGTATTATTTAAAGGTTAAGGTGGGGATGGGTCGAAATCCTTTCAACCAATATATTTTAGATAGGTTTGGGTCATTATATTAACCTTATCATTTATATTTAACTCTTAGTTAAATAGTTTGACATTTACCACATCTCTTTGTATTTTTATATTATTTAGTTAATAAACTTACTATATACCTCCAAGCGACCCCCAAGTGGTCCATTAATTATAAACCTATCATTATATAAGTCCTTTGGCCGAACCATATATTTTTATTAACAGAATATTAATTAATAATATAATATTTGTTTTAAAAACTCTTTTATGTCAATTTTGACACTATTTGGTATTTGTTTTTTGTGAAAATCATAAAAGCATGATTACTTAGAAAAAACATAATTAAATCAATACTAACATGTCTTATGAACCTATAAAATTAGTTTAATTCATAAAAAGTCTCAAATTACATTAATTTGGATATTTATAATATCAATTGTTTTAATATTTCATTAATTAAGTAATTACTGCATCACCATTGTGTCATAAATAAATTAAATTATTTAATGTCTAAAAATTATAAATAAAATACCATTATGTAGGAAATCTTTTTATCTTTCTAATTAATATTTACAATTGAATTTATCTTATGTATTACCCTATATTAAAAATGTTTTAGTAATTAAACTTTGATTTTAACTCTTTTAACTCTTCTTTGAATTAAATAATAATAAATATATTAATCTAATCGAAGTGGACCTAAATGTTTTTATTCCTAAGGTTGTTTTTGGTCGAGATACACTTGTCCAATAGAATTAATACTTGTTTTAGGGTAATATTAATATCATTTTTACCCTTAATTACCCTATTTACTTTTAACCGTGGTAAATAAAAGTAAAAAGTTACTATTCACCAAAAATTATTTTTATCTTATTGAACCACATTTTACTACTTGATATTAACTGTGTCTCTCGATTTTTTGAAATTACACTCATAGAAGTGGTAAAATTAAGTTTTATTTGAATTTCCAAATTCTCCTATGAGGTGGGTAAAAGACGGTGAAAAGTTCAATAAAATTTTTATATATCTAAAATTATTCTAGACTAACTCCAATGAATTACATTGAACTTATATAGGTATTATGTATCTATTTTGACCTTAATTAAATTTAAATAAAATAAATAATTATTTAAATAAAAATTTGGTTTTAAACTATAACTCAATGTTTTTTCACTATTCATCAAAAATTGAATGTTTTCAGAAAAATACCAAAAATTCACCCTAGGATAATTTCGATATTCTGAATCAAAAAATGAAGTTCATTTTGAAAGATAAAATTTATAAAATTTCAAAAAGTGTGTATTACTATTCATAACGGCTAGTTTGATTGATTGTGGTGTGTGTTAGAACACAAAGTTGCATACAACACACGCTACTGTATTATTCAAAGAGAATCATACCGTGGAAGCTTGGGGTGTTACATTCTCCCCTCCTTCAAATAATTTCATCCTCAAAATTTATAGAATACTACCGCATGAAAAGACTTGGGTGGTTCTTCATCATAAGTTCCTCGAGTTCCCACAGTGCCTCTTCCATCTTATGGTTTCTCCATAGAACTTTTACCAGACGAGTCGTCCAGTTTCTCAGCACTTGTTCTCTTGTATCAAGAATCCTGACAGGCTCTTCGCAATAAGACAGATCAGGTTCCAGTTCTAATTCCTCATAAGTGAGGACATGCGTTGGGTCAGGCATGTATTTTCTTAACAGTGATACGTGGAACACATCATGAACTTTGGAGAGACTTGACAGTATTTCCAAATGGTAAGCTACAACCCTAATTTGTTCTAGAATTTAGAAAGGTCCTATGTACTTGGGACTCAATTTACCCTTCTTACCAAAACGTATTACTCCCTTCTATGGAGATACCTTCAAGAAAACATGATCTCCTACCTGAAATTCCAAATCCTTACTTCGGTTGTCAGCATAGCTCTTCTGCCTACACTGAGATGCTTTGATGTGGTTTTGGATTACCTTCACCTTTTCCATCATTTCCTCCACCAATTCTGGGCCTACAAGTTTTCTTTCACCAATATCATCCCAACAGGTTGGTGTGCGACATCTCTTTCCGTACAATGCTTCATATAGTGCCATCTGAATACTTTAATGGAAGCTATTGTTATAAGAAAATTCTACCAGAGGTAAATATTGATCCCAAATACCTTGAAAGTCTAGTGAGAAAGATCTCAACATGTCTTCTAAGGTTTTAATAGTCCGTTCTGATTGCCCATCTGTTTGAGGGTGGTAAGCAGTGCTCAAATGAAGTTCAGTATCCTAGGCCTTCTGAAGACTTCTCCAGAATCTTGATGTAAAATGGGGATCATGATCAGAAACAATCGATAGGGGTACTCCATGAAGTATCACAACTTCCTTAATATATAGTATTTCTAGATGTTCAAGTGGTAGATCTTCTCTTATAGAAAGAAAATGTGCTGACTTGGTAAGATGATCAACAATGACCCATATTGCATCATTCCTTCTAGGTGTCTTTGGTTGTCCCATGACAAAGTCCATCGTGATATTATCCCATTTTCACTCAGGTATGGGAAGAGGTTACATGACTCCTCCAGGCTGTTTCCTTCCAGCTTTCACTTGTTGACAAACCATAGATCTTGACACAAAATCAGAAATCTCCCTCTTCATGTTGTCCCACCAAAAATGTTATTTCAAATATCTATACATTTTGGTGCTCCCAGGGTGTATAGAGAAATTGGAACTATGAGAATCATACAAAAAATCTCTTGTTAGATCAGGTATATTGGGAACACAAAGTCTCTTCCCAAATTTCAAAATTCCATCTTCATACACAAATTCATTCAATCTCCCATCATTCATAGCTTTAATCTTATTTTGAAACTCTTCATCATCGGTCTGAGAACTCTTTATCCTTTCTAGTAAAGATGGTTTGACAACCATTTGAAAATGTATTGATGTTTCACCTTCCATGGTGATTCCCATATCCATCTTTACTAGATCCATGAAAATAGGATCCCTTTCAACTCTCATATTGTTCAAAACTCCATGATCCTTTCTACTCAAAGCATCCGCCACCTTATTTTCCTTCCCCGGGTGGTAGTGTATCGCGCAATCATAATCCTTGAGTAATTCAAGCCATCTCGTTTGTCTCATGTTGAGTTCTTTCTGTGATAAAATATACTTCAAACTCTTGTGATCAGTATAAATCTCACATTTCTCACCATAGAGATAATGTATCTATATATTCAAAGTAAAGATTATAGCAGCTAACTCAAGATCATGAGTAGGATAGTTTTTATCATGAATTTTTAGTTGTCGTGATGCATAGGCAATAACCCTATAATTCTACATAAGGATACAACCAAGTCCTTTCTTTGAAGCATCACTATAAATAACAAACCCATCATTTCTCGATGGTAGAGTCAATATAGGAGCATTGACTAATCTTCTCTTAAGTTCTTCAAAAAATTCTTCAAACTCTTTTGTACAAAAAAATTTAACCCCTTTACGTGTGATCTTTGTAATGGGTTATCCAATCAGGCGAAATTCTGGACAAAACGTCGATAATAACCTGCTAAACCAATAAAACTGCGTACCTCGGTTATACTCGTTGGTGCTGGCCATTCTTGGATTACTCTTCTATTAGTAGGATCAACATATATTCCATCCTTAGAGACAATATGGCCAAGAAAAGAAATCTCTTAAAGCCAGAATTCACACTTGATAAACTTCCCATATAATTCATGTCTTCTCAGAGTCTTTAGGATAATGCACAAGTGATTTTCATGATCTTCGTAGCTTTTGGAGTATACCAAGATATCATCAATAAATACCACTACAAATTCATCAAGATATTCCTTGAAAACTCTATTCATCAGATCCATGAATATAGAGGGTGAATTAGTCAATCCAAAAGGCATTACTGTGAACTCGTAATGCCCGTACCTGGTTTGAAATGCTGTCTTCAGAATTTCTTCCTTCTTCACACACAACTGATGGTATTCAGACCGAAGGTCAATCTTTGAAAAGTATAGAGCTCCATGCAGTTGGTCAAATAAATCATCAATGTGAGGTAGGGGATACTTGTTCTTTATTGTTATAGCATTGATTTCCCTTTAGTCGATACATAACCTCATAGATCCATCTTTCTTCTTAACAAAAAGGACAGGGGCTCCCCATAGAGAAACACTAGGGAGAATAAATCCCTTATTACTCAATTCCTTTAGTTGTTTCTTTAGTTCCACTAATTCCACAGTGGCCATTCTATAAGGGGTCTTCGATATGGGCCTTGAACTAGGAATTAAATCAATGGAAAACTCAATTTCTCATTCTGGAGGATGTCCAGGTAAATCTTCTGGAAACACATCAACATATTCTCTCAAAATAGGTACATCATCTGTTTGAACATTTCTTTCCCCACCCACAATAATTTCATTCTCTTCCTCCCCAAGAATTGAATTTAGTTGAGCTAATGGGGGTGGATCTAGGTAAGAATTAGGTGGTGACGATTCCACTCTAAAGATAAGGTGTTCTTTATCATCATCATCAAAAATAGTAACCTCCTTCTTCTTACAATAAATTTTTGCATCATGGTCCGAAATCGAATCCATACCGAGGATTATATCAAATTCAATCATAGGTATGATGATGAGATCCGCAGATAAAGAACATTTATGTGCTCTAATGGGGATTGATTCACAAAACTTTGTTGCAATGATACTTCCCTTAGGAGTTTTAACTGACAACTCACTTGTTAAATCAAATTGTAAATATCTAATTTTCTTAGAAAACTAGGAAGATATAAAACAATACAATGATCTAGAATCAAATAATGCATTTGATAAACTTGAGGAAACCATTAAATTACCTACCACCACGTCTTTCGGAGATTCTACCTCAGCAGTAGTGATAGCATAAGCTTGGCCTTGATCCCTTGGAATTTTTGAGGTAAGTTACTCTAACTCTTAGAATATTCATTTGCATAATTCCCCATTTCTCTACAATTATAGCATTCCACGTTTATAGTAAATCTCTTTCCCTTACAATCATGAGCTTGGTGGACTTTTTCACCACACTTGTAATAGACTCCCATTCCCTTCAAGCAAATACTGGGGTGTTTCTTCCCACATTTACTGCATGATGGATAATCAAATTTTACCTTCTTCCCTTTATTTCCATTTCCATAGTGGTCAGTAGATCTCTTCTTCTCTTTCTTTGATTTAAAGTCATAAGACTTAGAGAATTCCTTTTCTGTCTTGATAGCACACAAGAAAATATCTTCAAATGATGAGAAGGATTGTGATACTAATGCTCGACAGAGAAATGGTTTTAACCCATCAAAGAAACAATCAATATTACTTCTTGGGTTATGTATATAATCTTCCGCATGCCTTAATATCCTTGTAAAGTTAGCCTCATACTTTGCGACGTTCTCATCCTCCTTTTGTCTCAGACTCAGAAATTTCCTTTCCATATATGCTCGATGGTCACGAGGAAAGTATTTTTCTAAAAACAGATCTTTGAACTCCCTCCATTCCATATTTGATACTTCATCATCTTCCTTCGTGTTTTGAATCAATGACCACCATTTATCAGCATCTCCAGTGAGGCGGTAAACTGCCATGATAACTTTTTCCCTTTCATTACTTCCCAAAGCCTGAAATATTTTCTCTAGGGAACTTATCCATTGCTCAGCTACCAATGGATTTGTACTACCATTGAATTTTGGTGGTTGTTTCCTCATGAAGCGATCTAACATTGATCCTCCACACTGCGGATCAGTGTGCTCCATACGGGTAAGGTTATTATTCATAACCTGAGTGAGTTGTTCCAGTATGGTGATAAGCTGATCAGCACTGGTTGTATCACCAGCTCCACTATAATTATCTTGAGCAGGAGGGAAATCCCTACATGGAGTGCGTGCATTGATACGGTTTCCATTTATTCCAATAGGCGCCATTTCTAAACAATGACATACACTAGATTAGTTTATGAATCGCAATACATAAATCCAAACTTGTAAAACACTTAACATGAATTGAACGGTTTATAGATATAATCCATAATCATAAAAATGTTTTCTTTTAGGAAGTATATACTCATAAACCCTTCATAATGGTTTGTAAAGAAAATGAGAATTATCCTAAGCATATCCCCCGGGAGTGTCGTAACCAAGAGTGCAACAAGGCCTATTGTCGTGCATCAGTTCCCGTTCAAGTCTAGCTCAAAGCGGTGTTTTCGGGTTTTACCCCTAGGTACATCTGTGCCAGAGCCGCCTCTACCTGCTCATATCTAGATAGGGATGTATTTCTCGGAAAACTCAAAAAATCTCTACAACACCAAAATTCTAGAAAGTTATTCTATACTAATCATCAAAGTCCATCTTAGGTCTATGTGCTCTAATAAGAGTTTATCTAAATCTAGTTTCCAAGGTTTGTACTAAACTTCCTTTGATACCAACTGTAATGACTCGACCCCAGTTACCTAGAGTCGGTGCATTATTACATAATATTGGCATGATCACAAAAGATCAAGTCTCAAAATACTGATTAGTTTAGTAGCCTTGGAATCACTAGATACATTCATAAAGTTTACATTAAATCATAAAATGAAAACTACAACAACATAGTCTCCATAATCCACACTCATATCCCCTCATACTATCCCTATAGTTCATTCATAAAATACTTCTTCACATACTGGGAAAAATAAAACATAGAAAGGGGTGAGCTTAGATGCCCAGTAAGGATAACAATATAGCAGAAACTTACATAAATAAGCATAAAAATTTAAGGCAATGTATAACTAAAACAAAAGCCTTTTAAACTTGAACTTAAGCATAATATGGAAAAGATAAAATGAAATAATTAAAATTACTTATTCACATGGATATTCTACTAGTATAATAATCACATGCAATATCAATAACCACTTTCATAATGATGGAATGCATAATTCCATATTACCATAACCACATAGTCAAGGCCTTGTGCCAAGACTACAAATAAGATTTTGTGAAGGCCTTGTGCCAAGACACTAGTTTGTCTCATGAGACCTACCGATGCATCGAGGATCTATAGGGGGCTCCACCTGTCACATGTTAAGTCCAATGCATTCCTCATATGAACAGGTTTAAACATAACATACACATTCGTATTAAAACTAGCATACAAAATGTAAATACTTTCTCCATAAACCCTGAATGGTATTAAAAATAACACATCCACAGTCAAACATATTAAAAAACCTTCAATACAATATGGAATTTTTGTATCATAATAAATAAACTTCAAATAATCTTAAAATCCATCAAAGGATGTTGACATAGATGAAATCAAAACTATTTGAGAGAAATATCTCCTTTTTTTGAAATCATTTAAAAGTCACATAATTATAAAATAAAACATTTACTTTGAAAATATTCTTATAAGCTTGTAAGGTAAGATTCGACGATTTTATAACGGTGGAAAATAGTTGCACCCGCCGTATAAGTTAAAAAAGACATTCTTACCTTAATTTTGTCGAAAAGGTTAAAAAGGACCTTGTTTGGAAAATGACGTAAAGATTCCTTTATAAAATTCTTATAAAAAGTCAAACAAGGGTATAAATGACTTTAACCCATAATATATAAAATAGTAAGAATGTTTTTAAATACATTTTTAAGAAACATGGATGTGGATGATAAAGAGGTCCTAATAGATAATTACGTATAAACAACCTCAGATAATGAAGAGATTGTGAAATAAACCCTTACCTTGTAATTTTACTTGGTTGAGGGTAGGTTAACATCATGTATAATGGTGAAATAATTGTTATTAAATTATAATAGAATCATATACATTAATATGATATCATATATGATCTTTTAGCATTGATTTGTTAATAATATCTTAGTATTATCATCGTTTCGGGTGTTAACAGATTCGTTTTCCTTTATATTCTTTGTTATGTGATCCATATTTGTTATGGATGGGATGTATATTATTCATATCCAGAATGATATCATGTCTGTAAAAATTAATTTTAATCATCAAATGAAATTTAGTCTTGAATGGATACGATGAGGAATGAATCTCATCGCGTTCGTAGAGACGGTAATCCGTACGTATGCACGAGCGACAATATCATTATTTTGATATTAAAATAATATATAATTGTATGGTATATCATATATACAGAATCATTATCATGTTATATTTATTATTTACCTGAATTACACATCATTATCATACCCATCCAAATAATAATGTTTTGAATAACAATTACACCACAACATGGAGACAATAAGCTGTACGTACGCACGTATGGTGACATGTCATTAAAAGGATGGATAGAATACTGAATATGGTTGTACCATATTTATAATAACATCAGAGTATATAGAATATATTGGAGTTATTATTTTATAATGTAAATAACAAATAAAGAAGAAGTTGAAGAATAAAGGAACTTGAAAGAGGGTGGTGAAAACATTACCTCTTATTCGGGTTCTTCCTTTTGATTTGATCAAAAGGGATCCTTAGGTTGGATTTATGATCAAAATAAGTCCTCTAGGTTGAAGTGAGGGAATTTGGAAGGATATTTGGGTAGAATTTGGATGATCCAAAAGGCTTTGAAGGTATTAATTTGAGAGAAGAGGGAGTTCCCTTTTATAAGAGGGGTGAGGGGCACCTTTGGAAAAGCTAGAAATATTATTTTATAATAAATTTATATTTGGTTTCTAATGGATCAAAAGTGGATTATTTAAATATTAAGGTGGGTATGGGTCGAAATACTTTCAACAAATATATTTTATACAGGTTTGGGTCATTATATCAACCTTATCATTTATATTTAACTCTTAGTTAAATAGTTTGACATTTACCATATCTTTTTGTATTTTTATATTATTTAGTTAATAAACTTACTATATACCTCAAATAGACCCCCAAGTGGCCCATTAATGATAACAATATCATTATATAAGTCCTTTGGCCGAACCTTATATTTTTATGAATATAATATCAATTAATAATATAATATTTGTTTTAAAAACTCTTTTATGTCAATTTTGACACTATTTGGTATTTGATTTTTGTGAAAATCATAACAGAATGATTAATTCTAAAAAACATAATTAAATCAATAATAACATGTCTTATTAACCTATAAAATTAGTGGAATTCATAAAAAGTCTCAAATTACATTTATTTTGATATTTATAATATCAATTATTTTAATATTTCATTAATTAGGTAATTACTGCATCACCATTGTGTCATAAATAAATTAAATTATTTAATATCTAAAAATTATAAATAAAATACCATTATGTAGGAAATCGTTTTATATTTCTAATTAATATTTACAATCTAATTTATCTTATGTATAACCCTATATTAAAAATGTTTTAGTAATTAAACTTTGATTTTAACTCTTTTAACTATTCTTTGAATTAAATAATAATAAATGTCCTAATCTAATCCAAGTGAACCTAAATGATAATATTTAATTCCTAAGGTTGTTTTTGGTAGATATACACTTGTAAAATAGAATTAGTACATGTGTTAGGGTAATATTAATATCATTTTTACCCTTAATTACCCTATTTACTTTTAACCGTGGTAAATAAAAGTAAAAAGTTACGATTCATCAAAAATTATTTTTATCATATTGAACAATATTTTACACCTTGATATTAACCTTGTCTATCGTATTTTTTAAATTCCACTCACAGAAGCGTTAAAATTAAGTTTTATGTAAATTTCCAAATTCTTCTAGGTGGTGGGTAAAAGACGGTGAAAAGTTCAATAAAAATTTTATATATCTAAAATTATTCTAAACTAACTCCAATGAATTACATTGAACTTATATAGGTATTATGTATATATTTTGACCTTAATTAAATTTAAATAAAATAAATAATTATTTAAATAAAAATTTGGTTTTAAACTATAACTTAGTGTTTTTTCACTATTCATAAAAAATTGAATGTTTTCAGAAAAATAGAAAAAATTCACCCTAGGATAATTTCGATATTCCAAATCAAAAAATGAAGTTCATTTTGAAAGATAAAATTTATAAAATTTTAAAAAGTGAGTATTGCTATTCATAACAGCTAGTTTGATTGATTGTGGTGTGTGTTAGAACACGAAGTTGCGTACAACACATGCTACTGTATTATTCAAAGAGAAGTGTACCGTGGAAGCTTGGGGCGTTACATGAAATAAATTTTCCTATAATTTTTCTCCTCTCACATTCAAACTTGTTCAAATTCATTTGTTCAACCATGAAACATGTCGCAACCTACCTCACCTAGAAATTCTCCCTCTTCATTCTAGGAACATATGAAAGTGGAGTTATGATCTTTTCTAGACTTCATGTGATCTTACCATATGCTTTCCAAAATTATAATTTCTCTAGATGAATAAACTAGTTTCTACTCAAGAGGACTTATAATAGGTTGTTCTGAGGTTCAAGGGTTGGTGGGATTTAATGTTTTAAAAAATCCAATGCAGATAAGGAGTGTTTAATCTCTAAAGTACAAAGCATGTAAAAAATCGGTAAGTGTTCACAATTAATGCACAAACTAAAGCCCTCACAAAGTGTATCAATTCCAACTCACAATCCCCATTTTCTATTTTGTGTGGGTCACAAACTATGCGTGAATAATAATGAGTAAACTTCCTCTTTTCTCCATTTATTTTTCTTTTGTTATGTTTTTTTCAATGTATAGAACTATATTTTTTACAATTTTCATTAGATATAAATAGGGAAACATTCATAAAACAATGATACAATATGTCTTGTGAATACACTACCAAAAAAAATGTATACACCCTTTCTCTCAGCCCATAACAATGAACCTTTCCCAATAATTCCTATGGAAACACCTTCTCCCCCACAATTTCTGAAAATAAAACAATAATGTACACAAGATATGGGTAGGTACAGGTAAATTAGCTTCTAATGTGGCTACCTAATAATCATTTCATGGTCTCTAATGCTTCGTAAGGGTAAAATGTCAAGGTGGCAAAAAATAAAGGTTAATTGTACATAGGGATTTTCAATGAACGATGACCTCTATCATGAATGTAGAACACTCAAATATTATGGCTTAAAATAGAATCAAGACAAGTTCTAGTTTATCTACATGATCCAAGACACTTAAGAAAGTGATTAAAAGTAATAATATGCATTAAAGGGATTAAAATGTCTCTCGTGTATGAGATTAAAAATATTAGCTAGTGATAGTAAGTGATTATACAATAAAAACACATATGTTAATTAAATTTTAATTGTATTAAATGTTCATTTTTGATCTTTTGGGCTTGAGTTAGTGGATTTTATTTTTGGACATCCATTCTCATTATTTGTGCACTTCATTCCTAATGTACACTAATTTAGGCCCAATGATTCATCAGATTTTAAGGAATGTAATTATCTATATTTTAATTTGATATTTTGGGAAATGAATCTGCACTTAAATATGAACGTTTTTCATTCAGGGATCAATGGAGTATTCATAAATTATGATGGGGATATTTAGTGATGAAAGGAAACAATTCTGGAGAAGGAAGATTGGACACCATCCCACTGATGAGAGTGTGGGGCCCACAATATAGCCCCAACGAAGACCAAATTTTGTGGGATGCTAGAATACATGTAGAGGAACAAATAATTATATAGTATCCAGTGATAATTCAGCCTCTATGTTTAAGGCGGCCCAAATAGAATATCAAAATCTGGGCCAGAATCTGCGGCCCAGAATGTTATCCCACTAAATCGGCCATAACTCCCTATCCACAAATCCAAATAGGACCTAATTGTAAAGACATCTAGAAGAAATATAGGGACATAAAATAATATTCTATGTCCCACCTAGATTCAGTGATATTATTTCCCATATAGGATGATCTTTTCTGGGGAGACAAGGAGGATAAAAAGTCAAGGAGGGAATCAATTTCTCCACTACTTTCCACCACCCTATGGCCAAAATTAATTTAATAATTGGGAATACATTGATTGAATCTCGGCCTAAGGCTTAAAAATTGAATATTTAAGGTAGTGGTGGTGAGGGGGAATACATATCTTGTTTTTTTGATGTAATGTTATTATGAAAAAGTTCCTTTGTAATGTTTTCAATTTCCATGTAATTTTATTTTTGTATTTATATGTACTTAATCAACATATTTCTCTTATATTATTCCAATTTCTTCATTAAAACTATATAATAAAAAAGTATAGTGATATCTCAATTTTTTGATGAATTAGTTCACACATAGGTGTGAATTTCGTCCACACACACAGAGGAGTGCTCGTTATTTCTGCGGTTTTAATTTTTTCAATCCAATTATTCTAAGCCATATTCCACCCACCATTGAGAGTATACAATCAATAGAGGGATAACCCTTTAATGGTTTTATTTTAGGAATATGAAAAGGTTGTATTTAATGTTATTTTATGAAAAAATCTTTGTTAATTGGTTAACTAATTTAATACTTCCATTCTTCAGTTATTTCCACTCTTCATCTTCAATGTGTTTGAGGAAGATAAATCCAAGTACTAAAATGACCATATACCTTGGAGATAATTAATTTGGTTCTATAAGTGTGTAGGGGTTTATTAATTGAGTTTATTTAGCATCAAACTAGAAAATTATGAAGGTAGTGTTATTTTGTGGAATGGATTCATCAAGAATTAATAAAACCAAAATTGTCTAAAGAAGTAAAATTCATTCAATCCACCCCAAGCATAATCCTAAGATCAACCCATTTTCATAGAATTGAATTCACTTAGGTTTATTAGTTTTCTTTTAAAATATATAAAATCAAAACCAAGTTTGCCACTTCATAGCCAAAAATCCATCTCATAGGTTGTGTATCTTAGGTATCTTCTTAGGTCTTAGTGGATTTGACAACCCAAGCTAGACTACACGGACTGTTCTACCATCATCTCTTAGGTAAATTTGAGCGTGAATCAAATTTTGGCACTGTTTCCAGGGACCAAGTAAGTACCTTAGGCTAAAAACTTATTTCCTCACCCACATTCTTCTATTCTCACCCAAGATCTCTTATCTTGTCCCTTTCTCATTTTTTTCCTTTTTGGCACAGGTTTGCCTACACCCATGATAATTCAAACAAACTAGTTAGGGTGGAAAGTACTAAGATAGGGGATTCAAGTGAACCTAGGTGATTGTTTCCATTATATCCTAATCTCTTTGGTACTATAGAGTAAAAAATTGAACCCATTTAAATGGAATGTATTTAAAGAAACCAACTCATAAATTCGGGTGGAAACCAAAATGGAAATCCAAATGAGGCAGCCCCAAACTTGGGGAATTCAGTCGATCAAACCATGAATGACTACCTCACACCTGCTTGGACCGATGGCCCCTCATGCATTAGACAGAATTTCCTAGGATATTCCAACTACATCTTTAAAACCCCATGTCCTAAACCACCTTACAACCTTTCATGAGATGGAGTTTGAGATTCCATACCTCCATGTCAAGGAGTTCAATGACATTGTAGAAACCATGTGTCCATCACATAAACAAGAATCAACTAAGATGAGGCTATTTCCTTTTTCATTAAATGATTGAGATAAAAATTGGATAAACAAGTTGAGACCTATATCAATCCACTCATGGGCCAATTGCAAAGAGAATTCTACAAAAAATACTTCCCTCATCACAAAAACAATTGAACTTAAAAAGCGTATTCAATTTTTTTTTTGAAAAAGAGGGAGAGTCATTCTATAAAACATGGGAGAGGTTCAAAGACACCCTAAACATGGTTCCACATCA
Organism: Viscum album; assembly: GCA_963277665.1. Lineage (NCBI taxonomy): Eukaryota > Viridiplantae > Streptophyta > Magnoliopsida > Santalales > Viscaceae > Viscum > Viscum album. Next base: position 999,188,499 of record OY728123.1, on the reverse strand, counting down.
TGGTTTTTCTATACCTGAACAAGTGAGAATTTTTTATGAAGGGTTGGGCTCAGGGAACAAAAAATTCATTGACATGATGTGTAATGGAACCTTTAAAAACAAAGCCCCAAATGATGCTTACGAGTATCTAGAAATCCTTGCCGAACAAAACCAAATATGGGAAACTTCACATTATTATGAAAATAAACAAAGAACTACTAGAATTAATACACTTAGAGAAGAGGAAAGCCTTAGGGCTAAAATCACAGCACTCTCTAGGAAGGTTGAAGAGATAGACCATAGGAAAGTCCATGAAATCCAAACTGTAGACCCTGTTTGTACAATTTGTGATAAACATGACCATAAGATAGACAAATTCCCCACCATTCCACCCATCAAGGATGTTATTTTAGGAGGACCCCCAGTGGAAGTAAATTCCTTGAACTTTCAAAAGCCTCAATACCAAAACACCTTCAACCCAATGTATAATGACCACCTAGGCTTCCACTGGAAAGATAACCAACAACCTAGCCAACCACAGGGACAAAATCCTTACCCCCATCAGAACTACCAAACCCATAACCAGTTCCAAACCCAACCTATCCAATACCAATAGCCACTGGTCCATTTTCAACAAACCATACCACCTCTAAAATATCCCCTGGGATAAACCAATCTTCTCAAGCACCAAACCAAACTGTTCCAAAAAGCCTACTAGAACAATTGTGAAAACAGATGGAAAGAATGAACTCAGAAGTCTCTTCCCTAAAAAGAGAACTTCAAACCATCAAAACTAGAAAGGCACCCATGCCTACACAAGCCATCCCACAACAAATAGTAAGGGGGGAGTCAAGTTTCACTCAAAAAACTCATGAACAACTAAAGGATATGACTATTTTAAGAAGTGGGAAATCAATTGAGAAACCTGAAAAAATAAGTCAGAAACCACGTGAAGATTCAAACTCTAATGAAAATTCAAATGAACCACAAGATCAAACTGAGGAAACTGATAACAATGTGAAAAAAACCCTTCAACAAACAAACCCATAACCTATAACATTTCCTCAACGCATGAGGGGGAAAACAAGCCTAAATTGAACGAAACATTGAGGGAAATATTCTCACAAGTCAAGTTGAAAATTCCACTCCTCGATGCTATTCAAACCATTCCTGCATACTCAAAATAACTTAAGGACCTATGCACATTTAAAAGGAAATTCCCACATAATAACCAAGTCCTTATAGAAGAAAATGTTAGCACAACAATCCAATAAACCCTTCCACCAAATATGAAAGGCCCAAGATGTCCTTACATCAATGTTGAACTAGGATAGAACAAAGTTGTCAAATCCTTGTGTGACCAAGGTGCTGGTGTCAATCTCATTCCCTATGCTGTGTACTGCCAGTTAGGCCTAGAAGAGCTCCAAACCAAATCTGTCACACTTCAACTTGCTGATCATAGCATTAGGGTTCCAAATGGGATTTTAAAGGATGTTCTGGTAAAAGTAGAAAAATTCATCTACCCTGCTAACTTCATTGTCCTTGACAAAAATCCCAACTTAGTAAACAAGGAACAAACCCCAATCATCCTTGGTTGTCCCTTCCTTGCAACAATAAACTCTGTTATCTGAGTCCGAAATGGGAACATGACCATCACCTTTGGAAACATGAGTCTAGAATTGAACATCTATAATGAAAACTCACAAATAGGGGATGAAGAGGACATTAATGAAGTAAAAATGATAGGAAGCATTGATAATGAATCCATAGAATATCAAGGAATATTTGATGGATGTCTAAGTCAGGATGAGATTGATTTCCTTTATTCACATGAAGGAAGTTTATCTCCTTGGGTTGAATCATTTTCAAATTGCTCTTATGACGAAGTCTTAGGTCCAAAAATCAGTGAAACCTTTCAGGAAACCACTTTCATGGAGACCAATAAAACATCCTTCCCTAAATATGATCAAACCAATCTTGTAGCTGAAAATTCTAAACTTGGTGATTCAATTCTATCTAAAAATCTAAAAAAATAAATTGATCTTGAGCCAATGTCCAAATATTCTACTGAAATTTTGAACCAACCTGATCTCGAATTGAAAGAACTTCCTTTTTCACTTAAGTATGCCTTCCTAGGAGAAAATGAAACACATAATATTGTCATTTATTCTTCTCTTCAAGACGATAAAGAGAGGATGCTTCTATATTTCCTTAGGAAACATAAGAAAACCATTGGTTGAACCCTGTATGATATTTCTGGGATTATCCCACTAATTAGGACTCATAGGATTGTTCTAGAATCTGATTCAAAGCCATGTCTTCAACCTCAACAGAGACTCAATCCTAATCTCATGGAGGTAGTAAGGAAGGAACTTTTAAAACTGTTAAAAGCTGGTATCATCTATCCCATAGCTGAGATTGAGTGGGTGAGATCAATCCAAGTGGTTCCTAAAAAGGCAGGAATCACAGTGATAACCAATAAGGATGGAGAGATTCTTCCAACTAGGGTGATTAGTGGCTGGAGAGTCTACATCGACTATAGGAAGCTAAACTCATTTACTAAGAAGGACCATTTCCCCTTACCATTCATTGACCAAGTCCTTGAGAGAGTGGCATGTCATGTCTTCTACTATTTCTTATATGGGTACTCTGGGTATAATGAAATTGAGGTCTCCCATGAGAATCAAGGGAAGACTACATTCACATGTCCATTCAATACCTTTGCTTTCAAACACATGCCCTTCGGGTTATGAAATACCCTTGGAACCTTCTAGCGGTGCATGATGGGAATATTCTCAAACATGGTAGGGGATTTTCTAGAGGTCTTCACAGATGACTTAACTGTGTTTGGGGATACATTTGAGGGATGTCTGAGGAATGTGGAGAGAGTCTTGGAAAGATGTGAAGAAAATAATATATTCCTAAATTGGGAAAAATTTCATTTCATGGTTAAAGAGGGACTAGTTCTAGGCCATCTAGTCTCAGGTAGGGGGATTGAAGTTGATAATGCCAAGGTTGACATCAATTTTCACCTTCCATCACCCAAAACTTTCAAGGAAGTGAGATCTTTTTTAGGACATGCTAGTTTCTATAGAAGGTTAATTAGGAATTTCAGGTCTATTTCTCAACCACTTTGTGCTCTATTAGTGAAAGATGCTCCATTGTTATGGACAAAAAGCTATGAGGAATCATTCAATACACTTAATTAAGCTCTTATCTCTCCACCTATCATGGAATCTTCAAGTTGGAAACCTCCTTTTGAACTCATGTGTGATGCGAGTGACTTCGCTGTAGGAGCAGTCTTAGGAAAATAGTGTGAGAAAAATCCATGTGTCATTGCTTATGCAAGAAAATCATTAAATAATGCACAAATAAACTACACTATCACTGAGAAAGAGTTACTTATTGTTGTATTTTCCTTATAGAAATTCAGGTCCTATCTCTTAGGATCACCCATCATTGTCTTCACTGACCATTCATCCCTAAAATACCTTTTCCAAAAACAATATGCCTAGGCTAGACTAATTAGGTGGGTCCTTATCTTATAAGAATTTGACCTCACAATCAAGGAAAAAAATGGTGTTGAAAATGTTTTAACTGATCACCTCTCTAGGATGGAATTCAAATATAGCTCAAATCACCTTTCTGTGTCTGATTCATTTCCTGATGAACACCTATACTCTGTGAGTGACTACCCTTGGTATGCCGACATAGCCAAATTCTTAGTTACAAGAGTCATTCCAAAATTATTAGGGACTCAATATAGAAGGGATTTCCTTTATGATGTCAAGAACTATGTTTTTGATGATCTATACCACTATAAGTTCTATCCCAACCAAGTCATTAGGAGGTGTGTCCTAGAATCTGAACAAGAGTCAATCCTTAAATTCTATCATAGTGAGGAATGTGGAGTTCATTTTTCCTCTAAGAAAACTTCTTCTAAGGTTCTTCAGTGTGGTATCTTTTTATAGCTACCCTAGCCTTTTACACATAACGTTTCATGATTTTAAACATAATTCATCATCAGAGTACAAGCCAAGTATCGTTAAGTCTAGTGTCTTGGAAGACTAGGTACATATAACATAGAACACGGGCTAAAAAAACACTTCTTTATTTAATCTTCATAATGAGATCCTAACTTCCTTTGAGCCCTTACATCTGCATAGGGTACCCTGGGGAACACATGAACAAAGGGATGAGCTAAGGGAAAGAACATAAAAATAAAATTTAAGCACATGAGTTAGGAGGCTTGACATAATGATATAGGAAGCATAGAACATATGAAATCATAACATATAAACATGGGTTCATAAAAAAATGGGATAAAATAATCATGGCATCATATAAGCATGATATTATATAAGCATAGTTTTATAGAGAGGTGGCATAAACTTTAAACAAGACTTTAGTATGATTCAAGGCTAACCGCCAATCTCGTTTCCCATAGTAGCACAAGCCAAGGCTAACCGCCCAGACCGTTTTCCCATAATCTTCTCATGAGACATTAAATTTACCCAATGCATTGGATCACTATCTGGGTGCAACCATCTAATATTATTAATGTATATTCTTGTCACATAAATAATCTCACATAATCAATCATACATAAACATGAGAGTACCCAAGGAAAAAAAATGGGCACACCATCACATCATGAAGCATAATAAAAAGGGAAATAACATACAAGTGTCCATGAAATAAAGGAATTAAATCATAAATAGACACTAATAATGTATAAGGTAATAAATCATGATAATAGATAACAAACTGAAGTGATAACATGTAAAAATATTTTTTAGGAATCTTTGAGTCAAAACATTTTAGTGGGGTTTAATAAAACATCAAATATCTCTTAAAACGAAAAGCGACATAATATTTTTTTATAAAACCAGAAGTAAACCATTAGGGTTTTCATAATAAAAAGACGGATTTTATAAAGACAAAGGTGACTTAAAACAGAGGATATAGTACACTTGATAATAGGAAAGAATTTGGGAAGTTCCCTTAAAACGGGTTCACTTATCGGGAAGTAATGAGGAGAGAATCACTTAAAAGCATGAATATCCCCGAAAGAGAGTGATGAAAGAGTCTTGATAAATAAACTTGGAACATGTACAAAAAATTTAGAGTATGCACAAGAAAATATAAGATAACATCATTTTGGTAGAAAGGTAGATAAGACAACCTGAAGGAATAAAAGAGGTTCGGGTAGAATTCTTTACAGATTATCGGCATGGTATCGGGAGTACTTAAGGGGAATTAGTGATAGAGGAAAGGGAATTATCATCACTTATACATAAAGAGGAAAGTATGGGGGAGGTGTTAAATTATACCCCATAATTAATAATTACTCACAACATGTCTTAACATAGTGAACAATCTTGAATAAGAGTGAAATTGAGAGGATCCCTTACCTTATGTCCGTTAGTGTTCTCCACTTGATATTAATGACCTGAATAGTCAAATTAGGTTTGTTAATCAATAGTTAAATAACCTTATATAATTTTAAAATATTCAGTATAATTTTTTTAATTTCATTTATACCCATTTTGATTGATTACAAGGTTAAATTTCATTGTTCGGGTCCGTTTGTTTCATTTGTTTTAATGATCGGTTCAATTGTATTTAGGTTCAAACAAATTTTAAGATGAAAGTGGTTGTCCAGAATTGAAGTTATAACATTAGTGGAAATCCAGTAGGTTACATGGTTAAAATTCATTTGGTTAATTAGAGTGAAATATAACCTTTACATTAAACATTATTGATAAACACTTGAATCAATTTTAACTATTTTTCCCATAATTGACTTGTTTGTATTATTGTTTTATATCATGAGTGTATGAGGATTACAGAACCTTAAATAGGACATATAAAATATATAATAATCTGGTTCAACCATAAAATAAATGGTTTCATGACCAGAATCAAAATGATAAGATAATTTGAAAACACATTATCCATGATGTCGGTAATTTGACCCATCACGGACGATGTTTAATTCTAGAACGTGAGGGAGAGGAGGAGAAGTATGTTTCTTGAAATTTTCCATAAACATGATTAGAATAAAGAATATATGGGATTTTAGATCTTTCATGCATTTTGGATAAGGGAAGGGGAAGAGGGTATAAGGAAAGAAAGAAAATGAAAAAAAACACTTGAAAACAAAAGAGGGTTCTTACCCTTCGATCTCCTCTCTTTGAGACTCCTCTTAGGGGCTTTGGTTTTGGTCTTTTGGAAAGATCAGAAAGCCTTGGACGTGGGGAAGGATCTAGAGAGGGAATTTGGGCAGAAATTTGGCTAGGAACATGGCTTGAGAGGTGTGAGGGAAAGAGGTAAGGAGAGAGGGTATTTATATTAGGGGAGAGAGGGGTTTTCCTAATATAAAATTCATTAGTTTATTATTTCCCCACAAGACAAGGAATAGTGAGTCTTGCATGACCAAGTATATTAATTTTATAATTTAATCCCGAACCAAGTGGACTTACATCAGCATAACATCACACGTGACTCAATAATTAGCTTATTTATCTTATTTTTGTAAATTACGGTATTTCACAATTCATAAAAAATTCAAGTATTTTAGAAAAATCCCAAAAATTTACCCCAACCATTTTTCGATGTGTAGAATCCAAAAATGAAGTCCATTTTTTAAAAATAATTTTCTAAATATGATTATTTTAATATTTAAATAAAATAATAATTTATTATCAAAACCAGCTTTAAAGCATTCATTAACTCATTCTAAACTATAGGTATATCGAACTTCCAACATGAATATTATTTTTATACCACCATAAGTAATGTTACTATTCATTAAGGTATATCACTATTCATAAGGGTATGTTACTATTAATTAGGGTAGGTTACTATTCACCAAAAAAAATATTATTTTTTTATTAGACTCCAAAAAACATCTTGAACACAACCGTGTATGCCAGATTTTTGAAATACCAAACACAGAAGTGAAAAACTTATGTTTAAAGGTCACTTATCACTTAGTAGTTCATTATTATGTGATTTTATGGAATATTTATAAGAAGGGAATTTCCATTAAAAACATTGGGTCGTTACATTCTTCCCCCCTTAAGAAATTTCACCCTTGAAATTTTATTTTACATTCTTGGCCAAAAACAGATGTGGGTACTTTTCCTTCATTGATTTCTCCAGCTCCCATGTTGGTTCCTCAAACTTATGGTTCCTCCACAACACTTTGACAAGATGGGTTGTCTTGTTGCGTAGAACCTTATCTCTCTGATCCAGAATCTTTATTGGTTGCTCCTCATAGGAGAGATCATCTTCCAGCTGCACCATCTCTGAGTTTAGTACATGTGAGGGATCAGGTATGTACTTCCTCAAGAGTGATACATGAAAAACATCGTGAAATCGATCCATATTCGGTGGAAGTGAAAGCTGATAGGCCACAACTCCTATGCAGTCAATGATCTCAAAGGGGCCAATATACCTTGGGCTTAACTTCCCTTTCTTCCTGAATCACATGACTCTCTTCCATGGAGATATTCGAAGGAAGACTTTATCTCCAACGTCGAACTCCAAATCCCTTTGACAGTTGTCAACATAGATCTTTTGCTGACTTTGAGATGCTTTGATGTGTTTCTGGATGACTTGAACCTTCTCTGTCATTTCTTGAACAAGATCGGGTCCAAGTAGCTTTCTTTCTCCAACTTCATCCCAACAGGCTGGAGTTCTACATTGCTTTCCATACAGAGCCTCATATAGAGCTATCTGAATACTCGAGTGGATGCTATTGTTGTATGAGAACTCAACCAATAGGATATGCTGATCCCAACCACCTTTGAATTCTAGAGAGCAGGATCTAAGCATATCTTCAAGTGTCTGAATAGTTCTTTCAGAATGGCCATCAGTTTGGGGGTGATAGGCCGTGATGAAATTTAATTCAGTACCCAAAGCATGTTGAAGACTCTTCTAGAATTTAGATGTGAACCTTGGATCGCGGTCTGAGACAATTGAGAGTGGAACACCTTGCAGTCTCACAACTTTCTTCACATATATCTTTGCAAGTTTTTCAAGTGAGAGATCTTCCCGAATAGCGATGAAATGGGATGTCTTGGTGAGTCGGTCAACCACAACCCATATCACATTATTTCCCTTTGACGTCTTCGGGAGACCTGTGACAAAGTCCTTAGTAACATTTTCTCATTTCCACATGGGTATAGGCAATGGCTGCATCATACGTTTGGACTTTTGTCGCTCAGCTTTAACTTACTGACATACCAAGCACCTTGATATATATTCCGCAATATCCTTCTTCATGTTGTCCCACAAGAAGTGTTCTTGGAGATCACAATACATTTTGGTACTCCCAGGATGGATAGAGAAGGTCGAGCTATGTGCATTATTCAATAACTCTTTCTTTATCTCTGTATCATATGGTACACATAATCGTGTCCCAAATCTTACAACTCTTTCCTCATCAATTTTGAAATCAGAGGATTTCCCATTTTTAACAGCTTCCACCCTTTTCTGAATTTCCACATCCTTTCTTTGAGCAACCTTTATTTTCTCCAAGAGGGATAGTTGAGCAATCAATTGAGAAAGGATTGATGATGTTCCTCCCTTAATGATTCCCATGTCCATCCTTTGAAAATCTAATAAGATCAGGTCCTTTTCAATTCTCATCATTGATATAGATATTGGATCCTTTCTACTTAGAGCATCCGCCACCTTGTTTGCCTTACCAGGATGGTAGTGGATTGAGTAGTCATAATCCTTGATGAGCTCTATCCATCTTCGCTGGCGCATATTAAGCTCTTTCTGTGTGAATATATACTTGAGACTCTTGTGGTCAGTATATATCTCACATTTCTCACCATAGAGATAATGCCGCCAGATTTTCAAGGCAAAGATCATAGCCGCTAACTCCAGATCAGGCGTTGGATATTTTTTCTCATGGATTTTCAGCTTCCTTGAGGAAGAGGCTATCACTTTATCATTTTTCATCAGCACACAACCTAATCCATTCTTAGAAGCATCACTATACACCACAATGAGTTCCCCGCTAGTAGGGAGTGTGAGTACCGGAACAGTGATTTGCCTCTTTTTCAACTCCTTGAAATAGTCTTCACATTACTATGTCCAGAAAAACTTTACTCCCTTCCACGTCATCTTGTTCATTGGGTTTGACAGTCGTGAAAAGTTCTTCACGAATCATCGATAATACCCAGCTAGACCCAAAAAGCTGTGGATCTCTGTTACAGAAGTTAGTCTAAGCCACTCTTCAATTGCCTTCGTCTTGGAAGGGTCCACAGATATCCCTTTTATGGTGATAACATACCCCAATAATGATACTTCCTCCATCCAGAACGCACATTTACTGTACTTTTCATACAACTTATCCCTTTGCAGAGTCTTTAACACAGTTTCCAAATGCTCCTCATGTTCCTCCTTGCTCTTGGAGTATATCAGAATATCATCAATAAAGACTACCACAATTTTGTCAAGGTAATGTCTAAATACTCTATTCATTAAATCCATGAAAATTGCTGGAGAATTAGTGAGTCCAAAGGGAATCACTATGAACTCATAGTGTCCATATCTCGTTCAAAAGGCAGTCTTGAGAATATCTTCCTTCCCCACCTTTAGTTGGTGATATCCTGACCGAAGGTCCACCTTAGAGAAATAACTGGCCCCGTGTAGCTGATCGAACAAGTAATCTATCCATGGAAGGGGATACTTGTTTTTTATTGTGATTTTATTGAGCTCATGATAATCAATGTAGAGGCACATTGATCCATCCTTCTTCTTGATGAAGAGGACTAGAGAACCCCACGATGAAGCACTCGAGTGTATAAAACCCTTCTCCATATTCTCCTGTAACTGCTTCTTCAACTCTTCTAACTCTACAGTGGCCATTCTGTAAGGTTTATTTGAGATTGGCAGAGATCCAGGGATAAGTTAAATTGAGAACTCAACCTCTCAGTCAGGAGGAAGACCAGGAAACTCTTCGGGGAATACATCAGTGTAATCCCTCACGATGGGCATGTCTTCAAGCATGATTCTCTCCTTTGTCTCAATCATTTGAGCTATAAATGCATGCTCATAAGGAATAAATATCCAAACTTGAGACAAAGATTCTAAAGGAGATTCATCTTCCTCCTTGCACTTGTAAATAATCGGAGGATGCTTCGGGATGTGGAGAGTAATCTCCTTTTCCCGGCAGTTGATGTTGGCCTTGTACAAAGATAGCCAATCCATGCCCAAGATAGCGTCAAATTCCACTAAAGGAAGTATGAAAAGATTTGCTGGGAGGTTCATCCCACAAACATTAACTGAAGAGGAGTTATAAACCATGGATGCAATAATTTCCCCATTCTCTGTTCTCACAGATAACTTTTCCTCCAAATTTTGAGGTGGTGTTTGAATAGTTCTACTAAACTTAGAAGATATGAAAGAATATGGAGAACCCAAATCAAATAGTACATTCTCTATTCTTGAATGAATAACAGGCGTACCTATCACCACATCGTTTTCTAGCTCCACCTCAGCAGTAGTGATAGCATAAGCCCTTCCTTGTTTCCTTGGAGGTTGTTGCTGATTGCCTCTGAAAACCCTTGGATTAGGGCAATTGTTTGCATAATGCCCAAGATCCTTGCAATTATAACACTTCACTGCAGGTTGAGTGTTGATCTAAACCTTCTTTTCTTCTTCAACATTAGCAGGATTTTTCATACCCCTTCGGCAGTTCTTGGCCAGATGACCAAACTTTCCGCATTTGAAGAAATTCATGGTTCCCTTTAAACAGTTACCATGACGCTTCTTCCCACAATTTTTTCAAATGGGAAAGTTGGGATTCTTTCCATCATGGGATTTGTTTGATGGACCAAACATGTTTTTTTCCATCTTCTGCTTCTTATCACTGGGCCCATGAGACAACTGAGAGTCTCAAATCTCCATTTCCACCTTGAGGGCACAACATACAATGTCCTCATAACTGTCGAAGTCTCGAATTGCCAACGCTTTTCATAGACTCGGCTTTAGTCCGCTAAAGAAGCGATCAAACTTTCTTTCAGTGTTCATGACAAAGCCTGAGGCGTACCTTGGAAGCCTTGTAAAGTTTGCTTCATATGCCCCGATAGACTCATCTTCCTTCTTCTTGAGTCTGAGGATGTCCCTTTCCATCTTGAGACGGAGGGATCGAGGAAAATATTTGTTGAAAAACATCCTCTTGAATTCCTCCCAATCTATGGAATCAATTTCCTCTTGGGACTTTGTATTCTTGATTAGTGTCCACCACTAATCAACTTCCCCATCAAAACGATAGACTGCCAGTACCACCTTCTCTTCTTCCGAGCACTGGAGGATAGTGAATATCTTTTCAATGGAGTTAATCCATTTTTCCGCGAGGAGGGGATCAGAAGATCCGCTAAACATGAGAGGCCTTTGACGCATGAAGGATTCTACGACAAATTTCTCTTTCCTTGGAGGAGGAGGACATTCCACCTGATTCAAGTTATTATTCATAACTTGAGCCAGCTGAGCAAGTACTGCCATAAAGTTTTGAGCACCCGATTCCATCACCTCAGGCATATCATTAGGGAAATAATCAAATTGCCTATCATGTTGGATGTTGGTACATGTTCTTCTATTTCCCGCCATTAACTAAGAGAAAGAACATATAATTAAAGGTCTTGAATACTTATCCAAAAAAAGGAAACTTTGAACATAAAAGGATAAACTTATAAAGAAGAAGTATATCCTAACTTATGATTCCTCAGGTTAAATCTAGGTTATCCTCAATATACTTCTTAACATGTATTATTATGGGATTTTCTTCTTTTTTTTCCCTAATAATGGTTTGTACTAAGCTCGTGAATCTACCAAAGCATATCCACCAGGAGTGTCGTAACCAAGAGTGCAGCAAGGCCCGTTGTCGTGCACCAGTTCCCGTTCAAGTCTAGCTCAAAGCAGTGTTTTCAGGTTTTACCCCTAGGATACATCTGTGCCAGAGCTTCCTCTACCTGCTCGTATCCAGACATGGATGTATTTGCTTGATAAACCACTTACTCAATACTCACCAAAATTTTGGAATGTTTTCTAATACTTAGTCTCATCCTTAAGGTTCTCACTAAGGTTCTCTATTCATAATCTCCAAAAATAACTAGACCATCCTCTAATACCAACTATAGAGACCCTAATATTTTACACATAGCGTTTCATGATTTTAAACATAATTAATCATCAGATTACAAGCCAAGGATCGTTAAGTCTAGTGTCTTGGAAGACTGGGTACATATAATATAAAACATGGGCTAAAAAAACACTTCTTTATTTAATCTTCATAATGAGATCCTAACTTCCTTTGAGCCCTTACATCTGCATAGGGTACCCTGGGGAACAAATGAACAAAGGTATGAGCTAAAAGGCCCATTAAGGGAAATAGCATAAGAATAAACTTTAAGCACATGAGTTAGGAGGCTTGACATAATGATATAGGAAGCATGGAACATATGGAATCATAACATATAAACATGGGTTCATAAAAACATGGGATAAAATAATCATGGGATCATATAAGAATGAGATTATATAAGCATAGTTTCATAGAGAGGTGGAATCAACTTTAAACAAGACTTTAGTACGAGTCAAGGATAACCGCCAATCTCGTTTCCCATAATAGCAAAAGCCAAGGCTAACCGCCCGGACCGTTTGCCCATAATCTTCTCACGAGACATTAACTTTACCCAATGCATTGGAGTGCTATCTGGGGGCACCCATCTAAGCTTATTCATGTATATTATTTCCATATAAATAATCTCACATAATCAATCATACACAAACATGAGAGTACCCAAGGAAAAAAAAGGGCACACCATCACATCATGAAGCATTATAAAAAGGGACATAACATACAAGCGTCCATGAAATAAAGGAATTAAATCATAAATAGACACTAACAATTTATAAGGGCATAAATCATGACAAGAGATAACAAACTTAAGTGATAACATGTAAAAATAGTTTTTAGTAATCTTTGAGTCAAAACATTTTAGTGGGGTTTAAGAAAACATCGAATATCTCTTAAAACAAAAAGTGACATAATATTTTTTTATAAAACCATAAGTAAAGAAGTAGGGTTTTCATAATAAAAATAAGGATTTTATAAAGACAAAGGTGACTTAAAAAAGAGGATAGAGTACACTTTATAATAGGAAAGAATTTGGGAAGTTCCCTTAAAACGGGTTCACTTATCAGGAAGTAATGAGGAGAGAATCACTTAAAAGCATGAATATCCCCGGAAGAGAGTGATGAAAGAGTCTTGATAAATAAACTTGGAACATGTACACAACATTTAGAGTATTCACAAGAAAAGATAAGATAACATCATTTTTATATAAATGTAGATAAGACAACCTGAAAGAATAAAAGAGGTTCGGGTAGAATTCTTTACAGATTATCATCATGGTATCAGGAGTACTTGAGGGGGATTAGTGAGAGAGGAAAGGGAATTATCATCACTTATACATAAATAGAGAATTATGGGGGAGGTGTTAAATCATACCCCATAATTAATAATTACTCACAACATGTCTTAACATAGTGAACAATCATGAATAAGAGTGAAATTGAGAGGACCCCTTACCTTAGGTCCGTTGGTGTTCTCCACTTGATATTAATGACCTGAATAGTCAAATTAGGTTTGTTAATAAATAGTTACAGAACATTATATAATTGTAAAAGATTCAGTATAACATTTTTAAGTTCATTTATACCCATTTTGATTGATTACAAGGTTCAATTTCATTGTTCGGGTCCGTTTGTTTCATTTGTTTTAATGATCGGTTCAATTGTATTTAGGTTCAAACAAATTGTAAGATGAAAGTGGTTGTCCAGAATTGAAGTTATAACATTAGTGTAGATCCAGTAGGTTACATGGTTAAAATTAATTTGGTTAATTAGAGTTAAATAGAACCTTTACATTAAACATTAATGATAAACACTTGAATCAATTTCAACGATTTTGCCCATAATTGACTTGTTTGTATTATTGTTTTATATCATGAGTGTATGAGGATTACAGAACCTTAAATAGGACATATAACATATATAATAATCTGTTTCAACCATAACACAAATGGTTTCATGACCAGAATCAAAATGATAAGAGAATTTGAAAACACATTATCCATGATGTCGGTAATTTGACCCATCACGGACGATGTTTAATTCTAGAACGTGAGGGAGAGGAGGAGAAGTATGATTATTGAAATTTTCCATAAACATGATTAGAATCAAGAATATATGAGATTTTTGAGCTTTAATTCCTTTTGGATTAGGGAATGGGAAGAGGGTATAAGGAAAGAAAGAAAATGAAAACAAAACACTTGAAAACAAAAGAGGGTTCTTACCCTTTGATGTCTTCTCTTTGAGACTCCTCTTAGGGGCTTTGGTATTGGTCTTTTGGAAAGACCAGCAGGCCTTGGAAGTGGGGAAGGAGCTTGGGAGGGTATTTGGGCAGAAATTTGGCTAGGAACAAGGCTTGAGAGGTGTGGGGGAAAGAGGTAAGGAGAGAGGGTATTTATAGTGGGGGAGAGAGGAGTTTTCTTAATATAAAATTCATTAGTTTATTATTTCTCCACAAGACAAGGAATAATGAGTCTTGAATGAACAAGTATATTAATTTTATAATGTAATCCCGAACCAAGTGGGATTACATCAGGAGAACATGACACGTGACTCAATAATTAGCTTATTTAGCTTATTTTTGTAAATTACGGTATTTCACTATTCATAAAAAATTCAAGTATTTCAGAAAAATCCCAAAAATTTACCCCAACCATTTTTCGACGTGTAGAATCCAAAAATGAAGTCCATTTTTAAAAAATAATTTTCTAAATATGATTATTTCAATATTTAAATAAAATAATAATTTATTATCAAAACCAGCTTTAAAGCATTCATTAACTCATTCTAAACTATAGGTATATCGAACTTCCAACATGAATATTATTTTTATAACACCATAGGTAAGGTTACTATTCATTAGGGTATATCACTATTCATAAGGGTATGTTACTATTCATTAGGGTGGGTTACTATTCACCAAAAAATATTATTTTTTTATTAGACTCCAAAAAACATCTTGAACACAACCGTGTATGCCAAATTTTCGAAATACCAAACAAAGAAGTGACAAACTTATGTTTAAAGTTCACTTATCACTTAGTAGTTCATTATTATGTGATTTTATGGAATATTTATATAAAGGTAATTTCCTTTAAAAACATTGGGTCGTTACACTTTTGGACCACCCTATCAAGGGACTCCTACACATTTTTTCAAAGCTTTTCTAAGTGTCAACAAGTAGGGTCCATCACAAAAAGTAATCAAATGACACTCACTCCCATATTAGTTATTGAAGTCTTTGACTACTGGGGAATCGATTTCATGGGTCCCTTCCCAAACTCTAAGGGATATCTGTACATCATTTTAGTTGTCGATTATGTCTCAAAATGGGTTTAGTCCATTCCCACAAAATCCAATGATCATGAAACTATGATTAGATTCCTAAAAGAAAACATATTCTCTTGATTTGGGATTCCTAGGGCTATCATTAGTGATCGTGGAACTCATTTACGCAATATTCCTTTCTCAACACTCATGGAAAAGTATGTAATTTCTCAAAAAGTGTCCACTACCTACCACCCACAAACCAATGGTCAAGCTGAGTTATCCAATCGAGAAATCAAACAAATTATTGAGAAAAATATTAATCCATTTAGGAAAGATTGGTCAAGAAAACTCTTAGATGTTATTTGGGATTATCAAACCGCATTTAAAACCTCTTTAAGAATGTCCCCATATAGGTTGGTTTATGGTAAAGCATTCCATTTTCCAGTGGAGATTGAACATAAGGCCTTTTGTGCAATTAAGAAAATGAATTATGACCTCTCATTGGCCAAAACAAAAAGAAAATTAGATCTCAATGAACTTGAGGAACTTAGGATGGAGGATTCTGAAAATTCAAGGATCAATAAAGCTAAAGTACAAGCCTACCAATCATGAAATATTAAAACCAAACACATTGTATTGGGTAAACCTATTCTTTTGTATAGTTCTAAACTTCATTTACACCCGGGAAAGTTGAGGTCTAGATGGTCAGGTCCATACATAGTGCATAAGGTGTACCCCCATGGGGCTGTATAAATTCAATATCCCACCAATGGTCAAACCTTTAAAGTTAATGGTCATAGAGTCAAACCATTCATTGAACCATTCAAAAAAAAATGAAGTTGATAAACATTTTTGTGAACCAACCTTAGATGAGGAAAATACTTAAATAATTAAGGGTCTAAGTCGAGCTAGTGACATTAAACCAAAGCACTGAACGAGAGGCAACCCATGTTTTTTTTAAAAAAAATAGACTGTTGACCTGCTCTTCTATTATTAGAATGGATGGGTATGAAAGAGAAGTGCCGTATTCATCTGTGCCACGTGGTGTGATCCTTGAGTAATTCCTTACCCAACAATTTAAAAATAAGACAATGTATCATCATTTAATTTTATTTTTATGTGTTTTTAGGTTAAAATAAAATAATATAACAATTATAAAAAAAATTAAAAGGCCGCATCATAGGTCGTGGGGCAAACCCCGTCACAACCGACGAATCCACGGGGACTCAAACCTGGGACCGAAGGTAGACAGGGGCGCACGCTTACCACTGACCTATGGCTTATAGTTCTTCCTAATTCTATAATTTTTGTATATATACTTATATTTTACTTTTTTTATTAAATGAATAAATATATATATCAATATATATATATGGTTTTGTTTTGTTTATTTGTTTATTTCTTTCTTCCACTAGGGAATTCCCAGAGTGACATAGAGATCAAGGGATTAAAAGGGAGCAACAAGAATTTAAACTTCAACCACCAGGTGGCTTCATTCCATGATCCTCATTTTAAATTTCCTTTTTGAACTCCCATTCTCTACGTCTACCCCCTTCTAAATTTTTCTTTTCTTTAAACACTGGGGACAATGTTATTTTAAGTTGGGGGAGGAGATAAAATAAAAAATGCTTTTGTGTAAAAAACTGAATGATTGAAAAAAATGTGCCTTAATGGAAGGAAACATTTCTTTAACCTTGAACATGATAATAGGCATTTTACAATTTGAAAATGAATATCAAATAATTTAGCATGCCCTGATTCTGATTTTAATCCATGTATATTTCATGAGCATTGATTTTGGAAAGTGTGGCTGTCTAATGTGATATTTCATTGTTATTATTTTCATCCAAATATAAAAAAAGAATCAAAACACATGTTCTTTGGATAGTAGGGTATTAGTTTGAGTTCATGGGGTCCCCCAAATAAATAACATAGTTTTGTTGATAATTGTAGTTTTAATATGAGTATTAAAAAAAACAATAAATGTGCACGTAGAGTAATGAAATAACCTAATGCGTGGCTTTCAGCACTTGGGGATCATGAATCTATAGTTGTCTGGCGTAGAGTTATTAATTTTATCTCTATTTATGGTAATTTGACTTTGTTTTTGACTGAGTTAACTCAAGATGATGCCCGAGTATGTAGGCTTCACTTGGTTCCCTAAGGTCTTTGAACCTGGGATCATCAGCAAAGTCTCTCTATAGGGGTTGACTCTTTTGAGTGAAATTTCAATTACCATGGTAAAATTGAAAAAAAATACAATAATTTTTTTAATACTCATCTTAATATTGAAATGTGATTCCACCTATCGCTTCTATCGTTTCTCCCTTTAATAAAGATGAACCCCCATGTCTATTGCGATGCACAACACATCATCACTCTTAATTGATATTGGATGAAATATGGAGATGAATTTGAACAAAGGAATGATCTTGGGATTGATGTATGATTATGAAACTATCTTGTATTAAAATATTTTGATGGTTTTCATGATTGTTTGGTATAAGGGTTTTTGGTGATCATTGTGTATTAAAATGTTTTTGGAAAAGGGAATTCAAATTTCATATTGTTGAGATACATTTTGCTCGGGACTAGAAAATATAAAGTTGGGGGGTGTGATTAGACAATAAAAACACATATTTTAATTAAAATTTAATGGTATTAAATGTTAATTTTTGATCTTATGGGTCTAGTATAGTGGATTTTAATTTTGAACATCCATTCTCATCATTTGTACACTTCATGCCTAATGTAAACTAATTTAGGCCCAATGATTCATATGATTTTAAGGAATGTAATTATACATATTTTAATTTTATATTTTGGGAAATGGATCTAAACTTCAATATGAACATTTTTCATTTAGGAATAAATGGAGGATTCATAAAGGATTATGGGGATATTTGGTGATGAAAGCAAACAATTATGGAGAAGGCAGATTGGACACCGGCCCACTGATGAGAGTGTGAGGCCCAAAATACAGTCTCAATAAATCCCAAATTTTGTGGGATGATAGAAGAATTGTATAGGAACACATAATTATTCATTATACAGTGCTAATTAGGCCTCCATGGTGGTTATTAAGGTGGCACAAATAGAATATCAAAATCTGGGCCAAAATCTGTGGCCTAGAATATTATCCAACAAAATCAGCCATAACTCCCGATACACATCTCTAAATAGGACCCAATTTTTCAGAAGTATATAAGACATCCATTGACACAAAATAATCTTCTATGGCCCACCGGGATTCAGTGATATTCTTTCCCATACGGGATGATCTTTTCAGGGGAGACAAGGAGGTTAAAAAGTCAAGGAGGGAATCCATTTCTCCACTACTTTTCACCACCCTAAGGCCTAAATTAATTTAATAATTGGGCATACATTGATTTAAGCTTGGTATAAGGCTTAAAAATTTCATATTTAAGGAATTGGTGGTTAGGGGGATGATATATATTGTTTTTTTGATGTAATGTTATTATGCCAAATTTCCTTTGTAATGTTTTCAATTTCCATGTAAGTTTTTTTTGTATTTCTATGTTCTTAATAAACATATTTCTCTTATATTCTTCCCACTTCATTAAAAATATATAATCACAAAGCACAATGATATCTCAGTGTTGTGGTGAATTAGTTCACACATAGGTATGAATTTCCTTCACACACACGGAGGAGTGCTCGTTATTTCCACGGTTTTAATTTCTTCAATCCAATTCTTGTAAGCCATCTTCCGCCCACCATTGAGAGTATACCATCAATGGAGGGCTAACCCTTTAATAGGTTGATTTTGTGAAGATGAAAAGGTTGGATTTAATATTATTTTATGATTTTTTTTTGTTATTTGGTTAACTAATTTAAGACTTCCATTCTTCAGTTATTTCCACTCTTCATCTTCACTGTGTTTAAGGAAGCTAAATTCAAGTACTAAAATGATCATATAACTTGGAGAGATCATGAATTTGGTTCTATAAGTGTGTAGGGGTTTATTAATTGAGTTTATTTATAATCAAACTATAAAATGATTAAGGTATTGTTATTTTGAGGAATGGATTCATTAAGAATTAATAAAACCAAAATTTTCTAAATAAGTAAAATTAATTCAATCCACCCCAAGCGTAATCCTAAGATCAACCCATTTTCATTGAATTGAATTCACTTAGGTTTATTACTGTTATTTTAAAACTTATAAAATCAAAACCAAGTTGTCCACTTCATATCCAAAAATCCATCTCATAGTTTATGTATCTTAGGTATCTTCTTAGGTCTCAGTGGATTCAACAACCCAAGCTAGACTACAAGGACCGTTCTTCCTTCATCTCTTGGGTAAATTTGAGCGTGAATCAGTAAGGCATGGGTTTCAAAAATACATTAAAATCTTATGAATGATTTGAAAATAAAAATTCTATAAAAATATTCCATATCAACACTTATTTGAAAATAAATTTTTCAAAAACAAAGGAATCTTCTATAGAATTGACTCAAGCATGAAAAATGATTTTGGATATTCTCTTTAAGATCAAATTTCATTTAAAAAAACACAAAAAAAAAAGAAATCAAAAATAAAAAAACAATGATTTTTTTAGTTTTTTTAATTTAAATCCTAAATATCCTATGTCACCATCACCCACACCTAAAAATTACATATCCTTCAATGAAAGAAATTTAAATAAATAGACAAGTAAATAAAGGTTGGGAGAAGAGAAAACCTGCTAAGTAGGGTCATATGTGGCATCCAACAGTTGAATTTCCTCCACTGGATGCTTTGAAAAATACTTATAGAAGTATTTAAGTCTCTTCGCATTAGATTTAAACCATTGGACACTCTTCTCATGAAATAAATTTATTTCACCAAATGGGTAAACATTAGTAATAGTATAAGGACTGGGCCATTGAGAAAAAATCTTACCCGGGTGGAGATTTAGCTGGGAATTGTACATAAAGACTTTTTAACTAATATAAATCTATTGATGGTGAATAATCTCATCATGGATAACCTTTTTCTTCTATTTATAGATCTGAGAGTTCTCATATGCATCACGTTGAATTTATTACCACTCCTGAATCTGCAATTTCCTATGATCACCTTCATCTGAAAGATTCATATTACATTTTTTAACAGAACAATATGCACGGTACTCTACCTCCACTGAGAGGTGACAAGATTTTCCAAACACAATACTATATGGTGAAATTCTGGATTGGGGTTTTAAAAGTTGTATGGTATTCCCAAATTGCATCATACAAATGCAAACTCCAATATTTCCTATTGGGTTGTACCATTTTTACAAGATTCTCTTAACTTCTAGATTTGATATTTATGCTTTCCCATTAGTTTGGGGGTGATATTCAGTGAAGACTTTATGAACAAACCCTTACTTATAGATCAGGTTTTTTATGTTTCAATTTTAGAAATGTAAACCCTGATCACTAATGATGAATCTTGGAAAACCAAACCTACTAAAAATCCGAGACCTCACAAAATCAACAACCACTCAAGAGTCATCAATCCTGATAGTATTTTCTTCCACCCATTTATTGATGTAGTCAATATCTAGTACGATATACATGAGGATAGATGAATTTAGAAAAGTCCCCATAAATTCAATGCCCCATGCGTTGAAGATCTCACAAAATAACATGGGTTGTTGGGGAATTTCATTCCTCTTAGAGATATTCCCTATGAATTGACATCGTATGCATGTATTAAAAAACCGATGAGCATCCCTATACAATTGTGTATAATAAATTCCTAATTTAAGGACCTTTTTAGAAATAATTTGAGCGATAAAGTGTCCCTCACAAGTTAAAGTGTGGCATAATCTCAAAATAGAGGTGAACTCATGGTCAAGGAAACATCGACGAACAACTTGGTCACTACAAATTCTTCAAAATTATGGGTCATCCCAAATGTACCATCACAAATCATGCTAAATTCTTTGGGATTATGAAGTTTTAAATCAATGGGGTCCCTAGATGCTGTTAGAAAATTCACAATGTTCACATACTAGGGGGTATGGTCCACAGCATCACAAAGGTTTTCATGAGGGAAGAATTATAAAATTGGGAGGGGTGAGTCAACATGATGGTTTAATGGTGGGGAAATCTTAATAATGTGGTCAGAAACCACATTTTACACTCCTATTCTATCTCAAATCTCATGGTCAAACTCCTAGAGCATCCATCACATGAGGCGAGGCTTAACTTTAGATTTCTTAAGGAGAAATCGAAGGAAAAAATGGTCTGAAAACACAATGACTTTTGAACCAAGAAGATATTAATGGAATTTTTCCAAGTAAAAAATAATCAAAAAGAAGTTATTTTTCAATGGTTGTGTAGTTTTCCAGGGTAGGGCCAAGGGTACGTGAGAAATATGCAATGACACAAGAAGACTTCTCAACCCTTTTTGATAAAACTTCCCCAACTACAAAGTTTGAGGCATCACACATAAGTTTGAAGAGAATATCTCACTTTGGCAGTTGGATGATGGGAGGTGAAATGAGACTCCTTTTTAGTGAATTGAATTCATACTCACATTTTTTATCAAACACAAAATAAAAATCTTTTTGTAATAATCGGGATAAGGGAAGTGTGATCTTACTAATGTTTTTAATGAATAAATGGTAAAAACAAGCATGAACCAAGAAATATCGCACCTCAAGAACAAATTTTGGATATGGAAGGGATGAAATTAATTCAATTTTTGATTTATCCACTTGAATTACCTCATTTCAAATAACATGCCCAAGAACTATCCCCTTCTCAACCATGAAATGAAATTTCTCATAATTTAATATGAGATATTTTTTAATGCAATGGTGGGGGAAAAAACCTAGGTTATAATAGCCCATAATTCCATTATTTTCTTTTGAAAATTAAATGGGATTATTTTGAGGCCAGGTGCTGAGATGGCATGCGATTCTGAGGCCCAGTGTGCCTGGAATGGTTCATTAAAAAATGTTAAGTTTTTAAATAGTGTGTGTGAGAAGTTTTCCTAAAAAAGTGGAATAAATATTAAATGGGTGCCCAAATCAAAAATCTGAGGGCACTATTGCATTCAGGATGGTGAGTTTATTCTAGGTGTGACTTAAGTTTAGTCAGTGTAGGCCTCCAGTGAGAAAACCCAAAAATGGCATAACCATAAATAAAATAATTGAATAAAGATTATTTTCTTTTAAAATAATTATAACTCCTAAATGGTAACTCAAATTGGAAATTTGAGAGTAACATTGAGCTCGTGAGGGGGTGCTTTCCTTAGATAGATCCTAACATTGGCTGATGTGGGCCAACAATGAAAAATAGTTTTTGGCTGTAAATAAAATAATTGAATAAAGATTATTTTATTTTCAAATCCTTATAATTCATAAACCGTAACTTAGATTGGAAATCTGAGAGTACCATTGAGCTCATGAGGGTGTGATTCCCTTAGGTGAAGCCTAACATCAGCTGATGTGGGCCGACTATGAAAGTTGGTTTTTGGGACGTAACCGTAAATAAAATAATTTAAATAAGAATTATTTTATTTTGGAATCCTTATAACTTAGAAACAACAACTCAGATTAAAAATACGAGCACACCATTAAACTCAGAGCATCAGGATTCTCCAAGAAAGGGGATAACATCAACTGGTGTGGATTGATCGAAAAAGTTAGTTTTTGGACCTTTAAGAAGAAAAAATAAAATAACATAAAAAGTTATTTTATTTGTTTCTTTCATCGTTAAGTAGTGGCACATCAGCGTTGTGGTTAAACGATGAGGAAACACTGAATATCATTAATGAATCTAATTAATGGACCAAGGTGGCGATGTTGCAACACACACACGCCTCTTTTCTTTAATTAAACAAGGAATTCAGGGTTGATGAAAACCCCTAGAATTCCTCTGATGAATGAGTAAGGAAACCTCTCCAACAATGAATGATGGTGAATCAGATGACAATGAAGACACCCTTGGAGAGAATATTCAGTATTGAAGTTCAATAGATGATGAAAAATGATCATTCTCTATAAATCAGCTTTCCTAGGTAGGGGTTTAATTCTAAATGAATTTCTTTCGTTAGTTATTCTTGGTTTTCTGTGACAAACGCTGGTGACCCACGGATCAATCGCTTATGTGGGAGGGTGTTTTATCTTGGGGTTTTAGATCGGGGTAATCCATGTTAGAATCTTAATCTCCCCATTCCTTGTTTCAAAACTCTAACACAGGGGAAATCGGACCGACACGAACAAGGCCTCGATTCCTCCGTCATTGGGTGTTCGTGTGTTCTCCATGAATGAACCCCTAGATCGACAAAAAGGTGACCTCGAGGTCGTATCAGGGATGGAGGTGACCCAAGAAACTCGAGGGTGTAGACTGTTTGAGAACCGGACCACCGAAGCAGACCCAGAGGCTTGCGGAAGACACCATCGGTGCAGAGGCGCCGATGGTGTCGGCCCACAGGGAGGAGGCAGAATGCCCTGATGGAATGCCGAGGTAGAGGAGGTCGTAGCCAGCTAGGGCCGTGGTAGAGTGGTAGGGCAGCGTCGTGTTGGAGGAGTGTCCTGCAGACGTGGGCCGTGACATGCAGGTGGCACGTGGTCCACGTGGGACCACATGTGGAGGGAGGCAGCCAACCTTAGCGATCCACATGGCCGCGCGCATCATATTCCCTAGGAATTCGGGCTATGAACATAACTAGACCACCCTTTTTCTGGCTGGCCCGTACAAAAACTGGGTTGTAGGGCGACCCGGTGGGCTGGACCCACGACCGAACCAGGCTGGGTCCAAAAAGACCCAATGGGCCTGGCCGCTGGGCCAGGACGGACCGGGCCGGACCAGACCCAACCGGGTCGAGTCGGGTCAGTCGAAAGGAGTCAGGTCATGCGGGACCCCCGATCCAGGTTGGACGGGTTGGTTTGACCAAGTCGGACCGGGTCTAGATGCAACTGACCCCTCTTTACTAAAAGGACAATATCTTTCAGACCGGGCGTCCGATTGACGCACCGTCTACGACATTGAGACCTTTGTGATGAGAAAGACCTTTGGGAATAATCTAAGTGAGATTATATGATAGTTGAGTTATGATTGATGGCTTGAGGAGTAAATTATCTTAGAATCAATCACATTATAGAGTGGGAATCCTACGACTAGCTATGACACGAAAGTTATGAGGGGCGAACTTTAGTGGTTCAGTAGATGATCATACCTCAGTGGTTCAACATACGAGTGTACCTGAGTGGTTCAACAGATGATAGACCTTAGTGGTTAGCCTGACGAGCGACCTTAGTGGTCAGCCAGACGAGCGACCTCAGTGGTCAGCCAGACGAGCGACCTCAGTGGTCATCTAGACGAGCGACCTCTATGGTCAGCCAAACGAATGGCCTCAGTGGTCCATCAGATGATTGTACCTCATTGGTTTAGAAGAATAGAGGACTCAGTGGTATGACAGACGAGAGGACCTCTGTTATTTAGGATACGAGCAACCACTAAATGACCTTAATGGTCCAGCAGATGGGTGGACCTTAGTGGTTCAGTAGATGAGCGACCTTAGTGGTCCACCATATGATAATACCTTAGTGATTTAGCAGATGAGTGACCTTAGTGGTCCAACAGATGAGTAGACCTTAGTGGTCCAGCATACGAGCGAACCTCAGTGGTCCAGCAGACGAGCGACCTTAGTGGATCATCAGGGATGAGTCCCCCAGCAATACAAGATGATTCAGCTTTATGATTGAAAGTATTAATTTCTATAATTTGAGTTATACATGGTGTGAGCTATCTTTACCATGTGGTCTTGCTGTGTTTTCTTGCTTTGTGGTCTTGCTGTGTGGTCTTGCCTTGTGGTCTTTACTTTATGGTTTGGTGTCTGGTTCACGCCCAAATTTACCCAAGAGAAGAAGGGTAGAACGGTCCTTGTAGTGTAGCTTGGGTTGTCGATTCCACAGAGACCAAAGAAGATACCTAAGATACACAACCTAAGGGATGGATTTTTGGCTATGAAGTGGCCAACTTGGATTGATTTTGGATGGGTTTTAAAGATATCTAAAAGATTTAAGTGGATTCAATTTAAAAGAATGAGTTGATCCTAGGTTATCACTCGGGGTGGATTGGATGTATTTTCTTTTTAATGATTTCAATTTCTTAAATTTGAGATGGATTCATTTAAGGAGATAAAACAACATCATCACTTACTGGTTCAATGCCTACACCCTCTAATACTAATCACCTATACACTTGAAGGATCAAAGTTTTGAGCACTTCAAGGTAAAGGATCGTATTAGTACTTGAAGTGTGTGGCCTTAAATTCAACAAGGACGATGGAGTTTAAAAATCATCAAATAAAAATCCCAATTAAAGAAGTGATTATACATTAATTAGGTGATAAATAACATCCAATCCAGCCCCTTGCTACTCCCTTGGATCAACCCATAAGTGGGTTAGCCCTCCATTGATCCCATGGTTTCAATGGAAGCGGAAAGTAGACTCATAAGGGAGGAATGGAGAAGTAAAGAAAACAACAAAAATAAAATGATCACTCCACCGTTGTGTGAATAATTTCACAAGGGTTGGTGTGAATAAATTCACACCTTGATCCAACGGTATCAAAGTGATATTAATAACAACAGAATAAGAGTAGAAGAAAAACTTTTATTAAGAAACTAAAGTGAATTGAACAACTTACATGTGAAAGACAAAATTGAGGCAACAAAAATGCAGCATAACATTACAAGTAAACAAAGCATCCAAGATCCTAAACTCCTTCACCACAACTACCTTAAATAGGCATTTTGGGAGCCTTGGGTCGAGCCACCAACATTACAAAGCATCTTAATTAATTTTGGTAGGCTATAGGTGGTGGAAAGCTTGTGGAATTTGGACTTTTCCACGTTTGACCCGAGGTGGCAGCCAGTTTTCATCCACCGAACAGACGCGTTTGTATGACCTTCTAGATGGCCGAATCAGGGTGGTCCATAGAAGAAGAAAATGTAGCTCCGGATGTCTGCTAACCGCCTGTAACATTTGGGCCCATTTGGAGTTTTTTATTCCGAGATAGGATCAAATTGGTGGACTGTTTTTCTGGGCCGCAGAATCTGGCACAGAATTGTATCTCTAACTTGGGCCGCCTAAATTACCACCATGGAGGCCGAATTAGCATTAACTCCTGAAGAGTGATTTGTTCCTGTACATGTCTTCTAGCATCCCACGAAATTTGGGATTAATTGGGCCTGTATGTTGGGCCCCACAGTCTCATCATTGGGCTGGTGTCCAATCTGCCTTCTCCAGAATTGCTTCCTTTCATTGCCAAATATCTCCATCATCCTCCATGAATTCTCCATTGATCCCTAAATCAAACATGTTCATATTTAAGTTTAGATCAATTTACAAAAATATCAAATTAAAATATGTATAATTCAATTCCTTAAAATCAGATGAATCATTGGGTACTTTAAATGATGTTCAAAAATGTACCACATAATAGTGCATTTTAAGAAGGTATTACAATCATAATGTGAAATGATGTTCAAAGTGTAAAATGCACTAAAATGGTATTTATGAAAAACAAAGAACATGAAAATTAGGTATATTAACAATGAATATTAGCCTCATTTAGTGGCTAATCACACCCCCCAACTTGAGTTTTGCTAGTCCCGAGCAAAATATATCTCATCAAAAAATGAAATTCAAATTCCCTTTTCTAAAAACATTTTAATACACAATGATCACCAAAAAACCTTATACCAAACAATCATGAAACCCATCAAAATATTTTAATACGAGATATTTTCATAAGCAGATCCCAATCCCAAGCCCATTCCTTTGATCAAATCCATCATCATACTTCATCCAACTCAATTAGGTGTAATGATGTGTTGTGAATCACAATAGATATGGGGGTTCATTTTCATTCAAGGGGGAAATCATGGAAGCGCTAGGTGGAATCACATTTAATCCTAATATGAGTATTCTTCATCCCTCTTTTTTTTGATTTGTTTTTTGCAATATTTCTATAGTAATTGAGATTGCAATTAATCAAATTAACCCATGTAGCAAGACTTTGCCGATGACTCCCAGACTCAAAGGCCTTAGGGCACCAAGTGAAGCCCACATACTCGGGCATCGTCTCGAGTTAACTTAATCAAAAACAAATTCATATTACCATAAATAGAGATAGATTGAAAAACTCAGGGCTAGACAACTCTGGAGTCACGATCCCCAAGTGCCGAAAGCCTCGCATTTTATCAATCCATTGCTCTACACGCAAATTTTTTTTTTTTTTTTTTTTTTTTTTTAATAATTTTTTTTTTTTTTTTGAATACTCATATTATTCATAAAAATAAAACCATCCTATGCTATTTATTATGGGACCCCAAAAATTCAAATTAGTACCCCACAGTCTAGAGGACGTGCATTGTGGCATTTTTTTTATTTGGATGAAAATATAAACGATGAAATATCACATTGGACAGCCACACTTTCCAAAATCTATGCTCATGAAATTATACAAGGATTAAAATCAGAATCAGGGCATGCTAAATTATTTGATATTCAGTTTCAAAGTGTGAAATGTGTATTACCATGTTCAAAGTTAAAGGAATTTGTCCTTCCATTTACTTTTTTTTTTCAAATCATTCAATTTTTGTTTTTGACACAAAAGAATTTTTTTTAGTTTATCTCCCCCCCAACTTAAAACAACACTGTCCCCAGTGTTTGAAGAAATGAAAAATTAGAAGGAGTAGAGGCAAGGAATAAAAATTTAAAAAGTAAATTGAAAATGAGGTTTATGGAATGAAGTCACCTGGTGGTTGAAGTTTGAAGTTCTTGCCGCTCGAATTTATTCCTTTGATATCCATGTCGCTTGCAAAGTTCCCTAGTGGAAAAAGGAAAAAACAAAACAAACAAACAAAACAAACAAAAACAAACAATATATATATATATATATTTATATAATAAAGGAAGTAAAATATAAGAATATATATAAAAATTATAGAATAAGGTAGCACAAGAAGCCGCAGGTCAGTGGTAAGCGCGCGCCCCTGTCTCCCTTCGGTCCCGGGTTCGAGTCCCCGCGGCTTCGCCGGTTGTGACGGGGTTTGCCCCACGGCCTATGGCGTGGACTTTTTTTTTGTATTATTATATATTTTTTTTAACCCATTGAATAATAAAAACAAAATAAACTGATGATACATTGTCTTCTTTTTAAATTTCTGGGTAAGGTATTACTCAAGGATCACACCACGTGACACGGATGAATATGGTGCTCCTCTTTCGTACCCATCCATACTCATAATAGAAGAACAGGTCAAAAGTCTATTTTTTTTTTAAAATATAAAAATGATTAAGTAATCTTATTTGAAAAATAAAGATGATTCAGAAATATTAGAAACATAAAAACCACGGGTTGCCTCCCGTGCAGCGCTTTGTTTAACGTCGTTAGCTCGACTTAAACCCCTTATTGATTAATTGTTGTTTTTTTTTCATCAAAGGTAGGTTCACTCAGGTCTTCATCAACTTCATGTTTTTGGAATGGTTCTATGAATGGTTTGACTCTATGACCATTAACTTTAAATATTTGACCATTGGTGGGATCTTGAATTTCAACAGCCCCATGGGGGTACACCTTATGCACTATGTATGGACCGGACCATCTAGACCTCAACTTTCCCGGGTGCAAATGAAGTTTAGAACTATAAAAAAGCACAGGTTTCCCTGGTTCAATGTGTTTAGTTTTAAGATTCCTAGACTGGTAGGCTTGAACTCTAGCTTTATTGATCCTTGAATTTTCATAAGCCTCCATCCTAAGTTCCTCAAGCTCGTTTAGATCCAATTTCCTCTTTATTCCGGCCAAAGAAATGTCAAAGTTCATTTTTTTGATTGCCCAAAAGGCCTTATGCTCAATCTCCACTGGCAAATGGCATGCTTTACCATAAACCAACCTATATGGGGACATTCCTAGGATAGTTTTAAATGCTGTTTGATATGCCCAAAGAGCATCTAAGAGTTTGCTCGACCAATCTTTCCTAGACGGATTAACAGTTTTCTCAAGAATTTTTTTGATTTCTCGATTGGCTAACTCAGCTTGACCATTGGTTTGTGGGTGGTAAGCAGTGGACACTTTGTGAGAAATTCCATACTTCTCCATGAGCGATGAGAATGGGCGATTGCAGAAATGAGTTCCACGATCACTAATGATAGCCCTAGGAATCCCAAATCTAGAGAAGATGTTTTCTTTAAGGAATCTAATCACAGTTTGATGGTCATTGGATTTTGTAGGAATGGCCTCAACCCATTTTGAGACATAATCGACAGCCAAGAGTATGTAGAGGTATCCCCGAGAGTTTGGGAAGGGACCCATGAAATCAATTCCCCAACAGTCAAAGATTTCAACCACTAAGATAGGAGTGAGTGGCATTTGATTCCTTTTTGTGATGGACCCTACTTGTTGACACCTAGGACAGCTTTGACAATATGTGTAGGAGTCCCTTGAAAGGGTGGGCCAGAAAAGACCACATTGAAGAATCTTAGCAGATGTTTTCTTAGAGGAAAAGTGACCTCCACATGCCTCACTGTGACAGAATTTAAGGATGGACTCTTGTTCGGATTCTGGCACACACCTCCTAATGACTAGGTCAGGACAGAACTTATATAGGTGTGGATCATCAAACACATAATTCTTGACATCAGAAAGAAATTTTCTTCTAGCTTGGGTCCCTAAGAATTTTGGAATGACCCCTGAAACTAAGAAGTTGGCTATGTCAGCATACCAAGGGCAGTCACTCACAGAATAGAGGTTCTCATCGGGAAATGAATCAGACACAGAAAGATGATGTGATTTGTCCTTGAATTCCAACCTAGAGAGGTGATCAGCTACAACATTCTCGACACCTTTTTTATCCTTAATGGTTAAATCGAACTCTTGAAGAAGAAGGACCCACCTAATCAATCTAGCCTTTGCATCTTGTTTTTGGAAGAGATATTTTAGAGCTGAATGGTCGGTGAATACAATGATGGGTGATCCTAAGAGGTAGGACCTAAATTTCTCTAAGGCAAACACAACAGCAAGTAACTCCTTTTCAGTGGTGGTGTAATTGATTTGGGCATCATTTAAGGATTTTATTGCATAAGAAATGACATATGGAGTTTTATCACACCGTTGTCCTAACACAGCTCCTACAGCAAAGTCACTGGCATCACACATGAGTTCGAAAGGAAGGTCCCAGTTTGGAGATTTCATAATGGGAGGAGAGGTGAGAGCGGATTTAAGGGTTGAAAATGAACCCTCACAGCTTTCTGTCCAAACAAATGGAGCATCCTTTACTAGGAGAGCACAAAGAGGGCGAGAGATTGAACTAAAGTCCTTAATGAATCTTCTATAGAAACCAGTGTGTCCTAAGAAGGACCTCACTTCCTTAACAGTTCTGGGTGATGGAA
The DNA here is from genome assembly GCA_963277665.1 of Viscum album. Classification (NCBI taxonomy): domain Eukaryota; kingdom Viridiplantae; phylum Streptophyta; class Magnoliopsida; order Santalales; family Viscaceae; genus Viscum; species Viscum album. The sequence goes on along the minus strand of OY728123.1, from coordinate 999,157,686 downwards.
GGTGACGAATTATGTCAACCTTTGCTTTATCAACTTCAATTCCCCTACCCGAGACTATATGGCCAAGGACTAACCCCTCTTTTACCATGAAATGGAATTTTTCCCAGTTTAGGACCAGATTCTTTTCTTCACATCTTGACAAAACTCTCTCCACATTCCTAAGACATCCCTCAAATGTATCCCCAAAGACAGAGAAGTCATCCATGAAGACCTCTAGAAACTCCCCTACCATATCTGAGAAGATTCCCATCATGCACCACTGGAAGGTTCCAGGGGCATTGCATAACCCGAACGGCATGCGTTTGAAGGCAAAGGTGCCGAATGGACAGGTGAAGGTTGTCTTCCCTTGATCCTCCAAGGAGACCTCGATTTGATTGTAACCTGAGTACCCATCTAGGAAGCAATAGAATTGATGACCCGCCACTCGCTCGAGGACTTGATCAATAAAGGGCAAGGGAAAATGGTCCTTCTTGGTACAAGAGTTGAGCTTCCTATAGTCAATACAGACTCTCCATCCACTACTCACCCTAGTTGGAAGAATTTCCCCATCCTTATTAGTGATCACAGTGATTCCAGCTTTCTTTGGGACAACTTGAATTGGGCTTACCCACTCACTCTCAGCTATGGGGTAGATGATACCAGCTTTCAACAACTTAAGAAGTTATTTCCTTACCACATCCATAAGATTTGGATTGAGTCTCCTCTGAGGTTGACGACATGGTTTGGATTCAGATTCAAGAGTAATCCTATGAGTTCCAATAAGTGGGCTAATCCCAGGAATATCAGACAGGGTCCAACCAATGGCTTTCTTGTGTTTCCTAAGGACATCTAGAAGCATCCCCTCCTGATTGGCTTCAAGAGAAGAAGATATGACTATAGGATGTGTTTGATTTTCCCCTAGGAAGGCATACTTGAGGGAAGTAGGAAGTTCCTTCAATTCAAGATCTGGTTGGTTCAGAATTTCAGCAGAATATTGGGGCATTGGATCAAGATCAAATTTGTTTCCTAGATTTTCAGATTGAATTGATTCCCCATGTGTAGAAGTTTCAGCCACAAGATTGTATTGACCTGGGTTAGGGAAGGGAGTTTGAGTTGTCTCCATGAATGTGTTTTCCTGAAAGGTTTCACTGATTGTTGGTCCTAAGACATCATTATAGGAGCAATTTGAAAATGATTTGAGCCAAGGAGATAAACTTCCTTCATGTGAACAAAGGAAATCAATCTCATTCTGACTTAAACATTCATCAAATATTCCTTGATGTTCCATGGATTCATTATCAATGCTTCCTATCATGTTTACTTCATGAATATCCTCGTCATCCCCTATTTGTGAGCTGGCATTGTAGATGTTCAAGTCTAGACTCATGTTCCCAAAGGTGATGGTCATGTTCCCATTTCGGACTCGGATAACAGAGTTGATTGTTGCAAGGAATGGACGGCCAAGAATGATTGGAGTTTGACCCCTAGGAACTAAGCTTGGATGATTGTCAAGGACAATGAAGTCAGAAGGGTAGATGGAGTTTTCAACCTTTACCAGAACATACTTTAAAATACCCTTTGGAACCCTAATGCTACGATCAGCAAGTTGAAGTGTGACAGATGTGGGTTGGAGTTCTTCTAGGCCTAACTGGCAGTACACAGCATATGGGATGAGATTGACACTAGCACCTAGGTCACACAAGGCTTTGACAACTTTGCTTTCTCCTAGTTCAACATTGATGTAAGGGCAACCTGGGTCTTTCAACTTAGGAGGAATTGTACCTTGAATGGTGGTACTCACATTAGCAGCCAAAAGGACTTGGTTTTTATGTGAAAATTTTCTTTTAAAAGTGCACAAGTCCTTAAGGTACTTTGAGTAGGCAGGTATGGTTTGGATTGCATCGAGAAGGGGTATGTTCAACTTGACTTGTGAAAATATTTCCCTCAACGTTTCACTCAATTCAGGTTTGGTTTTCCCCCTCATGCGTTGAGGAAATGGTGCAGGTTGTGGGGTTGTTTGTTGAAGAGTTGCTTCTTTCACATTGTTATCAGTTTCTTCAGTTTGATCTTGTGGTTCATTTAAATTTTCATCCAAGTTTAAATCTTCAGGTGGGTTCTGAATTAGTTGTTCAGGTTTCTCAATTGATTTCCCACTTCTTAAAACAGTCACAGCCTTTAGTTGTTCATGAGTTGTTTGAGCACAACTTGACTCTCCCCTTGAAGTTGAGGACGGCACCGCCTGAGTAGGCATGGGTGCCTTTCCTGTTTTGATGGTTTGAAGTTCTTGTTTTAGGGAAGATACCTCCGAGTTCATCCTCTCCATTTGTTTGCACAGTTGTTCTAGTAGGCTTTGTGGAACAGTTTGGGTTGGTGCTTGAGTAGGTTGGTTTATCCCAGGGGGATATTTTGGAGGTGGGATGGTTTGTTGAAAATGGACCAGTGGTTGTTGGTATTGGATAGGTTGGGTTTGGAACTGGTTATGGTTTTGGTAGTTCTGATGGGGGTAAGGATTTTGTCCCTGTGGTTGGCTAGGTTGTTGGTTATCTTTCCAGCGGAAGCCTGGGTGGTCATTGTACCTTGGATTGAAGGTGTTTTGGTATTGGGGCTTTTGAAAGTTTAGGGCATTGACTTCCGCTGGGGGTCCTCCTAGAAGAACATCCTTGATGGATGGAATGGTTGGGCAGTTGTCTGTTTTATGGTCATGTTTGTCACAAATTGTGCAAACAAGGTCTACATTTTGGATTTCATGGACTTTCCTAAGGTCTATCTCTTCAACCTTCCTAGAGAGTGCTGCGAGTTTAGCCCTAAGGCTTTCCTCTTCTCTAAGTGTATGAATTCCAGTGGTTCTTTGTGGCTTTTCAGAATAAGGTGAAGTTCCCCAAGTTTGGTTTTGTTCAGCTAGACTTTCCAGATACTCGTAAGCATCATTTGGGGCTTTGTTTTTAAAAGTTCCATTACACATCATGTCAATGAATTGTTTATTACCCGGACCCAACCCTTCATAGAAAATTCTCACTTGTTCAGGTATGGAAAACCCATGGTGTGGAACCATGTTTAGGGTGTCTTTGAACCTCTCCCATGTTTCATAGAATGACTCTCCCTCTTTTTCAAAAAAGTTTTGGATGCTCTTTTTAAGTGCAATTGTTTTGTGATGAGGGAAGTATTTTTTGTAGAATTCTCTTTGCAGTTGGTCCCAAGAGTGGATTGATGCAGGTCTCAAGTTGTTTAGCCAATTTTTAGCTCGATCCTTTAATGAAAAAGGAAATAGCCTCATCTTAGCGGATTCTAGTTGATGTGGGGGACACATGGTTTCAACAATGTCGTTGAACTCTTTGACATGAAGGTATGGCATTTCTGACTCCATCCCATGAAAGGTTGGAAGGTGGTTTAGGACATGGGGTTTGAATATGTAGTTGGTGTCTCCTATGGAATTGTGTCTAATGCATGAGGGGGCATTGGTCCAAGCTGGAGTGAGGTAGTCGTTCATGGTTTGATCAACTACATTCCCTAAGTTTGGAGCTTCTTGGTTTTGGTTTCCCATTTGATTCCCCCCAGGGTTTACAATTTGATTTTGTGGATGACCCTCCATTAGACTTGTTTCAAGTTCTGACTTTGGGGTTTCAAGAATATTTGAATCTGATTTAAACAATCCCTTAGGTGCACTTGACTCCCCTATCCTAGGACTTTCCACCCTAACTAGTCTGTTTGAGAAATCGCGGGTGTAGGCGGACATGCGCCAAAAAAAAAGCGAGAAAGGGACAAGATAAGAGATCTTGGGTGAGAGTAGAAGAATGGAGGTGAGGAAAGAAGGTTTTTTTTTGGGATCTAAGGTACTTACTTGGTCCCCGGCAACGGCGCCAAAATTTGGTTCACGCCCAAATTTACCCAAGAGAAGAAGGGTAGAACGGTCCTTGTAGTGTAGCTTGGGTTGTCGATTCCACAGAGACCAAAGAAGATACCTAAGATACACAACCTAAGGGATGGATTTTTGGCTATGAAGTGGCCAACTTGGATTGATTTTGGATGGGTTTTAAAGATATCTAAAAGATTTAAGTGGATTCAATTTAAAAGAATGAGTTGATCCTAGGTTATCACTCGGGGTGGATTGGATGTATTTTCTTTTTAATGATTTCAATTTCTTAAATTTGAGATGGATTCATTTAAGGAGATAAAACAACATCATCACTTACTGGTTCAATGCCTACACCCTCTAATACTAATCACCTATACACTTGAAGGATCAAAGTTTTGAGCACTTCAAGGTAAAGGATCGTATTAGTACTTGAAGTGTGTGGCCTTAAATTCAACAAGGACGATGGAGTTTAAAAATCATCAAATAAAAATCCCAATTAAAGAAGTGATTATACATTAATTAGGTGATAAATAACATCCAATCCAGCCCCTTGCTACTCCCTTGGATCAAACCATAAGTGGGTTAGCCCTCCATTGATCCCATGGTTTCAATGGAAGCGGAAAGTAGACTCATAAGGGAGGAATGGAGAAGTAAAGAAAACAACAAAAATAAAATGATCACTCCACCGTTGTGTGAATAATTTCACAAGGGTTGGTGTGAATAAATTCACACCTTGATCCAACGGTATCAAAGTGATATTAAGAACAACAGAATAAGAGTAGAAGAAAAACTTTTATTAAGAAACTAAAGTGAATTGAACAACTTACATGTGAAAGACAAAATTGAGGCAACAAAAATGCAGCATAACATTACAAGTAAACAAAGCATCCAAGATCCTAAACTCCTTCACCACAACTGCCTTAAATAGGCATTTTGGGAGCCTTGGGTCGAGCCACCAACAGTACAAAGCATCTTAATTAATTTTGGTAGGCTATAGGTGGTGGAAAGCTTGTGGAATTTGGACTTTTCCACGTTTGACCCGAGGTGGCAGCCAGTTTTCATCCACCGAACAGACGCGTTTGTATGACCTTCTAGATGGCCGAATCAGGGTGGGCAATAGAAGAAGAAAATGTAGATCCGGATGCTTTCTAACCGCCTGTAAAATTTGGTCCCATTTGGAGTTGTGTATTCCGAGATATGATCAAATTGGTGGACTGTTTTTCTGGGCCGCAGAATCTGGCCCAGAATTGTATCTCTAACTTGGGCCGCCTAAATTACCACCATGGAGGCCGAATTAGCATTAACTCCTGAAGAGTGATTTGTTCCTGTACATGTCTTCTAGCATCCCACGAAATTTGGGATTAATTGGGCCTGTATGTTGGGCCCCACAGTCTCATCATTGGGCTGGTGTCCAATCTGCTTTCTCCAGAATTGCTTCCTTTCATTGCCAAATATCTCCATCATCCTCCATGAATTCTCCATTGATCCCTGAATCAAACATGTTCATATTTAAGTTTAGATCAATTTACAAAAATATCGAATTAAAATATGTATAATTAAATTCCTTAAAATCAGATGAATCATTGGGTACTTTAAATGATGTTCAAAAATGTACCACATAATAGTGCATTTTAAGAAGGTATTACAATCATAATGTGAAATGATGTTCAAAGTGTAAAATGCACTAAAATGGTATTTATGAATAACAAAGAACATGAAAATTAGGTATATTAACAATGAATATTAGCCTCATTTAGTGGCTAATCAGTGTCCTAACAGAGTATTGCATTACTCACCCCTGCATGGGATTCTCCCACATGTGTTGTGTCCTGTGAAGGTTATCGACACTTCGACGGATACCTTGGTGGTCCGGGACTAGGTGGTGCTTAGTGAGATCGCACAGAAAACGTACTTTTACGAATAAAGGTAGCTACCCTTCACCTACCCTCTAGGGAGGGTCTCAAGTTGACAGACCATGGTGGTTGTACTTTCCTTTGTGGTTTTGGGCTTGTATTCTGGATCCTTCATACTTCAAGTTTTTACTATACTCTCAGTAGTTATCTTAGTGAAATTCTTGGTTGACTTTGTGTTTACTTTACATAATTTGAGCTTTGTGTGTGTACAGGTTTAAAGGAAAATGCCTTCCCTTTCTAGGATATGCCTACTCGGTGCTAGTCGCTAGCCCCTGGCCTATGGAAGAATGGCTTGGGGTAGTCACAACACGGGCCCCGGGGGATGGGTTGTGACAAAGTGGTATTAGAGGAAGTCAATTATACCAGAAGAACTAAGAGTCTGTAATTTTTTATAGGGAAATGGTGTTAGGTGTTTCGAGTTCTACATTCAGGATAGGGATTCTAGTGTTGGTACGGCGGCCGATGTATCCATACACCAAGACCCTAAAATCTACTTTTCAACTCAGCACATAAAAACACTGGCTACGTGCACCTTTGAATTTTTTCTCATGATCTTTCTGAGTCAGAGTTAGCTCACCAGGTATACTCTATTGATCGTGGTACATCTTGTTTTGTTTCAAAATGATTCAATGTAGGCAAGTAGCTAGGATTTCACCGCATAATCATGAGGTTGATATGAGGGGTGAAGATATGTGAAAAGGGTTTCATACCAAAGACAACACTATCAGGTGGTGTACTAGCTATACCACCACCTATGGAGTAGCACATGGTACTCGTAGTACCAGCGAATGAGATGCATGGGAAGATCACACTTCATGATTTTCAGTGACAAAGACCCCTTAGGTTCTGAGGCAAGCCTGACTCATAGGTGTCTAAGGACTGGCTTGAGGTGGTGACTAAGTTTTCTATCTATTCAGGGAACCATTAGATTAGATGGCTGTCCTGGCAGCGAGCCTTCTATGTGGCTTAAAAGGGCGATGGTGGGGCTTAGATTACCCAATCTTACAATGAGGTAACTCTTTAGTGGACAGATATTGAGAACCTTTCTCAGGGAAGGGGCTCTCACCAAGAAATCTAAGGGCTATGCGTTCCCAATAGTTTCTACATCCTCAGTAAGATGACATGTCGGTAGTTGAGTATTACTCGAGGAATACCGACCTTTCCAGGTACTAGATAAATATGATACAACTAGTGCTTTAGGGCTTGGACCTCCGAATGAGATGCATTTAGGGATATTTGAGACAACAATATTCCTCTGTGCATTCTTACTTATGCTAGGGTTATAGAGAGAACCTTTTTGGTTGAAATTCCTTTGGCTAAGAAGAGACAGTCAGTGGATGTCAGCAGTGGGAAAGAAGGAAGTTGATGTTAGTCTCAGAGACTTGGACATGTGAGACGTTCTGAGAAGAGGTCCCAAGAAAGGGGATCTATAGCTCAAGGCTCATAGGGTTAGTCCAGTTGTCTTAGAAAGAGGTAATTATTTTCAAGAGACGACAGAGGATATCTTGATAGAGATTTTCCAGCCTGTTGTACTGACAGTGAGATGGTGGATGGACCACCGGGGTAGAGAAAATGACAAGAACAAATTAATCTGTAGGGAAGAAGATGTGGTAGAGGAGTTGGAAGAGCAGTAGGAGGTGGTATACATTTTTAAATGTTGCGACAACCACCCTAATGTAGTCCACACTAGGATCAGGGAGCTGGAGGACAAGGGAAGGGGGTAGTTGCATGCCACTATCCTTACCCACATGGCAGTAGATGTTTTGAGTTTTCAGTTCCCAGTAGTAGTGGCAGAGTATGGGGACATCTTTTCAAAATATGTTTCCAGGATTACCTCCCCACATGGAGACATAATTCTGCATCATTCTACACCCCAAGATAGCATTGATATTAGCATCATTATATCGGGTGGATTTTGCAGATATTCACATGCTCAGGGTGTAGGTGGGAGACTTACAGAGGAAGGTCTTAGTAAGTCCCAGTGTTTGAGGTCATATGTGGCTTACCAACCCCTTTAACCAAGTGGCCATGGAGAAAGAGTACCCACTACCAAAGGGACAATTAATGCATTGATCAGTTGAAAGGGGCAACCTTTCGTGTTAATGGAAAGGTGCTCATAGGATTTTCATCAATTGAGAAAAAGACGATGGCTAGAGTTCCTCCGGGAATATAACTTCGAGTAGTCTATACTATTGTTAAGAGGAATAATAGTAAATGATGCTCTCAGTAAGAGATCTAGTTCATAGTTTCTGAATGAGGAAACAGAGTAGTTGGCCTTGCTTCAAATATCCTTTATGGATAGAGAGGAGACAAATTTTATTTAGTCGATGGTATTTTCCCCTCCACTCTTACAGCAAGTCAGGGAGGCGCAACTTGGAGATTCCATCTACAAGGCTACATGTTTCTAGGTGTCTACAAGGCATGCCCCTAATGAATATTCAAAAGGTGGGGAGCACGTCATCCTTTTCAGAGGATGCACCATTGTACCAGTGGCTTTACAGGAGGAAGTGTTGAGGGAGTTACATACATCCCCTTTGGTGGTACATCCTGGTGTGGCAAGGATATACCAGGACCTCCAAAATTAGTACTGGTGGTTGGGGATAAAGTAGTAAGTGGTAGAGTTTGTCTCAAGATGCCTCACTTAAGCAAGTGAAGGCTGAGCACCAGGTTCCAGTAGGTTTAACAAAACGTCTCGAGGTACCGAAGTGGAAGTGTGATGAGATATCGATGGAATTCGTGATGGTATTACACCACACATACATGGGGCATAATACCATCTAGGTGATTGTATACTGACTCACCAAGTCGGACCACTTCTTACCCATTTGAGAGCAGGGTTCGGGAGAGAGCTCGAGACACTTCTACATGCAGGATATAGTTTGACTCCATGGAGTCACATATACGATCATATCATATCGTGATGCACTCTTTACATCCAGGTTGTGAAAGGGATTGGAGGAGGCATTTGGAACTCAGCTGCGCTTGACCACAGCCTTTCACCCATAGATGGATGGTCAGACGGAGCAGACCATACATAACTTAGAGAACATGCTTCGTGATTGTGTTCTTGACTTTGGTTACAGTTGGGAGGACCACCTACCACTGGTAGAGTTTTCGTACAACAAAAAATACCACTCTACCATCAATACAATACCATTCGAGGCACTGTAAGGATGACCATATAGGTCACCGTTATGCTGGTAAGACCCATGAGAGTTAGTACTTATGAGTCCAAAGATGATACATGCTACCACTGAGAAGGTGCAGGTCATCTAAGAGTGGGTGAAGACTGCACAAATATGATAGAATTCCTATACTGATAGGTGACAAAGACCCTTGGATTTTGAGGAGGGGGACCAGGTATTCCTACGGGTCTCTCCTTGATGAGGGATATAGATATTTGGATGGGGTAGAAATTTATCTCTGAGGTTCATGAGACTTTTCCTAATACTACATAGAGTGGGCGAGGTGGTGTACTGCTTGGATCTACTGCCACAGTTATAGAGGGTGTACGATGTCTTCCACATATCCCAGCTGAGGAGATACGTATACAACCCTTCTCACATCATCAACCATGACAAGATGGAGATTGATGATGAGGTGACATTTGCGGAGTACCCGATGGAGATATAGGATCAATGGGAGGGGATCCTTCATGGATGGTCAATTCATTTAGTGTATGGTTTTTGGTAGCATGGGAATCTCTAAGAGATCATGTGGGAGTGGGAGGATCATATTCATGCTCAGTACCCCCATTTGTCTGATTATCCATTGTTTTAGCTTATGAGGATGTAATTCCCTAAAAGGGGGAGTAATGTAATACCTCGGAATTCCATGATTTTTTTTTGAAAATTAAATGGGATTATTTAGAGACCATAAACTGAGAAAGCGTGCGATTCTAAGACCCAGAGTGCCCAGAATGGCCCGTACAAAATGTTATGTTTTTAAATAGCGCACATGAGAGGTTTTCTTGAAAAAGTGGAATAAATATTAAATGGGTGATCATATTAGAAATCCGAGGGAACTATTGTATTCAGGATGATGGGTTTACCCTAGGCGCGACTTAAGTTTAGTTGACATAGGCCTCCAGTGAGAAAACCCAAAAATTGCATAACTGTAAATAAAATAACTGAATAAAGATTATTTTATTTTAAAATCCTTATAAATCCTAAACGGTAACTCGAATTAGAAATCTGAGAGTACCATTGAGGTCGTGAGGGTGTTCTTTCCTTAGGTAGAGCCTAACATTGGCCGACACAAGACAACAGTGGAAAATAATTTTTGACTGTAAATAAAATAATTGAATAAAGATTATTTTATTTTTAAATCCTAATAAATCATAAACAATAACTCATATTGGAAATCTGAGAGTACCGTTGATGTCGTGAGGGTGTGCTTCCTTTAAGAGGAGCCTAACATCGGCCGGTGCGTGCCAGCTATGAAAGTTGGTTTTTGGGATGTAACCTTAAATAAAATAATTTAAATAAAAATTATTTTATTTTTGAATCCTCATAGCTCACAAATGGTAACTCAAATTAAAAATCCTAGGACACTGTTGAACTCATAACATTGGTATTTTCCTAAAAAGGTCCTGACATTGACTGGTGTGGGTCGACCAAAAAAGTTAGATTTCGGACCTTTAAGAAGAAATAATAAAATAACTTAAAAATTTATTTTATCTATTTCCTTCATCTTTAAGTAGTGGAACGTCAGAGTTTCTATAAGATCTTGGATCTTCTTTTCAGGTATGTTTTCCTTTTCTGGTCATTTTTGAGGAAAATAGAAAAATTTGAAAATTTTCAAAGTACATGCCGTGTACTTTATAAGTACACGCCGTGTACTACGATGCCGCTAGAGGCTGTGTGATGGTCATGTCATGGCCACACACATGGCCATGTAGGGGTGACATGGAGGCCACCTAAAGTGAAGTAGAGAAAAGGCGAGTACACGCCGTGTACTCCAAAATTACATGCCATGTACTTTTTTTTTTCATTAAACACACCGGGGTCGCGTCTAATTGCCAGAAATGTCTCCTTTTAGGTCTCGTTCAGCCGAGAGCTCCCGAACGGCCACAAATCTTCGATGAGCCCCCGAACCTCCGTCTGTCCTCCAATTCGAACACCAGTGAGTGCGTTGGAATCACAGAGGTGGGTTCTCTCTTCTCCTAGATCATCATTTCCCAATTACTTATCTTTTCCAAGTTATCATGGGTTGAACGTTTTAGATGTTTTTGTAGATCTTCAACGTTCTAAGGAGATTCAAGCCCTGTGGTTCAAGTATATCGATCTCCTAACATCAAGGTAGGTGGTTTGTGCCTTTCTATAGAAAGTCTTTGAGTATTATGTGCAAATTCCACCAATACCCTTGAGCGGGGTATTGCCTGTTTACTGTTTTTCCCCTGTTGTTTTCCGACTTTGCTAGTATGCCTGAGTAGAGGTTATTTTTTGTGAATAGGGTAATTTTCTATGCTTTGGATTTTTTTTTCCCATGCATGTTTTTCCTATTTATGACCGTTTGGTCTAGTTTTTCCTATTATGATTTTTTCAGTTCCATGCCTAGTTTTTAGGATAGTGTGACTATTGTTTTTTTTATGATGATATGCCTTAGAATGATAGCCAAGTAGTTCATGTGGTTTACTTGGGGTGATACACATGATATACATGTTTGACTTACACAGGGCCGTGAGAACCTAGTGTAGCACCACAGGGAGAATGGACATAAGGGCTTCTCCAGAGTGTCTTTTTAATACGATGCGAGACCATAGGGGGAATTGACGTTGAGTGCTTCCTCAGAGTGTCTGTAGTTCCACGACGTAGGCCACAGGGGGAATGAGACGTTGAGTGCTTCCCCAAAGTTCTTTTAGTACGATACGAGACTATAGGGGGAATTGACAGTGAGTGCTTCCCCAGAGAGTCTATTCTTTAGTTGAACCAGAGGGGTGAGACCGTGTGTGCCTCCCAGAGGGTTGCTAGTTCTTGTAGGTTGAACCATAGGGGTTAGACTGTGAGAACTACCCAGAGGGTTACCTATTTTTTTTACTTGCTTGAGTGGATTATTAATTGTTTGTAAATTATATGCTAGAAACTATGGATTGTTTGATGCTGAGTACCTTCTTATTTACTACTTTCTGTACTTTTGCCTACCATATTTTCACTGACTATTAGGCAAAGATCTTCGGGTGGTTTCCTAATGGGATTTTGTCTCACAACCTATTTGGGTCATGCTTTTTTGGCCCAAATAGATTATATTGTTGTAGGTATAGATAAGGGAAAGTGCCCTTCGACTTTAGGTTCTTGATTGTTGTGGAGATGGAGAGCATGGTACCAAGATATGGCTTGTGATTCTGAGGAGTTTACCTACTTTATTTTGAAATTTGGTTTAGCACTGTTGTATTCTGGCATTGTGACTTGTTTGGATGTTTTCCTAGACATATATGTATCATGAATCATTTCTATATATATCTACTCCAGTTGTTTCCTTTGTCAGTCTTCCGCTGTTACTGTTGTTTGGTATTTACTGCTTTCACTGTTGTATGTAATTGTGTACTTCTACTGTGTACTCTGCCAATGAGGGGATAGTTTCCCCATTATTACACCCAAGTCCCTCGCTGCTATTCGGTAGCCTCTGGCATTCAGGGAAATGCACTTGAGACCATGTGACCAACTGGGTACGGGGTGCCTCTAGGTGGCTTCCGGAACTGGGACGTTACAAAGTGGTATCAGAGGATTTCTTTTATCTTGACTTGCTGTTTGGAGCCTATAGTCAGGGATATGAAGGAATAGGTACTTGGTAATAAGCTGTGCCCGAGAGTAGCTAACCTGTGTATAGGGAAAACCCATAATACCTCGTTTAATGCAATTTTATTGGTTTGTAATTTTACAGTTGATTTTATTTCACCGTTGGGTGACTCACATGTCTTGTGCTGTTACCGTTGTTGTTATTGAGGTTCTATTTCTATCACAACCTGATGAGATAAGTTTGTGCCATCTCATGCATCATATAGGAACTTGTTAGAAATCACATGTCATGCATTATTGCCATGCCATATAGGACGCATTAGCGATTTCATGTTGTTGTGATAGACGTTGTGTAGACTATGCATGCTGTTGTGATAGATGATTGATAGAATACCTGTTGTTTTTAAGGCTTTTTTGAGTAGTGCTTTGTTTGGATGAACGCCAAAATTTGGTTATTGAGGTGTTATGGGCCCTCATGGACCGGAATTTGGTGGATCATTGCTTTGTTTCCTTGTTATAACTTGTATAAGATGAAAAAATTTTATTCTTAGGGAGTATGGGGCCTCACATATCAGAACTTGGAACCTTCAATGTTTGTTTTTGTGTTTTTTTGGGCTCCGGTGTAGGTTTTGAGGCTACTGTCCATAAAAACCCAGAATAAACGGCATTTACTTTATGAATACATGCCGTGTAGTTTTAAAACTGTGTCACTGACTGTGTAGGCAGAGACACGGGATATGGAAAACCTTGTGGGAACACACTGTGTACTGGTTGTGCACGCCATGTAGTGTAATCCTAGGAGTCCAGTTGTGTAGTTAACAACACGGTTGGTGGAGTCGCTTCTGATACATGCCGTGTCCACCTTGAACACCTCGTATAGTCTAACCTAGGTACTCGACTGTGTCACGAACAACATGGGTTGGTGTTATCTTTTCATAGTACACACTGTGTTTGTTTGGAACACATCGTGTAGTGTAACCTGGGTTCATAGGCCGTATCATGAACAACATGGGCTAGGTGAACCTTGTCCCATACACGCCGTGTCTACCTTGAACATGCCATGTAGTTTTGTCTTAGGAGAGCCATGTGGCTTAGCCATATAGAAGGTCCCGGGCAGGGGAAGCGGATTCAAGTACACACCATGTGTTTTGAGAACACGCTGTGTGTTTGGGGTGTTACACGACCACTTTAGGAAAAGGTACATGCCCAAGTGAATGAATTCAGGGAACACACTATGTAGGTAGTGTACACACCATGTAGTCATGTTTTGTAAAACTTGAATGTTTTCTTCCTCTTGGCCCCCTCTTACACTCCTTGTTTCCAGTCCTTGAAATTTCTGATCTAAGGTGTGCGTTTGGCCTTGCAGAGTCATGCCACCAAGACGTCCTCCAGTTGTAAGCCAGTTGCCAGGTGGTGATCAGGCACCGGACATGGCTGATCAGGGAATTTCTACAGATACTCCTATTGTGCCAGTCTTGGAAGCAGCAGTGATACCAGTTACAGGTGATGATGCACAGTTTAGGGAAGTATTTCTAAGGATGATGAATACCTTCCCGGGAGCACGACCTCCTTCCTCGTCTATGGCAGACTTGACTCGGGTTTTCCAACAGCATTATACTCCCACCTTCTCAGGGGAATGAGGACCTTAGGCTGCACAGTCATGGCTAGAAGTCGTGCTGATGATATTCGAGAATCTGGAGATGCCTCCAGAGAGGAGAATCAAGATATCTATCTATATTCTATGAGATTATTCTAAGAGATGGTGGGATGTGATCTCACAGGTGGGTCATCAATAGGTCATGGCTTGGGAAAAGTTACAGTGCATCTTTTATGACTACTTCTATCCGGAGACCCTAAGGGCCGACCGAGCCTAGGAGTTCATGAGCCTAGAGCAGGGTACTCTTTCTGTCATGGAGTATTCCTCTCCTTTCACCGAGCTTCAACATTTCACACCACTCTAGGGTGAAGATGGGTTGTTCTTGACAAGGAAGTTTGAGGATGGTCTCAGATGGGATATCCGCTCACAGGTGAATATCTTCAGGCTGACTTCAATTGATTCCATCGTCAACTAGGAACTTATTTTGGAGAGCAATATAAGAGATTATGGAGCTGAGAGATAGGGTGGTTCTACTTCCAGAGTTGGTGCTTCACCAGCTGACAGCAGGAAGTTCCGTAGGGAGTCTATGCGCGGTGATCCGAGGCAGCGAGACACATATTTAGGTAGCCAGGTGGTATGCTACCAGTGTGGAAGGGCTGGGAATATGAGGCCAAAGTGCCAGAGAGACCCAGTGGAGTGATGATCTTGTGGCAAGGTGGGTCACCTTCAGCGTTTCTGTCAGGTTTTCTCACCAGCAGTTGGTGACAGGGGTTCATCCATGACTCCTCGTTTATGAGCAGCTTCGCCAGTTTCTCACCAGTCTGGGAACTGGAGTTCATCCGGTCGTTCGGGCCAAGGTGGAGGTCGAGGCTATAGTGGTCAGTCACCAGTCTATCAACGACAGCAGGGAGGATCAGATCAGAGTGGTCAGGCAGGGTCACAGGGTCGTGGTACAGGTCATAATTTTGCAGTGGAGCAGACCCAGCAGGAGTAGGATCCCGGACCCTCTACAGTTCGTGTTACAATCTTAGTAGGCTTAGTTTTGTCTTCTTCTCTTTTTGATACAGGGGCTTCCTATAGCTTTATCTCTGATGCTGTTGTGAGATCCTTGATCTCTTCATCTTTTCCTCTACCGATATCTTAACGCTAGACACACCATTGGGGGATAGGACGACTAGTGTACGTCAGTGCAGAGAGTGCCCTTTAGATTTTGCGGGGTGTCACTTCTTTTGGGACCTCTATGTCCTAGAGATGACAGGCTATGATGTCATCCTCAGGATGGACTGGTTAGTTCCCTTCCAGGCAGTCGTCGACTATTATCATCACAGGGTGAGCTTCATATCACTATAGGGTGAATCTTTTCTTCATAGAGGCGAGTGGGATGTCCCGACGAGTAGAGTAGGACCCGAGCATCATGGTCTAGGAGGGGTTACAACCCAAATTTTCTATCTATATCTGGATGACCAGGGGACTTCATAGTTAGACTTTCCTCTAGTGGTGGATCGTTTCAGTGATGTCTTTCCAGAGGACTTTTCAGGTTTTCCTCCAGAGCGTGAGGTATAATTTTCTATTGAGCTTGTGCCAGGAGTGACATTGGTGTCCATTACTCCTTATAGGATGGCTACACCTGAGTTACAGGATATCAGGAAGCAGTTGGAGGAGTTGCAGGCAAAGGGTTTCATCTGCCCCAATACTTCTCCTTGGGGTTCACCTGTCCTGTTTGCGAATAAGGCAGATGGTACCCTTAGTCTTTGTGTGGATTATCAGAAGTTGAACCAGTTGTTGGTCAAGAACCGATATACTTTGTTGAGGATCGATGATCTCTTTGATCAACTTTGAGGAGCCCGAGTGTTCTCGAAAATAGACTTGAGGTCCAATTATCATCAGTTACACGTTAGACCATCAAATATACCTCTTACAGCCTTCAGAAGCAGGTATAGTCTATACGAGTATACAGTTATGCCGTTCGGTCTCACGAATGTGCCAACAGTTTTCATGGCACTGATGAACCGAGTGTTCCATCCATATTTGGATTTGTTCATAGTGGTCTTTGTGGATGATATCTTGGTGTACTCTCACACTCGACACGACCATGCCACACATATTGAGATCGTGTTGAGTACACTGAGGGAGAATAATTTATATGCTAAGCTCTCAAAATGCCACTTTTGGATGGACCATATTCACTTTTTGGGCCACTTTATCTCAGATACAGGAGTAGCAGTGGACCCAAATAAAGTGAGAGCAGTAGTTTCCTAGGAGCAGCTAAATAACGTCTTTGAGGTGTGTAGTTTTCTGGGGTTGGTTGGATACTACAGATGCTTCATACAAGACTTTTCACGCTTAATAGCACCGTTGACAGGTCTGACTAAGAAGGGTGCGAAGTTTTTATGGTCAGATTCATGTGATTCAGCCTTTCATAAGCTAAAAGGGAGGTTGAATTCAGCATCGATACTAGTCTTTCCAGAGCTAGGAAAGAGCTAAACTATCTATTGTGACACCTCAGGTATCGGGCTAGGAGCTGTACTTATGCAGGGAGATGGATTTGTTGCGTACGGGTCTCAGTAGTTGAGGCCACATGAGAGGAACTACCCAACGCATGATCTGGAGTAGGTAGCTATTGTTCATGCCCTAAGCTATTGGAGACATTACCTTATGGGAGATCATTTTTTGGTTTTCACCAACCCCAAAAGGCTCAAGTACATTTTCACTCAGCGTGATTTAAATATGAGACAATGGAGGTGGTTGAGTACATACAGTCCTTCAACATTGAGATTGCATATATGCTTGGGGAAGGAAACTATGTGGCTGATGCGTTGAGTAGGAGGAATTAGATCCAGGCAGTTCAAGAGGCCAGCAGTGAGTGGCAGCTTATGGATCTCTTCTCTGAGATGCATTTGGAAGTGCATGACAAACAGGGGAAGACTTTTCTATCTTCTGTAGCTTCTACCTCTACCCTTCTTGATTGAGTAAGAATGAGGAAGCTATCATATTCTGAAGGCCTAGTCCTACGGGAAAGCATTTCAGGAGATGACCCTATTCCTAGATATACTATAGGTGAGGATGAGATCTTGCATTTCCAGGGACATGTATGGGTTCCAGAAGATATACGTGAGGAGCTGATGCATGACTTTTATTCCTTAGTTTGGGCAGTTCATCCTGGTGTCACCAAGATGTATCGTGATCTACACCGTCAGTATTGGTGGACAGGTATGAAGAGGGATGTTGCTGGTTTCATCATGAGATTTTCTACTTGTCAGCAGGTGAAGGTGGAGCATCATCAACCATCAGGTCTTTTATAGTAGTTACCCATTATTGAGTGGAAATGGAATTATGTTGCGATGGACTTAGTGACCGGTTTACCGAGATCGCCTCGGGGGAATGACGCTGTTTGGGTTGTCATCGACAGGCCCACGAAGGTTTCTCACTTCTTGCCGATCAAGGATACCTTCAATGTTGATGAGTTGGGGTGATTGTATATCCGTGATATTGTACATTTGCATGGAGTTCCACACTCCATTGTTTCAGACAGGGATGTGCGTTTTACTTCTCGGGTCTGTCAGGGGCTTCAGAAGGCTTTGTGTACACATGTACTTTTGAGTATAGCATACCACCCCTAGACTTATGGCCAGTCCGAGCGTACGATTCAGGTGCTTGAGGAAATTTTACGAGCAATCAATCTGGACATTGGAGGTTATTGGGAGAAGCATATACCCCTGGTGGAGTTCTCCTACAAAAATAGTTTTTAGGAAACTATTCAGATGGAACCTTATGAGGCTTTGTAGGGTAGGCCATTCTAATCACCCTTATGTTGGTTGGAGACAAGAGAGGAAAATTTTCTGGGACCTAGTCTTGTTCAGGAGACCACATAGCAGATAGATTTGATTCAGAAGAGGATGGATACTGCACAATCCCATCAGAAGTTTTATGCTGATCAGCGGAGACAACCTCTGGAGTTTGAGGTCGGGGATCAGGTTTTCCTGCGTGTCACACTAAGGTTGGGGAACAGGAGGATTAGGAGATAGGGTAAGCTTTCACCGAGGTACGTCGGACCGTTTGAGGTGTTGGGGAGAGTTGGGCCTGCTGCCTATCGATTGCAGTTACCTTAGAGGTACCGGGCTATGCACAATGTTTTTCACGTTTCTCAGCTCCGATGTTACTTTTCAGAACTGTCTCATGTCCTTCAACCCAAGGAGGTTGAGCTTGATGTGGATGCATAATTTGAGAAGCATCTGATCTGGATTGTTGATCACAGTACAAAGGTTCTCTATGGCCGGTCTGTTCTTTTGGTACGAGTGCTATGGCAGGACGGGCGGGTATAGGATGAGACTTGGGAGAGGGAGGCTGATGTGTGAGCATAGTGGCCAGAGCTATTCGGGGTTTCTTCTTCCGCGCTGTGCTAGGGAAATTTTGGGATGAATTTCTTTAAGGGGGGAAGTTTGTAAGAACCTGGATCTTCTTTTCAGGTATTTTTTCCTTTTCTAGTCATTTTTGATGAAAATAGAAAAATCTGTAAATTTTCATAGTACACACCGTGTACTTTATAAGTACACACCGTGTACTGCGATGCCGCTAGAGGCCGTGTGCTGGCCGTGCCATGGCCACACACACGACCATGTAAGGGTGACATGGAGGCCGCCTAAATTGGAGTATAGAAAAGGCGAGTATACGCCGTGTACTCCAAAATTACATGCTGTGTACTTTCTTTTTTTCATTAAATGCACCGGGGTCACATCTAATTTCCAAAAACGTCTTCTTTAGGTCTCATTCAGCCGAGAGCTCCTGAACAACCGTAGATCTTCGACGATCCCCTGAACCTCCATCCGTCCTCCGATTCGAACACTAGTGAGTGCGTTGGAATCATAGCGGTGGGTTTTATCTTCTCCTAGAGCATCATTTCCCAATTCCTTCTCTTTTCCAAGTTATTGTGGGTTGAACGTTTTAGATATTTTTATAGATCTTCAATGTTCTAATACGATTCAAGCCCCGTGGTTCAAGTATATCGATCTCCTAACATCAAGGTAGGTGGTTTGTGCCTTTCCATTGAAAGTATTTGAGTATAATGTGAAAATTCCACCAATACCCTTGAGCGGGGTATTGCGTGTTTACTGTTTTTCCCCTATTGTTTGCCTGCTTTGCTAGTATACCTGAGTAGAGGTTATTGTTTATGAATAGGGTAATTTTCTGTGCTTTGGATGTATTTTTCCTATGCATTTTTTTCTTGTTTATGACTGTTTGGTCTAGTTTTTCCTGTTAGGCCTTTTCCAGTTCCATGCCTAGTTTTTAGGATAGTGCGACTGTTGTTCCTTTATACTGATATGCCTTAGAATTCTATCCAAGTAGTTCATGAGGTTTACTTGGGGTGATACGTGTGATATACATGTTTGACTTATAGAGGGCCGTGAGAACCTAGTGTAGTAGACCACATGGAGAATGGACGTAAGGGATTCTATAGAGTGTCTTTTTAATACGATGCGAGACCACATGGGGAATTGATGTTGAGTGCTTCCTTAGAGTGTTTGTAGTTCCCCGACGTGGGCCATAGGGGTAATGAGACGTTGAGTGCTTCCCCAGAGTGCATTTAGTACGATACGAGACTATAGGGGGAATTGACGGTGAGTGCTTCCCCAGAGAGTCTATTCTTTAGCTGAACCAGAGGGGTGAGACCGTGTGTGCCTCCCAGAGGGTTGCTAGTTATTGTAGGTTGAACCATAAGGGTTAGGCTGTGAGAACTACCTAGAGGGTTACCTATTTGTTTTACTTGCTTGAGTGGATGCTTTCTTGATTGTAAATTATATGCTAGAAACTGTGGATTGTTTGCTGCTAAGTACCTTCTTGTTTACTGCTTTCTGTACTTTTACCTGCCATATATTCACTGAATATTAGGCATAGATCTTCAGTTGGTTTCCAAATGGGATTTTTTCTCACAACCTGTTTGGGTCATGATTTTTGGCCAAAACATATTATATTGTTGTAGGTATAGATAAGGGAAAGCGCCCTTTGACTTCAGGTTCTTGATTGTTGTGGAGCTGGAGAGCATGGGACCAAGCTATGGCTTGCGATGCTGAGGAGTTTACCTGCTTTCTTTTGAAATTTGGTTTAGCACTTTTTTATTCCAGAATTGTGACTTGTTTGTCTGTTTTCCTAGACATATATGTATCATGCATCATTTCTATATATATCTGCTCCAGTTGTTTCCTTTGTCAGTCTTCCGCTATTACTATTGTTTGGTATTTACTGCTTCCGCTGTTGTATGTAATTGTGTACTTCCACTGTTTACTCTTCCAATTAGGGCATAGTTTCCTCATTATCACACCCAAGGCCCTCACTGCTAGTCGGTAGCCTCTGGCATTTGGGGAAATGCGCTTGAGGCCATGTGACCAACCGGGTACGGGGAGCCTCTGGGTGGCTTCTGGAACCGGGACGTTACAGTTGCGGTGAAGTGATGAGGAAATTCTGAATATAAATAATTTATCTCATTAATGGAGTAGGGTGGTGACACTACAACATGCACACATCTCCCTTTTGTAATTAAACAGGGAATTCAGGGTTGACGAACAACCCTGGAATTCCTATGATGAATGATGAAGGAAACCTCTCCAACAACAAATGCCGAAAAATAATATGATGGTGATGACACCCTTGGAGAGAATATTTGGTATTGGAGATCAACAGATGATAAAAAATGACCATCCTTGAGAAATATCCTTTCCCCAGTAGGGGTTTAATTCTAAGTGAATTTCTTTCACTCCCTGTTCTTAGATTTGAGTGACGAACGCGGGTCAATCCACGAATAGGTGACCCATGGATCGATCGCTTTTGTGTGTGTGTGTGTGTGTGGGGGGGGGGTTATCTTGGGGTTTTTTATTGGGGTAATCCATGTTATAATCTTAATCTCCCCATTCCTTGTTTCAAAACTCTAAGGAGGGGGAAATCGGGCCGACCCGAACAAGGCCCCAATTCCTCCGTCATTGGGCATTCATGTGTTCTTTGTGACCGAACACTTGGATTGATGTAAAGGTGACCACAAGGCCGTATCAAAGATGGTGTCGACTTGAGAAACTCAAGGGTATAAAGGGTTTGAGGATCAGACCACCGGAGCAGACCCGATGGACCGTAGAAGACACTATTGGTGGTGGCCGTGGGTGGGAGGCAGCGCGTCGAGGAAGTAGAGGTTGCAACCATCTAGGGCTGCAGAGCTGCGACAATGAGGTTCCAATCAGGTGTTGCATTGGAGGAGCGGCCCACGGATGCAGGCCGTGAAGTGCAGGTGGCACGCGGTCCACGTAGGACTGCGTGTGAAGGGAGGTGACCTACCTGAACTGGCAGCATGGCAGCGCACATCAGATGCCCCGGGAGTCTGGGCTGTGGAAAGAACTGGACCGCCATTTTTTTGGCTGGGCTGGACGAAAACTAGGTCATTGGGAGACCTGGAGGGCTAGACCCATAGCTGAACCGGGCTAGGTCTAGCAAGGCCCAATGGGCCAGGCAGGACCGGGCTAGCCCAGACCCATCTGAGTCGGGTCAGACGAAACATGTAGATCCATGCGGGTCCCCCCGAGCTAGGTTGGTCGGGTTGGTCCAACCAAGTCAGACTGGGTCTGGATGCAACCAACCCCTGTTTACTAAAATGTCAATATCTTTCAGACCAGGCATCCGATTGACACGCCGTCTACGGTGTTGGTACCCTTACGATGAAACAGTCCTTTGGAAATATTCTAAGTGGGATTACATGATAGTTGGGTTATGATTGATGGATTGAGGAGTAGATTCTCCTGAAATTAGGAAAACTGGAGAGCGAGAATCCTATAGCTAGCTGTGAGATGAAAGTTATGAAGAGGGTACCTTAGTGGTTTAGCAGACAAGTGTACCTCAATGATTCAGCATACGAGCATACCTTAGTGGTTCAACTGACGAGTGACCTCAGTGGTCTGCCAAATGAGCAACCTCATTGGTCAGCTAGATGATTGACCTTAATGGTCAACCAGATGAGTGACCTCAGTGGTTAGTGAGACGAGCGACCTCAATGGTCAACCAGATGAATGACCTTAGTGGTCTAGAAGACGAGTAGACCTAAATGGTTCAGCAGACAGGTGACCTCAGTGGTCCTCTAGATGAGCGGAACTTAGTGATTCAACAAACGAGTGACCACTAAACGACCTCAATGGTCTAGTAGACGAGTGGACCTCAGTGGTTCTGTAGATGAGCGACCTCTGTGGTCCACCAGACAAGAGGACCTTGGTGATTCAACAGGAAAGCGATCTCAGTGGTCCAGCAGACCAGTTGAACTTAGTGGTCCAGTAGATGAGTGACCTTAGTGGCTCATCAGGGATGATTCCCTCAACAGTAAAAGATGATTTAGCTTTACGATTGAAAGTATTACTTTATATAATTTTAGTTATACCTAGTGTGAGATATCTTTACCTTGTGGTCTTGCTGTGTGGTCTTGATTTGTGGTCTTACTTTTTGGTCTTTTCTTGTGGTATTTCGTTTTTGGTTTGGGGTCCCTACTGAGTATTGTGTTACTCACCCCTGCACGGGCTTCGCCTGCACGTGTTGTGTCCCGTGCAGGTGGTCGACGCTTCAACGAAGACCTTGGTGGTCTGGGACTAGGTTTCGCTCAGTGAGACGGGATGGATGAGATTATTGCTACAACTATAGGCAGCTACCCTTCACCTACCCTTTAGGGAGGGTCTCGAGCGGACATACCATAGCAGTTGTACTTCCCTTTGTAGTTTTGGGCTTGTATTCTGGCCCCTTTGTACTTTTAGTTTGTATTGTACTCTCTGTAGTTATCTCAGTGACAATTATAGTTTACTTTGTGTTTAATTTTCTGAGTTTGAGCCTTGTGTGTGTCTATAGTTTTTAAGGAAAATTCATTCCCTTTTTGGGATATTCCTAGTCAGTGCTAGTTTCCAGCCCCTAGCCTATGGAAGGCGGGCTTGGGTTAGTCACGACACGGGCCCTAGGGGATGAGTTGTGACATAGGTGTTCCAAACAGTCATCAAAGGAAGTTATATAAACCACGAAATCATCCATAAAAACATCCATACAATTCTCAAGGTACTCAAAAAATTTACTCAACATACATCGCTAAAAAGTACCAGGTGCATTACGTACACCAAAAGGAATCCTCCTATATGAAAATGTTCTGAATGGACAGATAAATGTTGTATTTTCTTGATCCTAATGGGCTATATAGATTTGAAAATAATTATAATAGTCACCAAGGAAACAATAATGAGACTTACCTTCCATTATTTCTAACATTTGGTCAATTAAAGGTAGAGGAAAGTGGTCCTTTTGTGCTGCTTGATTCAGTCAATGGTAGTTAATACAAAATCACCAACTATTTTGAACATGCGTTAGAACCAATTCATTCCATTAATTTGACACAAATGTTATTATAGTTTTTAGGAATAATTTTTATTAGGCTAACCCATCTACTATCATATATAGGATAGATGATCCCAGTAGTAAGTAATTTACTGACTTCCAATTTTACTACTTCAAGGTGGGTGAGATTTAACCAGTGTTGAGCTTGACTTATGGATTTATTCTCATCATCTAAAAGTATATGTTTCATAAAAATATATGGTATAATCCCAAGAATATCTCCCAATTTCCATCCTTTTACCTTTTTACACTCTCTCAAAAGGTCTAACAGTTTTGATTCCTATTATGGAGAGAGGTTATTGGAAATAATGATTGGAAATTGGTCAATACCCTCAAGATAGGTGTATTTTAAATTATATGGATGTGGTTTTTTGGATCTTTATTGATGAAAAATATGACTATAGGGGGGGGGGGTGAATAGTCTTTTTAAAATTCAAAGAAAAAAAAACAGATTTTATAAAATATTAAACTGTAGTGAGTTTAGTGTTCTTGAGTTGAGTTGTAGCAGAAATAAAAAGTAAATAACATAAGGATTTATAGTGGTTTAGATCAACAAGATCCTAGTCCACTCCTCAATCTCCTCTACTCCTCGAGGAGAATGATACCCACTCATAACCTCATTTTTAAAGGTGTGAGAACATTATTACAGACATTTCCTTTTAAAAAACTCGGAGGCACAACCCAATTTTTTTATAGGAGACTCAACCTAGTATGTATCCTGGCTTTTTATTAGGAGTCACAAACCAAACTTCCTTTTGGGTGTTAGAATAACCTGATAAAGGAAAGACCTTATTTTTATGGGAAAATCATAAACCAGACATGAAGAAATTACAAATAGAAATAAATAATATTACATGAATAAAACAAATACAGATAAATGTAGCAGATGATCAGAATGTCAAAAAAGTTTAAGCTCTATGATATTTGATCACTTTAAAGGAACAAATTTCAAATATTTATTCCTTAAATGATCATAAAATTAGTGCATAAGTCACATAAGTTTGTGAACAATTTTGAGATTGACAAAATATTGAAGATGTATCACAAGTGATCTGAATGAATGATCTGCACAAGTATGTATTTTATTCCTTAAAGAGATCTCCCAGATCATTAATACCAATATTTATGAGTAGCGTGTACATAACCAATATCTTCATGACCCTTGGTAGTGTAAATTAATGAAATAAAATAACTGTTACTTATGTTTGTTTAAAGACTCGTTGAATAACATTAATTACAATTATGATTTATATTTCTTCCAAAAAAAATGAAATAAAACATTTAATATTATAAGTAAAATATTTTTAATAAATTTAAAATTATAAAAAAATTGAAAAAAATATAATCATATAGATTATACATGAAGAAAAAGATGCAGTAAAACCGAGCATCGTATAACTTTAAATCTTCTTGTACAAAAGTACAATAAACAATGATACAATTATTTTTTTAACATTATTCAAATATATGTCAACATAAAATAATAATACCTTTAAAAAAATAATTTTTTTAATATCATCAATTGTAATAAGAAATAAAATTTTATAAACATAAGATTTTTACTAACAATGGGTTATTGACTACCCATTGGAACAGAGAACGACGAATCATGAGACACCACTAGGTTCCAACGGTGGCTAAAAAGAACATGAACTACTCTTCCATTTTTTAAGCCAAAATAAAAAATAATTAATCAAAACAAAAATTATTCCATGCATATTAGAAATAAAAGTCTTCAAGATAAGTAATAAAATTTTTCTACCATTGGGTGTCCAATGGTGACTCATGAACCACCATTATAAATGTCCAGTGGTGACTCATGATGGGAGCATCCAATGATGGCTCATTGAAAAAATTTCTATTCATCAAGAAAAAAAATCAACAGATGAAAAAAATAAATTAATAAAATATAAATACACTTTAAACACCAAGAATAAATTTACTGCAAACTAATTGAAGAAAGGAGAGCTCATATTAGAGCTTGATAGAGATTCTACCAGAACATGGAATAACACCCTTAAATAGAAATAATAAATATATTGTAACAAAAATTATAACCACTTAAAATAGAAAGAAAACATCTATTGCATCAAACCAAAAAATAAGGTAAAGCTCCCACTGAAGATTGAAGAATCCATTTCCAAGATTGAAGAAGCTAATTCCAATTTCTATATAGAAAAATCAAAAACAACCAAACAAAAAGACTTAATAGAAAAGATATACTTCTGATAAAAAACAAAAAACAATATAAATAGAATAAGAAAATAAAACTGTAACAGTAATCAAAAGAAGAAGACTGAAGAACCTTGTTCCAGGCTCTGTATAAAAAATGGAATATAAAAACGGTGGCTAAAAAACTAACCACTACTGAAGTCCAACGGTGGGTAAAATCACCCACTATTAATGTATGGTGGTGGGTCACTAACCCACCATTGGGTTCCAAAGGTGGCTCATGACTCACCATTGGTAACCAATGAAGACTCATGACTCATTGTTCGTATTTTACAATGGTGAATTGTATCACCCACCGTTGGGTTCTTCCAATAGCGACTCCACGATCAACCAAAAGAGAATAAGCACAAAATAGTCAAATAAACCCTGATGAAATTATGAAGAAAATGATGGTGAAACTTTGAATATCACCAGAGTAACTGGATATCGAGTATAAGATCGAGGAATATGAGTCATGCACTATTTTCTTTATAACATAATCAAGAAAAGATGTTGGGACCAATAAAGTCAAGATCTATGAGCTCAAAGAAGCATAGATAAAACTAGGTGATATTGATAAACCCTAGGGAACTAGAGATTATGGAACGTCTAAGTAAGGAGAAGAAGAGAATTGAATATAGGAGCGTGGGAGTTCGAAATTAATGTGTGGGAATTAAAACAGATCAAATAGATTGAACCGAAACACCACTACTGTATGAGAATGAAGACGTATGGAGAGAAACATTAAAAAATAAATCCCACATCAAAATTGAGAAATGGAGTCCTTGTGGTACATCAACCAAGGTGCTATTAACCTCGGTTTAAATTAAAACACAACACTCACACCCAGTGGGTGACCTAGCACATACTGTGTGCACTGTGGGTGTGACCCATGGATCTTATACACATGACCATACACATATTGAGTGAGATATGCACACCTGAAAAAGAAAGCCTCATTATGGGATACTTTTGGTGGGATTTCCCATGGTGTTGACCCAAAGGGTCCCCTAAGTGGTTGTGATCTAGCCACTTATCTCACATGGAAGGTCAAATTTTTTCTTTATAATATAAAAAAATGAACTTAAGTAATTATAATAACATGAATTATCAATTAAAAACATTTAATTAAACAAAATTTTTAATTTTAATATCAAAATTTATTATTTTATTAAAACACTTGAGAAAATAATAAAATTTAGAATTTAAAACACTTGAAATTTTTATAAACTTATTAAAACATGTAATTAAAAAAAATTAATTTATTTTTTTAATTAATTAAAACTATTACAAATTGAGTAGTTTTAATTAAAACACTTTAGAAATTAATAAGATAATTTTAATAAATGTTGATTTAAGGTAATTTATCAAAACAAATAAAATTGTTTAAGTATTTAAAAACAAATTCAAATAATAATAGTTTTAATTACAACACCAGTGGTTTTTGGATAAAGGGAGATGATTTAGTGGGACTGAGGTCCATGAAACTATCTATATTCTCATTTTTATTCTCTAAGTAAATATAATTAATGGAAATGATATTTTTAAAATCATCGACGGTCATGGGTACCTCAAAATAAACACACTCATAAATTAAATCACAAAATTTACACTTTTCTGAACCCACACCACACTCAAAAAATGAATCAAAACTCAAATCATATAGGGGGAATAAGAGGAAGATTAATTAGAGTATAGGTAAAAGAGATAATGTTGTGTGTTTGTGTCATTAGAGATAACTTCCATCGAATAAATAGGAAGAGTGGAGTGTTCTTCAATAGAGTGTTTCATAGCATCAAGGATATTGAAACTTATATTTTCTCCATCGAACTCCATGGAAAATGTACCATTTTGAATGTTAATGATCATATTTTTTTCTTTAAGTAATGGCCTTCCAATTATGAGAGGATCATTTCATTGGGTTTGGGTATCT
The DNA here is from genome assembly GCA_963277665.1 of Viscum album. Lineage (NCBI taxonomy): Eukaryota > Viridiplantae > Streptophyta > Magnoliopsida > Santalales > Viscaceae > Viscum > Viscum album. Next base: position 999,130,067 of record OY728123.1, on the reverse strand, counting down.
TCCAACTCACAAAGATAGAAGTCTGCAGGGAATATGAGATTCTTCACGATTACGAAGACATCCTTAATCACTCCTGATGGGTGTGTTCTCCTACGGTTATAAAGTTTCACAACTATGACCATTGGTTAAATATCTCTGATTTGCAGAGAAGTATACACAGAGTGAGACATTATGTTAATTGAAGCAACTAAATCTTTCATTCCATAAGAAAAGATGGTCTCCCCTATGGTTCAAGTTATGGTAAAGGTTCCCAGATCCTTGTATCTGGTCCACATCACTAGTTGTATCGAAGTCGAGACATTCCTTCCAAGTTTGACTCTCTCATTCCCCCTCAGTCACCGTCTATGGGTACAAAGTTATTTAAGAATTTTTTCATAGTGAGGATTTTTTAACTGAATCCAATAAAGGAATGTTAACTTACAACTTTTTAAATGTATCTATTATTTATTTATCAATCTCATTATCAAATTTTTTCTTATATTTAGAGAGTATTTAGAGGAAAGGAAGAAGTATGGATTGTTTATGGGAATCCTCAATAATAAATTGTTTACCCTTTTTGTTCTTTTCTTCACTATAATATTTTTTTGGTAGATAAAGAGAGTTTCTAAGTGGGGGAATTACCTATTTTGTAAAATAATTGGATGAAGAAACTTCTTTACCACTACGAAATGTGATTGTATATACATTACCTTTTTTCCTTTGGATTGGAAACGGGTTGGGATTGTGGTTGTGATGGTGTTTTCCAATTGTACCACTTGAGTTCATAGGTCTTGAATAACTGATTTCATAGTCTGTTGGAACTTGAGGTTTTGGGATTCCATTTGCTTCACCATGTCCTCAAGTCTTAGTTTAGATTTGGGAGGATAAGGATTTTTTCCAAATGTTTAAGGGTAATAAGGTTGTATACCTTGACCTTGTTGATACTAGTTCTGTTTAGGGTAGCTTGAGTTGCCTCTTTGTCAGTATTATGGTTGTTCTTACCACCCGAGGTATGGATTTGACCTAAAGTTCTCTTACTTAAAGGGAGGTTCTTACTAAAAAGGACACCTAAGGAATACTGCTATAAAAGACTCATATGAATCTTGAAATTTCGTGCACTAGTAACAAAATTGAGTGTTATCAGAACAAATAATACAATGCAATGTTTTAGGTGGAGAGTATGAATTACCTTGAGCTTGATATAACTATATTAGAAGGGCATGATTATCATCAAGATTATTATCTACATTTTATTCTAGGTATGAATAACTTGCCTCATGAAATCCTGAAGTGGGTGAAATTTCTCATGTACCAAATTGTTGTTCATTTTGAGCCATGTTGGATATTACATCATGATCAACAGCAATTTTTTTATCAACTAGGGAACCACTAGCTGCACCATCTATCATTCCTAGATCTATGGGGACAATTCTCTCATAAAAGTATTGAATTAGAAATTATTCACTAATTTGGGTGTGGGGTCATCTTGAACAAAGTCTTTTGAAAAATTACCAATATTCAGGAAGGGTATCTCCTTGTGATTTCCTAATTCCAAATATTTCTTTTCTAAATGAAGAAGTTCAAGATTCAGGGAATAAATTCTCTAGAAAGAGTCATTTCAGGTCATTCTGGCCCCCAATTATGGTAGGAAGATATTTTATCCAGTCTTTTTCTATACCATTAAAGGAGAAAGGGCAGGGCCTAAACTTTATGAGGTCCTCAGACACATTTTGGGGTTTCATGGTGAAATGTGCTATGTGAAAATCCTTGATATGATTATGAGGATCCTCACCAGGAAGGCCATGAAATTTTAGAAGGAGTTGGATGAGGCCTAATCTTAGATCTAAGTTGGATGCTTCCTCAGGATATTGGATGTACGTAGGATGGTACTCCACATCCAGGGTGGTCAGTTCTTTTAAGGTTAGGTTATTTATAGCCATGATATATGGGGTTTGATTAAATTTAATTTTTGATTGGGTTGGGACGACTTGAGGTTAGATAATGGGTTCTCAGTGTTACATGAATTCCATATTATAGATGACATAATTTATGAGTGAAGTTTCTTTTCAATTTCTTGGTCAATTTGAAGCAGTATCTCTTATGAAGATCTTATCATGCATCAAAGTTTTGGAAGATTGTTTTTTTTTATTTTTTTAATGGAATATGAATAAAATAAAAACACTTAAGAATAATGAAAATAAAAAATAAAAGATAATTTTATATTACATAATTAGAGAGAGATATAAAATAAGAGAAATAGAGAGAAAAATAAAATAAGCACACAAAAACAAACAAAAACAAAAACAAAAACAAAAAAAAAATAAATCAAAAAATAAAGGGGGAAATATTAAAGGAGTAATAAATATTAAAAAAATAAAAGGAAAAAAATTATCATGGCTCCCAAAAAACGGTGCCAAAATTTGATTACATTGTCAAGCGTGTAAAATTATATATTGTTTTTTAAATATAATTTCTACAGCATAGAAGGAACCGTAGGTCGTCTCTAGATGGAGCCTTAGATCATTAATTTAAAAATAAGGTTTGGATTATTAAATTGGGGAATGAGATTGTATTAAATTTGTATTTTTTTTTATTTAAGATGAAATCATATAAAATAAAGGAATTCAAGAAAGAAGAAATGAACAGATTTGATTAAGTGTGATCAACCTGAGGAAATATCATGTTGATAATTCTTCATCTCTTCAATATATAGGGTTTATTTCTTTTAATACCTAGTTTTTAAAACCTATAACATGGTTTTTATGAACTTTACACTAGGATATCTCCTAGGGTTTAGCTAAAAACACACAATTATTCACCAGCTACCACCAATGATTGGGTGATTGATGTCCGAATTCATAATTGAAACTCACCAAGGCAACACATGAAGAAATTGATATGTTGTCCAGGTTTTTATGTTATTTAAATCTGATGTGATGACATAAATGTACATGGAAATGATTGTTTTTATTATAGTTAAATTGACCAATATGAACCACACAAACACCATAATTGAAAGGGGGAATAAGAAGTGGTCAATAATGTGTGAAACATCACATGAATGAGTACCCCTAAACACGATCATATTATTTTGAGTATGACATAAAAATACATAAATAAATTAAAAAAGAATATAAGATGATTAATAACTACATAAAAAACTGTAATTTAAAATATCATTCAAAATAATACAAACATGAAGCTTGGGATTTGCATCACATTCCTCCCTAGGCGATCATAAGGTGTTTAGAACTCCATGGGAGGAGAAGAAGAAAAATATGACGAAAAAGCACATCAAAAGCTATCAAAACTAACACCCTGGTTGAGAAACCTCAGATAATGAAGGTGATGGGCGTTTTTATGAAAAAATATATTACAATTTTCACAAAATAAGTCAAGTGCCTAAGGGACTAGTTCACTATTCAAGGTAGATTTTTCTCCCTTTTTATTTGGTTTTTTGACTAAAAAAACTTGTGAAAATATATTAAAAATTGGAGGAGAGATGGGACATCAAATTAGCTATCCAATGGAGGATGAATCATCCCAAATAAATTCCCTAGGCTCGAGTTATGGTCCAAATACAGAAGGGTGGTCCAATCTATCCCACCTAGAATGTCTTAAATTGTGGGCCTCTTTTGGGACCCTTGTGCTCACATCCAACCTTTGGTATAGTTAGATGAATTGAATTTCAATGAATAAAGAATCCTAAAGAAAAGTAATTTTAACATTTATATTAGTGTAGTGAATGTTATGATAGGAACAATGAACTGATATCAAATTTGGTCATTGTGAAATTGCATATTTTTAAGAATGTATTCAATAAATGAATTAAAAATAAATAATGAGTGAAAAAGGATTTAATAATGGGATATTAAAAACAATAAACAATGAAATACAAAGGTATAAGGGTGTTAATATATGTTATATCATTGTGTGGTCACCAGTTCAATTATAATACCAATGGTGGTGAATTAGTGGTACATGATTTTATAATTTCTTATTCAAAATGACCAATGTTGGTTTTTAAGATCGTTATCCACATTTATTTAATCTCCTCTTCACCTATATGTAACTGAAATAAAAATGACAAGCACACCATAATTTTTTACAAGGTTCAACTCCAATGAAGAAACCTACTCGCTATATTTTGTTTGTTATTAAGGCAAAAATTATATCACTGTTAAATTTTTTGTGATTACAAGTATATAAAAATCACACACAATGGTTGGGAAAGTATCATCTATATCACAAGGTAAGTATCATATACTTACCGAATGAAGTTGGGCATTGTTTATACTAGTACCATTAGTCTTCAATAATTTATTCTACTCTTGTAATGAACAAGATCTTTATTTTATATCAATATGTATTTTCATCTGAGAATAAGAAATTCTTCTTCTAAATCAGGCAGTTAACTACCAGGGAAATATTCACAGTGTAGTATACACATCGGCCTTCCTTCTTAATCATTCGATATGATTAAACTATGTATGAGAGAACACACACACACACACACTTCAATCTTATTCCTCCTAAAGAATAATTCAATAGATGATCAATAATAGAATTGGATTTACACAACACTAAAAATAAATAATAGTTGATATATACATTTCATGCATAATTTTTAGTATTAAAATACATTACTTTTATATTTTAAATGATTAATTATTGCTCGTATATTTAATGTATTCATTCATCTATGATAGGATACACTGTTTTATGGGAAACAGTCAAGAGGATCCAAAAAATAATCGATATTTCTATAGAAAGAGGACTTTTGATTAGACACTAAATGAGGCCAATATTCATTGGTAATATATATAATATTCATGTTCTTTATTATTCATAAACACCATTTTAGTGCATTTTACACTTTGAACATCATTTAACATTATGATTGTAATACCTTCTTAAAATGCACTATTATGTGGTACATTTTTGAACATCATTTAAAGTACCAAATGATTCATCTGATTATACATATTTTAATTTGATAATTGATCTAAAATCCAATATGAACATGTTTCATACAGGGATCAATGGAGAATTCATGGAGGATGATGGAGATATTTGGCAATGAAAGGAAGCAATTCTGGAGAAGGCAGATTGGACATCATCCCACTGATGAGACTGTGGGGCCCAACATACAGGCCCAATTAATCCCCAATTTCGTGGGAGGCTAGAAGACATGTATAGGAACAAATAACTATTCAGTAGTTAATGCTGATTCGGCTTCCATAATGGTAATTTAGGCGGCCCAAGTAAGAGATACAATTCTGGGCCAGATTCTGCGGCCCAGAAAAACAGCCCACTAATTTGATCATATCTCGGAATACACAACTCCAAATGGGCCCATATTTTACAGGAGGTTAGAAGACATCCGTAGATCCATGTTTTTCTTCTATGGCCCACTCTGATTCGTCCTTCTAGAAGGTCTTCCAGACGTGTCTGTTTGGTGGATGAAAACTGGATGCCACCTCGGGTCAAACGTGGAAAAGTCCAAATTCCACAAGATTTCCACCACCTATAGCCTACCAAAATTAATTAAGATACTTTGTACTGTTGGTGGCTCGACCCAAGGATCCCAAAATGCCTATTTAAGGCAGTGGTGGTGAAGGATTTTAGAATCTTGGATGCTTTGTTCAATTGTAATGTTATGCTGCATTTTTGTTGCCTCAATTTTGTCTTTTACATGTAAGTTGTTCAATTCACTTTAGTTTCTTAATAAAAGTTCTTCTTATACTATTATTATGTTGTTCTTAATATCACTTTGATACCGTTGGATCAAGGTGTGAATTTATTCACACCAACCCTTGTGAAATTATTCACACAACGGTGGAGTGATCTTTTTATTTTTGTTGTTTTCTTTACTTCTCCATTTCCTCCCTCATGAGTCTACTTTCCGCTTCCATTGAAACCATGGGATCAATGGAGGGCTAACCCACTTATGGGTTGATCCAAGGGAGTAGAAAGGGGCTGTATTGGATGTTATTTATCACCTAATTAATGTATAATCACTTCTTTAATTGGGATTTTTATTTGATGATTTTTAAACTTCATCGTCCTTGTTGAATTTAAGGCCACACACATCAAGTACTAATACGATCCTTTACCTTGAAGTGCTCAAAACTTTGGTCCTTCAAGTGTATAGATGATTAGTATTAGAGGGTTTAGGCATTAAACCAGTAAGTGATGATGTTGTTTTATCTCCTTAAATGAACCCATCTCAAATTTAAGAAATTGAAATCATTAAAAAGAAAATACGTCCAATCCACCCCGAGCGATAACCTAGGATCAACTCATTCTTTTAAATTGAATCCACTTAAATCTATTAGATATCTTTAAAACCCATCCAAAATCAATCCAATTTGGCCACTTCATAGCCAAAAATCCATCCCTTAGGTTGTGTATCTTAGGTATCTTCTTAGGTCTCTGTGGAATCGACAACCCAAACTACACTACAAGGACCGTTCTACCCTTCTTCTCTTGGGTAAATTTGGGCGTGAACCAAATTTTGGCGCCGTTTCCGGGGACCAAGTAAGTACCTTAGATCCAAAAAAAAAACCTTCTTTCCTCACCTCCATTATTCTACTCTCACCCAAGATCTCTTATCTTGTCCCTTTCTCGTTTTTTTAGGCGCATGTCCGCCTACACCCGCGATTTCTCAAACAGACTAGTTAGGGTGGAAAGTCCTAGGATAGGGGAGTCAAGTGCACCTAAGGGATTGTTTAAATCAGATTCAAATATTCTTGAAACCCAAAAGTCAGAACTTGAAACAAGTCCAATTGAGGGTCATCCAAAAAATCAAATTGTAAACCCTGAGGGGAATCAAATGGGAAACCAAAACCAAGAAGCTCCAAACTTAGGGAATGTAGTTGATCAAACCATGAACGACTACCTCACTCCAGCTTGGATCAATGCCCCCTCATGCATTAGACACAATTCCATAGGAGACACCAACTATATATTCAAACCCCATGTCCTAAACCACCTTCCAACCTTTCATGGGATGGAGTCAGAAATGCCATAACTTCATGTCAAAGAGTTCAACGACATTGTTGAAACCATGTGTCCCCCACATCAACTAGAATCCGCTAAGATGAGGCTATTTCCTTTTTCATTAAAGGATCGAGCTAAAAATTGGCTAAAAAACTTGAGACCTACATCAATCCACTCTTGGGACCAACTGTAAAGAGAATTCTACAAAAAATACTTCCCTTATCACAAAACAATTTAACTTAAAAAGAGCATCCAAAACTTTTTTGAAAAAGAGGGAGAGTCATTTTATGAAACATGGGAGAGGTTCAAAGACACCCTAAACATGGTTCCACACCATGGGTTTTCCATACCTGAACAAGTGAGAATTTTCTATGAAGGGTTGGGTCCGGAGAACAAACAGTTCATTGACATGATGTGTAATGGAACCTTTAAAAACAAGGCCCCAAATGATGCTTACGAGTATCTCAAAAGTCTGGCTGAACAAAACCAAACTTGGGGAACTTCACCTTATTCTGAAAATCCACAAAGAACCACTGGAATTCATACAATTAGAGAAGAGGAAAGCCTTAGGGCTAAACTCGCAACACTCTCTAGGAAGGTTGAAGAGATAGACCTTAGGAAAGTCCATGAAATCCAAAATGTAGACCTTGTTTGCACAATTTGTGACAAACATGACCATAAAACAGACAACTGCCCAACCATTCCATCCATCAAGGATGTTCTTCTAGGAGGACCCCCAGCGGAAGTCAATGCCCTAAACTTTCAAAAGCCCCAATACCAAAACACCTTCAATCTAAGGTACAATGACCACCCAGGCTTCTGATGGAAGGATAACCAACAACATAGCCATCCACAAGGACAAAATCCTTACCCCCATCAGAACTACCAAACCGATAACCAGTTCCAAACCCAACCTATCCAATACCAACAACCACCGGTCCATTTTCTACAAACCATCCCACCTCCAAAATATCCCCCTAGGATAAACCAACCTACTCAAGCACCAACCCAAACTGTTCCACAAAGTCTACTAGAACAACTGTGCAAACAAATGGAGAGGATGAACTCAGAAGTATCTTCCCTAAAACAAGAACTTCAAACCATAAAAACTGGAAAGGCACCCATGCCTACTCAGGCGGTGCCATCCTCAACTTCAAGGGGAGAGTCAAGTTGTGCTCAAACAACTCATGAAAAACTAAAGGCTGTGACTATTTTAAGAAGTGGGAAATCAATTGAGAAACCTGAACAACTAATTCAGAACCCACCTGAAGATTCAAACTTGGATGAAAATTTAAATGAACCACAAGATCAAACTGAGGAAACTGATAACATTGTCAAAGAAACAACTCTTCAACAAACAACCCCACAACCTGCACCATTTCCCCAACGCATGAGGGGGAAATCCAAGCCTGAACTGAGTGAAACGTTGAGGGAAATATTTTCACAAGTCAAGTTGAACATACCCCTTCTCGATGCCATCCAAACTATAACTGCCTACTCAAAGTACCTTAAGGACTTGTGCACTTTTAAAAGAAAATTTTCACATAAAAACCAAGTCCTTTTGGCTGCTAATGTGAGTACCACCATTCAAGGGACCATTCCTCCTAAGTTGAAAGACCCAGGTTGCCCTTACATCAATGTTGAACTAGGAGAAAGCAAAGTTGTCAAGGCCTTGTGTGACCTAGGTTCTAGTGTCAATATCATCCCATATGCTGTGTACTGCCAGTTAGGCCTAGAAGAACTCCAACCCACATCTGTCACACTTCAGCTTGCTGATCGTAGCATTAGGGTTCCAAAGGGGATTTTAAAGGACGTTCTGGTAAAGGTTGAAAAATTCATCTACCCTGCTGATTTCATTGTCCTTGACAACCATCCAAATTTCGGAAATAAGGAACAAACCCCAATCATCCTTGGTCGTCCTTTCCTTGCAACAATCAACTCTGTTATCCGAGTCCGAAATGGGAACATGACCATCACCTTTGGGAACATGAGTCTAGACTTGAACATCTATAATGAAAGCTCACAAATAGGGGATGACGAGGACATTCATGAAGTAAACATGATAGGAAGCATTGATAATGAATCCATGGAACATCAAGGAATATTTGATGAATGTTTAAGTCATAATGAGATTGATTTCCTTTGTTCATATGAAGGACGTTTATCTCCTTGGCTTGAATCATTTTCAAATTGCTCTTATGATGAAGTCTTAGGTCCAACAATCAGTGAAACCTTTCAAGAAACCAATTTCATAGAGACCCCTCTAAATTCCTTCCCTAAATCTGATCAAGCCAATCTAGTAGCTGAAACTTCTACATGTGAGGAATCAATCCTATCTGAACCTCTAAAAAAAGAAATTGATCTTGATCCAATGTCCCAAACTTCTACTGAAATTCTGAACCAACCTGATCTTGAATTGAAGGAACTTCCTGCTGCACTAAAGTATGCCTTACTAGGGGAAAATCAAACACATCCTATTGTCATTTCTTCTTCTCTTGAAGCCAATCATGAGAGGATGCTTCTAGATGTCCTTAGGAAGCATAAGAAAGCCATTGGTTGGACCCTTTCTGATATTCCTGGGATTAGCCCACTTATCGGGACTCATAGGATTGTTCTCGAATCTGATTCAAAGCCATGTCGTCAACCTCAAAGGCGACTCAATCCTAATCTCATGGAGGTAGTAAGGAAAGAACTTCTGAAATTGTTGAAAGCTGGTATCATATATCCCATATCTGAGAGTGAATGGGTGAGCCCAATCCAAGTGGTTCCAAAAAAGGCTGGAATCACAGTGATAACCAATGAGGATGGAGAGATTCTTCCAACAAGGGTGAGTAGTGGATGGAGGGTCTGCATTGACTATAGGAAACTAAACTAATTCACCAAGAAGGACCATTTCCCCTTACCATTCATTGACCAAGTCCTTGAGAGAGTGGCAGGTCATGACTTCTACTGTTTCTTAGATGGGTACTCAGGGTAAAATCAAATTGAGGTCTCCCTAGAGGATCAAGGGAAGACTACATTCACATGTCCTTTCGGTACCTTTGCCTTCAAACGCATACCCTTCGGGTTATGCAATGCCCCTGGAACCTTCCAGCGGTGCATGATGGGAATCTTCTCAGACATGGTAGGGGATTTTCTTGAGGTCTTCATGGATGACTTCTCTATGTTTGGGGATACTTTTGAGGGATGTCTGCAGAATGTGGAGAGAGTCTTGTCAAGATGTGAAGAAAAAAATCTGGTCCTAAACTGGGAAAAATTCCATTTCATGGTTAAAGAGGGACTTGTTCTAGGCCATCTGGTCTCGAGTAGGGGGATTGAAGTTGATAAAGCAAAGGTTGACATCATTCGTCACCTTCCATCACCCAAAATTGTCAAGGAAGTGAGGTCTTTCTTCGGACATGCTGGTTTCTATAGAAGATTCATCAAGGACTTTAGTTCAATATCCCATCCCCTTTGTGCTCTCTTAGTAAAGGATGCTCCATTTGTTTGGACAGAAAGCTGTGAGGGTTCATTCTCAACCCTCAAATCCTCTCTCACCTCTCCTCCCATTATGAAATATCCAAATTGGAACCTTCCTTTTTAACTTATGTGTGATTCCAGTGACTTTGCTGTTGGAGCTGTGTTAGGACAACGTTGTGATAAAACTCCTTATGTCATTGATTATGCAAGAAAATCCTTAAATGATGCCCAAATCAACTACACCACCACTGAAAAGGAGTTACTTGCTATTGTGTTTGCCTTAGAGAAGTTTAGGTCCTACCTCTTAGGATCACCCATCACTGTGTTCACTGACCATTCTGCACTAAAATACCTCTTCCAAAAACAAGATTCTAAGGCTAGACTGATTAGGTGGGTCCTTCTCTTACAAGAATTTGACCTCACAATCAAGGATAAAAAGGGAGTTGAAAATGTTGTAGCTGATCACCTCTCTAGGATGGAATTCAAAGACAACTCAAATCACTTTTCTGTGTCTGATTCGTTTCCTGATGAACATTTATACTCTGTGAGTGACTGCCCTTGGTATGCTGACATAGCAAATTTCTTAGTGACAGGAGTCATTCCAAAATTCTTAGGGACTCAAGATCGAAGGAAATTCCTTTCTGATGTTAGAAACTATGTGTTTGATGATCCATACCTCTATAAGTTCTGCCCTGACCAAGTCATTAGAAGGTGTGTTCCAAAATCTGAACAAGAGTCTATCCTTAAATTCTGTCACAGTGAGGCATGTGGAGGTCACTTTTCCTCTAAGAAAACATCTTCTAAGATTCTTCAATGTGGTCTTTTCTGGCCTACCCTTTCAAGGGACTCCTACACATTTTGTCAAAGCTGTCCTAGGTGTCAACAAGTAGGGTCCATCACAAAAAGGAATCAAATGCCACTCACTACCATCTTAGTGGTTGAAATCTTTGACTGTTGGGGAATTGATTTCATGGGTCCCTTCCCAAACTCTCGGGGATACCTCTACATACTCTTAGCTGTTGATTATGTCTCAAAATGGGTTGAGGCCATTCCCACAAAATCCAATGATCATCAAACTGTGATTAGATTCCTAAAATAAAACATATTCTCTAGATTTGGAATTCCTAGGGCTATCATAAGTGATCGTGGAACTCATTTTTTCAATCGTCCATTCTCATCACTCATGGAAAAATATGGAATTTCTCACAAAGTGTCCACTGCTTACCACCCACAGACCAATGGTCAAGCTGAGTTAGCAAATAGGGAGATTAAGCAAATTCTTGAAAAAACTGTCAACCCCTCTAGGAAAGATTGGTCTGAGAAACTCTTAGATGCTCTTTGGGCCTATAGAACTGCATATAAAACCATTTTAGGAATGTCCCCATATAGGTTGGTTTATGGTAAAGCATGCCATTTGCCAGTGGAGATTGAACATAAGGCCTTTTGGGCAATTAAGAAAATGGATTATGATCTCTCATTGGCCGGAACAAAAAGGAAATTAGATCTCAATGAACTGGAGGAACTAAGGATGGAGGCTTATGAAAATTCAAGGATCAATAAAGATAGAGTTCAAGCCTACCAATCTAGGAATATCAAGGTCAAACATTTTGAACCGGGAAAACTTGTTCTCTTATATAGTTCAAAACTTCATTTACATCCGGGAAAGTTAAGGTCTAGATGGTCAGGACCTTTCATAGTGCATCATGTATTCCCCCATGGGGCAGTAGAGATTCAAGATCCCACAAGTGGTCACATTTTCAAGGTCAATGGTCAAAGGTTAAAAACATTCATTGAATCATTCAATAAACAGGAAATAGATGTTGAGTTAATTGATCCAATCTATGAACCAGGAAAAAATTGATAAATTTGGGATCTATGTCGGGCTAACGACGTTAAACAAGGCGCTACACGGGAGGCAACCCGTGGTTTTTATGTTTCTAATCTTTCTGAATCATCTTTATTTTTCAAATAAGATTACTTAATAATTTTTATATTTAAAAATAACAAAATATACTTTTGACCTATTCTTCTATTATGAGTATGGATGGGTACGAAAGAGGAGCACCATATTCATCCGTGTCACGTGGTGTGATCCTTGAGTAATACCTTACCCAGAAATTTAAAAAAGAAGACAATGTATCATCCGTTTATTTTGTTTTTATTATTCAATAGGTTAAGAAAAAAAAATAAAAATATAATAATACCAAAAAAAAAAAAAAAAAATCCACGCCATAGGCCGTGGGGCAAACCCCGTCACAACCGGCGAAGCCGCGGGGACTCGAACCCGGGACCGAAGGGAGACAGGGGCGCGCGCTTACCATTGACCTGCGGCTTCTTATGCTACCTTATTCTATAATTTTTATATATATTCTTATATTTTACTTCCTTTATTATATAAATATATATATATATTGTTTGTTTTTGTTTGTTTTGTTTGTTTTTTTGTTTTGTTTTTCCTTTTTCCACTAGGGAACTTTGCAAGCGACATGGATATAAAAGGAATAAATTCGAGCGGCAAGAAATTCAAACTTCAACCACCAGGTGACTTCATTCCATAATCCTCATTTTCAATTTCCTTTTTAAATCTTTATTCCCTGCCTCTAATCCTAATTTTTCATTTCTTCAAACACTGGGGACAGTGTTGTTTTAAGTTGGGGGGGAGATAAAATAAAAAAAATGCTTTTGTGTCAAAAACAAAAATTGAATGATTTGAAAAAAAAAGTAAATGGAAGGAAAAATTCCTTTAACTTTGAACATGGTAATACACATTGCACACTTTGAAACTGAATATCAAATAATTTAGCATGCCCTGATTATGATTTTAATCCTTGTATAATTTCATGAGCATAGATTTTGGAAAGTGTGGCTGTCCAATGTGATATTTCATCGTTTATATTTTCATCCAAATAAAAAAAATGCCACAATGCACGTCCTCTAGACTGTGGGGTACTAATTTGAATTTTTGGGGTCCCATAATAAATAGCATAGGATGGTTTTATTTTCATGAATAATATGAGTATTCAAAAAAAAAAATTTAAAAATAAAAAATAAAAAATAAAAATAAAAATTTGCGTGTAGAGCAATGGATTGATAAAATGAGAGGCTTTCGACACTTGGGGATCGTGACTCCAGAGTTGTATAGCCCTGAGTTTTTCAATCTATCTCTATTTATGGTAATATGACTTTGTTTTTGATTAAGTTAACTCGAGACGATGCCCGAGTATGTGGGTTTCACTTGGTTCCCTAAGGCCTTTGAGTCTGGGAGTCATCGGCAAAGTCTTGCTACATGGGTTAATTTGATTAATTGTAATCTCAATTACTATAGCAATATTGCAAAAAAAAAATCAAAAAAAAATAGGGATAAAGAATACTCATATTAGGATTAAATGTGATTCCACCTAGCGCTTCCATGATTTTCCCCTTGAATGAAAATGAACCCCCATATCTATTGTGATTCACAACACATCATTACACCTAATTGAGTTGGATGAAGAATGATGATGGATTTGATCAAAGGAATGGGCTTGGGATTGGGATCTGCTTATGAAACTATCTCCTATTAAAATATTTTGATGGGTTTCATGATTGTTTGGTATAAGGTTTTTTGGTGATCATTGTGTATTAAAATGTTTTTGGAAAAGGGAATTCGAATTTCATTTTTGATGAGATATATTTTGCTCGGGACTAGCAAAACTCAAGTTGGGGGGTGTGATTAGCCACTAAATGAGGCTAATATTCATTGGTAATATATATAATATTCATGTTCTTTATTATTCATAAACACCATTTTAGTGCATTTTACACTTTGAACATCATTTAACATTATGATTGTAATACCTTCTTAAAATGCACTATTATGTGGTACATTTTTTAACATCATTTAAAGTACCAAATGATTCATATGATTATACATATTTTAATTTGATAATTGATCTACACTCCAATATGAACATGTTTCATTCAGGGATCAATGGAGAATTCATGGAGGATGATGGAGATATTTGGCAATGAAAGGAAGCAATTCTGGAGAAGGCAGATTGGACATCATCCCACTGATGAGACTGTGGGGCCCAACATACAGGCCCAATTAATCCCCAATTTCTTGGGATTATATGAGATATGTATAGGAACAAATCACTCTTCAGGAGTTAATGCTGATTCGGCCTCCATGGTGGTCATTTAGGCGGCCCAAGTAAGAGATACAATTCTGGGCCAGATTCTGCGGCCTAGAAAAACAGCCCACTAATTTGATCATATCTTGGAATACACAACTCCAAATGGGCCCATATTTTACAGGAGGTTATAAGACATCCTGAGAGCCATTTTCTTCTTCTATGGTCCACTCTGATTCTGCCTTCTAGAAGGTCTTCCAGACGCTTCTGTTCGGTGGATGAAAACTGGCTGCCACCTCGGGTCAAACGTGGAAAAATCCAAATTCCACAAGATTTCCACCACCTATAGCCTACCAAAATTAATTAAGATGCTTTGTACTGTTGGTGGCTCGACCCAAGGCTCCCAAAATTCCTATTTAAGGCAGTGATGGTGAAGGATTTTAGAATCTTGGATGCTTTGTTCAATTGTAATGTTATGCTGCATTTTTGTTGCCTCAATTTTGTCTTTCACATATAAGTTGTTCAATTAACTTTAGTTTCTTAATAAAAGTTCTTCTTCTACTCTTATTATGTTGTTCTTAATATCACTTTGATACCGTTGGATCAAGGTGTGAATTTATTCACACCAACCCTTGTGAAATTATTCACACAACGGTGGAGTGATCATTTTATTTTTGTTGTTTTCTTTACTTCTCCATTTCCTCCCTCATGAGTCTACTTTCCGCTTCCATTGAAACCATGGGATCAATGGAGGGATAACCCACTTATGGGTTGATCCAAGGGAGTAGAAAGGGGATGGATTGGATGTTATTTATCACCTAATTAATGTATAATCACTTCTTTAATTGGGATTTTTATTTGATGATTTTTAAACTTCATCGTCCTTGTTGAATTTAAGGCCACACACATCAAGTACTAATATGATCCTTTACCTTGAAGTGCTCAAAACTTTGGTCCTTCAAGTGTATAGGTGATTAGTATTTTAGGGTGTAGGCATTAAACTAGTAAGTGATGATGTTGTTTTATCTCCTTAAATGAACCCATCTCAAATTTAAGAAATTGAAATCATTAAAAAGAAAATACGTCCAATCCACCCCGAGCGATAACCTAGGATCAACTCATTATTTTAAATTGAATCCACTTAAACCTATTAGATATCTTTAAAACCCATCCAAAATCAATCCAAGTTGGCCACTTCATAGCCAAAAATCCATCCCTTAGGTTGTGTATCTTAGGTATCTTCTTAGGTCTCTGTGGAATCGACAACCCAAGCTACACTACAAGGACCGTTCTACCCTTCTTCTCTTGGGTAAATTTGGGCGTGAACCAACTTTAAATGACGTAGGATACATATGGGATACATTCTAGGTTTGAAACTGAATAACTGAGCTAAAATAGAGGCTAACCTATTGGAAATACCCGATTCATGTCATGAATACCTTTTAAGAAGTGAACAAGATACAAGGAATGAACTCAAAACATGAAAAAACAACTAAAGTAGGAGGCCCTGTGGTTTTCATGGCATGACATCATAAGCCACGCCATGAATTTTTCCAACCATGCCCAGATTCAGCAGTTTGATGTGGAATTTCAATGGAACTCCCCAATTATGACTCAAAATGACCCAGGACCACCATTAAAGACTCAAGACTCCTTTTTGATGCATTTATGGGTGAATTAATCACAACCTGAGCACCCGGTAAGGCTTATAAATAGACTAAGATGATGTTTTTGAGGATCCATCTGAATACCAAATCCCATGGCAAGTTGTTTCACTTCGTAGAGTCCTCCACTAATCTTTCTCTTTACCTTTCATCATGTTTTCTTCCTCATTTATAATTCTCTCCCACTCCATCGTTACTAGAATGATGGGGTCAAATTAATTGAGTTTTTAGTGTTTTTTATAGCATGGGATGCACCCTAAGTCATTTCTCATAGAGCGTTGGAGTTTTAAAGTGCACATATTTAATAAAATTACTAAAATAGGGGGTGATTTTGAAAACAGTCTTAAAAATAAAATGGATTAATCAAATAATTTAATAGTTGATAAAGAAAGGTGTTTTTTTAGAATTATGATATAATGAGATCATTTCAAGTTCAATACACATCTTGGTTAGTTCACCGTTCTAAAAAATACACATGGTTTAATGGTATCCTTTTTTTGAGGGTTGTCAAGATCTTGATTTCCCTCTTGCCTATTAAAACGATGCATAAAAAACTAACCCTTGACACAACAATTGTGTTGTCAAGGTTTGGAACACAATAACAGAGTTAGTGATACCAAATCATACTGATATCTCATGTATGTGTTAGAGAAATAGGATACTTGTCTTGTCCAATCAGAACAAGTCAAGATTCCCACTTAAATCTCAACCCAATCAGTATTGAAATGAAAAATGTTTCACCTAATTCTTTAACACATTTAGAGTTGAATCATTTTAAGATAAAACATAACTTAAATATTTCACACACAAATTACACAAAACCAACAAAATAAAAAGTGTTTTAACTCCCTCCCAAGTGTGTGTAGATTCCTTGAAATGATCATCCACCATTTAGATCTCCATCGAGAGGAGGAAGAGGATCAGGTAGAACATCTGCTTCATCATTGACCCCCTATGAGGATAGGGGACTCCAAAAATTATAGGATATGGAGATTAGTCCTTTGGTTCTCCAAAATGGTATAGATTTTCTCTATGGTCTATCTTCAAAATGGGGTTCCCAAGGTTCCATTTTATAGGCAAAGTGGAAGGTGGTTTTGGGACCCCTTATTTTGAGATACCAATTGGACCATGGTTTTTGGTGTGTAGGAAACCTTATCTCACTTTGAAAAAATCTAAAACATTGCAACCCCACCTCTTGAATATATCTTTATCAAGTTTTTAGGCCAATTGATGTATAAAATAGAAGATATTTACATAATATAGAACCAAACTTTTGAATTTGTGTAGATTTTTTTATTTGAAATATCAGTTCATTTTGTCCCCTTAATGTACTAATTAGGATTGGGTGTATTCATAATAGTTATATATCACTATATTTTTGATCGAAGAATAAAATTTAATCCCAATTGGATGCGTGGATTAGCTACAATATGCATTTGAGTCTATATGTGTGCTTGGCCCCCTATTCAGTTTGGCCTGTTTTGCTTGAATTCCATCGTGGACTCTCCAAGTCACCTCCACCTACAAAGAAATCATCAAAATAAGTGAAATTAACCTTTTTAATAGTGATAAAAATTAAATTATTGAATCAAACATGAAGTGAAATTTTTTATTATATTTAGATTTTTTAATACAAAACTAGTTTAATACAATGATGTAAGTGTGAAATAAAATAGTGAATCATAGTACGATCACACCCCCACACCTAAACATTTGTAGTCTTAGGTAGAGCTACTTATCCAAAAATGATGTATAGATATATTCCCAACTTCTTGAATATTTAACATCAAAATAAAATTTAATTCATGATAGCAATGTTATCAAAGAAAAAAAACACACCAATGGGTTATTATCAGTGATCATAGAAACATATGTCTCATAAATTATACAAGAAAAAAATTCAAAGAGATTAATGATACCAATATGAGAAAATAATTCAAAAGTAAAAAATTTCTCTAAATCTCCATGTGTGTGAGTGAAAATAATTTCATTATATTATTTCCACTTTTTATACAGTAAATATATGTTATTTGAAAAGATTTCTACTTAAATGATTCTGTCCACCGAACCCTCCTTACATCCTTTGCTATCAAATTTCAAGACCCACTCACTTAAGAATTCCTGAAATTCAAACCTTAATCTCCCAACCTATATATCCCCATATGTTGTACATTTAATCACCCCCTCATTTATTATTTTTTTTCAAAAGTTTTACTTAGAACAAATTCCACACTCATCTCTCAAACCTTGTTTGATCTCCTCAAAAAACTAATTGAAATAGTTATAACAAGATCAAAGGCCGAGGAAGAGTGACTTTTATCTGCTAAAGATGATGAAAATTCTATAGTAACCCAGGTGGGTGTGGGGGTATATTACTCGATTAGTAATTTTCATTATCTTTCTTCTTTTTCTCTTTTTCACTTGCTTCATAGTATTGTTACCTTCCCACCTCCCCCTATCACTTTTGTGCTAGGATATTCAATTTTTATGCCTACTTATTCATGGAAGTTATTGAAAATTCATGAATAATTTCCCTATTTCAAGTTGTTTTATCATTTAAAAAAATCGTTTCAATGATGGAATATGTGTTTTATCGTGAATTTAACATTTATGTGTGACTTTTTATAGAAAATTGGTTGTTTGTTGATTATATAAATGGTTTTATCACTTTGAAACCTTTGAGAATATTGATACTCTTTGTGTGAGTATTTTATGGGAAAATCATGTCACTTAATATCTCCACACATCTTTGCACGCAACCATGAAGTGTGAATTTTTCTAACTCAATAAAAGGTAAATATAACCTAGGTTAGTATTTATAAAATTTTCAAAATGAATTTTCCATACGTTCATTCCTTATTCGATATTTATAATTACTTTATCGGATTGACCTATACATGTGTACCTATTATGCGATTATTGTACACCCTAAAAAAAGAAAAAAAAACACAAAAAATGGGTTGTGACTTTGGAAGGTCAAAAACCACTCTTCCTTAAACTTTTATCTTGTTATAAATATTAAAATTAGTTTCGTGGTGATATCAAACAAGGGTTAAGAGATGAGTGTGGTATTTTTCTCAAGTAAAAGATTGGAAAAAAACAATAAATAAATAAATAAATGAGGATAGTGATTAAATGTACAAAATATGGTGATATCTATATTGGGAGATTAAGGTTTGACTTTTGGGAGTTCTTAAGTGAGTGGGTCTTGAAATTTGATTGAAAAGGATGTAGGGAATGTTTGGTAGAAAGAATCATTTAAGCATAATTTTTTTTAAAATAACCTATATTTATTGGATAGAAATTGGAAAGAATATCATGAAATTGTTTTCACAAACACATGTGGAGAGTTAGTGAAATTGTTTAATTATGAATTATTTTCTCAAATTGGTGTCATTCATCTCCTTGAATTTCATTCTAATACAACTTATGAGAAATATTTTTCCATGATCACTAATAATAACTCCGTGGTTTATTTTTTTTGACTTGACCACATTGGTATCATGAATTAAATTTTCTTTTAATGTTAAATATACATGATGTTGGGAATAACTCCATTAATAATTTTGGGAAAAGGGACTTTTCCCGAGAGTGAAAATTTTAAGGTGTGAGGATGTGATCGCATCATGATTCATAGTTTTATTTCACCCATATACCATTGTATTAATCTGGTTTTGTATTGAAATTACAAATATAATAACAAATTTCACTTCATATTTGATTTAATAATTTAATATTTATCATTTTTAAAAAGGGTAATTTCAATTTTTTGATGATTTCATTATAGGTGGAGGTGATTTGGAGATCCCAAGATGGAATTCAAGCAAAGTGGTCCAAACTATGTAGGAGCCCAAGCACACATGTGGACTCAAACACACACTCTAGCTAATCCATGCATCCAATTGGGATGAAATTTTGTGGGTTGGCACAAAATTAAGTGGGATATAAATCTTATGAATACATCCAATACCAATTCATCCATTAAGGGTCCCAATCAAATTGATATTTCCAAGAAAAATAATATTCATGAAGTAAAAGTTTGGTTTTATATTTTTGGAAATATTTCCCATTTTATAGATTAATTGGATTCCAATCTTGATAGAGAGATATTAAAGAGGTGGGGTTTACACTTTTTAGTTTTTTACAAAGTAATATAATATTGTCTACCCACCAAAAATCATGGTCCAAGTGGTATCTTGAAATCTGGGTCCCCAAAACCACCTTCCACTTTGCCTATAAAATTGAACCTTGAGATCACCATTAAGAAGCTCGACTAGGGAGAAATGATCAACATTTTGGAGACCCAAAGAATTTCTCTCCTTATCCTAGAAGTTCTGGAGGCCCCTATCCTCATTGGGGGATCAAGGATGAATTAAAATTTCTACCCAAGCCTCCTCCTCCTCTCGATGGAAAGCTAAACAGTGGACGATAATTTTAAGGAAGCTACACACACTTGGGAGAGAGTTCCAAAACTTTTTATTCTAATGGTTTTGTTTAATTTGTGTGTGAAATATTTTACTTATGTTTTATTTTAGCATGATTTAACTCTTAAAGTTTTTCTTTTTTATAATCAAGTGAACCATTTTTCATTTCAATACCGATTGGGTTGAGATTTAAGTGGGAATCTTGGGTTGTTCCAATTATAAAAGACAATAATCCTATTTCTGTTACACATAAATGAGATATCAGTATGATTTGGTATCCCTCACCCTATGATTGAGTTCCAAAACTTTAAAACATGATTGTTGTGTCAAGGGTTGGTTCTTTATGTATCATTTTAAGAGGGAAAAGGGGAATCAATATCTTTAAAACCCTCAACCAAAGGATTCGATTAAAACTTGTGGATTTTTAGAATCATGAACTAACTAATATGTTTAGTGAAATTGAAATTAACTCCTTCTCTAATAATTCTAAAAACACCACCTTTCTTTATTAACTATCAAAATCTTTAATTAAGTCATTTTAAGACTGTTTTAAGAACCACTCCCCTTTTTTAGTAATGTTTATTAAGAATACACAATTTAAAACTCCAATGATCCTTTAGATATGACATAGGGCCAACCTTATGATATAAAAAGACATTAAAAAATCAATAAATTTGATTTTCCATGATAATGTGGTCTGATTTTTAGTGCTATTACCAAGGATAGAACCTGGGTCACTCATGTGACAGGAAGGAATACTCACCACTATACTATGCAGAAAGTGAAAAAGAAAAAAAGAAGAAAGATGCTGAAAATTTCTAACCCAATAATATACCCACCCTTCCACACCTAGAGTTTGAAGTTTACTCACTATAATAGAAGAGAATGCTGAAAGTAAAGATAAAACCTAGTGGGTTTCATTGGTATGTTTCTTCTTGAACTTGGAGCTCCTCTATGAGGGACTCCATAAATGATTCATGAAAGTGCTTCAACCACTAGCCATTGATAGTGAAGGGTTGTTTGGTTTTTTCATTTTGAACCTGAACAATACCAAATGGATAAATATCAGTTATAGTGTATGGGACAAACCGACATTAATGAAACTTACCTAGATGTAAATTTAGCAGTGCATTGAAAAGGAGGGACCTTATTCCTAATGTGGAATTGAAAATGAAGGATGAGATGATCATGGTAAGCCATGGTTCACACCTTATAAATCTGATAGTTCTCCTTTGAGTCTCTTCTCATTTCCTCTATCTCCTAAATCTATAACCTTTTTTTGTGCTCCTACACTAGATAGATTATAATTTAATTGTTTAATGGACTATTAGGCCCAATGTTTTATCTATATTGGGAGGTGAAAACCCTTTCCCGAAACTAGATGATATGGTGACATGCCAATGGGAGTTTTAAAGGTAGCATGATAAGCCCACAATGCATTATTGAGTCTAAAACTCCAATATTTTCTGTTGGGTTGAACTATTTTTTCAAGAATTTTTTTAACCTCTCTATTGGACACCTCAGCTTGACCATTGGTTTGGGGGTGATATAAAGTAGAAACTCGATGCCTAAACCCATACCAACACAAAATATATTGAATTGTTCAGTGGTAATAATGAAAACCCTAGTCTTTGATGATGAACCTAGGCAATCCAAACCCATATAAAATTTGGGTTCTAAAAAATTACACAACTATCATTGAATCATCAGTCCAAGTGGCTCATGCCTCTACCCATTTCGACACATAATCTACTGTCAGAAAAATGTACAAGTTCCAAAATTAATTAGGGAATGGTCCCATAGATTCAATGCACCAAAAATAAAAAATTTCATGAAATAGTAAGGGTTTTTATGGTATTTCAATTCTTTTGGAGACATTCCACATTCATTTATAACGAGGAAAAGATTTATAGAAGTCATGGAAATCCTGAAATAGGGTTGGAAAGAAGTGACTAGAATCAATGAACTTACAAGAAGTCCATTGGGTAACAAAGTGGACCCATATATACGACTGTGATATAAACTAAGGATAGACCAAAACTCTCTATTGGTAACACAACTCTTGAGGATTTGATCACTACATGTGTTCCAAATTTAGGGGTCATACCAAATGTACCAATAAGACTCATGTTTCAGACATTCATCTTAGTTTTTATTTAAATCAGTAGGTGTGTGAGATGCTTCCATATAATTTACAATGTCAGCATACCAAGGGATGTCATCTTTCACTCGATACAATTTCTCATCGGGAAACATGTCATTTATGGGAATATAGGGGGATGAGTCAATGTATGTGGATGAAAGGTTCCTACTGATATGGTCATCCACCAAATTCTTTGCTCTTTTTATCCCTAATTTATAGTTTAAATAATTGAAGGAGGATAATCTAGAAAATGAGATGTGGTTTATCTTTTGGGTTCTTACTGATATCTTAGAGGGCTTCACGGTCTGAGAACACAGTTACTTTGGACTCTAAAAGGTATGACTTAAATTTATCCATGTTAAAAAAATGGAAAGGAATTATTTTTCAGTTGTGGTGTAGTTTTCTTGGGCATGGTCTAGTGTGTGTGAGGCATAGTCTATGACATGCGGATCTTGATCAACCCATTGTTATAAGACTGTCCCAAATGCATAGTTAGAGGTGTCACACATGAGCTCAAATGGTAAATCCCAATGAGGTGGTTGGATTACTTGTTGTGATGTGGGACTCCATTTCAATTTTTCAAAATATTTCTCACAATTTTTATCAAACACAAATTCTTTTTCTTTTTAGAGTAATCGGGAGTGGGGAAGTGCAATCTTAATAAAGTCACAAATTAAACGATGATAAAATACATCATGACCTAATAAATACTAAACATAACATACATTTTTGGGGAATAATAGGGAAGAAATGATGTCTAATTTTTATTTATCCACTTGGATACCATTCCCATAAATGACATGTCTATGTACTATACCTTATCACACCATGAAATGAAATTTCTCATAATTTAATACAAGAATATTTTCAATTTATTGACATAGGATAGAACCAAGAATACTCAAAAACTGATCAAAAGAGGATCCATAAATAGTGAAATAATCCATGAATGA